>JAKLTH010000245.1:2400000-3033669 GCA_025175895.1 Wurfbainia villosa | reverse complement strand
AATCAGTTATAAATTTAGAGACCGATTTCAAAATCAATGGGAACTTCCCAATATCTGCACAGCTCCAGTAGACAATGGGAACTTCCCATAGTCTACGCACTCCACCAACATGCCATGGAAACTTCTTGATATCTGCATAGCTCTCATGTGTAAGCAACTTTATATGTACAACGTTTTCAAAAGCTCCTTTTATCCATATTATTTGCTCTCCTAGAAAACAAAGGACCAAATAAATTCATAAGCTAAATTTGTTAGTGACATAATACTATCTACTGCTAATTAATCTGTTAAATACTTAATAAAAAATTTTACACCAATCACAATACTTTCCCTGTGCAGCTCCGGTACATAAACAAAAGTGTACAACTTTCTGATACGATCCATATTTTTCTTTATCCTAGAAAACAAGCAACAGAATAAAATCATGAGAACAAATTAAATTTGTTAGTGACACTAATCTTTGAATACAAGTAATTAGTTTAGTAAATATTTAATACATGTATGAATAATACAAAATAATAGATAGCACTTCTGAAAAATAATACACCAATCACAGACAAAAATAAGACAAGTCTTCCGTCATTTCTTATCTCAAATCATCCTCGAGGAATCTTGAAATTCTAATGCTAACACTTATAAAGAATCTTTTGTCTTTCGTAGAACCATTGATAGGTATTTAGGATGTCATTTTTGTTTCACACTCCTCTTGCAAAATGGAGGCGACTGATTCCTCCATGAACGACCAAAATCACAGAAATGTATGTCTGCTATTGCTGCATGAAGATTATTTTGATCACAACCTAAACAAGACAACAAAGCAAGCATTAATCAGTATTTGAGCTTCAGGCTTGAAAACACTTTCCCTTCCAACATTATATCCATTCTCATCCTATAATAGATCGCGCAAAAGATATATAGAAGTCACATGGTATAAGACTACATCCTAGTATTTGAGTAATATTGTACCCTGTTGCACCGCTCTATGATTCCATGCCATTAGCCATTTTTCTACTCTTTCAACAATGTCTTTCCTGCTAAGCTTCCTGTAGCTATTTGGCACTCTATTTGTTTCAAAACTATGCGAGCATCAATAGCTCCTGCAAACCACCAAAAGTGACATTTAAATTGAGGATGCCTAGAAAATGCAGGAACGTTATAGAAACCCAGATTCGATTGCATTAATTGCAACTTCAGGACTAGTTCTTTCATCTTGCTTTCTTTAGAAACCTCAGCTTCCACCTGCATATAAAACAATTCTTCTACTGGTAATATCCAACCAAACAAATGACCTAGGAGCAAAGAAAACAACCCACTAGTTAGATAACTCACAGCTAAGAAAGTTCACTGAAAGAGTATTGGCCTCAGTAATTCCTTTTGAAGTAGCTGGCAACGTTCTGATAATATCCAACCAAACATATGACCGAAGAGCAGACAAAACAATCCACCAGTTGGATAACTCACACAGCTAAGAAAGTTCACTTAAAAGAGTATTGGCCTCTAATTCCTTCTTCTGAAGCAGCTGGCAAAAATGTTGTTGCTCTTCGATAGGCATAATCATTAATTTCCACAACTCCAGCATTGTAGATGCAAAATCTTGAAGCTGCAAGATGTTGGTATATCGGTTCATATTTCTTTCATCTTGCTTACTCTGAGTCGTTCACACTTCCAACATTGTAGATGCAAGATCTTGAAGCTGGAAGATATTGAGATATTGGCTCACGGTATGGTAAAATCAAGAAATAACTGTACTCAATGGTTGCTTTACCTTCTGCATCCTCTCTATCTTAATCTCTCATAATCTGCCTATAGCAGGAGCAAGCCTCTCAATCGTGGCACTGCTAATGTTCTTGGAAGCTTCAGCATCATCTAAAGTCGGGTGTATCTCTCTTACTGTTTCTTTGAAAACCACACCAAGAACGGAACAAAATTCATTCAGAGTTGACAAGTGATCCATAATTTGTTTTAAGCGGTCATTCTGCAGCAGACTTGACAACTTATCTTTCTCACCTCCTCTAGCAGTGGTGTTATGGAATATAATTCTTCTTTCAGGTTCCCTACTTTTTGAGTGGACTACAAAGATAAGTTAATATCAGATTTTAATAAGAATATTTCTGAATATCAACACCTAATCTCTTTCAACGGATAATGGACAAATTCAAGGTGTGAGCAAGACATTTCCTAACAAATTTTTGAAGCTCGATGAAAAACAGATGCTATTTGACAACATGAGCAAAGACCCACCTGCTTTGTGTGAACTGGTAGCTAACCCATTGCAGAACAGATGGCTGCAATTTCTGCTTCAGAATCAGCAATTGCTTGTCGAACCTGAGCTCTACAACGGTTAGCCTGATCAACCTTTCTTCCATACACCTCAAGACACTCCTGTTCTAGTCCAAGTAGCATCTTGTCCCTTTCAGTATCAGTCTCACCAACCTCGTCCCATATGATCTAAAACAATAATAGCTACATGATTTTCTAAGAAACTATTTGCCTCAATAAGCAAGATGAGGCATGAAATGAACAATCTTTCATTATAAAACTAAGGTACCAATATCCTTGAAAGCAACACTATAATTCACGGTGGGTGCTAATAGTGAAAAGGATGGAGACATTAAAATGCTGACTTATATAAATGCCTTAAGCTATCCTGATTCGTGTACCTCAATATGTAAAAATTTAAATGACTATGAAGATAACAGGTTGCTTAAGCTACTAAAGAAACCTGTAGCTCATATAATAAAAATCCACATGTTGTCTCCAATTTTAGTGGCTGATCGGTAGACATGTGAGCCATGTTAAGTTGGTCGACTTGAATCTGCAAAATAAATACTCAACGTGAGCATTAAAATGGGAAAAGATAACAAAAAAAAAAAAAAATCAAGGCAGTGCTAGCAACTGTGAAATCTGAGATTGGTCTTTTTTCTTGCATATACCCTTGTAACATCAAATTGAAACAAGGAAATTAATCTTGGTGAATATTAAGTAAAACAATACATTTTTCGGGACACCACCTTGTCCTTGATGCTCAGACAAAAATAAAAAGGGCACCCTTTATTTCATTATCATCAAAAGAGACCCTATTTTAAAAAAAAAAAATCAATAGGATGCTTCATCTTATTTTCCATCCTAAAAATAACCTTATTCTACTGTTGTCGTAGCAACCAGCTTGCTCCATGTTGTACCAACTATGGACATAGCTACTACAATATGTACGAGATGTTGATTAAGTTGGAATAATTTTGATCATATTTGAGCATTTTGACCACGTCGAAAATGAGTAATTTTGCAATATGTAAGCCAAACTATTTCAAGGCCACACAGATAAAAAATAGTTTGATTGAAGCTGGACAATCATCTAGATGATACAATATATAAGCCAAACTATTCCCAAGAAGAAGAGGTAATGAAGGAACGTTGACGCATTAAAACATCAAAATACCTTGACTGCTGCATCAACCTTCGTCCTTGCTTTTCAGTTTGAAGATTCAATGATTTCCACTACATGAGATCCAAATTCCTGATTGGGAACAGCAGATGAATTGTAAGTTTATGGGTGTCCAAGAGATCCAGAATTTTTCATTGGCCTATTTCATGAAGGCGTTGAGTTGCCAAGGTACATGTTATGCTGTCTTAAAGAGAGCAAAGCATAAGCAACCTAATGCCCAAAGAGGCTAAAATTTTGTTTAAAGGAATTTCGAAATCAACATGCCAATTAGATTGAGATTTTGCAAAAATCTGACCTGATTATTAGTGTCGCATAGCTGAACAAGCACCATAACAGATTGTCTTCTGCAAGGCTCCAAATCTTTTATGGTATCATTATCCTGTTGCTTTTCAGATACTTCTTCCTTCATATTCCTCAATTCCTTCAAAAGGCTTCCTGTGAATGCATCAGAGCTCATTAAATTCATAATTACTAAAAGTTAGTATATGTTAAGAAATGAATTGGATGAGTTTCCAGTATGGGAATCGTGGGAAATTACAAGCCAGAATCAGTTTAATATTTTACAATTAAATATGATTATTCAACTACAATCTCAGATGGTCATTAAGATTCTAGATGAGAAATGGTAACATATTTATAGAATGTGCTTACAATGGCATCCAAATTATCATATGGTCATTATGCTAGAGCATTTTAATGAAGTAGGAGGTTGAATATAACCTATTTGGCAATACTTCAATTTACATTGACATTCAAGAACTCTAGAAGATTACTAATCTTCAATCTGTCGAGCCTCAATTACAATGCTTAACCTTCAATTTTTCATTATGCATTTTGGATCTATTCAAACATCGATAAACTAAAAATTTGAATGGAAAGCAGAATCAAGGGTAAACTAACAATATTTGTTCCTTATTGGGATTTCAGCCCCTAGCTGAATTGGTTTTGATATAAACCTGTGTTACATATAGCACATCTTGCCATGCATCGAAGCATGACCATGTGAATTCAAATGAATTTTTCCCTTTAATCATTTTCTACTTAGCTAATTTACTTCTAAAAGCAAAATTAGATAATCAATTCAATTAAACTTGATTGTACAAGGTCGCATTGACAATTGACACTTATTTAATGTATTTAAGCATATCAAAGTATCAAATTGAATTTAAATGGTTTTTATTCCTTTAATCCTCTTTTACTCAACTCTTTTACTTCTAAAATGAAAGGTATAGCAGTTGGATAGTATATTAAATTAATTATGTTTTGTATCATTCCGCATCAATACTCCATCTACTTTAATTTTTTTTTCACTACAGTTAGATAGCCAATGAATTGAAAAAATTGAAAAAAAAAAAAAAGTATAGATATAGCAAGCATCTTCATTATCATTAATCAAATTCATTTGAATTTATTTATTTAACACATGAATGTGTCAAATCATGTTGAGTATCGACATAATATAGTACTTATACACGTAAGACATTATTTGTATCAAGTGGTATTAGGTTTCAATACTAGGATAGCAAAATTCATGTCATGCCTCTCCAAAAATGTGTCATATAAATAACATGGTTGGCCTCCTTGCCCCAATGGTCCTAGCATATCAAGAAGTTTTGCACTCTACAATATTACCTTTAATTCAACCTTTTTTTCTAGAAGAATTAATTTAATAGCAGGAAGCTAAAATCCTAATAGCACAAGGTCATAGCATACCCGGTCAAACCAATTTCTTCATTAATCTACAATGATGGTTACAATGAAACTAGTTAACAATTGAGAAAATTCATGTGAACTATCATTATTCATGAGATAGAAAATTCAATGGAAAAACAATACAAGTGAACTATCAATATTTAATAATGTGTGAAAGCAATATAGTCTTTTAAAATGTACCAAACTGCAGAGATCAATATGACATAATATTAAGTGACAGAGACTAGCAATGAGAAGAATGCTTGAAACGTCCAAAGTTCAAATAGCTATAGGATGATTAGGAGTGAACAAGTACCATATTATTTGTCCTTTTTTTTTAACCTCTGATCTTTCTCTTGGTTCTGTAAGTTTTGGAATGTACTTGACAGCTTCAGCTTTCTCATCGGCATCAATACATGCTTCCATGAACGATTTATAAATTGACATTTGAGTAACAATAAGCTATCCATGCATTTTGATTGCATACAAATGTATAAGCTCTTGTATCTCCTTTTACCAACACAAGAAGCTTTCGTACAAATCTAACAATTGTTTTCCCCGAGGCCGAGTCTTCCTCTTGAATGCTCAATAACAAAGGAGCCTATTAAAAGTAGATCCTCGATTATTTTGTCACTTGCACTTTCATAAAAAGGAAAATTCTTTTAATAGCAAATCAGCTACATTTGCATGCGACCAGACAAATTATTAGCAACTAGATGTTTTACAGTCACAATTAAATTTGAATGGTATCGGGGTTATGATGCAATAAAGTGTATTTTTCTTAATTTAAAAAAAAGATGTGATTCCCATCATATTAAGTGCAATATCTTTCAAGTAATATAATAATACTATTCAAAAGCATCAAATGACCTTAAAGCATCTCTTACGTGCTTGGACGATCGTGGTTCATGATCGATGATCATGAAAGCTAATTTTTTGTGCCCACTGTTGTCTGCATGAGCGGCAATGCAACATAAGATGTTTTTGCATAATTTTATCTATAACAGAATTGCCATAGTTGAGTCAAATATATTACAAAATCTATTTTATAAACTTTCTCTAGAACAAAAGTCCAAACCTTGTGAAGCAAGATCTCCATCAGTGAAGATTCTTGAATAGCTGATGAATCTTTACACAAGCACAATGCATTATTACCACCTCCTAGGATTAAATAAAATAAAGATGTAACCATGGAAAACAAAGTTGTGTGGCACAAAACAATACTATTTAATTATAAATGACCAGATAATAAGGGATATATCTCAATACCACATTCTAAAGCATCATTAACAGTAGCAATATTCATACCTCAAATAGAGTTTCCAAGAAAATTCACCATTAAGAATTACCTAACAAAAACATGACACACAAACCCAACGATCATGTGGATAAATAAAATTATTGGGTTTAAGCAAAGTATTGTGAAATTCTCAAAGCCACAAGAACGTGGTTGGCATTAATCAAGCGTCCAGTCAATACTGGTGCAGTGAGAGACTCAAAATGGTTTACTGTTTAAAAATTGAGCATAAAACTCTAGTAATGGTTCAAATCAAGAGAAAAGATAAGACCTTGTATTGTTGAAAGCTGACAGGGATTCCAATTTCATGGTTGTGGGCAACATTTAGTAATCTTAATATTTTTCACATTTCAAGGAAATGATCTTGTGTAAACTAGTAGCCAAAGCGAACAAGATATCATTGTCAAGATAAAGATCGGAAAAATAAGTAGTTCTTTTGAAATAAATAGATATCCTTTTCATGATTGGATAGACCAAGTGTTCTAAAACTATTATATCATTTGAAAGTATGAACAAATTATGACTATCTCGACAATGTGTTTGGTAGATCCAATCGATCAGTCCAGATAGCTAAAAAAATTTTGTTAAAAAACACGATTATGAATGCTCATTATATATGATGGTTGGTGAAATCATCAGAAGCAATTGTAATAAAGTTGCATTCCAAACTACTCAGAATATAAAGGAGGCTCAAAATATGCACAAAAGTTATTTCAACATTTAACTTTCCATTATCTAAACAAATAAATGAAGGAACCTAGAGGTCAGGGGTTCGAATCATAAAACAGTTTCTTACCAAGCAAGATAAAACTGCATATAATACATCCTTCCCCGGGACCACCTATGGTGGGAGCTTCATGTACCGGACTATCTTCTTTTCATCTGGACAAATAAATAAATAAAAAAAAGATAGGAACAGATCTCTAGAAATAGCACCTACGTGATGTACTAACTTTAAATTCAAGATAGAAAATATAGCAAGCTATCCCAGAGTGGCAAGTTTAAACTAGCTATTCAGAGTTTTGCAGCATGTAGTATTTTGCTCAAATGCCGTAGAACATTAAAAAAAGGTGGATTGGTAAATGAATAATGTCATAACTTCAACTCATTAGATAAAATAGCTTCCATTGGATATGGAATTCAGGTTGGATACAGATTAAGGAATGGATAAACCATAACTTATAAGTACAAGATAGAAAACTAGCAAGCTATCCAGAATGGTACTTTTAAGCTAGCTATTCAGAGTTTTGCAGCATGTAGTTTCTGCCAAATGTCCTAGATCATTTTAAAAATATATTTGTAAATGAATAATCATATAACTGCAAATCAAACGATCAAATAGGTTCCATTGGTTATGGAATTAAGGTTACATACAGATTAAGGAATGGAAATGCAAAAGGAAATATGCAACGCTCCATGTTGCATATAATGAGAATGCATCCTCGTCGATCAATAAAGATTATTAAGCAAGCTATATTAAGATTTCCAAGCACAAGAGAACATCCCAAAGAAAGTCATGGTGGGCAATTCTGCATCGAATAAAGTAATACCAATTTACTACCAAGCCTTTTTAGTGCACTTGCAGAGTTACTGCTCTAAATTATCATACACTAGTAATACTAATCTGAGGTGAATCAGCCAACTATAAATACACACAAGCAAAAAAAAGGCACTCACAGAAAACATTCTAGGAAAAATTACATATATAATGTTAAACCTCATATATCTTCCTGATTTCAATGAAAAGATAGCTTGGGGAATTGATTTCTCCACACCCTTCTTTAATGAAACTACAACGATGTTCTAAAATAGCAAAGCCTAATAGAGTAGCACACTATCTAGCCCACAACAAGCTATCTGTTCTGGAGGCAATACTGCAAATAAAAAATAAAGCCTCTGTGATAAATTATTTCCAAGCACGAACAACTAATTAGGTCAATAAGGTTGATAGTACATCAGCTCTTTTGCTTAATACATTGGCCTTTACTTGAAAGCTGCCTAGCCTAAATGTGCATCTTCAATGGGCAAGTCAGTGTTCACTTGAAATAACAGTAAGCCTTTTAGCAAGAGTTAACGATATAGTTTGAAACATTCACAAATTGGTGCAAAAGGGAAAAAAAGAATGAAAGTATAGCACATGAGGGTGTTCCATTTAGACAGACGCACAAATAGGGAATCCTGATTCACACATGTATAGCACATGAAACAATGACCATATCTTGCCTACAACTACAGCGAATGTAAGAGGATGTTTCCTAAGAGGAGATTGCTAATTAACACCTTTATTTTACAGAAGCAACATAAAATAAAAGACAAAATCTATTCTATTGAAACAAGCTACTGGATATGAATTTCATTGGTTCAATGAATTACTTTCATGGAATTTTTACTACAGCAATTTACAGAAATAAAGATTTGAGTTCAGATACGCATCAGGCATATACCAGAAAGAGAGGTAAAATCCTTGCAAGCGAGCTTTTTAGAAACCCACGTACTAAGCAGGTTATCCAAATAAGTACAATTAAGTGTGGATTCATGTGCCGTAGACTCCCATTGACCAAGTCATTCAAATTTCAGCTCCTGAAAGATCCTTGCAACTCCTAATAAATACTCACTAAGTCCTATATTGAGAGTTATCTAAGCCATTGACTTCACACTCGACCTTATATACACCAACACCAACTACTAACTTTGACAGATGTTGAGCCACAAGCAACCAAACGCTCCTATCAAATATAGAATCTCAGCAATTATAATATTTATTGTCTTGAAACCCCTGTTATAAAACCAAGGAAGAAACACAATCAAATTTCACCCCAAGCAGAAATGTGCAGGCATATAATACCATGATTCAAAGAAACAAGTGTAGAAAAGCCTTCCTCAAAAATAAGTCTAAGCCAAAATTGCCTTGAAAGTCTTGATCTTCACCTCTACAAGTCAGATCCTAATTAGTCTCTGCCAAACAGTCCCGCTCGACTTCCAAACCCTAAATCAGGCAATACCACACATCAAACACTACCAAAAACAGAAATAAAAAAGAAAGTATAATTAAATCAGATCATATCTGATCCCAGACAAACATCTCCTTCAAGGCATCACTTCCCAAAAACATGCAACAACGAGGAGATTGAGGAATCCAAAAATCTGAAGCTGTCAGAAACAGATGCTTACTGTCGCTTCAATAACTCGGCGCAACAAGTTAGACTGCTCCAAACCTTAGGTCTTCTTCGATGGAGAGATGGCAGGGAAGGAAGAAGAGGAAAGACCTCGCGAGAGGCGACAACTGCTGTTGATTACTCCAAATCTGATCCCAGACAAACATCTCCTTCAACACATCACCACCCTACACCAACCCTACATAAATCACACTCAGATACGAGGAAGACGAACTGATCAAGCACGAGCGAATAGTAAGTTAAATGACATTGAATCTAACCTGAATCGCCGGATCTATCTTCTGAGGAGAAGTTTGATTTCGAACTCCGATTCGAACAAGAGTACGCATGCTAATGTGCCTGGGATGATCTACATTTGTGAGGCCACTACTGCTGTTGATTACTCCAAATCTGATCCCAGACATACATCTCCTTCAACACATCGCTTCCCTCGCAGACCTCGCAGATAGTCACGCGATCATCTTATCACCCTAAACCATCCCTACACAAATCACACTCAGATACGAGGACGAACAGATCAAGAACAAGCGAATAGTAATTAAATAGCATTGGATGTCACCTGAATCGCCCCATCTATCTCCTGAAAAGAAGTTTAGTTTCGAACTCCGATTCGAACAAGAGTACGCCATGCAGTTGGCTATCCCGGTATCGATCGAAGGCCTCGGAGGACGTCAGCTTGCGGTATAACCAGCTCTCTCCGGAGACGGAGATGGCCGCCAAAGGCTCGGCCGATGGAAGGCAATCGGCGGAGGATAAACCTAGATCTAGGATAAAAAGGAAGCACTGGCGGGGGATGCAGAGCATCTTCAACGGGGTAAAAAAAGGAAAAAGATACGATCATGATTTCAAATTTTCAATCAACGTTTGCAATTAATCAATCAATTAATTACGAATTATAAAAATAAATTTTTATTTAATTTATTCCGTCGTGTATATCTGAAAATTATATATTCCAATTAATCAATTCTCTGAAATTCAATTTTTTAATTTAATATCTTTTGTAAATTAATAAATATTAATTTTAAATTTAATTGTGCAAATGTTTTTCAAGAGGGAGCATAATTAATCCATAGAAACATTAATTAAATTGACGATAAAGGTGAACGGTGGTGGATAAAAAATACAAATAATATATTTAATAATATTTATAAGCCTCAAATCATGTACACGCCTTTTAAGTCCCTCGAAATTTTACTCCAAAAATTAATAGGTTATGTCATCAAGTCAATGATAGGGTAAATAATTTAAGATAATTTAAAGATATACCTCAAAATTCACGAACATAACAAAATTAATTTTAGATAATCAATAGTGTTGTTCTAAAAACAAACAATTTTTTTGTCTTATATCATTGACTTTAAAAGATAATTTTTATTTTCTATCACTAAAAATCCATTACTTTTTGACATAAAAATATCTATCACAATTTTCCACTATTTCCTTTTTATTAACCATTAGACTCAAAAGAATAAAAGATTGGATATGTCCTTTGTAATAATGGAGAATAATTAATATAATCTCTTTTAATTGATTAATATGTTTGATGTGGTCAGATTTTCAACACTTGTCAATGTCAATACAAGTCAGATATATTAATGCAATTGTCTCAGGTCGTGATTGATCAGTGATACCGCTATAACCCAATTTGGAAGTGAGATAGAGAAATAATGACCATTAAAGTGAGGTAGAAGGAAAGGGATGTAGTGTGTGATATATAACTTGGTTCGAATAGATCTGATTGGGGGAAATAAACTGAGTTGATAAGGTGGCGACGTAGGATAAGACGAAGAAGTTTGATGGTTAAAAAGAAATCAGATAAACAACCCAGAAAGCTAGTCAGGAAGCTACCCAAGAAGTGAGTCGGGAAGCGACTCAGGGAATTAAGGAGAATATAAGTGAGTAAAGTCTTATGGCCAAAGTAGGGCTAGTTATCAACTCGACTGACCGAGTTGAGTATACACCCTGGTTTAAGCAAACCAGAATGGTACAAGGGAGTACATTGGGGAAATCAGCCAGGGGTCATCCGAAAATAGGTTCGAGTTGATGTATAAGTCAGAGAAGATGACTAGGAAAAATAAAGATCTCTAGGGAAGAAAGAAAGGATAAAGAAGAGGAGAGAACGCTTTTCAATACACTGACTTATAGGAGTTTGTTACACGGTGTAACAATTTGGAACCCCACATAAGATTCTCACGAGTCTCCAATTATAATCCTTCTAACAGAATTATTTTTCAGGCAAAAAGAGTCCTCCACTTGAATGGTGATCCTGGTGGTTTGTTATATCACAACTGACTTCAGGGGAACATGTATAAAGTAGGAGGAAGAATGAAGAAAAAAGGGGATCGATCAATCGATCAATCAATTTTCATCCAAGGGGGACTTTCAAAGACTGAACCAAGGCAACACCCAGGAGAGGAGAAGAAGGAAATCAGGGAGGCGAGAAGAAGGCAGAGAGTCAGTTCAATTTCATTCATCTCTTTACCTTGTATACATTTTGATTTGTAAGGGGTTTCCTTCACCTCCGGAAGTACTTCCGAGAAGGAGGGATTTTATAGTGGATGTGTTTAGCACCATAGCTCGCTCTAGAGCTCATCCCATGAAGTAGGAATTGGAATTCTGAACCATGTTATATCTTGTGTCATTGTTCTCTGTGATTTGCTTCCTCGTTATTTACTTTTACTGTTGCAGTCGGAGAGGACCCTAAGTCTCCGTGATGTCATCGTCTTCCTTGCAAGGAGGTGAAAAATCTGGGCCCGCATCAATTGGTGTCATCTGTGAGAACATTTCTATTGAGCAAGACGTTGAGATGCCTTTACAAGATATCCCTCTTCCAATAATCTCTTCGGGAGAGGAGGGCCCTATCACTTTGCTACTATCCCAACTGAAGGCTATGGTAGACATCACTGTATTCGAAGCCTTGGTCAAAACAAGAGTCCTCAGAATCTTTGAGGAGTTATATTCATTGTTTCACTGCTACTGCTAGGGAAATCCCCTCAGCGATGTCTAATATCTTGAGAGTTTCTATCCCGCATGGGTTGAAGGAAGGACTCTTTCTCATCTCTTTGTTAAGAAAATCAGCCGCCAGCTACGAAGAGTTGTTAGGTCGTGCTGAGGAATATATTAATGAAGAAGAGGGGTTAAGAGTGATAAGAGCAGAGAAGAGGCTTGTATCTACCCCATCGAAATAAACCCCCTCCTAACCCACGGGGACCTCCCAGGAGGGAATACATCGGGGCTTTCTCGCCTGAAGTGCCTCGGTCGTGACCATTGGTGCTAGGGATTCGTCCCGTCCCTCCCTTGCAAATTATGGCTACAAAAACCTTACCTCCCCCGCGGACATGGAAAGAATGGGAAATAGAGGCATACGACCAGCAGAGTATTCTTCAACACCCAACGAGATACAGGGGAATCCCCTGTAATCCCCCAACTCCACTCTTTTGCCAATACCACATCGTGTATGGTCACACTAGCGACCGATGTTTCAAGTTGCAAAATGAGTTGGAGCGCATCAGAGAAGAGTATCCCCACCTTCAGCCACAGATGGGAAATCAAGCGAGAAGAGGTTGATAACCAAATATTGGTCGCCTGGGACCTGACAACAGAAGGCCTCAGGGCCTCCTCCTACCTGGCCTGCAACCATCCAACCCTGAAGATACTTCATAAGAAGGGTCAGCTAGCGAGGGTGCATTAGCTACTCCAAGTGGCATCCCCACTCGGGGAATTATAAATGTTATTGCTGGAGGACCTATTGACAGAGATTCCAATAAAGCCAGAAAAGCATACGCCCGCCTTATGGAGAGTTTGACTATTGGAGCAGACTGAACCATTCAAAGCAATGTGCTGGTATCTTTCGGACCTGAAGATATGCGGGGCATTTTGTTGCCCCACACTGATGCTCTGGTAACTAGGGTCTCTTTAGTAAACTATGAGGTATCTCGAGTCCTGGTGGACTCAAGAAGTTCTGTTAACATCCTCTTTCAGGAGGCATTCGGGTATATACAGTTGGGAAATGTGCAGTTAGAGAATGTGGCAATTCCTCTCTTTGATTTTGTTGGGCACATGGTGCATCCAATTGGGCAGATCTCTTTACCCCTTACCCTGGGTACTAAGCCTGGTCAAAAGACTAATATAACTCCTTTCCTCATGGTGGATGCTCCTTCCACCTATAATGCTATTTTGGGGCGTCCCTTTTTATCAATTTTTCAGGCAATAGCTTCCCCTCCCATCAAAATGTCAAGTTCCTGGTAGGCCAGCTCATCGAACAAGTACGAGGGGAGTAAAAGGTCGCTCGAAGTTGCTATGTGCAGATGGTGAGAGTTGACCAGAAGAAAGCCAAGGTGGATATCCCAAGGGAAAGGTTGTTGTTGCTTCAAGAGTATATGTGCTGGAAGAATCCCCTCCCAAGGCAGAGAAGATGGAGGAGGGTAAGTCTGTGGAGATAGCCCCCGGAAAGGTCACTCGGGTGGCTCAACAACTGGAGGTGAAGGAAGAGCTCGTTGCCTTCTTGCGTAGGAATGAAGACATTTTTGCCAAGAACATGAACGACCTCACAGGGATTAATCCTCTGATTGTTGAGTATCATCTCAACATCGCCCGAGGAGTCTGACATGTGCAACAGAAGAGGTGACACTTTAGACCAGAGAAGGATAAGGTTATCACTGAAGAGGTGGACAAACTGTTGCAAGTTGGTCATATTAGAGAGATTCAATTTCTCGAATGGGTTTCCAATGTAGTTTTTGTCCCCAAGCCTCATGGGCAGTGGAGGATGTGTATTGACTTCCATGATTTAAATAAAGCATGCCCTAAAGACTGCTATCCCTTGTCTCGTATTGATCAGTTGGTAGATTGTACGATAGGATATGAGGTTGTCTCACTTATGGATGCTTATCAAGAGTATCACCAAATCCCTTTGGCAAAGGGCGACTATAAACGAGTTAGTTTTATCATGGCGGAAGGATTGTATGCTTATATGGTCATGCCCTTTGGGCTAAAGAACACGAGAGTTACATACCAGAGACTCATAGATAAGATTTTTGCTGAATAGAAAGGCAAGAATATGGAAGTATATGTTAATGATATTCTAGTCAAATCAAAAATCACTTGGGATTTAGTTATGGACCTGGAGGAGACCTTTGTCACCCTTAGACGATACAACATGAAGTTGAATCCAAAGAAGTGTTTGTTTGGGATGAAGAGTAGAAATTTTTTGGGATATATTATGATAGAGAAGAGACTGCAGGGCAATCTAGAGAAGGTGCATGCATTATGTAATATGAAGTCACCAACTAATCTACGGGAGACTCAAAAATTAGTGGGAAGGATAGTCTCTTTGTCTCGTTTTATAGCTAGATCAACGGAAAATGGGCTACCTTTCTTTCAAATTCTATGCAAGGTTACTCGATTTCAGTGGGATGAACAGTGTGAGCAAGCTTTCCAAGAATTGAAGAAGTATTTAGCTGAATGTAGGAACGACAGTGGCTGACTAGAGGGGGTGAATAGCCCTCTTCGTATGACAATGGTAGTCGTTCGTTGATTGCTCGTCTACAAACTCAATTAGCGCAAGCGGAATATACTAATATGAACAATTAAAGACAAAACAAAGTAAAGAATAGAAAGCACAAACACTAATACCACAGTGTAACGTGGTTCACGGCCTCGCCGCTAATCCACGGTCTGATTCGTCCAAGGTGAATCACGCATCAAGATTTCACTATTCTCTCCTTTGCACCAAGCTAGGTGGAGGTAACCTTTCTTACAATCTCTCTTCTTACAATAGAATGGAATAATAGCAAGTAAGAAGAGTGGGAATCCTTTAGGGCACTTTGAGAGTTGTTAGGAGTTAAAGCATTAGCCTGTCAAAGTCCCTCACCCCTTCTCTTTATAAAGAAAGGGAATTTCTTTCTGTTAACAACATCAATCGACTGATGCCCCGATCAGTCGACTGATACTGTAGTCGTTGCCCAATAATGGCTACTTCCCAGGCCAGATTCGTGGGATCCACAACCGATTTTTCAACAGTCATATGATCAATCGACTGATGATATCATTAGTCGACTGATGTCGACTTTCAATCGAGTGACCCACGAGCTCGACTAGCTTCTGTGCCCGTGCACAGTGTGATCAATCGATTGCTCCTATTTAGCAGTCGATTGATGTCGACTTGACTCAGCCACACACCAGTCGAACTCCGTTCGACTTGGAGCAGTCGACTAGTGTCGGGTAAAACTCAAACCTTACATCCGTTTGAACTTTCGGCGGTCGGGTAAACCTCAACCCTTGCGGTCGAGCCTTCGACACTCAGCCATTCGGCCAAGTTCACTTAATGAGCTACTTACAATTCACTCATTCTCTCATCTCACTTGAAGTCCCTCGCCGAAGCTCTCTTCGTTCGCAGCCACGTCCCTCGGCAGCATCAAGTGCATGACTCTACAATGCTCCTTCGCGTCTCTTGCCCTTGAAGTCTGCTTCCTTGGCTTCACTTCAAGTCATCTTGTCCGACGGTCCCTCGACAGCATCAAGCGTATGACTCTGCAATGCTCATTCTCCAACTCAAGCACTAGGTTGTGAGTGGTGACACTTGCCTAAGCTCTATGTGCGAATTACTAAGTCCTGCAAGACTCCAACGTACATATCAAATCCAATCATCCTAAATTAAACCCTTTGTCACACACATCAAAACCATATCACGGGTTGATTGCCCTAACACTAAACTCCCTTTGTTGGCCAAACTTGTTTCCGGAGAACCATTGTGAATGTATTTAACTGTCTCAGAAGGAGCAGTCAATTCAATGTTATTGAAGCAAGAAGATTCTCAATGGTAACCCATCTATTATACCAGTCATATATTGAAGGGAGCAGAGTTGCGGTACACTGAGTTAGAAAAGTTGACATACATGTTAATCTTAATAGCTCGCAAGTTGAGGCCTTATTTCCTATCCCATCCGATAAATGTGCTAACCAACAATGAGTTAGGTCGGGTGGTTACTAAACCTAATTTTTCGGGAAGGTTAGCTAAATCGACTATGAAACTAAGTGAATATTGTATCCATTACCATCTCCGAACTGCTATAAAGGCTCAATTGTTGGTTGACTTCCTAGTTGAGGTGCTGGTAGGCTCGGAGGATAACTCGGCCAAAGAAGAAGAAGAAGAAAAGAGTGCATGGATCGCTTTTGTAGATGGATCCTTCAGAACCGCAGAGAGCGGAGTTGGAGTGGTGCTCATATCTCCAGAAGGGGAGGAAACCCATATGGTCATTCGTCTCTGATATAGGACATCAAACAATAAAGCAGAGTACGAAGCCATCTTAGTAGGGTTGCAAGCAGCTCAGGCAGTGGGAGCCACTTCGGTCACCATTCATTCAGATTCTCAGTTGGCAGTGTCGCATCCTAAAGGTACTTTCACCGTCTGAGAGGAAAAGTTGCAGAAATACTTTATGGCCTTTGAAAAAGGAAAGGCTCATTTTCGGGAGGTAATTATACAGCAAATCCTGAGAGAAGACAATCGAAAAGCGGATGAGTTGGCCCGGTTAGCTAGTGCTTTAGGAGGGAGACTTCAGGACTCTATGTGTGTAGATATTCCTAGTTCCTTGACGGTGTGTAATGTGGAAGACGTGATGCCCGAAAGTGATTGTGCACCCGACTGGAGAACTGATATCATGACCTATTTGCAGCACGAGAAGGTTCCAGCTGAAGGTGGAGCAGCATCAGTCTTGAAGCGATTCACAATTATTGATGGAACTTTATACAAAACATCTTTTGGCGAACCTTTGTTGAAGTGCCTGGGGAAGGAAGATGCTGAGTGGGTGCTCTGAAAAATACATGAAGGATGTTATAGCAATCATTTGAGAGGAAAGGCATTAACTCAGAAAGTATTGTTGGTTGGGTACTTTTGGCCAACTCTTCATCAAGATACAACCCGCCTGGTGCAGACCTATCCAACCTGTCAAAAACACAGTAACAAATCAGAGCGGCCTACCGAGTTGATGAAAGATGTGGTTGCTTCTTGCCCCTTTGATAATTGGAGAATGGATATAGTTGACCTGATGCCTACCACCCCTTTATAGAAGAAATTCTTGTTAGTAGCGGTGGATTACTTTTCCAAATGGGTGGAAGTTGAACCTTTAGCCAAGATTATAGAAAATGCAGTGATACAGTTCCTTTCAAAGAATAGTATATGTCAGTATGAAGTTCCCCGAAGGTTGATTAGCGATAATAGATGTCAATTCTAGGGTCAAAAGATTAAAGAGCGGTGCCAAAGTCTCAACATTCATCAGACCTTCACCTCGGTGGCTCATCCTCAAGTCAATAGTCAAAGATGAGGTTACTAATAGAATTCTCAAGACTAAGTTGTGCGTCAAGCGAGGAAATTGGGTGGACAAGTTGCCTAGGATATTATGGGCTTACTGAACTACCCCCAAAACATCCACTGGATAAACCCTGTTTAGCCTGATATATGGAACTGAAATGGTTATCCCGGTGGAAGCTATTTTAAGCAGTACCCGAGTTAAAGCTTATGAGCCAGAATAAAATCAGATGGTGAGAAGCACTGAATTAGATATGTTGGCAGAAAAGCGGGAGCAGGCTCGAATTCGGGCTGAAACCTACAAGTGAAGAATACAACAAACCTTCAATAAAAAAGTAGTGCCTAAGATGTTTTAAGAGGGTGACCTAGTTCTGTGCAAGGTCAACCTTGCTGGGGACCCTGAAAAACTTGCCCCTAATTGGGAAGGACCTTATACAGTTACTCGTTGAGGTGTTGGGTTAGCGTATTATTTAAAAGATGGTGAGGGCAAGGAGCTACTTAGACCCTAGAATGATGTGCACTTAGGCTACGTTTGGTACGGGGTAATGTAATCAACCTTGTAATGTAATTAAGTTTGTAATGTAATGTAATGTAATGTGTATTACATTACTGTGTTTGGTTAGCGATTGGTGTGTAATCTTTGATTACAAAAGTGATTACATTCGTTTGTTTGGTATCCATATTTGTTATAAGGAATGTAATTCATATTATTATAAAATGACAAAAATAGCCTTATAGACGCCGGCCCGCCGGTCGCCGCCGGCCGCTGCCGGCCGGCCGGCGTCGCTGCCGTCGGTCGGCCGTTGGCCGCTGTCGGCCGCCGATCGCCGCCGCCGGTCGATCGGCCGATCGTCACGGCCGTCGGCCACCGCTAATCGCCGGTCGCCGCCGGTCGCCGGCCGGCTGATCGCTGATCGGGCCGATCGGTCGCCGGCCGGCCGGCCGTAGTCGGTCGATTGTCGTCGGCCGGCTTGGCCGGTTGCCGATCGCCGATCACGGTCGGCTTGCCGGTCGGCGATCATCCGGTCGTCGGCCGTCGTTGGCCACAAGAATCGTCGGGCCGATGGTCGCTGCCGACGAGCATCGAGAAGAAATTAGAAAAAATAAAAGAAGGATATATTTGTAAAGATAAATATTGAATCCGTAATGTAATCGGATTACATCGCTTTTCCTTCGTAATCAAGATTACGGATTTTGGCTCTTATTTTGTAATGCGATTACATTACATTACATCTTTGAAATGTTAACAAACAAAGTAAATCATCTTGTAATGTAATCCGATTACATTACAAGCCTGATTACCCCGTACCAAACGTAACCTTAAAGTATTTTCATACCATGTAATTGAGATACACCCACAAGAGGAATTATCTATTGCATGTTCGCTATCAATCCCTGAAAAGGAAGAATAGAACTTGAATACAAGATCATATCATCGCAACTAATAGTTGTGTACAATTATGAAAAGCGAATGTCAATGGAAACCAATCTCTCATTCCAAGAAAAAAGAAATCAAAGAGCAATGTTGAGAATAATTAATTTGTTGCAAAGTTATCATTATCTATTTAGGAGAAGTAATGTCATTCAAATATCATGGCATGCTAATGGAGTTAGTAATTGTCAATCATTATCAAGAGGAGAAGGCAGACAAGAAAGCTACAATTTAAAATGTTCAGGGGGATATCGTCTGAAGCCAATCTCCCAGTTCAAAAAAGGAGTTGATTGATGAGCCAGAGGGAACCCTTGATCGACATACTGTCGGACTACGTCGTTGAAACCATCCTGATAAGTAGCTTGCATCAAAGGCTTTAAGCGTTCCTGTCAATTTTGGTCAGTCGTGTGTGCATCCTGATGGAACTTTGCGCAGCGTTCCCTATGCTCCAGGAAGGCTCGATGAGCTTGGCGGTATCGTTGTAACACTTGAATTATAGTGTCAGTCAAAATAGACACATCATGATATTGGGAAGTTTGACCTTGTTGCATAATTTTGGGCATGTCCACTATATCCTGACGCATTGAGGCTGAAATCCCTTTCACAGCCTTAGTGTAGGCCTTGGTGCGAGTAATTTCATTTCTCATTTGCTGCAAAGGGACTTCCTGTCGGTGTATTGAGCGAGAGCTCGGGTTCTATCTGATATTAAAGCTGAGTTATGGCAGATCTCCTTACTTATTTTGGCTTGGAGGGTGGTTATGGTTTCTTCATCTTTTTGCTTTTGGTGCCGAAGTGTGGCTATGGTTTCTTCATCTTTTTGCTTTTGGTGATGGAGGGTGGATATGGTTTTTGCATCCCTCCATTGTTGGCATTAAAGGGCTACTATGGTTTCTGTATCCTCTTGCCTTGGGTGTTGAGTTTTTGATAATTGTTTGCGGCATAATGCTAATTCTTGAAGAATTGAATCTTCTCTTTCCCAGGAGGTTGCACTGGTCACAGATTGTTGTAAAGTCTGCTACCGAAGTTGTGCTCGATAGTGAGAGAATGAGCGGTCCAACTCTTGATAATTCATCATCACCTGAAAATAGCAAAACAATAAAAGAAATATCGTTGGAGATACAAGTAAGAATAGCTAACGAAGCTTACTAGCTCCAGGACATGACACAAACTTTCCATCCTCGGTATGTGTTCCTCCAAATTGAGGATTCACGAATCTCTAGTAGATGGAGAAGATGGAGTAGAAGCAACCAAGGGGGTGGGTTCACTCATAACTGCCACAAAGGGGGGTGGTGTCGAAGACTGTTCCATTGGCCCAAAAGGAAGAGGAAGAATGGCTTTGTAAGAAAAGGTAGGAATATCAGTGGTAAGAGGGGATGTGGAAGTAGAAGGGAAAAGAACCGCGACTAAGGAACTTATTAGGGTGGGAGACGAAGAGGGGAAGTTACACGACGAAGGGAGGAGATCCGAAATTACTTGCTGAATAATAAAAGAAGGAGAACCTTCTGAGGATGGGAGGGAAGAAAGAATAGGAGAACTTGATAATTCGGGTGGTCTGGATATCGGAGTAAGAGCTTAAATTGAAGGCATGTGAACAACAGAGGGAGGTGTAATCATCGGTGGCTATTAGCTGGCTGAAGGAAGGATGCTGGGGCCAAACTCTGAGCTAGGCTATTGATAGAGGTCTTCAAATGCCAGAGTATGTACAGGAGAAGGTGGTGTTAGTGGAGTTGGTGAAGCAGAAGACAAAGGGAGCATGATCGGGGTAAACTCCATGTCCATGGAAAGCACAAAGGAAGAAGAGGAGTCGAAGGTAGAAGTTTCTTCTCCCTGTATCCATTAGCATGCAACTCCCCACAGTTTGGTTTGGGTATGCAAAAAAGGGGGAGGCAACCTAGGGCTACACAGAAGTGAAGGCGAAGGAAGGGAGGCTAGGGTTTGGTGATAATGCGGAAGAGGAAGGAGAAGATGGGGATATCGACCGAGGGCTCATGGTAGATGATGAGGGAACGATAGGGGATGAAGTTGTCAATGAAAAAGGAGAAGATGTAAAGGTGGAAGTGGTGAAGGAGGGCCCGACAGGAGCTGGGGCAGGGGGAGACGATGCAAGTTTGGCAAGTGGTTGACTCCCGCTCCTCATGGCATCGCATTGTTGCCGAGAAAGAGCTTCTTTAAAGAGAGCCTTCATCTCGTTGCAAAGAAGGAAGAAAGGAGGAGAATGCAAGGAGGAGAAGGGAGAATTTTTTGAGCTGCAAAGGAGTAGGGAGAAGCTTTGAGGGCAGAACAAGCAGAGGATGAAGAAGGGGGAGGCGAGGAGTCATCTATAAAGGGAAGAAATGTATTTGTGATAGGCGAAGTAGTTGGGCCTTGGGGCAGGAGTGTGGGCCTTAAAAGAAGATTGAGGTGTGATTCATCGAAGGGTTAAACCTAGATTTCATTCCGATTTGATAGGGCACAACCCTAGATCATATCGTCACACTTTTTACGGCTCAGTATTAGTCGAACCTACTATCCCCGTGCGATTGCAGAACGGAGGAGTAGGGTTTAAGGTAAATACACCTGTGAAGAATGGAGGAGTAAAAGATTCATTCTGATATGATAGGGCACAATCCTATATCAGATCGTCACACTTTTTATAGCTTGATATTAGCCGAAGCCACTATCCCCGTGCGATTGCGGAACGGAGGAGTAGGATTTAAAGTAAATACATTTGTGAAGAATGGCGGAGTAAAAGATTCATTCCGATCTGATAGGGCATACCCCTAGATCAGATCGTCACACTTTTTATGACTCGGTAATAGTCAAATCCACTATCCCCGTGCAGTTGGGGAACGGAGGAGTAAGGTTTAAGGTGAATACACCTGTAAAGAATGACGGAGTAAAAGATTTATTTCGATTTGATAGGGCACAATCCTAGATCAGATCGTCACACTTTTTATGGCTTGGTATTAATCGAAGCCACTATCCCCATGCGGTTGTTGAACGAAGGAGTAGAGTTTAAGATAAATACACCTGTGAAGAATGACAAAGTAAAAGATTCATCTCGATCTGATAGGGCACAACCCTAGATCAAATTGTCACACTTTTTACGGCTTGGTATTAGCCGAAGCCACTATCCCCCATGAGGGTTGTAGAACGGATGAGTAGAGTTTAAAGTAAATACACCTGTGAAGAATAGCGGAGTAAAAGATTCATTCTGATCTGATAGGGCACAACTCTAGATCAGATCGTCACACTTTTTACGGCTCGGTATTTGTCGAAGCCACTATCCTCATGCGGTTGCGGAACAAATAAGTAGGGTTTAAGGTAAATACACACCTGTGAAGAATGACGAAGTAAAAGATTTATTCTAATATGATAGGGCACAACCCTAGATAAGATCGTCACACTTTTTATGACTCGGTATTAGCTGAAACCACTATCCCCGTGCATTTACGGAATGAAGGAGTAGAGTTTAAGGTAAGTACACCTGTGAAGAATGACAGAGTAAAAGATTCATTTCGATCTGATAGGGCATAACCTTAGATCAGATTGTCACACTTTTTATAGCTCGGTATTAGCCGAAGTCATTATCCTCATGCGGTTGCGGAACAGAGGAGTAGGGTTTAAGGTAAATACACCTGTGAAGGATGATAGAGTAAAATATTCATTCCGATCTGATAGAGTAAAACCCTAAATTAGATCATCACACTTTTTATGGCTCGGTGTTAACTGAAGCCATTATCCCCGTGCGATTGCAGAATGAAGGAGTAGGGTTTAAAGTAAATACACCTGTGAAGAATGGCGGAGCAAAAGATTTCATTCCGATCTAATAGGGCAAAGCCCTAGATCAGATCGTCACACTTTTTATACCTCGGTGATAGCTGAAGTCATTATCCCCGTGTGATTGCGGAATGAAGGAGTAGGGTTTAAGGTAAATACACCTATGAAGAACGACGGAGTAAAAAATTTATTTCGATCTGACAAGGCGAAGCCCTAGGCCAGATCGTCACCATTCTTTCATCTTGCCTCAAAGTCAAGCTCTTATCCTCATGCGGTGGCGGAACAGAGGAGTTGGGTTAAAGGTGCATTGATGAAGAGCGGTGGAGTAAAAAATTCATTTTGATTTGACCAGGCGAAGCCCTGTGTCAGATTGTCATTCTTCTTTCAGCTTGCCTCAAAGTCAAGCTCTTATCCTCATGCGGTGGCGGAGCGGAGAAGTTGAGCTCAAGGTAGATGCACTGATGAAAAGTGACGGAGTAAAAAATTTATTCCGATCTAACCAGGCGAAGCCCTAGGTCAAATCGTCACTATTCTTTCAGCTTACCTCAAAGTCAAGCTCTTATCCCCGTGCGGTGGTAGAACGGAGGAGTTAGGCTCAAGGTATATGCACTGATGAAGAGCGACAGAGTAAAAAATTTATTCTGATCTGACCAAGCGAAGCCCTAGGTCAGATCATCACTATTCTTTCAGCTTGCCTCAAAATCAATCTCTTATGCTTTTGCGGTGGTGGAACGGAGGAGCTGGGCTTAAGGTAGATGCACTGATGAAGAGCGATGGAGTAAAAAATTTATTCCGATTTGACCAGGTGAAGCCCTAGGTCAGATCGTCACTATTCTTTCAGTTTGTATCAAAGTCAAGCTCTTATCCTCATGCGGTGGTGGAACGGAGGAGTTGAGTTCAAGGTAGATGCACTGATGAAGAGCGACGGAGTAAAAAATTTATTCCGATCTTACCAGGTGAAGTCCTAGGTCAGATCGTCACTATTATTTCAGTTTGCCTCAAAGTCAAACTCTTATCCCTATGCGGTGGCGGAATGAAGGAGTTGGGCTCAAGGTAGATGCACTGATGAAGAGCGACGGAGTAAAAAATTTATTCCGATCTGACTAGGCGAAGCCCTAAGTCAAATCTTCACTATTCTTTTAGCTTGCCTCAAAGTCAAGCTCTTATCCTCATACGGTGGCGAAACAGAGGAGTTAGGCTCAAGGTAGATGCATGATGCGCACGAACGTGACCTCAAATCTCGTGACGAAGAATTTATGATTTCGTGGATGGGACATCATACATTCTCCCGATGAGCTGTCGCATCTACCGGGAGCTATCTCCGCCTAAAAGGATGGGATAGACGGTACGAGGATGTCAAATCAATCCCTACGGTGAACCGTTTCCGATTCCACCACACCCTTCTACCCACAGTTACAGGAGATCAGGTTTACCCCTAGGTTTCTTGTATAAAATCCCCTAAATCTTAGATATGAGGGCTATCACCCCTCGTATTGCCTAAGCACAGAAGATAGAAAATCAAACACGCATAGATATAGTAAAAATAACTACCAATTGTCAAATCAAACTCAAAGGCAGAATTTAACATGAACCAACATTGTAATGTGCACACAAGCTACTCCCTAATCCTAGAATCGAAAGTACTACTCCATGTATATGAAGGAAGAATCACAAAGCATGTTTATATTCGAATACATAAGGAATAAAACGCAGGAACAAAAGATTACAATGCTTTCGTGGTCTTCTCTCCGGCATTGAAGTGCAAGGCGTGGACCTCCAGCGACATTTCTCCTCCCCGTTGCGAGTTCCCTAAGCTTTTTAGGGCTTCGGCGTACCATCCTAGCCATCGTGCCTTCCCCCTAGGGTTTGGGCAGAGCCATCCTTATATAGACATCGCCTTGGACCGCTGCAAAATCTGAAAAAAAAACCCTAGTCGTGCAAATCTGGTGGGCCGCCACACAGTCGTGTGTTTCCACACAGCCAGGCCGTGTGCGACCCTAGGGTGCTGATCTTGCCCATTGGGCACTACTGTGTCAATCCACACGCCCTGGCCGTGTCCCACTCTACGTCTAGCTGCAAAATGTCATTCTTTTGCTCTGAAAACGCATCTTTTTCACCCAAAATGCTAACCTGCACACAAAAGTACAACGAGCAGACCTCCGAACCAAAAAATAGGAAATGCGTACAAAGTAGAGTAACATATGCATGAAACTGACATAAAATGTAACAAGATGTGAGCGAAAACTACTCCTAAAACCTTATATGTTTTGCTCACATCACTTCCCCAGACTTAAATCTTTGCTTGTCCTCAAGCAAACCTCAGTGCCGTGAAAATTAAAAAGATTTTGTTTCATACTTAGCATGTTAACTAAATTTATCAAGTGGTATTTACAATCTAAGCAAAATAAATATGTCCTAGAAATTCACTAAGTTTGCTCCTCGTGCTCGTGCTAGGCGAATCATTCTTAGGGGATGCATGTTCCATGATGAGTTAAGTCATCATCCCATAGCTTTCCTAAGGTTTCCGGCTCTTAGGCACTTACCTGCCCAAAGCGAGGGTCGTTCCCTAGGTCTAGCATAAAGTCTCAAAGGTGTGCTCGTTATTGAGAGAAAGGGGCACCTAGCCATTTCCACCCACGACAACTATTTTTTATCCCTCATAATATCTTCTCTCTCTTCCTTTTTTTTTGTTTTTTCTTTTTCAGTTCTTTTTCATCTTTTTCTTCTCACTGAGATTTTGATTTTTCCAAATGGGCTTACACAATCCGAGCATCTCCAATAACTAAAATGCTAAACCTAGAGTCACCTATGGATTCGAAAGTACTAAACTACTGAGATGAATCATAACTCGTTATATACTAGATTCTCCCTTTCAGAACGTTCGACATGTGTAAGTGTAAAAATAAAGCTAACCAATGTAAGTCTAGAACATTCAATAGAGCGAATAAAATAAAATACCATGAGATAAATGAAGTTAAGCTACCTATGGGAACAACTCATGTAAGCAACTTTCAAAAATACTACTGAGGTAGCTTTACAGATAACAAAAATTAAGTACTGAAAGAAACTCAACCACCCATGCATAAATAAATGAGTGAAAATACCAGAAAAGAAACTACTGTTAGGAAACAAAACAAAATAAACTTTAGGGTCCCCCAGACTTAAATGAAAATATACCTCTAGTATGGTGGATGAAGTGGAAAGTCTGGGAGTCTCGGCATCTCTGGATCCTGGGAGAACCTACTGCTGAGCCGCTGATGCCACATATACATGTGGTCGATTTGGGAGCTGGTGGATGCAGCGGATGTTCGGTGATCCTCCTCCCTAGCCCACTGCGCCTACTGGGCATGCATGTGTTGTCGCATCTCCCTGCGGTAGGTGACCTTATCCTGGCGATGAGCAGCCTCCTCCTAAAAGTATATGCAGGCCTCGTCGTAGAACTCCTTGGCCCACTGGAAGTGCTCCCGGAATCCCTGGAACTCCCCCTGTCGGTAGGCGCTCTGCTCCTCCCATTGATGCCTCTGTGTCTGCTGCTCAGTGTATATGTCGTCTAGGCGCGATCGGAACTCCGAGAAATCATAGGCCGATGTACCTGCATCCTACTCAAAAGTAGAAAAAGGTGGTGGTGCAGGTGCAGGTTCATGTCGGCGTGGACTAGGTGGGCTCCTATACATGTGTGGACTAGAGGGAGAGTGATATAAAGGTGGAGAGATGGGCGCCAATGTGCATGGTCCCTCATGTGGAGAGGACTCCACTATCAGGTCCAAGCGTTAGTTGGCGCATATAGTGATGGTGGTATGATCTGAGTCGAGGAGCCTAAGGGTCGTCAGATTTTTCCTTACAAAGCATAAGGAGTCTTCTTCTCTCACAATCATTTTCATGGTCATGCACACTCCTAGGTCGATCTTAGGGCTCACCTCTATACTCTCTAATGCTATGTAATCATACCCCATCCTATGGAAAATATGGGTAAGTAGGCCTCCCACATTAATCTCTCCTCGTGCTACTTTTCCCATCTTCACTAAGCGTCTGATGAAGTGGGACCCTACATCGATGCTACTCCTTTCTTGTAGCATGTCCCAAAGGCAAAGCAGCTCGCTAGCTCTAACTACACTGTCACTCTCTCCACGACCAAATATGGTACTGGTCATGATGCGGTGGAGGTATCGAAAGATGAAGTTTTGGAGGCACGATGCTTTAGCCCTAGAAGGGTCATAAGCATGCTCTCCCGTTAACTCGGTCCAACATACCCAATAGGGGTTCTTCTCTCTCCCCTACTCGGCAAGCCAAAGCATGAGTTCCATTGGTGAAGGGTCCACTCATGCTCAATGTTAAAGAGCCTAAAAGTTATCCTACCCTCCTCGCTTTCTCTACCCGTTAAAACTTCCGCCTCTAAGGAACTCAAAAATTCTAAAACTATCCTAGGGTAGGTTAGGTGCCTTATTCTCATAATCTCTTCCCACCCCATTTTTGCAAATAGGGTTTGCATATCACCCAACAACCCTAAAGATTCTATCAAATCTTCATCTAAGTACCTAGTAGCAGTGAGTTTACGAGTAGAGAGCACATTATATCTATCTCTATGTTCATTATTGCGAAAAAGAAGAGTGGGTAGGGCGTTACCCTCCTCCAGAGCTTGAGGGGCGTCGGCTCTCCTTGTTCGTCGCTCCGAAGCACCGGATCGAGGTGCTACATGCTTGGTCCTCCTCATCCTTGCTTCTTTTGGCTTCCTTAGAGGTTCAAAGTGCTTCTAGATGGTGGGGAAGATGAAACCACACGGCTAGGGCAAGAGCTTTTGAAGCACACGACGCAAATGGGGTGAAAACACACAGCTCACCCCTTTTAACCTCACACGGCCTAGGAAACACACTACCAAAGCCGCAGGTGTGTGGTTTGCCTACACGACCGTGGGAAAACACATGGTCAGGCCGTGTGTCCCCATTTCTCTCCCCGTTTTGCGTCAAAGCTCGAATTCTCTCACACCTTTTGCCGTGCAGGTTAATATGGATTTTATTTTTGCCTAGCACAGTTCTTTTCTAGTCCTAACCCTAAATGGGATGGAAATCAAACAAATGCATGTAATGCAATCAAAAAGGAAAATATAAAACTAAACTTGGGTTGCCTCCCAAGAAGCGCTTTGTTTAAGGTCGTTTAGCTCGACCGCACTCCACTATCAACTCGGCTCTGGAGGTTCAGTGAACCTCCATTCATCTGTCTCAGGATCTTCATTCGGTGGCCCTGGATTCATTCTGCTAAACGTGAAGTCATCGAGGTAGGGAGCCCTGTGCTCCGAAAGGCTGAAGAGGATTATCTCCCCATCTACCTCCAGGGAGATCTGGTGTTCCTTCACATCTATGCACTCCCCTGCAGTCGCTAGAAAAGGCATTCCCAGAATGATGGGATTCTGGAGATTTGGTCATGTGTCCAGTATGATGAAGTCCGTGGGTATCACGAAATCCTCAATCACCATAGGCACATATGGTAGCAAGCCGACGGGTTCCTTGACTAAGTCATCCCCCATATGAATACCAAGATTAACTGGTTGGAGCTCATTCAGTCCCATCTTTAGATAATATGCGTAGGGCATCACACTGACTGATGACCCCAAGTCGCATAGCGCTTCATCGAAGCTCTCCCCATAAATTGAGCAGGGGATAACAAATTCACCAGGGTCCTCAAGCTGTAATGGAATCTTCTCTTTAAACTCAGCTTGGTCAGGTAGGGTGGTAATCATGGCTGCACACCCCTTGGCGAATTTGCTACTCTGCCCCACTACTTCCTCTTTAGCTTGACTCTGCTCGGGTGATAACGGAGAGCTCTTCACAGGTTGCGACACAGATTAGGCTATCTGGGCCACTTGTGTCTCCAACATCCTTGTGTGACTTGCAAGACCGTCAACGGTGGCCTTCAAGTCTCTGAGTGATTCTTCAGATTTCTAATGTCGGCGATGAAATTCCTCATTAGCCTTAGTCTGGGTAGCAATGAAGTCCTCCATCATCGCCCACCGACTGTGGTCGCCGCCCATTGCCTCGCACGCCTATACCCTGATGGTTGGGAGGTTCCCGAGTTATTCTTATAGGAGAAATTCGGGTGATTCCTCCATCCGAGATTGTAGGTATTGGAGTACAGGTTGTTGGGCCTTTGGTCGTAGTTCCCAACCGCATCACAGTGCTCAATCTGCTCATCTGAGGTCCCCCTCCCTCCATAGTGGTCCTCTCGGTATGCTATCGCTCCCTCTCCAAAATCAATGGTCGCGTATGCAGATGAAGGATTCAAATATTCAAACCGTCTATTGAGCACGTCCATCCTTGCTGTAAGGTGGTCCATGGAGTTGATATTGTATCATCCCACTACAGGCATGGGTTGACCACATTCAGAAGCCCATTGATGGTGGCTCTGGGCCACCTCTTCGATAAGCTCCTCTGCCTCCTCTATGGTCTTGTTCTTCAGTGCTCCTCCGGCAGCAGAATCTAGGGACATCTTCGTGGTGTACGTGATCCCATTGTAGAAGATGTGGATCACTAGCCACCTCTCCAATCCATGGTGGGGGCATTGGTAGAGTAGCCCCTTGTAGCGATCCCAAGCCTCGAATAAGGACTCCCCCTCCTTCTGGCGGAAGCTCGTGATAAGATGGCGCATGTGAGCAGTCTTGCTTGGTGGGAAGTATTTATTTAGAAACTGTTGCTCACATTGCTCCCATGTAGTGATGCTACCAGAAGGTAGGGAGTGAAGTCATGCCTTAGCCTTATCCCACAGTGAAAATGGGAACAGGCTCAGGCGGATCACGTCAGTAGGGACTCCATTCATTTTCATCGTCGAGCATATTTCAAGAAATGCCTCAAGGTGCCGGTTCGGGTCTTCAGTCGTAGCTCCCCCGAATTGGCTCTACTGAACCATATGTATAAGCGTCGGCTTCATCTCAAAGTTATTTGCCGAAATAGATGGTCCAGTTATACTCGGCCTAAATCCTCTAGCGCTAGGAGCTGTGTAGTCCCGTAGAGGTCGGCTACCTATGTTCACCTCGGATACGGCTTGATCCTCCATCCTTCGCTGCTCTGCTCTCCGACGATGAAAGGTTCGCTTAATTTCTAAGTCGATCAGAATTAGACCTTCCGATCCTAATCGTCTAAGCATACGACGAACCAAGCCACAAAGTTAGGAGTGCTAATCTAATTCTAAGAGCAGAAAATAAAACAAACTAGCTAATCAAAATCTAAGATGCAATAAGTAAATAGGAAACTACTGCTAAAAGTAAAAACTAAACCTAAATATGAAAAATATAGAACTAAAGCAAATGAAGCAAACTAAAAAGAAAATAAAGCAAGTAAATAAATCTAATCCTAAATCCGATCCAATTTACCACTATTCGATTTGATGTCGAATCGATCAGTCCCCGACAACGACACCAAAAACTTGATGTGCACGAACGCGACCTCAAATCTCGCGATGGAGACCGTCGAGGACTCAAAGCGCGCGCTCGCACTCAATGCCCGCAAGTGCACGAATGTCGTCAAGTAATAAAGATTATCGATCCCACATGGACTGGGATTCGAATATCAATATATTCAGTGGTTATAATTATTCGGACGTAACTCTAAGAGGTTTCGATTGGTGAGGGCTGTCGGTGGACTTTACTCTATACGGTGTCACACGGAGGAGGAAGGGAGTGTGCCGAGGTCTTCAAAGGTGATTCTAGGCCTTTGGTTTTGTTTGTGTATCACAAAACAATATTGTCAATTGTTGTTGTCTAGATGTTTATCTATGATTTCGTGGAAGGGACATCATACACTCTCTCGATGAGCCGCCGCATCTACTGGGAGCTATCTCCGCCTAAAAGGACGGGATAGACGGTACGAGGATGCCAAATCAATCCCTACAATGAACCATTTTCAATTCCACCGCACCCTTCTACCCACAGTTACAGGAGATCAGGTTTACTCCTAGGTTCCTTGTATAAAATCTCCTAAATCTTAGATACGAGGGTTGTCACCCCTCATATCGCCTAAGCACAGAAGATAGAAAATCAAACACGCATAGATATAGTAAAAACAACTACCAATTGTCAAATCAAACTCAAAGGCAGAATTTAACATGAACCAACATTGTAATGTGCACACAAGCTACTCCCTAATCCTAGAATCGAAAGTACTACTCCATATATATGAAGGAAGAATCACAAAGCATGTTTATGTTCGAATACATAAGGAATAAGATGCAGGAACAAAATATTACAATGCTTTTGTGGTCTTCTCTCCGGTGTTTAAGTGCAAGGCGTGGACCTCCGGCGGCGTTCCTCCTCCCCGTTGCGAGTTCCCGAAGCTTTTTAGGGCTTCGACGTGCCATCCTAGCCATCGTGCCTCCCCCCTAGGATTTAGGCGAAGCCATCCTTATATAGACATCGCCTCGAACTGCTGTAAAATCCGAAAAAAGTCCTAGTCGCGCAAATCTGGTGGGTCGCCACATGGCCAGGCCATGTGTTACCCTGGAGTGATGATCTTGCCCATTGGGCACGACCGTGTGAATCCACACGCCCTTACCGTGTCCCACTCTGCGTCTAGCTGTGAAATGTCCTTCTTTTGCTCCGAAAGCGTATCTTTTTCACCCGAAATGTTAACCTGCACACAAAAGTACAACGAGCAGACCTCCGAACCAAAAATAGGAAATGTGTGCAAAGTAGAGTAACATATGCATGAAACTAACATAAAATGTAACAAGATGTGAGCGAAAACTACTCCTAAAATCCTATATATTTTGCTCACATCAATGCACTAATGAAGAGTGGTGGAGTAAAAAAAAATTCTGATCTGACAGGCGAAGCCCTAGGTTAAATCGTCACTATTCTTTTAGCTTGCCTCAAAGTCAAGCTCTTATCTCTATGCAGTGGCGGAATGGAGGAGTTGGGCTTAAGATAGATGCACTGATGAAGAATGGCGGAGTAAAAAATTTATTCCGATATGACCCGGCGAAGTCCTAGGTCAGATCATTACTATTCTTTCAACTTGCCTCATATTCAATCTCTTATCCCCGTGCGATGGCGGAATAGAGGAGTTAAGTTCAAGATAAATACACTAATGAAGAGCGACGGAGTAAAAAATTTATTCCAATTTGATCAGGCGAAGCCCTAGGTCAAATCGTCACTATTCTTTTAGTTTGCCTTAAAGTCAAGCTCTTATCCTCGTGCGGTGGTGGAACAGAGGAGTGAGGTTCAAGGTAGATGCACTAATGAAGAGCGACGGAGTAAAAAATTTATTCCGGTCTGACCAGGTGAAGCCCTGGGTCAGGTCGTCACTATTTTTTTAGCTTCTCTCCGAGTCAATCTATTATCCCCGTGCGATGGCAGAATGGAGGAATGTACTGATGAAGATCGGTGGAGTAAAGAATTATTATTCCAATCTAACTAGATGAAGCCTTGGGTCAGGTCGTCACTATTTTTTCAGCTTGCCTTCAAGTCAAGCTATCATCTTCGTGTGGTGGTGGAATAGAGGAGGCAGTTCAAAGTGGAGACATTGATGAAGATGGGCGAAATAAAAGGTATTGTTCCGATCTGACCTGGCAAAGTCCCAGATCAAGTCGTCGTTATTTTCCTATCTTTCCTCCGAGTCAAGCTATTATTCTGGTGTGTTGATGGACCGGAAGAGTTGGAAGTAAGGGAGAAGCATTGCCAAAAGGTGATGGAAGTAACCAATCTTATTTGTCCAGAAGAAACCCGAGATAAGATTATCTCTATTTGTTATAGTTAAATTTTCTCCTTGTATGGGGTTACCTCTGGGGTAAGGAGGAGTTGATATGACGGATTGGTGCTAAAAAATCGAAGAGGGCATTGGCGTGAGATTGACGAGTTCCTGTGTTGACATATAGTGCTAGGATATTTCATTCATCTCAGAGAATCAGTGTTCAACAAGAAGAGATACATGTATAAGTTCCAGAACGAGGATTTTTATTACTGCAAAGAAGGAATTGCATGCATAGTTTCTTACAGAAAAGTAATGCAACTACATTCTAGTATAAGAAGAACTAAAGAGCTTCGGGGATGACTCTCTCTGGAGGTAACATTGGAGCATTGTGGCAACTGGACCTGGAGAGAAGTTGTCTGATGTGTGACTGGTACATAAACTGGTGTTTTGATAAGCCCCACTGGGCTTAGCCAGTTCTTGTCGAAGGGAGTAGTTGTGGGTGGAGGTTGACTGCAGACACCTCCTCAGGTTCCTTACTAGTTCTTCTAGTTCTTGTATGCATCGTTAATCCTTGGTATTCGGATCGGAGGAAGGGGAGTTGTTGCCTTGCTCTGACAAGTGTTCCATGTCAAAGGTGGAAGAATGGAGGAGTACGTAGGCAGGAGGCGACGTTGGAAGTTTTTATAGAGGAAAAGGGGGTATTAATTAACCCTCTTAGGAAACGGAGAAAGTAAAGGCGGATAAGATGGGAAAACATGGGGGCAATAATGGGGGTAGTTGGAGGCATTAATAGTGAAACGACCGTTCGTATCTTACAAAAGAAGTGAATATTTGTTAGGCCCAATCTAATCACCCTACAATCGTTCTCTTGTGATGTTCCTCAATTTCGCTCTGTATGGTTAATCCTTTAGAAGGGGCCAAATATTAAAGAAAGCTATTCTATAGAGAATGTTCGAGCGGTTGTGGTGGTTATATCAAACTTAATATTCTCTTCTTTATATATGTGCAAAAACCAAACATTACAATCAACCAGAACTTTATTAATTACAAAGATCGGACACTACTAGAAGAGTCAATAGAAGACTCCTCTTCTTAGTGGAATAGTAAGACTACCCGGTAAGGAAGAACCCGTGCCTTTGTGTGTGTGTGTGGGGGGGGGGGGGGGGGGAGGACCCTCAGTCTGAGGGGGAGGAGGATTATCAGCCGGTGAAGGAAGAGGAGTGTCGGTTGATGGAGGAGAAAGACCTCTTGCGAGCTGTACCCAGACTAGAGGGGGGTTCCATACCCGATTGCCAAAAGAGAGGAAAGGAGGTTTGAAGGACCTCGTGGTACATGGAGTTGTTGTGTTAGCAGGAGTTGGAGGAGGTGGAGGCTGATATTCTAAGGTTGCTATGGAATGAGTAGCTGAACCATTAGACGAGTCTGAGTCAGAGCTTATGGTAATGGGGAATGAAGAAGAAGCCATGAAGGTGGGTTGATGACAAAAGTGCTCGTGATAGATATTTATAGAAGGGAAGGAACATCAATATTCCTCCTTGGGAAAAGAAGAGGAAGGCGAAAGGTTGAATGGAATCACTGAAGGGTGAGTGTTGGGAATAGTAAAAACATTAATCATAGGGTGACTAGTCATATCCTCATTTGGTTAAGGGGATAAGATCTACTCGAGATTGATCTGACTGCGGGGTAGAATAATTGGGCATTGGTAGGTCCCTTCTACTCAGGAAATGACTTGGGATAACCTGGAATATTCTATTCCCCAAACCGGCCCGGGTGACTCCCTGGGTGAAATTAAGTAGCGATTGACTAGCACCAAGAAGGTTTTTGATCATGAGTGGTTAGGCGTAGTAAAGAAATGATGTTTGTTTTACCCTAGAAGAGAAGGTTCTTCCGCATGTAAGGTAGGGGCAGGAGGATCAAAATTAGAAATGAGAGAATGAGAAAGAGATGACTCTATAGGGGCAGGCAAAGGAGAAGATGTAGGAAGGTCAATTCCTCTGCCCGGGAAAGAAGGAGAGGAAGAAGTGGGTAGCGAAGGAGAATGCTCTTCACTAGTAAGTGGAGGGAGGATTAGAGGCTGGGCATCCTTCCCTGTTGGTTTAGAAATAGTAAGATAGCGGTGTCTGTTGAGTTTTATAGGAGAAGGAGGAGTAGAGGAAGGGGAGGAAGAGGATGCAAGAAGAGTAGAGGAGCTAGGAGCCTTCCCTTTGCTTGGGTAGAGCTTTTTACGAGGAGAAGAGGAGAGAGTAGGGGATTTTCCCTTAGCCCATTTTTTCGAGGGTTTCTTAGCAGCTACGATTTTATCTCCACTATTTCTAGCCCTCTGCATCAAGTCGTCTGTAACACAAGACATTTAAAATAATAGATAAATAGCCATAAGTATGAATAGACATTGTCTACTAAGTTGGGGGCAGTATCCTACCTATGACGACCGGATCATCCAAGTAGAAGGGGGGGGGGGATAGCTCATAGTGGCTCAGAAGGTGGACATCTAATAGATGGTCGAAGTTATAATGACGCCCTTTCAACAATTTGTAGATCTCCGTAAAAGGACATTGGAGTCTACAATCCTGAAGTGAGAGTAAGTCCGGAAGGGTCGTCTTCCAGGGTTTAAAATGGGGAAGGGGATTGGAAAGTTGAGCAAAGAAGTATAAATCATTCCAACCTTTGTGGGAAGAAGGTATATTAACAAAGAATTGGTAGTCCGGGTGGCTAGCAAAATAGAAAATGCCTTCCCTGGAAGACTTTAACTGGAAGAGGCAGTGAAACAATAAAGGGGACACAGTGAGCCCTAAGTGTTTAAAAACTATTACAACACCTGTTAATATTCGAAAGACATTGGGGGCTAATTGGTTAATAAGCAATTTGTAGAAATCTAATAGTTCAAAATAAATAGAGGGCACAGGCAAGCGGAGGCCATTTAGTAACTGGTCGAAGAAGAAGCAGTAATAGCTAAGAGGGAAAGGATGTGGCCTGAAGGAGGTAGAAGCAAAGCGACAGTTTATAGCAGGATCTATGTATCGGTCTCTATCATTAAAGAAGTGGTGGTGGTTATTTAGACACGTGATGATATCTGTAACACCCCCCTAGTCTTTCCACTCTCTACTAGGGGAGATGTCACTACTTTACTGTCTGTTTCTTTAATTCTTCCTTATCTTACTCTGACACCAACTATACCACCCCTCCTATAAGGGAGAGATCGTTACAGATTTTGTACTTTCTACTCTTACTTTGATGCTATATTCTAATCATCACACCATGTTACTATCATTTCAAAATTCATGCAATATACTAACGCAATATGCTAACAACTAAAATGATCATAAGGACCTTGACATCACTTAAACAATAATCAATTCAAGATCTTCACATAACATGCAAGTATTAAGACTAACCCAATATGACTCTAGCATTCTTTGGTCTCAACCATAAGCAATCCAGTTGAACTTCAACAATATCAAAAAAAACAACTAGAAACTAAAAATCTGGTTTAGACATCTGCACTTAGGATCTTTTATTTTCACTGTTCCGTCGCCACATACTTTAAACACTTCATCCGCTATGTCATCTTACTGAAGCTTTTCTTTACCTTTATCTGCAGTATAAGGAACTGCAAACTGTAAGCAATAACGCTTAGTAAGTACTTTTTATGCTCAAAAAAATATGCAACGTATGAAATCATGCAACTAGTTCTCTTACCCTTGATATATTGATACACATGTAAGCATAACTGGAAATCATAACTCTGTATACATGTTTCTTGTATAAACCATGCTTTTAAGTATTTTAAAACTTGTAAACAGTGTATTTGAACTAGAATAATTTACTTTGAAAACTTTTACTTGTACTTATATCGATACTTCAAATTAATAATCATTCTGAATATGGGCCCGACATAGTACCAATACGCGCTTTCCTAATAGGCCGGAGTAGTCAACCACCGAACATACTAGGGTAACTGAAACTGAGGGCCTTGGCCTATGGGCGAAACTGATGCCCGGTACATGCCCTTTCAAAAGTAAAATACTTTCTTTATACTTATATATATTTTTTATACATACTGAAAGAATGCTCTTAATCCCCTGAGTCATGAATGGGGAGCACCTTAAAGATCATTATGCTCTTAACTCCCAAAACTGAAATGGAGAGCATACTGAAGATCGTGTGCTCTTAATCCCTAATTCGAATAGGGAGCGTCTTTAAATTTACTTTATAAAGGAAATATTTTTACATTTTACTCTACATCATGCATATAATTGTAAGCTACAACTCATCTACAACATACATGATCATAAATCACATTCTTATCATGGTTCATGGATCTAAACATGATATTGAATCGAACATGACATAACAGGTAAAATCATGTAACTAAAAATACCATGCATAATTGGAAATAACATGCACATAAAAACATATCAATGACATACGATAACTACTTATACTGCAGGTGAGCAATACTTACTTCCTATGTTTTTTCACCAATTTATACCATTAGATTTCGTAAAGAGAAAACCTCCTACGTGTTCCTTTGGTTTAGCGTGATTTTCTACCAAGTCCTTGAGGTGATCCCTCTTGAATTATCCAAAGAGAAGACAATCTTCTTTCTCGCTTCGACGGCTGGAAAACGGAAGGGGAGAGGAAGGGGAAGGGTTGGTCGGCGCTAGGAGAGAAGAGGAAGAGAGGGGTTTAGGGTTTAGGGTGGGCGGCGTTTGGAGAGAAGAGGGAGAGAAAGAATATATATATATATAAACTAGGTTTTTCTTAACTTAATTACCCCTTTAAATGCTTAGTTAATTAACCAACTTCTCCCTTTTTCCCGCCTATAGATATATTCTGTTATATTCTATTCATTGGTAATCTTATGACTTAGTGATAGGAAGTTTATTCCCCCAAACCAAGGGTTCATGGTTCGAGCCCCGGCTAACGAACCATTTATTCGAATTTATTTTCTTATTTCTATTTTCCTCTAAATAGAAAGTATAAGAACTAAAATTATAAATAAAATAAAAGTATAAGAACCAAAAATTTGGGTTGTTACAATCTCTTATACCTTATAAAAGTTTCGTCCTCGAAACTTAGAATAACTCGGGGTACTTTTGCTTCATGTCATCCTCACGTTCTCAGATTGTTTCTTCAAACTTTTGACTTTGCCATAAGACTTTTACTAATGGTATCTTTTTATTTTTTAGTTTATTGACTGCTCGATCTATTATCTAAATAGGTCGACTTTCATAACTTAGATCTGTCTGAATCTGTACCGTCTGTGGCTTAATCACTTGGTTGGTATCTGGGACGTGCTTCTTAAGCATTGAAACATGAAATACATTATGGATAGATGACATCTCCTGGGTAGCTCTAGCTCATAAGCTACTTTACCAACTCTCTTGGTGATCAGGTAAGGGCCTACATATCTGGGACTTAACTTGTCTTTCTTCCCAAACCTTATTACCCCTTTCATAGGAGCTACCTTAATGAACACTGAATCCTCGACTTGGAACTCTAGGGGTCTACGTTGGACATCAACGTAACTCTTCTGTCGACTCTGGGCAGTCTCTATCCTTTGGCGTATGTTCTTTATAGCTTTGGTGGCATTATCTATAAAATCAGTCTTTAGTCTCATTTCTTTCTTCTCGCCACCCTCATACCAACAGATAGGTGATCTGCATCTCCTTCCATACAATGCTTCATAAGGTGTCATTCCAATTGTGGTTTGATAACTATTATTACAGGTAAACTCTGCCAAACACAAATATTTGCACCATCTTCCTTTAAAATCTAAGGCACAAGCTCTTAGCATATCCTCCAAAATCTGATTCACTCTTTCTGTTTGCCCATCTGTCTAAGGATGAAATGCAGTGTTGAATCGTAGCTTAGTGTCGAGGGCTATCTGAACACACTCCTAGAAGTGTGAAGTGAAGTGACTGTCTCTATCAGAGATAATGGTCTTAGGTACTCCATGCAATCTAATCACTTCCTTGACATATAATTGGGCTAACTGTTCCATGGAGTATGATATTCTGATAGGCATGAAGTGAGCAGACTTTGTCAATTTATCGACAACTACCCAAATAGAATCGTAGCCATTGGTTGTTTTGGGCAGCCCTACTATGAAATCTATGGCTATTTCCTCCCACTTCTATTGTGGAATCTGGAAAGGCTATAGAACTCCTCCTGGTCTCCGGTGTTCTTCTTTCACTATCTGACATGTCAGACAAGTGCTAACATACTTAGCCACGTCCCTCATACCAATCCACCTGAATTTCCCTTTCATATCTTGATACATCTTGGTGGATCCAGGATGCATCGAATATGGGGTCCCATGAGCTTTTTCTAGGATCTTCTTTCTTAAGTCTGGGTCCTTGGGGATACATAGGCGTTCACCCAAATATAATACCTCACTGTCAGAGACACGGAATCCTTCATCCTTTTCTTCTTGGATCTCTTGCTTGATCCTTTGGAGGCTAGGATCTTTGTCATGTCTTGCTAATATATCCCCAAACAATGTAGGTATTATGGTCAAGGTGGAGAGCTGTCCAGAAATGATCTCAACCTCAAAATTCATTATCTCTTTCTCTAGTGGTTGGGATAGTGTTGCTAGGGACATCAAAGTGGCGCATGATTTTCTATTCAGCGCGTCTGCTACTTTGTTTGCCTTTTCAGGATGGTAGTGAATTTCACAGTCATAGTCCTTTACTAACTCAAGTCATCTGCGCTGTCGCATATTTAGATCCTTCTGAGTAAAGAAATACTTCAGACTCTGGTGATCTGTGTAAATCTTGCATTGGACTTCATATAGGTAATGTCTCCAAACTTTCAGAGCAAAGACCATTGCTGCCAACTCAAGGTCATGAGTGGGGTAATTCTTTTCGTAGTCCTTGAGTTGCCTAGATGCATAAGCAATGACTTTACCCTTCTGCATAAGTACTGCTCCGAGTCTCATCTTGGACGCATCGCTATACATGTCAAATCCCTCATTACTTTCTGAAAGGATAAACACTAGAGCACTTGTGAGTCTCCTCTTTAATTCAAGGAAGCTCTTTTCACAATCTTCAGTCCATTCGAACTTCTTGTTCTTTCTGGTAAGAACCGTCAACGGTGAAACTATCCTTGAGAAGTTTTCCACAAACTTTCGATAGTACCCCGCTAATCCGAAAAAACTTCTGACTTCACTGGCATTCTTTGGTTCACCCTAATTACTGACCGCTTCTATCTTTGTCGGGTCTACCATAACTCCATCTTTTGAAATAACATGACCCAAAAACGATATTCGATCGAGCCAAAACTCACACTTGGAGAACTTTGCATATAATTGTCTTTGCTGAAGGGTCTGCAAGACTGTCTTCAAGTGTTCAACATGTTCCTCCTGGGTTCTCGAGTAGATAAGGATGTCATCAATGAAGACGACCACAAACTTGTCAAGGAACTCCTTAAATACCCGATTCATCAAGTCCATAAATATAGAGGGTGCATTTGTCACTCCGAAGGGCATGACCACGAACTCATAGTGTTCATACCTCGTTCAGAAAGCTATTTTCGATATATCTTCCTCTTTAACTCTTACTTGATGATAACCGGACCGCAAGTCAATCTTAGAGAAGACTGTGGCTCCCCTCAATTGATCAAATAAATCCTCTATTCTTGGCAGAGAATACATGTTCTTGATCGTCACTTGATTCAAGACTCAGTAGTCTATGCACATCCTCATAGACCCATCTTCTTTTTTTTTCATAAACAACACCAGGGCTCCCTACGGAGAATGACTAGGGCGGATGAATCCCTTGTCTAGCAACTCCCGTAATTGTTCCTGAAGCTCTTTCAATTCAGTTGGAGTCATACGATAGGGTGCTTTTAAGATTGGGTGGGTACTAGAAATAAGCTCGATCTCAAACTCAACTTCCCTTCTAGGCGTCAGAAATACTCCTGATAGTCACATACAATTGGGACGTCTTCCAGCTTTTGGCTTCTTTCTTGCTTAGTATCAACTATATGTGTTAAATACCCAGTGCATCCACCAGCTAACATCTTCTGAGCTTCCATAGCAGACAAGAACTTCTTAGTCTTCTTCCTTGGTTCCCCCAAAAACTCAAATTTGGCCTCGGTCTCAGGTTAGAATACTACTCTTTGCTTATGACACTCAATGGAAGCACCATACTTGCTCAAAAAGTCTATTCCAAAGATGACATCATAGTCATGCATGTCCAGCAAGACCAGATCACTATAAAGCTCTCTGTATGAAATTCTGACCGGCACGGTACGTAACCAGTGTGTAGATGTCATTATTTCACCCGAAGGTAGGGTCATTAAAAACTAAATATCTAAGATATCCGGAGTTATATCTATCTTCTTAGCAAACGCCATAGACATGAAAGAATGGGTTGCCCCAGTATCAAATAGTACGGTAGCATGCTGACTAAGGATAAGTATCTGACCAGTGACTACCGTAGAAGCATTTGCTATCTCTTCCTTGGTGAGGGAGAAGATCCGGACATTAGGTGTAATTGATGAGGTCTCCAATCTTCCTTGACTGATGTAAGGACCCTCCAAAGGTTCTCCATCTGATGATGAGCCGAGCCGTCTACCTCCATATCGAATAGATCGTGAGGCAGGTTGGTCTTGGTGGGGCACTATTTGGCGAAGTGTCCCTCGACACCACATATATAACACCTGCTCACGCCCTGGCGACAAACTCCTAGATGCTTCCTCCCACACTTAGAACATGTAGGATACGTAGGCTGCTTACTGGCTGAACCTCCCTTTGCATTATTCCACTGTTTCCTCTTGTCATTGTTGTTTCGCTTCCAGTTCAAATTATCGCTCTGAGATTTCTGGCCTCCTGAACTTCCCTAGCTTTTGCTTTCTATCGAGGCTAGCTTCTGGTGCTTGATATTATTCATGTAATGCTCCATGATTAGAGCACTGCTGATTAGCTCTTAAGTGGTATGTGGTCTATTAATTCCCCTAGCCACATTCAGAGCTATCTCCAGTCTCAACATCTTTAGCATCAACCTAACTCTTTTCTTCTCAATACTGACCAGTTCCGGACATAGGCGAGCCAACCTATTGAACTTCTTTACTTTCTCATCTACTGATAAATCCCCTTGTTGAAACTCCGTGAACTCATCATAATGCTTGTTGGTGACTTGCATATGGAAGAACTCCGTCTCAAAGTCCGTCTATGACATTTGATTCACCACCCTCTTGGCCTTTACTCGCTCCAACCACATTCTGGCATCTCCGGTCAGACAAAACGAGGCACACTTGACTTTCTCATTCTCAGGCCAGCCCAGCAGTTCCACTATGCTCTCTACTATCTTGAACCATGTCTGAGCATCCCATGGTTCACTGGCACCGACAAAACTCTCTGGCTTCAGCTTTTGCCATTGAATCAGATAGGCCTCTTATCTCACCCCTCCCACTGGAGCTGTTGGTGGGTCTGGTGGGGCAGAAGATGCAGTTGGAATGACATTCTGAGTCTCTGGCTGAGTAACAAGATTTTCTCGCTGATTTGTCATCAAGGTATTGATGACCTGCTGTTGCTCTGCCACTTGCTGTTGAAGCTGAGTGACTATCTGCATCCAGACAGGTGGTGGTACTTCTTCATTCATTTCTTGTCCTCCACGAGGTCTTTCTCGAGGCATTTCCTGCTCTTCATAAGATGATAAAGTGAAATCACTATCAGGCTATTATCACTATTTTTTTTCATCTTCCCATATATATCTAGGTATGCTCTATTATTTACTATCTATCATCTTCATATATATATATGCAAGCATGTTTAACTCAAAGAGAACATTCTAGGTTAGCATGTTTAACTTAAAAGAAGCATTCCTTACTACTCATAAAGTAAATAAAGCAGATAAATACTTGCTTACTTGGAGGCGGCAGGATTGATACTCGATGTGTGTGTGACAGAAGGGCTGAACCCGCTCTGATATCATCTTGTAACACCTCCCTATTCTTTCTACTCTCTACTAGGGGAGATGTCACTACTTTACTGTCTGTTTTTTTAATTCTTCCTTATCTTACTCTGACACCAACTGTACCACCCCTCCCATAAGGGAGAGATCGTTACAGATTTTGTACTTTCTACTCTTACTCTAACGCTATACTCTAATGATCACACCATGTTACTATCATTCCAAAATTCATACAATATACTAACGCAATATGCTAACAACTCAAATGATCATAAGGACCTTGACATCACTTAAACAATAACCAATTCAAGATCTTCACATAATATGCAAGTATTAAGACGAACCCAACATGACTCTAGCATTCTTTGGTCTCAACCATAAGCAATCCAGTTGAACTTCAACAATATCAAAAAAACAATTAGAAACTAAAAATCTGGTTTAGACATCTGCACTTAGGATCTTTTATTTTCACTGTTCCGTCACCACACACTCCAAGCACTTCATCCGCTATGCTACCTTACTGAAGCTTTTCTTTACCTTTATCTGCAGTATAAGGAAATGCAAACTATAAGTAATAACGCTTAGTAAGTACTTTCTATGCTCACAAAAACATGCAACGTATGAAATCATGCAACTAGTTCTCTTACCCTTGATATATTGATACACATGTAAGCATAACTGGAAATCATAACTCTGTATACATGTTTCTTGTATAAATCATGCTCTTAAGTATTTTAAAACTTGTAAATAGTGTATTTGAACTGGAATAATTTACTTTGAAAACTTTTACTTGTACTTATATCGATACTTCAAATTAATAATCATTCTAAATATGGGCCCGACATAGTACCAATGTGTGTTTTCTTAATAGGTCGGGGTGGCCAACCACCGAACCTACTAGGGTAACTGAAACTGAGGGTCTTGGCCCGTGAGCAAAACTGATGTCCGGTACATGCCCTTTCAAAAGTAAAATACTTTCTTTATACTTATATTTTTTTTTTTACATACTGAAAGAATGCTCTTAATCCCCTAAGCCACGAATGGGGAGCACCCTAAAGATCATTATGCTCTTGACCCTCAAAATTGAAATGGGGAGCATACTGAAGATCATGTGATCTTAATCCCCAATTCGAACAGGGAGCATCTCTAAATTTTCTTTATAAAGGAAATATTTTTACATCTTACTCTACATCATGCATATAATTGTAAGCTACAACTCATCTACAACATGCATGATCATAAATCACATTCTTATCATGGTTCATGGATCTAAATATGATATTGAATCGAACACGACATAACGGGTAAAATCATGTAACTAAAAACATCGTGCATAACTAGAAATAACATGCACATAAAAACATATCAATGACATACGATAACTACTTATACTGCAAGTGAGCAATACTTACTTCCTACGCTTTTTCACCAATTTATATCATTAGATTTCATAAAGAGAAGACCTCCTACGTGTTCCTTTGTTTTAGCGTGATCCTCTACCAAGTCCTTGAGGAGATCCCTCTTGAAAAATGCCCTCTTGAATTATCCAAAGAGAAGACAATCTTCTTCCTCGCTTCGACGGCTGAAAAACGGAAAGGGAGAGGAAGGGGAAGAGTTGGTCAACACTGAGAGAAGAGGGAGAGAGGGGTTTAGGGTTTAGGGTGGAAGAGGGAGAGAGAGAATATATATATATATATATATATATATATATATATATATATATAAACTAGGATTTCCTTAACTTAATTACCCATTTAAATGATTAGTCAAATTAACCAACTTCTCTCTTTTTCTCGCCTATAGATATATTATGTTATATCTTATTCATTGGTAATCTTATGACTTAGTGGTAGGAAGTCTATTCCCCCAAACCTAGGGTTCATGGTTCGAGCCTCGGCTAACGAACCATTTATTTGAATTTTTTTTCTTATTTCTATTTTTCTCTAAATAGAAAGTATAAGAACTAAAATTATAAATAAAATAAAAGTACAAGAACCAAAAATTTAGGTTGTTACAATATCTTCATACCAAGGGATTGGTTTAGGGTTTTTCGAAGTCATAAAAAGCATTGTCTTTTAAGTGTTGTGTATTACGTTTTTTGTTGTAGTGTATTCTCTATTTGACCTGAGTTAGCTTGTTCATATAGTTCAAGTTTGCAAAATAATTCATCTAGTCTAATTGTGGAAAGATCCCTGAAGACCTTATAGATATCGACGATGGATGTCCATAAGGTGTTCCTCGAGAATGCCTTAAGTGTATACCTAATTACATCCCTATTTTCTATTTGATGTCTAATTAAATGCAATCCATTTAAAATATCTTTTATTCTCCTGTGAAGTCGACTAGCATTTTCATTTTCGTTCATTTTACAATTAAAAAGTTTATTAAGTAACATGTCTCGTTTAGTTATTCTAGTGTCATTAGTACCTTTATGTAATTTGATTAATTTGTCCCATAATTCCTTTGAGTTTTCAAATGGACCGAATCTATTGAGTCCTTCTTTAGTAAGTCTGCATTGCAAAGTGTTAAAGGCCTTGTAATCGACTTGAGCTCGTTTCCTAACGTCCACGGTCCATTTCTCCGGTTCTAACAATTTACTCGAGTCGTCTAACGGAGAGACGAAACCTTTTCTAATTGAAAATCATACCTCTAGATTGGTTTTCAGATATCACTTCATTCATCTCTTTCAATAGGAAAAGTCCTCTCCGTTGAAGAGAGGAGGGCGAACAGTGTTATACCCTTCTAAGTGCAACATTACTAAATAAAATTTTTAAATTTTTATTTTAAATTAATTAAAATTCAGAATTATTCCTAGAGTTATTTAAATTAAACAATATTATGCAAAAATTAAATTTATACTAAAGCAATATTAAAAATTTATTCTAATGCAAAAGCAAATATTATTCTAAGACAAAATTAATACAAAAATTAATATTATTGTAAAAATTATGAATGCCAAAATTATTCTAAGACACAATTAATGCAAAAATTATTCTAATGCAAAAATTAATATTATTACAAAAATTATTAATGCCAAAATTATTCTAAGACTAAATTAATGCAAAAATTATTCTAATGTAAAAATTAATATTATTGCAAAAATTATTAATGCCAAAATTATTCTAAGACAAAATTAATGCCAAAATTATTCTAGGACAAAATACAAAAATTAATGGAAATTATTCTAATACAAAGGTGTAAAAATTAATGAAAAAATATTTTAATGCAAAAATTAATGAAAAATTATTCTAAGTTACTAAAGAAATTCCTAAAGCTCTCGATGGTGGTTGGACCAAATTCGGAGTGCATCTACTCTAATATCATTTGTAGGATCGAAATACTTCGAAAGAGGGGGGGGTGAATCTCGGAGGTTATAAATTTTTCTTTAGAAATTTAAAACTTATTTTGAAATCGTTAGAAGTAAGAGTATATGCAACGGAATAAATAAAATGGAGAGATAAAATATTTACTTGGTTTACAACCCTAGTCAGGATGCTACTCCAAGGTTCGTAGCTCTTTCGAGAGCTACCTCGATGGGCAATCACTATAATGCCCTCTGACTCGAGAACTCTTGATTTCGGAGGGATTCACTTTTTACAATGAATAAGAGATAGGTAACACTCTACCTTCTCTTTTGAAATTAAGTACAAAAAGCGAAGTAAATACAAGTATTAAAAGCTAAATTATACCGACACTTTTTGGAGCTATGGAAAGGCACGGAGTGTCGAAATTAGGTCTTCGTGAAAGGATGAAGCTCTTGTGGACGAAGACAAATAGTAGAAGCACTTGGACATGGTAGCAGTGTTCTTCTCGTAGCTGGTCGAGCATTTCTTTTATAAAGATTTTCCAGTCGACTGGAATGCCCTCCAATCGACTCCACATCAGCCCGTCGATATGGTACTTCGGGTCTTCCAGTTGACTGAACACACCCTAGTCGACTTCAGGTCACTCGGCTTCGCATCGGAAAGTTTGTCTTTCCAGTCGATTGAAACTCTTTCCTTCTACGCTGCCAAATATTCGATCGATCAATAGCTAATCCTGCCAGCTAGGTATCCAGTCGCCTAACCCATACCTAGTCGACTAGACTTCAGTCGACTGGAATCCATTCAGTCGACTTATCCTTGTAAAATGAGATTAGCATAAGCAGATAATATAAAACATGATAGCAGTAGTAATAATGCTCGATCTCGACTTCTAAGTCCCACGCGGACTCTTCGTCGGATCGATGCCTAGCTTTGCGTCCCTATATAGGACTCGACCTCACCTCTCCACTCGAGGCTTACCTGTCGGTTATTCTACCGAACTTACTATTCTTGATATCCGATTTGACCCACCAGGGCTTCCACCAGCTGTCTGGTCTACCTGACCCAACTGGACTTTTTGTTGATTGTCTGGTGTCCTGACCCAATCGGTCTTCAAACTAAATGTCTGATCCACTCGACCCATCTGGACTTTATGCATGGTGTCCGATCCTCCTGATCTGTCAAGGGATCTGTCTAGTATTCGATCAACATGACTTACTAGGACTTTCTGTTAAGTCTGCATACTTAACATTGATATCAGAACACAAGTAAATCCTAACTTTAACTATGGTTCACACATCAAAACTAAGGAGTAGTACTCTCTGTACCAACACTAACTACAAGGTGGCACGAGTACTGATGGACTCGGGAAGTTCAGTAAATATATTATTTCAAGAAGCTTTTAAGCAAATGCAGTTGGAAAACACATAATTGGAAGATATGGCAACACCCTTGTTTGGGTTCGCTGGCCACATGGTACATCCGGTATGATAGATAGTCATGCCTCTTACTTTGGGAAGAAAGCCAAGCCAAAAGACATGTATGACTTCTTTCTAGTGGTAGATGCCCCCTCCATGTACAATGCCATTTTGGGGCACCCTTTCCTTTTCACTTTTAAGGTGGTGGCCTCCCTACCCTTAGAAGGTGAAATTTTTCATGGGAAGGCTCATCGAGGAAGCTAGAGGAGAACAGAAAGCAACCCAGAGTTTCTATGTTCAAATGGTCCGAGTCGATCAAAAGAAAGCTCGGACGGAGGATGCTAAGGGAAAAGCACCATTAAACTTTGAAGTTTATATGCTGGAGAGGGTGGTCCCCAATGCAGAAGTCACGGAGGAAGGAAAATCTATAGAGATAGCCCTGGGAAAGATAACACACGTGGCTAATCTACTAGAAGTCAAGGAAGATCTTATCACATGCTTGTGAAGGAACGAGGATATCTTCGCCCAAGGACGTTCATGACCTGACCAGGATTAATCTACAAATAGCTTAGCACCACCTAAATATTACTCGGGGGGATAGACAAGTTCAGTAAAAGAGGAGGCACTTCGGGCCTGAGAAAGATAAGATCATTGCTGAGGAGGTTGATAAATTACTGTAAACGGGGCATGTAAAAGAAATTCAATTTCCTGAGTGGGTGTCCAATGTAGTATTAGTCCCCAAGCCCTCAGGGCAGTGGCGTATATGTGTTGATTTTTGTGATTTGAATAAAGCGTGCCCTAAAGACTGTTATCCCTTGCCTCACATTGATCAACTCGTTGATTCTACCGTAGGTTATGAAGTCGTTTCACTCATCGATGCATATCAGGGATACCTTCAGATCCCTTTGGCTCAGGAAAATCAAAAGAGAGTTAGTTTTGTGACAGCAGGGGAATTATACTTCTATGTTGTTATGCCTTTCGAACTCAAGAATGCTAGAGCCACTTATCAAATACTTATGGACAAGATTCGAGCAGAAGGGGAGGAACATAGAAGTGTACGTTGATGATAGTCTGGTGAAGTCCCGCCTTGTTCAGGAGTTAATATAAGATTTGAAAGAAACATTTTCTACTTTAAGGAGGTATAACATGAAGTTGAATCCCAAAAAATGTGTGTTCGAGGTACGAAGTGGAAAGTTTTTGGGTTACATTGTCATCGAGAAGGGATTGCAGGCTAATCCAAATAAAGTTCAGACCTTGTGTAATATGAAGCCTCCTTCCAATCGGCAAGAGATGCAAAGGTTAGTGGGAAGGATTATTTCATCATCCTGTTTCATTGCCCACTCTGCAGACAAAGGACTACCCTTCTTTTAGATCCTTAGAAAAGCTACTTGATTTTAGTGGGATGATCAATGTGAAACTGCTTTTCAAGAGTTGAAGAAATATCTAGCTCAACTTCCTTTATTGGCCAAACCTATTCCAGAGGAGCCCCTTTAGATATATTTATCAGTTTTAGAAGGGGTCATTAGTTTGGTTCTATTAAGACAAGAGGGCTCTCAACAATCTATTTATTATACTAGTCATATATTGAAAGGAGCAGAACTGAGGTATACTGAATTAGACTACATTTTGAAATTGATAGTTCGAAAGTTGAGATCGTATTTTTTTGGCTCATCCGATGAGTGTGCTGATAAATAGTGAGTTGGGGCGAATAGTTACAAATACTAATGCTTCGGGAAGGTTATCTAAATGGGTAGTAGAATTAAGTGAATATGACAATCATTATAGGCCTCGAACTGCTATTAAAGCCCAATCCCTAACTGATTTCTTAGCCGAGGTGTCAATTCATCATCAAAGTGGCTCGGCTATGGAAGGAGAAAGGATAGCTATATGGAAGATCTTTGTAGATGGGTCGTCTGGACCTGGAGGAAGTGGAGTAGGAATATTACTGGTGTCCCCCGCGGAGGAAGAAACCCGCATTGCCCTACGGTTGTGGTATAAGGCTTCTAATAACGAAGTTGAATATGAGGCTATCCTAGCAGGACTCCAAGCAACTCGGGGGGGGTAGGAGCTAACTCGGTTGTGATACATTCTGATTCTTCATTCATTAAGTTCATCAAATTGAAACTAAGGACAAATGATATTGATTTGAAGTCCTAGATAAAAAAATCAAATTGGATATGCCTAGATAGTATGCATGAATCCTTAGATTAAGAAAGAATCAAAACTCACATCTCACAAAAGATCATAAAGAGACATGTGTGTGTATTGGTATACCTTAGACGCGTGAGATGTTAGGAAAATGAGTAAAGTTCAATATGCTCATATATTGTATCAATATGAACTTAGAACTCATTAAATCATAAGAATAAATCATGAGGAAAACTAATGTATAAGTTATGTGCATTTAGCCCATAGACCATGATTGAAATTAAGGTTTTGAAAAATATTTTAAAAGCATTTTAGAAAATCTTGGTGAAGTCTATCTTTTGATAAGGACCACCATTGATGATATTGATACAAAGTTAGCCAAAAACATTAAAGGTTTCAATAGTTTTAAACTTTGTATCAATCTTTCAAAATAATAGGTATTTTAATATAAAACTATTTTTCACCTATTGTATTTAGCATAAGTAATATGTATATGAAATTTCATAATTTTTCAAAACCTACAGAATTACTTATATATTTTTGAAATTCATATCTGAAAAATTATTTTCTACAACTACAGAAACTAGTCGACTGCCGCATGGAGCAGTCAACTGGTGGCAGTGACAGTCGATTGATGTGTTTGATTTTGGCTAAACAAGAGTTGTTTAGCTATTTATCAACACCCCTATATACCCTAACTATTTCTAACCCTATGATATGCTTGGACAAGCATTGGAAGGGTGAGATATTTATTGAAAATGAATTAAAGAGTTATTTAGGATAAGGATCAAATTTTAAGAGAGGTTAAAGTTCAAGTTTGACTTTTACCCTTGTTTTTGATTGTTTAGATTCCCTATAAGCTTAAGAACTCTCCAAGGACATTGTTGGTGCAATAGTCAAGGGAGAACAAGCCTTTAGAGGGAGTTTGTCCATCAAGGGATGATGGATTTTTTTTATGGGAGAGAATGAAAGATTGTCTCTCATTTAGTGATAAGAGATTTATCACTAAGAAGGATGAAGACATCTAAGATGATTTTAGACCAAGGGAGAAAATGAAAGATCTCATTGAAAGATGAGACATTGAAAACCTTAGTAAGTTTTTTGATATATGTCAAAGGGAGAGAAATGAGAATTTAAGTTAGGTAAACCTTCATTATACCTTGGCATAAGAAAAGTTAGTTGGACTTATAGGTTAGCCTAACTTAAAGGTATTATCAAACATCAAAAAAGGAAAAATTGTTAGTGCAATCGACCCAGGTCACAATTGATCATACTCGAGTGGAACTCAAGTATGATTTTGATATTTGACAAATGAGTTTATTAATTGTTTGACAATATGGTTTGATCATATATTGATCATATGACTAGTGAATGATTGATATATCAAAGTCATATGAAAGAAATTGCTAGGAGGTGATTATTGGAGCAATCGGTATCAGGTCAAGGTTGACCAAACTCGAGTAAGACTCAAGTGGAAGTCCAAGGTTGAAGACTTGGTAAGAAAAAGTCTAAGAATGGATTCTTGACAATGGAGAAGTCCAAATATGGATACTTGGCAAGGAAAAGTCCAAGGGTGATAAGGAAAAATCTAAATATAAATATTTAATAAAGGAAAAAGTCTAAAGATATAGTCTTAGTCATATAAGTACAAGGGTGTGATCTTGACGGCGAAAGTCCAAGTATGGATGTTTGGCAATAGAGATGTAATATACCAAAAAATTAAATTAAATTAAATTACAATTAAAATAATATAATATAATAATAATAATATAATTTAAAATGAAATAAATAAAATAAATTTATTTATTTATTAAAAAGAAATTTAGTTATTTATCAGTACTTTAGTTGATAATTTCATGATAAAATTTTATTACATTGGACTAAGTCTAATTATTATTAATCATCATGTTGATTAATTCAATTAAGTATAAGATTATATAAATCAAAACCTAAGTTAGAGTTTAAATAAAAGCCTAAGTTGGAAATTTAGGATTTAATCCCATTTTATTTCCTCCTCCCCTTTCTGATCTCTCGCGTCGCCCACCCACACGCCGCCATCGTCTTCGTTTGCTGTGCACATCGCACGATTGCAACCAGCGTTGGTCACCCTCCAACTAGGTTTTGCAACTGCAAACAACCTCGTCTTTCAGCCAACCTCTGTAGTCGTGACTGCTCGCACTGTGCATCGCAACTGCCCTCATCGTGCATCGTCCTCCCTCTCGACACTGTCGGCGCACGACCACCCTGCGTCGCAGTTGTCCGATGCCACTAGCGACTTCGCCGACATGCTCCTCTTGGCCTCAAACGGAGCTCGCCGACCGTTGAAATTTGTTTTCGACAACGAAAGAGATAGAAGAAAATTGATTAATTGATTATTTGATTAATCGATATTCTTACTTAGTTAATTAATTAATTTGGTTAATTAAAGTAACGGGATTATATAATCAGTTAATTAATGGGAGTAATTAGATTAATTATAAGTAAAAATTAAATGAGTTTGGATTAATAAAGTTGTTTACCCTGTTAATTCGTTTTGGATTTTTGGATATTTGGATTAATATTTAATTAGGTTGTGATTGATCTAGTGATTTAAATAAGTTTATTTAAATTAAGTGGGTTCGGTTTAATGGATCTATTTTACTTTTAATTGACTTATATTTTAGTCATGTATGCATGTAGTTAATAAAAAAATGATTATTTTGGTTATTTTGAAAATTTGGTCATATCTGATTCTAGTAATGTATTTCAGAATATTGTTACTAAGGGGTTATTCCATTATGTGGATGACGAATATACCCCCGAGACTTGACAAGAGAAATTTCGGAGGCGCGATCTCTTGGCAAAGGTAGATCCGATAACATGACATAGCCGATAGAAGCACTTGAAAACTAACGTAAGGGTGAACGAGTCGTAGAGGACTCGGATGGACTCTGAGGGCGTGAGACTGATGGAAGTACCTAGAAACTTAGGCCTAGGCTAAGGGTATCCAATAGCATGACATAGCCAATAGAAGCACTTGAAAGCTAGCACGAAAGGTGAAGGAGTCGTGGAGGACTCGAATAAACCCTAAGCGTGTGAGGCCGATAGAAGTGCTAGAACACTTAAGTTTAGGCTAAGGGTAAGTATCAAGTATGAGGGGATCATAATTGGGTTAAACCTCGATTTTGAAGTTTATTGGTCGACTACGGTTATGAACTAGTCGACTGGTCGAGTGCTCGACACTCGAGAGGCCTAGTTGACTAGGGCAAGTGACTGGTCGAGTAGTCGACTGAGACTCGACTGCTGACCTGTGGCTCTGACAGTCGACTAACCACTAACAGTCAACTTTCATGGATGGATAGTCGACTGACCTTAAGTGGACAAGGCACAAAAGAGTTCTTAGTTGATTGCTAACTAAGGGCAATAGACTGGTGGCTTTTAGCAGTCGATTGCCGAGTAAGGATAGTCGATTGACCGACTAGAATCCTATATGGATTAGTCCATTGTGAGGCAATGGTCATGTGATAGTCGACTGGGGATAAGGCCAGTTGATTGGGAGATAAAAATTTAGCCCAACAAAAGCTTTAAAAGGAGGAGCTCGTAGAGGATTTCAGAAGCGGTTCTTGGGTGATTTTGAGGTGAAGTGTTACTGCATTTTCGGTCTTCAAAAGTCATCCAAAGCAACCAAAAGAGTGTGCAAGCAAGATTTATTGTGTAAAGTGTTATTTATTTGTATTTGCTTTTGTATTTCATTTTGGTTGTATTTTACTTTTGTAAGCTTATTGTAAGAGGTTTCTTCACCTCTGGTATCATACCAAGAAGGAGAAGTTTATAGTGAGGGTAGATTACTAGAGCACTGTCATGGAGTAGGAACTAGGATTCCAAACTACGTAAAAATACTTGTGTAGTGATTGTGCTTGTTGTTTTGTATTTTGTTTGTGCTATTTTATATATTCTGCTGCGCACTAACACTTATAGACGAGCATAATCGAAATGATCGAACGACAAAATCGAAGATCGCTATTCACCCTCCCCCCTCTAGCACACCAAACAGTCCCCAACAACGAGAACCTATTGCTTCGAAGCAAGAACTTCATCACGAGAATATCACACTACATGAGAAAATGAATAATATGGAATTTAAATTTAAAGCTTTTAAGGAGTTGATGCTAAATAATTTACCGCCTAATATGAAAGTGACTACATCAACTTCATATACTATTGAAGGTTGAATTTGTTACTTTAAAATTTATATTGTTTTTTGTCTATTACTTGATAATGAGAATGAATTATTTTGTTCATTTTAAATTGTAAATGCTTCATAGGCACACAAGCTATTAGTGCGGAACAATAGAATGAAGACTTATCTTGATGATTGATTGGTATTCCCTGAGACTTTTTTTTTACTTATGTTGTTATCATGTTAGACAACTATTGTTGTACGTTGGAAAGTTATTGAAATGTTGATAATATATTGCTATAATGTTAAAAATTAACTATTGTTGTAATGTTGGAAAGTTGTTGAAATATTGATAGTATGTTGTTATAATATTAAACTAACTACTGTTGTAATGTTGAAAAATTGTAGTACTAATAAGGTGCTAAATGTTGTTTGATATTTACTATTTATCTTTTGTTCTTATTATCTTTCTTATTTGTTGAAATTAAATTGTATGTTTAATAATTTGTATATCAAAATTTTTAAATTCTTTTAAAAATTTTATTGTGATACTTTTTTTTTGTCTATTTATTATAAGTAAAAGAGATTTATAGTGGAATATATTTTTTGGAACTTTTGAGAATGCAACATTTTGAATATGAAGATTAGAGAAATATTCTCTTTTGATATAAATGGATGTTAATTTTATAAATTTAGTGATGCACATACATTCATTATGAACTTGATGATATTTTAATATATATGGTATTTTAATTTTTAGTATATTGTGTTTTAATTTTTATTAGCATTCATTAATAGATATTGTGAATTGTATGTAGATAATAATGACGAAATAACACCTATATAACGATCGTCATTGTTTCCATTAACAACATTATGCTAAATCGTCGTTAAATAATTAAACTATATTAAATTACTAATGATGGTCCATATACCCATTGTCGTTGTTATTAACGACAATACATATAATCGTTGTTGTTATAATTAACGATAATACATATGACCATTGTTGTTGCCATGAACAAGGGTATATAAACTCATCGTTAATATCAATAATGATGGTTGTAAATATCGTCCTTAAGTGCTATTAACGACGATACGTTTATCCTCGTCGTTAATCTTTTTTCGATAGGACATTTTAGTGACAACTTCCTACGATATTTAGTATCATCGTTAAAACTCATCAACGATGGGAATTAACTCTTTGACAATGGGATTTTCCATCATTAAAAGGTTCATTTTTAGTAGTGATGCCTCTATTGCATGTCTGCCTTAAGAAAAGTCGTATGCATGCATTGCATGCTTGCACTCAGGAAGAGTGACATGCATGAACTAAGGAAGAGTTGCATACATGCACTCTGGAAGAGTAACCTATATGTATTCTGAACGAGTAGCCTACATACATTCAGGATGAGTAGTCTAACTCTAGAAGAGTGACCAATATGAGTAGTTTGTATGACTCTAGAAGAGTGACATGTCCGACTTTGGAAGAGTGACATGCCTGACTCTCGAAGAGTAGCATGTCTGACTCTAGAAGAGTGATCTACATGACTCTAGAAGAGTGGTCAGTATGACTCTGAAATAGTGATATGTATGACTCTGAAGTAGTGGTCTGTTTGCTCTGGAAGAGAAGCATGCATTGACTTGGAAAGAGTAACATGCATGCAATTAGAAAGAGCAATAATGTCATGTGGACCGTATGCAGTAGGCATGCACTCGAGAAGGATTGCATGTATGCAATCAGAAATCGACGTTCATAAGTCTCTCCCATTTCTTTTAGACACCATAAATAAACTTTATTGATTGAAATATATTTATAGGTGATGCGGTCGTATTTTAGCCCCTTCTATAGAAGCATCAGAGAAGAGTGTGTTCTTCACGGTCACAACAGTAAATCTTATCGAAATTAATACGCGTCAAAAGACACTGTAGGCATCTCGACGATGGCCCTCCGATGTTTAAATTAGACAGGGCATATATGAAAAGAAAACATATTGTAAGTGCAGTAGAAGACAAAAAAGAGTTATCTTCTGTTTTGCTAAGAAATGGAGAGTCAACCTCCTCAGAGTCCATCTCCCCTCCCAAGTTGCTTAGAGAAGAAGAAGAAGAAAAAGTTATCCCCCTTCCCAGGAGCCTCCCGTGGCTTTTATAATGAACCTCTGATTCCTCCACTGACTAAGCTTATTTGTCAGTTGTCCTTTGTCGGGTCGTTAGGGGACAGATAATATGGGGAGTCTTATATGTACTGACCTATTCCTTCTTTGTTGTATAAAACCATAATATCCCATGTAGATATATCATGTAGGTTGAGTGTTCAAAAGCGGATCCGAGAGCAGGGTTGAATAGTCGCCCGCTGCGACTTAGGAGAGGTAGACTTGGGAAGAACCACTCAACACTCAGAGAGCACTGTGGACTCGGGAGAGACAAACTTGGGAAGAGCCACTCGACACTCAGGGGAGGAAATTGGCACTCAGGAGAGTCACCGACTTGGGTGAGGGGTCTGTGACTCAAGCACGGGCAATGTTGGGGCACACATGGGTGCCCGAGCGCATGCAGGGACTCTGACATTCGATGGGAAATTTCATGACTCAGGAGATTACGGAACTCGTCTCGAGAAGTTGCTAGAATACTTCGGTAAAGTTATGGAACACCCAGGAGTCCCTAGGAAGGGACTTAGCGACTTTGTCCAGAAGAGTTATAAGCATGCGCTCAAAACGACCATAGATCTTCACCTAGAGATCTCGGATATCACTATTTATTCTAGATCAATTTCAGCCGTATCAATATGTGTAATAAACTTCATTTTAAATATGTCATACGAAATATATTTATTTAATTGGAATAGTGCATCGCTACAGAGCTAGTTATTGAAAGACACATTTATGGGAAGTACATATCAAATATATTAAGAGATACATGCGTGTAGTGGTTCTATTAATTAGGCTAAGATCATAATATAGATAGCATTGGTTAATCACAAGATACAAGAGTTGTTTTAGCTTGGTCGAAAAGTAATGAGATCAGATAGAGTTGGATAAGCACAAGATGCAAGAGGTGTTTTGGCTTGGTCCAAAACTAATGACATCAGTCCAAAGAACCATGTTTGGACTAGGCGCCTGGTCCTTGATGCATCTAATAATCCAGACTCTAATGTAATTCAAGGATTGGACTCGAGAGAAACAACCATTTAGATCTGAACGAAATGACTTTGTGGCTTCTTAATCTTTTCTCTTCTTTGTTGCTAATCACTATTTATCAGCTGTAGGAAAGTTTCAGAAGCTCGAAAAAGAATTTCCTTGGTATCCTTTCAATGATGGAAGATACTGATTTCATCCTGAGATTGGATCTTATTGACTTTGCCTAAATTTATCAAATGCTCATGGAAAAGTTCATATTTTCACCGTGCTCATCTAGAATGAACAGGTTGGAGAATCTCTCCATTAACTCTTCATTTTTTTATTTGTGTAATGTGTGATAATCCAAATAACGCTTGCCTATAAATATTATTTGTGACCCATCATCCACTCGAGTGCCCCAAAAATTTAAGAAAACTTGACAAGTGTACATAAACCAACACAAACAATTCATAGCACACAAACTTCTCTCAAAAATTAATACACTTTAAAATTCATCTAAAATTAAAATTATTTCATCTATTAGTTCGACTCTTTTTGATAGTTTAGTTTGTTATCAGAATATAATAAGAAAGGCCCAATAATAAATTGGTTTCATAAAAGCCCAAATTCTACGTGCAACGTCGTCTTTTGGAGAAAGACAATGGCGATCCTTCTGAGCACAAACCCTTCCCATGTGCCTCTGCTGATACCTCAAGCTCCTCCACCGAATTCCGTCCATGGCGCAGCCTCACCCTGGCGCTCAGCTCTCAGAAACAACCCTTTCTTCCTTCCCAAGTTCCCTAATTTCCGCATTTGTGCCGTTCGGGATGGATTCGCCAAGGTCTCGCGAGCCCTGACGAAGGATAGCGAAGCAACGAAGCCTCTGGTGAGGATCACCGCGGTGGTTGGCGCCGGAAGCGTTAGTCCGCTCAAGGGAACGCCTTGGGAGCAGGTCATGCGGCACACGGTGAGTCGATCCAGGATCCAAGCTATTATTCCCTTTCAAATCTTTATTTCCTCCGGTGAAGGTAACCGATGGTTGCGAAGCTGCAGCGGTAATTGGATCACATTCTTTTGAGATCTTTTTTCGTTTCCTCTGTTGAATCTGCTTGCAGGAAACTCGGCTGAAGTGGGTGGATGAAGCAATCGAAATGACCGTCTTCAGCGACAAGGCCACGCGCTCTAATGATTCTGGCAATGAATACCTCTCGAAGGACATGTTACGTTCGGATATCTTGGTTAATGTCGCAGTAAATGATCCAGAATCTGTGGAATGGCTTCAGAAAAACAGTAATAATATTCCAAACATCATATGCTTTGAATCCTCGACAGATCTAACCAACAAGCTTGGCGGATTACGTATCATAAACAAAGAAGGGAAATCCTTCAGCAGTTCGAGCCGCGAAGCAACAGAAGTTCTGAAGACTGCATCAAATGCTTGGGAGAGACATAATTCAGATGACATTAGGTTTTGCCTCCTTGTCATCATCAACTCCTACATAAGACCCATTTCCATACTGAAAAATCTGAGGGCCAAGGGGCTCTCCACCCTCAACTGCATGCTGACAAACTGTGGATCACAGGTGCTGAACTGCTTATTGGATCCTAACTGCAGAAAGGCTCTTCAGTGTTTGAACACATGTTCACCGATCGATCAAGTTTGTAACTATCGCTGCATTGCATCCTACGAGAGCTCATACCTGGAAGCATTTTCGCTATGCGTGCTGCAAAAGAACAACTGTCTGGAGTTGAATGCAGTGATCCCCACCAAGCCTGTTGTATATCCATTATCCATGTACCGAGGAGAGCAGCTGAGCCATGAACTCGCAGAAGATCTCTTCATCGGCTGGTTGGGCAAGTTCGGATGGAGCTGGCGAGTAGTAGCAGGCCAGAATCCTGCATATGATCATTTTCCTTGTCAATATCAGCTGTTCTACAGGGGAAAGGCAAGAGGATCATTTTGGTATGAACCTGTGTTTCAAGTTCGAACTCTTGGAGGTGACTTAGTCTGGAGGAGGAGGCGGTATCGCGTCCGAAGAGCAAGCGTTCCTGGCACATTCTACTTCAGTGTTCTTGACAATGGGGTGGTTTCTGAGGAATATTGGACAGTTGTAGACGTTTGTGAGGATCTCAGTTGGGGTCTGTTTCATTACAGCGGGGCAGCTCGGGCTGCAGGATTGTCATATACTGGGGCAGTGCTAGTCACTCCTGACGGACATTATGAGCCAGAGTTGGGAGGATGCCGACTCAAGTCGGCATTGGAGAAATGCAGCATCATGGAGTGGGAGCTGCACATTGTTGATAACTGTTCCTGCACAAGCCCTCCGCTGGGAATTCCAGAGGGTTCGCGTCTGCACTCAAACATTAATATCAAGGATCAAAGATGGGCGTCTCAGTAGATTGGAGAAGCGATCATGTAGAATAATCCAGAAGAATTAGTTTTAACTTCCAGGCGGATAGTAGGAACGACATGACGAATATAAAACCTCTCGAACAATATTTCCAGGAAGAGCTTCTTTGGGTGGATGAGTCAAAGGGTTCATTTATCACATGAAATACTACTTTGGGTATTCGTTTAGTTATGATGGAAAATCTCACGGGCTGCCGTATGAAAAAGGACCGGAGAAGGATCGAGGGAAAAGTTAGACAAATGATGTTGCAGGTAAGAGCTCTGTAATATAAATGCAATTGACCGGGAAAAAAATTGAACTCAATCATCATCCCGTATATGAAACATTAGTTGGTGCTATTTTTCCAAGAAATGGTGTACTCTCAATGTTCCTTTAGCTGGTGATTTTGCTTGGCATCACGTATATGAAACATTAGCTGCAATTCCAGAACTAGTTAGAAAGGTTAGTGAAGCCAAGTCGAATGAAAACAAAATTGGATCTTTACGAAATGGCTACTTAACTTTGGTTCCAACATAAAATGTTGTGAATGATCCTGCCAAGAGTGGTAAACCTGAGGAATGCATGGTACCATATAACGACAACCATTCAACCAAGTGACCATAAGACGAAGAAAGAAATAGGGTTCCAAGAGTACCATCAATATGAAGCAACCGAGAAACCAACCAACCAATCCCAGATGGTCCTATAACAAAACCACCAAGATTTGCCACCTGTACAAGTCAAAGAAACATTACCCAACACTTGCATTATGGACCAAAGTTCATAATGGAATAAATGCACCAAGGTAACACCATAAAAAGGAGTTTAAAAAGAATTGGTTTTAGAAAAAGAAAGGCAAAACGAGGAATGTATTATCGAGATGTATCTCAGTTCTTAGGTGCCCCTGCCAACTCCACAAATTTCTAGAGTTACATAGAGATTCCACGCTAATTGAATTTTGACAAATATCACAATATACAGTCAACGTTTACTAAAAGATTAATCAGAACATCAATGACTGAAGACTAAATGATTGAAGAAAAAAAAAGTCATACAAAGACGAGCATTGAAGTGATTATCTTAGAAAAGAGCGTTGTAAGCCATCATGAAAATTGAATAGCACCCATGTAGTTAAATTGCCAAGAAAAGAAAATTAAGCAACTTTCGAATAGCCACATATCAAACTCAAAATTCACAATATTTAACCAGTTGCCCTTAGAAACGAGTTATGCTGTTGCAAGAATAACATCAAAAGAGAAAATGTACTATGGAACCTTCTGGCGTTGAGCTAGAGTTTTAAGCTTCACCTTAATAGAAATCATAATAAAGCTAGCTATCTGGGAAAAAGGATAAAATATACCATTAGGCATGAAATTGTGACAGCTCCTCCAATATTAATTCTCGTTTTATGCACAACCCAATAGCACTTTGTACCTGAATAGTGGATGATATTTATTTTAAAAATGTGTTAACCAATTCCAACTTGGGGAAAAGAGCTACGACAAGCATTCTTTCCTGCACATCTTGTGACCAACAGTTACTATAATCCTATAAGATGCTGCTGCTATTTGGTGATATTACGCCTGAACATATGTATGACATACTATTTCATAGTGCTAGTCCCAATAGCTTATAAGCATGACAGTTTAACTTTTCAAAGAAACCAAGATGGAGGTGGCAATTTTTACCTGGACATTGGAAATGTATGATTTGATCATTATTTCAGGAACGAAAAACATGCATGTCAACCATGCCCATGAAAGACGCTTCCTATCAGAGACAAGAACATTAGGCTTTGTCTTAAAGTAAAGCTAACAAAATCAATTGAATAGATTTCTAAATTTAGATAAAAGATAATATTACCATTCTAGATCATGCCATAATGCTACAAATGTGAAAATAACCCACACATTGAGTAGCTTTCTCTGAGGACCACCCAGAGGAATATACATGTATCTGCCAACCATGTTGACATAGTTGCAAGACATATTTTTCCCAAATTTTGAAAAAAAAAATGAAAATGAGAAAATGCATGCAAACCTAACAATCCATTTGTTGTAAGATGAGTGCCAGCTTTTCCATAAGGTTTCCAAGTCATAACAATTGTTGAGACACCTAGGCATATTCTCAGGAGTCCCAATGCCTGCCATCTATAAATGAGAATTTATGTTGGAACTTTAGGAAGAATGGAATCTCAAATTCTCAAGTCCAATAACTAGATTCTAGAAACAGTGATAGATTAATAACATTGCATTGACATGGGCCAATTGTCTACAGCTACAGAATAGTGTGTTTATATATCAAAGAGAGAATATTACTATGTCAGCACTATGGGTCAATGTCGTAGAGTGAACGCTTATTGCTTATATTACAAACTACAAATACAATCCTTAAGCTAGGTACCTATGGAAAACAACAATTTTAGCAAATGCAGTAGTAGATATGTTGTCCATCAATGTTACTTTCAGCCTATTACTTAGCATTTCAGGTAAAACTAAGGGTAGCCCGCAAGCTTTTAGAACCCAAAAATGAAAACAGCTTAAGAATATCATAAAATCTACTGTCATTTCTTTAAAAGAGAGATTTAACGGAACAATGAAATTAGAATGACAACTTCCAAAAAAAGAATGGATGGATGAACTTTCACCTAAGACAATTCTTAATAGCTTAAAATAATGTTTATATGATAAACTTGAGATATTTACATGGGTATCCTATCACGGAAGCTGAATTTCTGGATATCTTAAATTTATAGGATAAACCTGAAATATTCACTTAGTAAGAACTGTGGAATCTAATGAAGAACAATCAATTGATGGACGAAACTTACCTAAGCATCATTCATTATAGTTTGCAGTTATTTTCTATATTGTGATAATCTAATATATTTACTTGGAGATAATACAGAGGAGATAATAATTATTCAGTTCAGAAAAATACCAGTGACCAAAACCTACAATAACGCCAAATCAGAAAGAATTTCAGCCACATGAAGTTTACAACCTGTCACCAAAAATAAGATAACCATAAATAGTTAGCATATGCTTAGGTCTCTCCGTGAGATGATGGATAACAAAACTAAAAACAAAGCAGATCGAAGTTGACAAATGAGAGACCTAATATGATGCAAGGATTTATGAGATAAATTTTCATAAACGGGTGGATTTAAGAGTAGAAGAACCAATCAACTAAATGACATAATTTTTTATTACCATAGAAAATCCAATTCTTCGCACAAGACATGATATTTAACAAATGAAACAACAAACCAAGACTGCAGGTTTGACGAAGAGAATAATAAGCATAAGCTTGTCTTATTTGAGGAACAATTTGCATAACCAGAAAGGTCAATCTTAATGGTAAATGCAACTGCTTGATTTGAGAATCTTAAATCATATAAAAACCTAATATCAACTCTTTTGGCTTTCATATGGAAGGCACTATTTGTACCGAAAGTGATATCTTCAGAGTTTTAGATGACAATGTAGTTCAAAGATTCAGGAGATAATTGATGAAAATCAAATCAAATGTAAAAATAGGATCTCTAACCAAAATTGTTGTTTCTTCAATCAAATGGAAGTTAACACAGCTTTCAACAAGAATGTTATCAGAAATCATATCATTGTAATGTTTGAGCTTCAAGGCAAGTTTTGTCTTTTCTCTATATATTATGAGTAAGTTAGAGCTAGTTCTCATATGCAATTAGTTATTTACTAATGAGTACAACATCTTAATTCTGTTACTTAATATCCTTGTTTAATTTTAGGTCCTCCTAATTTCATGAATAATGGATGGTAAACTTTCAGAAACTACAAGGCATGAAATCTTTTTCATTTCTCCAAAATGTATGTTTTTCCAGTAGCTGAGCCACTTTGAACCATTTGGATCAGCAGATTGGATCCAAGCTCAGCCTTTGTACTTCCATTGTACAATATATATATTGTATAAATATTATCTTAGGCACATAACCTTAATACTGGAAAAACAAGTAATAGGAAGATATCCTACCCCATAACCTATAATAAGGATCTCCAATGGGGATAAATGCCTCCGAGATCCACTGAATTAAAAAGAGAGAGAGAGAGAGAGAGAGAGAGAAATTACGTATAGCTTAGAGGGAAATGAAAATAAAAGAATCTTATTTGCATTTAAAAAGGGAAATGAAAATACATTTAAAATTTACTAACCTAACTGCAAAAGCATTGTAGTAAAGATGATGTGTCATTGCTTCCATGAAGAAAAGGGCAAGAATCCATTTTATGCCATACCAAATTATTTCGCCAAGTGAGTAGTTCTTCTGTGGCATATCCATCTACAATGATAAATAGCAAGAAAAACTAGATAAATGAAGATAACCGTGTATGCTTTTGTTGGAGAGCAACACTGAACATCAACCAGTACAACTTTAGTTTTGTATCAAATATGCATACAGTATATATTAAGGCAAGCTAAACCAGGCATAAGGTGATACAACAATGAAACCAACACAATTTTGAACATGCTAAAAAAACATTTTGAATAGTACAAAAGGCTCATACATCATAAAGGATAGTCATACAAAAGCTGATGCTCGATCAATAAATTATTTTATTATCTAAAAAGAGGCTCGGATAATAGTTAGTTCCGGAAGTGGAGTTGTAAAGGTTTCAAAACCGAGATCAATTGCCTCATAAGAGGCTATGTCAGCCTCTGCACAAGCTTAGTACCTCAACTTGGCAATAGTTAAAATGACATCTGCAAAAAAAGAAAGAAACTAGTTCTGTGGCAAAATTAGCTAAAAATTTCATAGATCATGAACACTAGAGATGGTATGTGGGGTTTATATACTTGAAGGTTGAAGAAATAGAAAAGGATCTTAATGAGAAATTAGAAATACTATCTGAAACTATACTTCTGTTAATGAAAAGTGTAGGTAAAATTCACCAATGAGGCACTAGCCAATGTACCAAAAAGAGAATTACTGGTATTGTTCAATTGGAAGTTGCGTAGTTTCAAATATAGCACTAACCTGTGCAGAGAAGGCATTGAAGCTTACAATTGGTCCAGCAATATACAGTGGTGTGTACATTAAATAGCATAAGTACATACTATATGAATACTTGTTTGGCTGGATGCTTCTCTCCTGCCAAATGTAAAGATAGTGAGCTCCAACCACCACCAACCAAGAGACTAAGTGCATAAAGTTTCTAAAGCAGCAGACTAAACCAAGACACTTAGCAAAACATCCATGTGCATCATCATAACCAAAATTCACAAGGGTAATGAATCAGATCATCATATTACAGGAATTATACTCCAAGAACAACATATGATACATGAATGATGTATAAAAGGAATTTTGAAAAGAGAATAGAAAACCTTAAGAAGCATCATGTACTGCTTGAAAGAAATTATTTTAAGGAATCGTACTTGTTATATTTAATGAACCATTTAGATGATATGAATCTACTAGCTCTACTATCTTGCTTAGAAACATTTCCAATACATAATTCAAAGAAATTATCCTGTTGTGTCAAAGATTTATAATCATAATTTACTTCAAATAGCATTTGGTATTATTGCATGGTGATATAAATACCTGCAAGGAAAAGTAGCATGACTGGCCAGTAGAGCATATATTGCAACGGCGCCTATGTTTCTGTATCCAAGAGATACTGAAAATAACTCAGATTAGTTGATCAACAGTTTACAACATATGTATCATACCCAATTTTCGACAGAGGAAGAAAATCCAGTAAGAAAGGCACCAAGAGAAGCATTTCTGATAGTTTGAATAATGAACATTTTTTGTATTGAAAGGCGAGAATTGCTGGAGAGTTTCTTGACTCAATCAAATGAATCAAACTTACATGCTGCCTTGGACTTTAACAGCTTGTTTGCTTAACTGAACAAGTAATACTAAATCAAGTCAAAAACGCAACTTGCAACCAATCACTAACATTCCCATATAAATCATGAATTGGACAGTACAAGTCAGATACAATCATGAAAAAGATACTGATCCCAGAGCACAATTGAATGCCGCAAATGGAACATAGAAGTGTACCCTAAGGTTTTAAATGCCGAGCCGTATCGAAATTTCGATCAGTGACCGGAACGATACAGTTTCGGTATCGTATCGTGAGTGCCGATACTATTTCGATACTTTTTTCTATTTTTTTAAATATTAATATTTAATTATTTTAAAGGTCATTATTAATTTAATTTCAAATATTTATTGTTAAGTATATTTCAAATTTTTTTTCAAATAATTGATATCAAAGGGATAAAAGTAAATAAATATATTTTTCTTTAAAGAAAATTGATACGTCAATAACTTAAATTAAAATTGATACATCATAACATGTTATTTTACTAATACCAAAAAGAGTGTCGTGAATCAGATGAAAATTGATTCTTGCGACATTCTACTTAGATCAATTCCATAATTCTCTAACACCTAAATCAAATAATTATCCCATGACATAGAATATTGATATTGATTTCTCCACATATCCATCGATGTGTTTCGATTCATCACTGGAAGTTGGACTGGAACTAGTGCCACTAGAATCGGAACTGGTACAAGATAAGGATAAACATACGTCTCCAATATCGAATATGATTGATCACCATATAATGCATCAGAGCTATAATAAAGCCGAGAGTATGATGAACTCAGATCAGAATCAATCTCAACTAAACTCTCTCGCATATCTCGATAATCATGAGTTTCTTTTTGTATATCACCCTTATATCGACGCTGATATTAACTTTTAATAGTTCTAGCACTATGATCTTCATCTTGAGTTGCATGTGTGAAATTTTGCTCACATGTCCAAGGCTCTGATGTTGAAGTTGATAGAATATAAGTTTCACCACCACCGGATGCACCATCACTATCATTACTGTTATTTCGTAATAAAAAAGATACTTAACTTACATGAAAGAAGCCCTATTTATAGACAAGATTAGGGCTTATTCAAAAGAATAAATCAAACTCTATCCTAGGAATAAATCAAAATTCTATCCTAAGAAATAATTATTCCTAATGATATTTAGGGATAACAATTATCCCTAATCATATCTACAATATTCTAACACTCCCCCTCAAGCGGGAGCATATAAATTATATGCACCCAGCTTGTTACATATGTAGTCAATTCGAGGGCCTCTCAGAGACTTGGTAAACATATCTGCTAGTTGATCATGCGAGTTAACAAAACTAGTAGATATTTCTCCGTAGATGACTTTCTTCTCTCGACAAAGTGATGACTTCAATACGCTTTGTCCTCTCCGCTTAAAATGGATTTGACGCGATATGCACGGGCGGTCTCGTTATCACATATAAGTGACATTTGTAACATCTCCAAACTGAGCTCCCAAGCAATTGTTTGAGCCATATAAGCTTCGATCAAGCATGGTCAGCTCGATACTGCCTCCGTCCGATCTCGCCACAACATTCTCGCTATTTCCAAGAAACAAGGTTACCTCCGATAAATATACAAAACTGAGGTGGATCTCCTATCAATCGAGATCCTACCTAATCTGCATCGTATACCTATAACTCGAGTACGCCCTTTATTTTCGAACAAAAGACCTTTTCCTCGAGCGCTTTCATATATCGAACAATGCGAATCACAAAGATCCCAATGTTCTTTACGAGAGTCGAGAAAACTTACTACACTTACTGCAAATGAGATATCCGGACGAGCAAAGAAGGTAGCTTAGTCTCCTACTAATCGCCTCAGACGTCGGGATCCGCAGGCTCCCGATTCGCAGAGAGCTTAAGATTAGGATCCATAGGGGTCACAACCTGCCTTTCGAAGTTTAACATTCCTCGCTTCTTCTGTAATATCCATCGATATTTCCTTTCGGGATATAATGATCCCATTTCTAGATCGCGCTACTTATCCCCAAGAAATATTTTGAGTTCGAGATCTTTTCTGAAATGTTTAAAAAGACGTTTGTTTCACCCGAAATCCCAAGATGATCACCGCCTGTGATGACAATATCATCAACATAAACCACTAGATAGATGCAACCAGAGATGAGTGGCGATAAAAGATGTAATGGTCACTCGCCCGAGTCACGCCAATCGTCAATTACACATCAATCTACCGAACCATGCTCTAGGATCGCTGAGACTATATAAAGATTTTCGCAAGCGCATACAAGATCGAAGACTCCTCGAGCAACAAAACACGGTCGCTTCCACGTAGACTTCTTCGAGCAGTCACCATGTAAGAACGCATTCTCGATGTCTAACTCGATAAAGAGGCTGTCAATCGCAAAGAATGGATACATGAATAGACGATCAAGACATTTTAGCAACAGGGAAAAGTATCCCCATAATCCAATTCAAAGATCCGAGTATAACCTTTACAAGACGAGCCTTAAGTCTTTCAACTGTCCGTCTGACTAACCTTCACCGTATATACCCATCGGCGCCAACAATCGATTTTCCGGTGGTAGAGGGACGAGGTCCTAAGTCCACATTCAGAAGGCACTCATTTCGTCAAAGATAGCCTGCTTCCATCCTCGATGGCAATGCATCTCCGCAGCTTTCTAAGAGAAATGCAAGGAGGAAAGAGAATAATAGGAAGAAGAAAGGCGATGATAACTCAAAGACACATAATGAGGAGAAGGATTACGAAGCCAACGTATACCTTCGGCAATGGGAATATCGATTCGTAAGATCGATCGAGGAAGGGGCGGAGGATCCGCTCCATGATTCCACGAGAATCTGTTGGCCATAAAGAAAGTCAAGACGACGCCGATAAACTGCAGAACGAGGAGAAATTGCCGGGTGATAAAGAGTCCTCGTGAGGATAAAGAAAGCGCGTAGTATATGAGGAAACTCGACGACTCAAGGTCCAAAGAAAGGAACCGAATCAAAGAACGCGACATCGAGAGAAATAAAGCGAGAGTAGGAGAATAACACTTCAGACTTTCTTTTGAGACCGTGGTATCCAAGAAAACACATTTACTATCGAGAGAGAGTTTATCAATGCCAGATCAAGAGTACGAGCAAAACACGTAGAACCAAATACCTTAGTGGTAAAGGACGAAGGGACCGATTCGATAAAGTACGATGAGGTATTCGACTCAGAAAATAGAGGAAGGCTGCGATCGATAAGATAACATCGCACAAGATACTTCCCAAAAACGAAGAGGAATACGAGAGAAAGAAGAGTCCGGCTCGAGAAGACGCTGATTCTTGGCTCGCAACTCCATTCTGTTGGGAGTATGAGGACAAGATGTCGATATAATACGCCCGAGATGCTAAGAAGGTCCAAACGGAGTAGATAGATACTCACGCGTATCATTACTTGCAAGGATCGAAGAGGATACCAAATCGCTGTTTTTACTTCATTAAAAAGATCGAAAATAAAAACAATTCTCAACGATCTTTCATCAAATATAACCAAGTGTAACGGAAAAATCGTCTACGAAGGTAATAAAATATCGCGATCCGAATGTAGAAGAAACACGACTTAATTCAAATATCGGAACGAACCAAAGCAAAAGGAGACGTGAGTCACTTATAATGCGAGGAGAAAATGAACTACGAATACGCCGCTTAATCGATACGACTACAAGATAAAGACTTTAAGTGAGAAAGACTACGATGTAATTGCTTTAACTTATCAAGACTAGGATGTCCCCAACCGAGCATGAATAATAGTGGAGACGCCACGAACCAACAAAAAAGAGGCCTCGTGAAATCGAGATAAAGCATGAGACTCATATCCGAGCCAATCATCCTCCCTCATACTCGGTCCTATAATGACACGTAAGATTTAGTAAACGAGACGACGAATCAAGAGACCGAGTACTTACTGATAACAAATTAAAGGGGGCTCGAACATAAAGAACATTATGAATGGAAAGAGATGGAGGATGAACAATACCAATACTCGAGATCGACCCGAGAACCATTTCACACGGTGACAAATGGTAAATAACCTAAGTAGATAGTGAAGAAAAAGAGATCTATTACTGAGCATGACGGTGGCCCTGCAGTCAATCAAGGACTCGCAGCGAGATATACCAATTAAGGAAATACCAACTTGTAATAAAGAAGCAAGGGAATTAGAATCGCCATCTAACGACAGTCATTTAAACCCGAGATCTTGGGATGTTCTCTCGAGATGATCAAGGAGGCGATTCTAACGCCGAAGAGAGGAAGGATCGAGCATCGATCCAGAGCCCAAAGTTTTTCGTGAACACGTACGCCAGCTCTTAGTGAGCGGTCGAACCTTCGCTCGCTAACTAGTGGGAGAAAACGAGCTCGGTCGAGATGAAGGAGCAGCCGCAGAACACCAACCGCGAGGAAGATACAAATCTTCGTAAAGACCCTCGGGAAAGACGACACCCTCGAGGTGGAAGGAGCCGAGGGCGATCGAGGTCCGCCGAGGAAGACGGGGAGCGAGAGGCGTCGCCTTCCGCGACGCCAGGTCGCCGCGGATTCTGCTTTCGCTGCTTTCGCGCCGCCGAGAGACGGAGCGCGTGTTCCGGCGAACGATGAGCGGCCGAGGAGGGCGGCGCCACGGAAGGTGTCGCCGGCGAGCCGCAATCGAGGTGGAGAAGAAGAACGCTTCCGCCGGAGAAGCTCAAGGCCGACTTCGCTTAGCAAAGCCACCGTGCGACCAAATTAAGGTTCCGGAAGCGAACCGAATCAGATCAAGCAAAAGGCGGCAGAGGCGCCGATCAGCAAGAGAAGGAAGCGGACGGATCGGCCGATCGCGAGGCTAACTTCTTCACAGGCCGCAGTCGACTACACAGACGCTGCCAAGCAAAAGGAGGCGCAGGGATCCGGAGAGCCGAGAAGAAACAATACCGCAGAAGCCGAAGACGCCGCCCTCCCATCTCGCGACCGAGGCGCGATGCACGCGCCGTAGCGTGAAGAAGTCAGCCGGGCCGCGCGCGAAGCGGCGAGAAGAAGACGGAGAAAGGGGCGCCGACGGCGCTTCTTCGCCACCGGCCGCCGCGACGAACGCCGGTGCCGCTTGCGCGAGGAAGTCGCCGCGTGAGGAAGGAAACGAAACGCGAAGTCGCCGGAGAAGAACGCGGCGCGCGGCCGGAGAAGAACGCGACGCCGAGAAGACGACGGAATCGCCAAGCGCGCTGAGTTCGTTGCGTTCTCGCCGCTCGACCGAGATCGACGCCGAGCGAACAAAGTTAACACGGAGGCGCGTTCGGGAGGGAAACGCGGGAGAGAGAAAAAAAATGGGGAAACCTAAAAAGGAAATCTAAAGCTCTGATACCATATTATTTCGTAATAAAAAAGATACTTAACTTACATGAAAGAAGCCCTATTTATAGACAAGATTAGGGCTTATTCAAAAGAATAAATCAAACTCTATCCTAGGAATAAATCAAAATTCTATCCTAAGAAATAATTATTCCTAATGATATTTAGGGATAACAATTATCCCTAATCATATCTACAATATTCTAACAATTACTTCCATGAGTATTTGCACTGTTATTGACATCACTATCATCATTTTGAACTTCTTGTCAGATTGCCGTATCAAAAGGTGATGATGTTTCATTACTATCATCATGTTCTTGCTCATCAATTGCATCGAGTGGATTTTCATTAATTCTCAGTTGACTCCTTCCTTTAAAAGTAGGAATTATGCTCTTTCTTTTCTCTTTAATAAAAGTTGTCAGAGCTTTGCCTTTGTCTTTGCCTTTATCTACAGATATTTGTTGGATTTTGGATTGAGATGCTTGAGAACGTCTGGGTCGAGATCCAAAAAATCGAAATTCTTGGTCAAAAGCTTCATCGTCGTCATTTTCCTCAACGATACCTCTTTTAGCTTGTATTATTTCAATCTGCTGAGTAAGAAACTGAGATGGTTGTGATGGATCTCCTGCTTCATCAAGTAAAGGATTTTCGGCCTCAATAGCACTCCACCAATCCATCATTGGATCGTTATCACTTTGGACAAATCCAATATCAAATGGGTCTACATTATCATATTCTTGTTCTTCCTGCTCTTCTGTTATTGCTCTTAGTTGAAGACGCATATTATAATAAACATAGACCATTTTTTCCAAGCGACGATAAGAAAGACGATTTCGTACTTTGGTAAGAATGAGGGAGAAAGTTGACCAATTTCTTTCACAATCACTTGAAGATGTTGTTTATGAGAGAATTTGTACTGCAATCTTTTTCAAATTTGAGTTGATCCTCCATGTTGTAACCACCACTCAACTGAAAGACAAATAAAATCAAACTTAACATAGTATTTTCATTTGTAAATAATAATCAGTCATAATTTATGCTACATTTACTTGCATCCATTTTATATCTGCATGATATTGCAAAAGGATCAGCAAAAGAACCATATCCCTCTCGAAATAATCAACTTTTATTAATAATCTCAGCAGCTAATTCTCTATTTGTTTGTAGTCTTAATATTACATTTCTGAGGGCGACTAACAAATTATCATTTGTGACAAGATTATAACGATATTGATATGCTGGATTAAGATAATAACCTGAAATAATTAAAGATATATAATTATTAATAGCAATATTAAAAAAATTATTATTAAAAAAATACGCACCTGCCAAATGAATATGCTTTCACATTTGATTGCCCCACCTTGAAGTGATTATATCAATATAATATTGATATTTAGTCGATGATTGCAGACGTCTTTTAATTTTCACTTTTGCTTCATGAATCAAGTGGTAAATATTGCCCATCTGTGGCTTCTTGTCCATGTCGACTTTACATAAAACAACATACAAGGGCTCTATTGTTGTAAGAATCTCTACAATGTAATCCCAAAATCTAGTAGATATGATAATTTTTTATGCCTCTTTACCTTCAATCGTGCTAGAGTATCGAGAGGTTTTCCAATCCTCAAAAGTGAACATGGTCTTCAATCCATTTTTTTTTAAAACGGCTTTAATAAGAGAAAGTGAGTTGCAAACCTAGTTGCTCCTGGTCGTAGAATCTCTCCATCAATAAATCTCCTCATTAATCCATGAACCCAATGATGATTATATATGAATTTCGTAATAATCGATTGACTTTTTACTACCTTCTTCATCAGACGAGTTTACCGATATCCGCTATCATCAAATCAATACGAGGTCATTGCCAAAATAATGTTTGATACTCTTGTTCCAGTAATTCTCCAGCTCTTTTAAAGTTGACACCATTATTTGTAATCACCTGTACTATATACTCTACACCTATCTCTTGCACTACACTATCCATCAAATGATATATATAAGATGCATCATGATATTGTGCAGTTGCATCAACAGATTTATGAAATATCACCTTTCTATTGCAATATAGTAGAAAGTTGATAATGTTCATCCGTGTAGGTCCTGTCTAGCCATTACACATCAATGTAACCCTATATAAGTTTCATTGCTTCTTGCATGATAGAATCCAAGTTTGTTCATCTAAATATGGACCAACAATTTCATATGCAGTTGGAGGTTGAATATCAGGACCATATTTTTGGATGTTAGATATCATGCTGCGGTAGTATGTGTTATTTGTCACGTTGGAAGGAATTCGATTAAAATGAAAAAATTTAGCAATACTTTGGCCAATTGATTTCTTCTTCTCTTTTGTATAAGCATCATCAATCTTAGTTTGTTTACTAGCTTGGTCTGAGAATGCAAATGGATCAATATCAGCAATATCAATTGCACGCCTTCGTGATGTAAAAGGAAAGAAACAACCAATACCAGTTTTTGTTGAAGCAATGCGAGCACTTGCAGTTCTCTCTAGTGTTGCTGCACTAGTTGAGCCACTTCCACTAGCACCAAATGAGCCACTACCACCAGCGCCAACTATTTTGCCACCATATCGCATATGTTCATCATATGCATATTGAGTTCTAGAAGCAGAAAGAGCTGCTGAAAATTCTTCGTCATTTAAATCTTCACCACGACCTTCAAATTCATCATAAACTGGTGTTTCAGAAGCTCGCCTATAAAAAATTTCCTGTTGTTGTTGTTGTTGTCGTCGCTTATACTTCAATTCTTTTTTCTCATCAAGTTCCTGTTTCATTGCACGACGAATTTTATCGGAAACTTGTGAACATCTAGAAACATCTGGATATCCACCAGCAAGATGTTTTATGTGTGTAACTCCACCCATGTCCAATCATATCGCAATATAAACATTGCCAATGAAATCGATTTTCTAATCGACGTGCATGTCTCCAAGCTTAATCATAAAAATGTTGTTTTGGTGTCATTTGCCTACCTATACATTATAAAAATTTAAAAAAATATTTAAAAAATAATTCACAATGAATATTCATAATTACAATATTAAAAATTTTAAAATAAAAATTATCTAATTTATTGTTTTAGTCTCGGTCCCATTCTCGATCAATTAATATATCTTCAATTAAATTATTTTAAAAAAATACAATCTAAATAAAAATATATATTATTATAGATTTTTAATAATTAAATATTTTAGATTTCTTTACCATAAATATTTTTATTTTTTATTATAATTTATATTTATTTTGTTTTTAATATAAAATAATAAAAACATTAATTTATATAAAATAATTATATAAATTAACTATTAATTTTTTAAAATTATACTGATATATATTTATATATTAAAATTTATAAAATATAATAACTATATTAAATACTATAATTTATATATATATTATAAATATATAATTTATATTATATATATATACCAGTAAAAATTTTAAAATTTATCAAATAAAAATTTTAATTTTTTTTATAAAATTCTAAAATTATTTCAATTTTTTTTAAATTTTAATTAATTTTTAAAAATAATTAAAGATTTAATTTTAAATAAATTATAAATTGAATTTAGGATTTAATTAAAATATTTTTTATTTGTTTAATCTTTATAATTTTAAATAAAAATATAAATTAATTAATAATTTATTTAATTAAATTTTACCATTTAATTAATTTATATTATATATAAAATTATAATTATAATTATATTATAATTTTTATATTAGTTATTTATATAAATTAATTTTTTTATAAATCCGCGATCGCGATTCTATCGCGATCACCGCTGCGGCACTCTCGATGATCGCGATCACGATCCTGATCGCGCGCAGGATCGCGCAATCGAAGTAGAGCATTAAAAATCGTGATTTCGCCTCGCTCGCCATCGCTTCAAGGCTTTGCCGCCGCTTCTTCGTCTTTCATTGGCGATTTCCATCCGCTCTTTAATCGCACTCCTTTAATCGCATGAGCGACAGAAGGAATTTGTCGCTCAACAAAAGGAATCGCACTTTTTTCTGTCGCGCGAATGAAATATTTCGTCCATTTCGCCCAAAACGAATCGGCTTTTATACACAGAATTTCTACAAAATAAAATATTGTTAAAAAAACACCACAGTTCTGATTGAGTAATAATATGCACAAGATTCTTGATTAAATGGTGGTGAGTGAAAGCTCAGGAAAACAGCATTTATATACTTCTTTTGACTAAAAAACTGATTACTTGATATATTCAAATTTTCTGTTTCACTTATTTTTCACACATTCCATGCCAAGACTGACAAAACATATATGATTAGCCAAATAAAAATGATGGGTTTTAACAACAGATATAATTGTCATTCAAATCCAAGCTCAAAATCCAAATCTGAAAAAACTTTTCATCTTCACATCAGCAACAGTTCCTTATTGGTTTAGCTAATAAGAAAGAAAGCGTGCATGACCTACAATAAAACATGCATGCCAAACAAAGCATGGCCACAGATGAAGATACAAATAGACAATAAAAAACAAGTAGTTTTATGGAGACAAAATGACACAAGAAAAAGTGAGTAGCTGACATTCTACCTCTTGATCAAATTGGGGTTTCTTGTAAGACCAATGATAGTCGCATCCAAAGCTGATCATCCGTAGTATAACTGGGGGAAAAACACCCAATAAAGGAACATTTACTTTGAGGCAAGCTTATAGTTATTCGGCAAATTAAGAGAAGCAGCACGTATTTCACGACCACATTTAAAATCTTAAAGTATTGCACCTTTTTGTATTGACTGGTTGCTACTAGGTGCTGGGTGAAACTAAATTACATTAAAAAAAATTGTATCTTGTCCCAAATGGCTAGCCATGAAAATGTATTTTCTATCAAACAAATAGCATTAATTGCATTTCAAACCAGAACTAGAAACCAAAAATGTCATTCTTGCCAAATAATGAATGGAATCACTAACACATTAGCAGTTAGCAGAATGTAAACTCCAGCTGACAAATGTGTAAGAAAAAATAAATGAAAGTCATCAATGTTCAATATATGACTACTGATAACATTAGAGAAAAGAAATGTTTTTAGAATTTACCTAGATTAAAGCAAATATGCCACCTAAATATACCTCTGTAGTTGTCCAAAAAGGCTAATTGTTGCCTGCATACATCAACCAGGTACAAGATGTTACAACTTAAGAAGGTAGAAAAAGGACTCAGTGTTATATAAGGAAATGTTTTGAATTAACAGGTAAATCAACAACTTACCGAAACAATGAAAAGGAGTAGCCATCGAAGATACGAATTAGGATGAGAATAGATAAGTTTAGTAGCCAAAGGATTCCCAAGTAATAGTTGGATTTAGCAAAAAAACTACAAAATGAAAGGAAAAGTTCTTCTTAGATTTCAGATGTCTCAAATAAAACTTGCAAGATTGTCAAAGTCCTTATTCAGAAATATAGTTGGTTAATATCAGCACTTCAATTGTTACCAAAAAAAAGATGCACAGACTACAGAGACAGCAAGATAAAATATTATCATGATCCATGAGTATGCATCCAACCCAAATTGTCAGAAACTCACTTTGAATTAAGATTTATAGACCTAAGATAGCCCATACTTGAGTCGTACTTTGGTCAAAAGAAAATACATCACCTGCATTTGGTAACTGAAATATACTATGTCATGACAAGTTAGGTAACATTTGGCCAGGAAGGAATTTCTTAACCTTGTTGAGGGCAGAAATAGAAAACTCAAGATAAAATCAAAACTCATTCTCAAAATTGAGATTCAAAACTTGAAACTCATAGTATAACATGAAACTCAAACCTTAAAGGGAACTAGATTTCAAGTTTTGAATTTTCTTCAAACGATTCAAATGAGACTTGTATTTTGATAATTCTATCTATACACAGGCAGGGTAGCGGGGTAGCGGGGCGACGCTAAAAACCTTCCATGCGTGAAGTTAGAATAGAGGGGGGCAGAGAGAATCGAAGGAGAGGTAGAATTCGCTAACAAAAGAGGAACACCTCTTAGTTTAAACGAAAAAAAGAATATTATTAATCAAAACTCAATATCTTACAAAGCCTAAACCTATGTTTAAATAGGCGTAGAAAGAGAATGTTTCTTAATACTAAAAAAAATAAACTAACTTTAACAGAAATTTCTTAACAAGTAAGAAAGTAAAAAAAATAAACAAACTAAATCAAAAATTTCTTAACAAAATAGAAAAGTAAATATAAAAATTTTAAAACTAAAAAAAATAAAATTAAATGAAAATTCGTAATAAATAAAATATTAATGAAATTCTAAATAGCAGCGAAAAAATAAAATTAAATGAAAATTCGAAATAAATAAAATTAATAATAAAATATTAATGAAATTCTAAATAGCAATGGAAAATTAAAATTAAATGAAAATTCGAAATAAATAAAATTAATAATAAAATATTAATGAAATTTTAAATAGCGGCGACAGTATGTCATGGTCGTGGTCTGGTCCACAGTTAGATTGTGGTGGGAACCATGGTTGTGGACTAGTCCACAGTTATGCAATGGTGAGGACCACAACTGTGGTAGGGAACACGGGCAGGTCTTGGTCTCTACTGGAGGTCCCGTGTTGAGCCATGGAATGATCCACACTCGTGGTGGTGACCACGGGTAGGCCGTGGTAGCCTCTAGGAGCTCTTTTACACCTCGTCCTGATCCAAAATGAAGGATATCCATGTCAGGGGGTCATGAAGGCGTTGAAATCTTTATTTTATGGTTCAATTTCAGCCTCACTCCTTTAGAATTCTCTGAGTCCTCCACGATTCCTCACCCTTTGTGCTAGCCTTCAAGTGCTTCCTTCAGCTTTATCACACTATCGGTTGACACTTACTCATAGCTTAGACCTAAACCTTCAAACTTCTTCTATCAACCTCACGCCTTTAGGATGCACCGAATCCTCCATGACTCCTCAGCCTTTGCATTAGCCTTCAAGTGCTTCCTTCGGCTTTGTCATGCTATCAGGTCTCCTTTGCCAAGAGGTCGCACCTTCAGAATTTCCATTGTTAAGTTCCTTTGCCAAGTATCCATACTTGGACTTTTCCTTTGTCAAGTATCCATACTTAGACTTTTCCCTGCCAAATCTCCATACTTAAATTTTTCCCTTGCCAAGTATCTATACTTAGACTTTTCTCTTGCCAAGTCTTCATACTTGGATTTTTCCTATCAAGCCTCTAATCAACCTTAACCTACTTGACTTCTTGGTCAACAACTTCATATGACTATGGATATTGTCAAACATCAAAACTCTACTCAAATCTCACTCGAACTTGGTCAATCTTGACCCAAAGGTAATTGGACCAACAATCTCCCCAACAAACATGACATAAATCTCAACTATCTCTGCTGCATGAACTTTGTTCTGACTTCAAGTTGTCTATAAGGCCATGATAACAATGATAGACTCAGGGGAAATTATTTCTATTCTGAAAGTCTAGGTAGTTTCTCTCTTTCATGGATGATTAGCAAGGAAGTCTATACCACAACTCACTTATTAGAAAGAAAGTGCTACCAAAACATTACTTTCCTTATTTCAGTTCACATGATTGAATTTGTTCAACTAATAGATCTTTTCTCTAAGATTAATTTGCATAAGAGAGATAGGAGGATCCTATTCATTCTGTGCCCCCTTTATTTTTAACAAAAACCTCCCTAAAAAACAGTAGACAAAGAAACTTTAAAAACCAAAGGTTTGTAAGCCATTACAATGGCCATTAGAAATTTTTTGAACAGGAGAAAGAGAATTAATAACTGTTATGATCCTTAAGAGCTGCTGTAAACCTAAATAATGAATGTCAATGTGTCACTGCCTCAAGAAAGTGACGTGTAGAACAGATTGGACCACAAAACTATAATTTTTAGCTTAAATCTTTAGAGGAAATTAGCAGAAGTAGAAGACAGAGTTAGAAACCCTGACAGACACTTGTATACATTCAGTTTGGCCATCTAATTTCAAAATTAGAAGGTGCGTATTAGAAGATACTAAAAAAGGAAAAAAAAAAATAATATAAGGACGTACATTAAGATGACTAGGTATCCATCCATGGTGGAGGCCCGAGAGTTGTCCACGGTAATCTATTAAAGGACCAAGTGATCAGACAGAAAAAGAAATTTACAACTAAATGACGCAGAATCAGTAAAAAAAATACAATTAGAAAAGAAATTACAGTTGGAGAAATGGAGTGATCGGTGAATCACAAATAAATAAAAAGCTACAGCATAGAGAACAAGGAATGCAAGCTCCAACCACCGATATGATCTCCAGATCATCTCTAAAGGAACAGAAATAAGGAAACGAAAGCCGTCTTGGTGATCCGCGATGGGTGCAGCACTCTTGCCACAGCTAACTGAGAGAGGAAATGGCAGTAGAGAAAATGAGACTTCACAAACATAATTCAGATTGCCAATTATTGCCCACATAAATCATCAGCATGAAAATAAAGAGAAGAAATCACTTCCCATGAACTTAACAAGGGGAGAAATCAGATTGAAAAGTCACCGGCTGCAATCTGGCACGATTGTCAGCCAGAAAAGGAGGCAAGGGACGAGATCTGCTTGCCAGAGGAGAGATCCAGAGGCTGCTCAGCTAATTGGGATGCCAACTTGAAATGCACCTTGCCTACTGGCTCAAAGATACGACACAAGCCTCAGGAGTGAGAGAATACGAATCACACAGAGAGATACTTATGGATCCACCAATGCCAAAAGAGGAGTGAATGCCTCCGTTTAGCCACCGCATGATCGATCATAATTGGGTGCGATCGGGATGGGGATCATCAGTGAGGGAGAGGGATGAAAGAAAAAACTCAATTTTCGATGCTTGATACAATGACCAAGCAAATATAAAAACTTAGCAACCTTGTCTTCAACATTGAATTCCTATTGGTTTTTACCCTTGTGTTGTGCTTTAATGGTTCACACAAGTGAACGAAGCCATCCACACTTACCCTGATAATACTACGGCATGCCTCATTAGATGTCATAAGGTTGTGTAACAGAATACGTCATACATTATATTTTTGCTCATTACTCTCCATTAGACCTCTATCTACATACTTTTTCATAACCGTCAACATCATCCAAAGAACAAGTACACAATTTCTATTTATGAAAACTTCATCATCTAAACTCTTATCCGAAGAACGATTGTTTTCCTCATATCAATCATTAACATTTGGATAATCTCCTTCACCAATGTTCCACTCCATCTCATCAAATCTGTTGGAAGATAAACAAGTTCTTGTATGGAGTCACACATGTTCATGTATTAATTAGCATTTTAAGGAACTATCTATTAGTTGATTGCAATCGAGACCAGTTCAAGCAAAGTGATGTTCTATAAGCAATGAGTGTGTGCATCCAATAATGCAATAGATTTCTTGTCTGGAAAACCTTTTATGATACTGATCAGGGTAACTCTTTGTTGAAATCAAGCTACAAGGGACTTCTTTATGGGGAAAAAGTAAACAACAATAATTTGTAGCTTTCATTTGGATATTATTTAAATATTTTTCACACCACAAGGATCATTTCTGTTGGGAATGCTTGTTATTTATTACTTGATGCTTTTATACAGGAAGAATTGAAACCTACATAAACATCTAATAGTTAGTTTATCCTGAAGTCACATTCATTTTGTTATCCATGGTGATTCATACTTCTGATGATAAAATCTATGTTAATTCCTTTGATCGCGACAGGCAATTGTTAGTCTTCTCGGTTCTCCATCCAACTCCTGCTAAACATTTCATCTTCCAAACAAGCAAATGAAGAGTTGACCACCAACCCAAACCAAGAAGTCGATTCAACAAGGAAGAAACTTTAAACTTTAGAAAGTCTAACGCAATCAACCAATTACGCAAAATGAAACAACAGATTCTAAAATACGACAACTTTGAAAATCAGAAACATTAGACCGTGGATCAAAGAAAGGAATGTTACTGATGATACACGAATTATCAATCTGTATAACTTAGCACTTACCCGACCGTGGAGCTCTGTTTACCTAGGAACGCCGGACCACGTTGCTGTCGGTTTGCCAGAAGATGCTCGAATCGAGGAACGCCGGACCCTATGCAGCAGAATATCTTGAGGACGGCTGGAGCGACGACATGGAGCAATCGTGGGGGAAGAGGTCGCTGGGAAAAGAGCAGCGAGGGGGAAGAGAAAAAGAGGACGGCTGGAGCAACGACGTGGTGCAATCGTGAGATAAGAGCTCACCGGGAAAAGAGAAAGAGGATGGCTGGAGCCTGGAGGGATGACGGCGCAAGTGCGATGGAAGCGAGAAAATAAAACCCGGCGATTACACAAGGAAAAAAAAAAGAAAAAAAAGTGAAACCGCCCTCCACGACTATCCCACGTCATTGAGAGAGAGCTCAATGGAATGCCACTTGGCAAGCACGGAGTTGGAGTCCTGAGAATGCCCAAGACCGACTACATAAGAATGTTCCCCTCTTTAATCATTCTCCCTTTGTCAATTGGAAATGAATTTCTCTCTCAGAATTATAACTTCCAATCTGCTTTTATTTTTTTGTAAGGAAGACTTTGCAGGGAGGAAAATTTTCCTCAGTTTTACTTTCCGCACCTCCAAGGACTTATTTGTAAGGAAATGAAAAAGATGTAAGTAATGAAAGAATAAAGATAAATAAAAAAGAAAAAAGGATTATCTTTATTTGGAAAGAAGTAAGGGAAGAAAAAGGAGGAGAATGGGATGAATTTATACTCCTCTCTCTCATAAAAATAGGACATTTTTTACACTCCAATTTAGATTGTAAATCTCCTTTGCTCTTCCTTCATTCTCTCCCCCCTATTACTTACACTCTCTTATCTCCTCTCAAACAGACGGAGGGTTGAGGGTTAATCTTATTTGATCTTCTAATAAGCCCTTGATAATGGAATAAAGTGACCAAAACTGAACGCCAACAAGTGTTTCATTTCATTTTTTTTATTTTTGGTCTGTTTCATTTTATTTTTTTTATTTTTGGTCTTCTGTATTATCGTATTTAAGATAATACAGTTCTGTCGTGGCGTCCAAATCTGTTCCACTCACGACTTTGATAATGTGGAATGATAAATTGATTTTATTGTTTAGTTCTGCGGTACCTGTTAATGATCATAATTTACTTTTTGAAGAAAAAAAATAAACAAAACAAGCTTTTTCAATATTTATAGCCGCAAAAGTAGCAGGTTCCATGACGAATACATGCGATATTTTCAAATTCTAACATGTAATTAAATTTTTGAAATATTTTTGGCAATATATAGAGAATTAATTGTGACAAAGAACAAATTATAGTATTATTAAAAAATTAAAATCATCAATTTAACAATCTTTTCATCTCAATTTCATAATTATAAAAATAAATAAATCATGAATAATCATCGATTTTAATACGATAATAAATACAATGAAAGATATGACCCAATATCAATATTAAATAATTCATTGATAAAAAATTAAATCTTATTTCTTATATAAATTTTATATCGTACTTACTCACACATCATCCTAAATGTTAAAAAAATAATACAGTGCGTACAAATTAAAAAGAAAGGTGCAGACAATTCCCTGTCATTTATTATTTTTTATTTTTTTAAATCAATTTGGAAAATTGACTTGTGTTAATCAAAGACGAGGGCGAGTTTGCTAATCTGTCTCCATCAATTACATATTTACATTGAACTAAAATTACCGATATGGAGAATAAGGAGAATGAATAAAAGTACCAAACAAACTTTATTTTTAGCAACAAGTAAATAATTGCTGGTATACTCTTTTTTTTTAAACTTTGTCAGCTATTAAAGCAGTAGAAGGGAATTAAAGAAAAGAACAAAGCAAACTTTTTACGAGTCATACATATTCTCAAAATGAAATTGAATTCGAGGAGGTGAAGTACGATTCTGCATTCTTAAACCAGTCATAATACTATCATTAATTGAATTACTTCAGGCATTAGGAGGCGAAGAAGATTTTTCACGAGGAGGAACTCTTAGAAAACTCTTCATGATGTCGTATGCTGTGAAACCAATTGCAACTGAAGGAACCACCTGCGAGAAGAAAAGAAGAATCAAACCAGGTTATTGTCAATCACATATGTCGTTAAATAAATGATTGTTTATAGAGAAAAAGGAAAACACCGTCATTTTTAGCCTTTGACCTTAAAAGATAAACAATGAGTGTGTCTGGCGAAGTCGAGTGAAACTGATTTACGATTTTCTTTACGTGCAGTGTTTGTAAATGATGCTGCCATGGAGACATGAATTTTGGAAGTATATAACAATAAATTGTCCAGAAGAAAATGAAATATCGAAACAATTCGGCCTAAAATGCTGCTTAGTTCAGTTCCTTCAAAGAATTCATGTTAGTTATTGTTTCCAAAATCACAAAACAAAGGGAAAAAAAAACAACTATTGCCCCTCAGTTTCAACCTGAAGCATAATAAAAGTCTTGTCCTTCATGTGATATTCCGTTCATGCAGTACCGTAGAAAGAATACCTTTAGGTGTTTAGCAACTTGTTATAGTTATGTCAATCAATAGATAACACACTAGGCATCTCTTTGCTGCATTTATCAAATCTGCCACTTCAAGCTACCAATGGCGGATTCCCCTTGATATGAACATAGATGACTTTATATCATAACTCTTGGTTTCATGTCTTGCGAAGCTCAGACCAAATGTCAACCGAGGGTGATGCCATTCTTTGAAAATTAAATCCAGAGGAAACCTACATGCTTGCAATTACTTGTAAAGACTGTGCGCACAGAATTCCCTACTCTAGACTGTCCTCACTACCCCAAGAATGAGTCATTCTTCAAAGCTGTTTTCTAACTAAATTGTTCCTGTGGAAAATTGATTTGAACATCCTGGAGCCTCGAAATCTGTGGTATACGATTGAAACCTATCAATAAATAAATGTCTCTACTAAAGTTGGATGGTATTTTCCCATGCAATAGCTTACAGATCTGCTACATGACCAGAGAATGCGCGAAAAGAAGACTTGCAATAGACAACCTTAACATATCAATCATAAGAGTAGATCACCTGAGATATGCCCTCCCCAAAGCCCTACAGAACAGTATTTAGTCGTAAATTTTAAAGTTATTTTTAACTGTAACATAATCTAACATTTCCTTGTTCAACTTTTCCTTAATTTCAATAGGTTTATGATTTGGCCTGCAATAAAAGAAACTCAGGAATGACCATCATAACTGTTGCTTCTTTGATTCGTGTAATAACTAAGATGGAGAATTTTTGTATGATAAGCCAAACATATTTTTTCAGAGTTACAACAAAATATTCACACCAGTAGGATTTAGGACGACGCCAAACTGGCATTCAATATGTAAAGATGAACTTCTTACCTTATAAAACTACTTGTTTTGGGCGACATTGTTCGTGCTATATAGGTTTTTTAATTATGACTTCAAAGATAGCTGATGTTGTGCAAATGTGCTTATGAAATACTTATGGTATAACATCGCACTTGAAATACATTTTTACGGAAAGAATGGATTAGTATGAAAAGCAACATTTAAATTTCTTACCAGTAATGATTACAGCTAATGCACAATAAATTTTCCAACTGTACTAGCATTAATCGACGGCTTGTTTTTTTTCTAGGACTACTACAAGTTGTTCAAGCATAAAACAAACATATTTTTAGGTTGCTTGCTAACTGCTGTGTCAAGTGCATGCAAACAACCATACCTTAACATAGTTGAGGCTCAGACCAGCAAACAACTGCCTCCACCCCTGGTTCCGCACAATGAATGAAAGCCCTTGAATTGTTCCTCTGATTGGCGGGGCATCCAAGTGATTAAGCAATTGTTGGTTTTGTACCTAAAAAACATGAACTAAACATTCACAAACTCTATGAATTGTGACAGGTCTTAATGAAATGATCATTCTATTATCAGATGATATCGAAAGGAAGAACAGGACAAACCCAGTAACTAATACCTGCATCTGCCTCCTGACAACATCTAGGGGATACGTGAGAGTTTGTCCAAATAAACCAGCTAAAGCACCACAGGAGAGACGCAGAACTACAGAGTTTTTGTATTCTACAGGTACCCGAGCCTTAAGATCTTCATAAATGTAAAACTTCAGACCAGCATAGGGAAGGATGCCAATAAGAGTGGGAGCTGCATCAACAACATGTGAAAAATTAGGTGAACACACACTTGCTTCATTACTAGAGATTGCTCGTGCTATAGATCGCCAAACTGAGATAATTTAAATCCATGCAAGTGCAGAATCACAAAAACAAGCAGTATAGAATCTAGTACCCAAAAATAAGCAAATACTTAAAGGCAAATAAAAGGGAAATTATACAAAATATTAAACAAGTGCATATGATTGGGGTGGGGGGAAGGGAAACCTGATACAATAGATTCAAATACTTTACAATGACATACCTACTCCTCGATAAAGAGATCTGATACCACCTTCGAGATAAACCTTCCTAAATACATCTTTTATACCACTATAGGTAGGCTGGGTGCCTAGCATTAAAACGTTGCCAAATCTCCCCGGGTTATTTACCTGAAACAGTGTTTGAAAGGGACATCAATAGCAAAGCTAAATGTTTGCCTAATAAAAGATGACTAAAAAAGAAAATTGAAAATGAGTACAAACATGTCATGCCTATAATCAGAAAACTGAGCCAATTTTAAAACTTTACTGAATGAATAAAAAAAAAAAAGATAGTCCAGTGCACAAAGCTCCCGCCATATGAGGTCCTAGAGAAGAGTCTATTATACACAATTTTATCCTGCTTTGCAAGAGGCTATTTTGAGGATACGAACCTGTGATTTCTAAGTCACAAAGCAACAATTTTACCGTTGTGTCAAAACTCCCCTTCAAAACTTTGTAGAATGAATAATAAAGCTAATTATCCTGAAAACACTGGTTCAATTGCAACCTTGTCTTGTCGATCAAATTGAATTTATCATTTGCCTTATTATATACTGTTAAGTAAAATGATTGCATTACTATATATTATTAAGTAAAATGGTTAATTGTATAAAATACACATAAAAAAAATTAAATGATGGGAAGAATATAAAGAGGAGAGAAGTAAAAGCACAAAGAGCATGGCAGCTCATTTTCTACTTACCTGATAAGCTAGCTTTGTTCGAACTAAATCTAAAGGATAGGTACACAAAACAGCAGTACCACCAGCAGCTGAACCAGCCAAAAGATCTACGAGTGGTCCCGAAACTACTGAAGAATGATTATTCAATATCCAACAACGATACTGTTCGTATGCCATGAAATGAAGTGCAGCATAAGGGACTATTCGCAGCACACTTGCACCATTTCCTCTAAAAGAAAAATCACAATCGTTAAAAAAAAATAAAAGTTAGCTACTTGTAGAATCCTAATATTTCACCATTTCAACTTACTTATAGAACCCTAAAACTCCTTCTTGCTGCCTCAACCTCCTCAAAGATTGTAAAATTCCAAGAGTTTTAAATCCTTCAGTTCTTGTCTTCAAGAGTAAAGTAATCAAATTTTCTTTGAATCATGAATTAAAAAGCTTATAGAACAAGTGGAAATATAACAATAAATAAGTCCATGTTTAGAGGAAAGCTTCCTATAACCAAGCAGCAAGACCATTAACAGCAAACAGTAAACTCAAGCAATAGTAATTAGCATGCCATTGAGGGAAAAGATAAAAAAGAGTTCAATATTAGAAGATAAGATATACAAAGTATTTGGGAAAGTTCAAATATGCATAGAGATTATCATAGGCACATAATTCTTAAAAGACAAATCAAAGTCATCCTTCGGTAAGTCCAAAGATGCGTATCTGCATGCAGGAACACATAATTATTAACATATTGTTTTATAAACATATTATAGAGATTCATTATTGCAAAATAAGAAAGTCTTAGGGAGAATAAATATTCCATCACAAAGTGCTGATTGACCATCACCAAATAATTAGTTGAGTAAATGTCCAGATGAGGAGTTCCTAAGGATCACATTGAGTCTATTATAGGCAATCTTATCCAGCATTGCAATAAGCCATTTCGACGACTCAAATTCAGAATCACTAAGTCAAACAACAACTTTACTGTTGCATAAGGTACTCCTTCAATGTTATTTAACTGGCTGGATAAACAGGTAACAATTTTTCATGGTAAAAAAAAATATAATACAATATTATTCCCGTCTTCTATGAAATTTGAAACGGAAAGAGAAAATAAATCTCAATTAACTATACATAACCAACAACGGACCCACCCCTTACATCAACCCAAGCGTAAGTATCAGATTGAAATTACAAGAATATGCTCGATGGTTTGGTGAAAAATCAATCAAGTCATTCCTTCACATTCACCAATCGACGCTGTCGACAAAAGATAGCAATGACAAAAGGCTAAGGGCTTGTTCAACAAACCTGCATTAGAATCTTGACCCGCTCTAGCGGTGCCACAGCTGTCTTCGAAAAAGCTCCAGCAGCTCCACCGGCAATCAATTCCTTCACATATACAGGCATCCAATCCAGCGTGCGGACATCTACCTCTGCTGCTGCAGAGGTCATCGTCGAATTTGGGGAAGAATCCATCGCTGCAGCCAGAAGCGGAGCACATCAATGTTCAGTTACCCCGCCTGCAATTTAGCTAACTCCTTATCCCATCGATCTCTAGGAAGACAAAAGAAGAGGTCTTTCCCGAGGGAAAGGACCGAGCACGGGGATCGGATGTCAGGAAACTGGAAACGCTCCTTCGCACCCGAATCGACCTCGGAGAAGAGAAGATACATCCACAGGGAAGGAGATCGTTGGGTTCACAGAAAGAAAGATCTGGCAGCGAGTTGATTGGGGAACCCTAGAAACAAATTGATCAGTTCCACGGATCGAGAACAATCTCGATGGCTCCTGTATGACGAAAAAGGATCGGAGAAGAACTCGAGGAAAAATTAAGATTATTCCCCGGAATTCCTCGCCTCCTTGTCTCGCGTCGCCTCCCTGCCTCTTATTGCTCAGCTCGCCTATGCAAATTTAACTTTGAACGCGTCCACAAATCGGCTTTATATCTCTCTCTATCCAGGCTTAGTTATCCGGTTAATTTACTTTTGCGAAATTTAAGGGAAAAACAAACAACTTGCCTAAAATTTACACACTGTTTAAAAGGCCCTTCAATATTTTTAAATAATAAAAATACCATCACATATTTTAAATTCTTATCCCTTCGTCCCAACGGTTAATCCTAGAGTAGACGGTGTAATTGTAATGACTGTCATCCCTTGTAGTCTTAATTAGTAGTGGAGTAATTTCGCGGAAACCACATAATACTGCATCAATTTTCTATCTGAGCAAAATAATAATATAACGGCAAGGCTATTCTATTATCGTGGGAGTCAATATCGAGCGAAGTTGTTCAAAATAACGTTTAGAAAAATAACGAGTGTCACATGAGTCAATCGAAGAGGACACTTGAGGCCTTCTTCCTATTGTAATTCTTCTTCTTTTTTTTTCAGCCGGTTGCCCTTCCTTTATCCCCCTTTATTTCTCCACATTGTAAGCCTACCACCCACATCCTTTCTCTAATTTTCTCCTTTCATCTCAACGCGTGTCCCTCGTCGGTCCTCGTGTTGTTATTCTTCTCTCGAGCTTGCCGCTCCTTGTTTGACCATGAGCCAACTGCTTGTTGCCTACTTTTGCCGTTGCAGTTCATCGCGACATTGAGCATCGACATTTTGTTTTTTCTTTTTTGTTATTTGTTTGTTTTCGTTGTGTGTGTGTGTGTTAGCTTCTGCACTTTTAGGTGTCGTCTAAAGAAGAGTGATGATTATGTTAATGCAAGAACCACACTTATGGCCCAAATTATAGGAATTAATACAGTGAGTATTCCATTTTTGAGCCTTCGTCGTCTCGGCCCATTATTATGGGCCATTCCAAAAGAACACGATGGATGCACGGGATTTAAGAGCGGAGCGACGTCCGAAACGATTCTGCAGCATCGGGACAATCTCAACCGTTAAAATCTCGCACCCTACCCTACGCCAGTTTCTTAATCCACGGTGGGCTGCTGAGATCACGCCGCTCTCATCCGGCCCTCATCCAGTTCGCCATTGGATCGGCTTCTTCAACCCTTTATTATCCAACCTTCCTCTCTCCTCCCGTTCACCCCCCAAACCCTAGCCTCCTCAGATCTCGCCCATTTAGGATTTATCTCAAAACCCTCGTCGTCCTGCTTTCTATTTTTCTCTTTTCTTTCTCTTGCAGACTCTGTCTAGCTCCACTTTCCAGTTTTCGTCTGCCAAGGTGATTCTTTTCGTTTTCTTTTTAGCTTTTTGGTGCGACTGATGCGTTTTCGTTGTAGTTTTGGATATTATCTTCTCCTGATCTTTGTTCTCTTGGTTCGATATAGTATGGGTGAAGCCAAGGATAACGATGTTTACGAGGAGGAGCTCCTGGACTACGAAGAGGAGGAAGAAAAAGCTCCTGATTCGGTTGCTGCCAAGGTTTCCGGTGAAGCAGTGAAGAAGTAAGAACGGATTTTTACCAGTCTGCCGCTATCTTTTTTGTCTTTTTTTTTTTCAATTTACATTTATGGCATGGTTCATACTGCATTAAGTTATTTTCTTTGTTGTGGGTTTTTCCGTCGTTACGATTTTAACTGATTAAGTTCTTTTTTGTTGTTTCTATATTTCATGTCTATAGTTATGACCTGCTTAAAAATTCCCTTCTTCCTTGGATTTTCTCTGGTTAAAAACTTCGTTTTATTCTAGATCTGGCGCTGGTGTCTTTGTTTGCCATTTTCCCGTTTTCCTAGACATATTTTCATGCAAAGCTAGATTTTTTTTTTATCAAATTGAAATATTTAATAAGTTTATTAGGATGGAAATGCCCATGAATCTAACGGCTTAGAGTTGTTACTATTCGTGTTGCTGCTATGTTATGTACGTATTTCCTCTAAAGTTGGAGCAGACGAACTTTATTTTTCATCCTCACTGTACATTATTGGATGAAATAAATGTTTTTGTATTTTTTCTCTTCCCTCGACCGAAGTTCCATTCGATTTATATTTGTGTTTTTTCTTATATCAACCTATAGCTGCTATTTTTTTTACTGTGGCATACTTTTGTTTTCCGTTATTTTTTTAGTCTTGGTGTATTTCCACAAAATTTATACAAAAAGTGTATACTGTTTCCTGACTAAGATAAAACCTACAGGGGCTACGTTGGGATTCACAGTTCCGGGTTCAGAGACTTTCTGTTGAAGCCAGAACTCCTTCGAGCTATCGTCGATTGTGGTTTTGAGCATCCTTCCGAAGGCAAGATATAGTGTCATTTTTAAACGGACATATTTTTAATTTTAGAGAAATGTTTGTTATGGAACAAACTTGATTGGTTTCTGAACCACTGTCGAATAGCTCAGCATTTTAGATTTAGTTTTCTTTCAGATGTTCCTACTCTCCAATTGACTTAGAAGTTTCATCTAATTCGTTTAAATAAATTTTGGGCTTTAAGGCTTGTTCATAATATAAAATATCTCCTGGTGCAAAAGAGAGCATTGTGTTGGCAATTGTTCAATTTCGTCTTAGGCAGATGAGGTAATCATTGAAATTATATTTGGAAGTGGATAGATTCAATTAAAGTATCAGAGTTGTAAACTTTTCCTCTGCTCATTTTACTTTCTAAATTTGAGAGCAAATCAGGAGAACCTATCATGCTATTTAAATTTAAATAGATATTTTGCTTCATCATCAAGTGGATAGATGCATAAATCTTTATGGTATTTTGCAGGTAAAGATCACTTGCATGTTTCTCAGTTTGGCGGAGAATAGGGTAAACCTTTCCATTAAAGGATCCAGGAGATTATTTTTTACTTACTGGGGTACCCCTCAATTTTCATCAGTACAACATGAATGTATTCCACAAGCTATTCTGGGAATGGATGTTATTTGTCAAGCAAAGTCTGGAATGGGTAAAACGGCTGTTTTTGTACTTTCTACTCTTCAGCAAATTGAGCCTGTTGCAGGCCAAGTTGCTGCACTCGTGATGTGTCATACAAGAGAATTGGCCTTCCAGGTTTGACTTTTTTTTAGGAATGATTTCTGTTGATTTTGGTGGTTCTAGAATTTTGATTCATATTATATTTGTGCAGATTTGCCATGAGTTTGAGCGTTTCAGCACGTACTTACCAGACATCAAGATTGCTGTATTCTATGGGGGAGTTCACATCATGAAGCACAAGGACATTTTAAAGAATGATTGCCCACATATAGTTGTTGGGACACCTGGAAGAGTGTTAGCGTTGGCTAGAGATAAAGATCTTAATTTGAAGAATGTGAGGCATTTTATTCTTGATGAATGTGATAAGATGCTGGAGTCACTTGGTATGCATGATGAGATTTAACAATTTTTCTGTTGTAATCTGACTTCTTTCTATTTACATTTTTTGTCTTATGTTCACCTAGATTATGGTATCTCTTTACACTATTTTACCCTTTTTTGTAGACATGCGGAGAGATGTACAGGAAATTTTTAAACTGACACCACATGACAAACAAGTCATGATGTTTTCAGCTACTCTCAGCAAGGAGATACGACCAGTCTGCAAGAAATTCATGCAAGATGTAATGTCATAGAAGTTTTGAGTTCTTTCTTCTGATTTATTTCTGGCTTCTACCTTTGAATCACATTTAGTTTGTTCCTGGTCAGCAGGCAACCGAACTACTTAAATATGACTAATCTTATAGTTAGATGCAGATTTGAGTAGTATGAGGTCCAGGTCTTGTAGGATTCAACCCTACGTCAAAACCATGACAAGCACTTTCTTGAGTATCATCCTCCATTCAACTCTTGGGTTTTAGGGATTTATGTCCCTCGTGAGTGGATTCTTGTTTTGGTTACTTGGTACATTTTCCTTCTACTGAATGGTGGGGTTTGTATAGCAGAGGATGTTTTTGGGCAATTTTTATGTATTTGGGACAGGTTAGGAAGGTCAGTCTGTGTGGATTGACAATTCCATTGGTATGCCTAAATTTTTAGCACAAAGCTACAGCGCTATCAGCATCATTCAAATGCTACTGGATTAAGTTAGCCTGAAGACAAGACCCTAATCCTCTTTCATCTGACGTTTCTTGCCTTTCAGCCTATGGAAATATATGTTGACGATGAGGCCAAGCTAACACTACATGGTCTAGTACAGGTATACCAAATTTCTCTGATTATTCTGATGTTCATTCTTCACTAACTGTTGGTCCTTGTTTCAGCATTACATCAAATTGACTGAGTTGGAAAAGAATCGGAAGCTGAATGATCTTTTGGATGCACTGGACTTCAATCAAGTTGTGATTTTTGTGAAAAGTGTGAGCCGTGCAGCTGAGCTGAACAAGTTACTTGTAGAATGCAATTTTCCATCCATCTGTATACACTCTGGCATGTCACAGGAAGAAAGGTATGTGTTTGTTAGATTACTTGGCACACTTTCTGGAGTACTCATTTTACATTTTATTTTCAGTTACATGTTCATAACAGTGCTTGAATGAATTCTATTATCACAAGTAAAACAAAAATTCATTGAAATTTTATTTTGAATACTATCCTTGAATATTTTTGCACTGAAACATGCCATGATTAACACCAGCATGTCTGTTGTGCTTCACGATAGATTGGTTTTAAATGTGGTTTTTCTACATCCCCTCCCCTCGAACCTAGTGTCTATCTGTTTTCATAAATTCACTGTCTTTTCCTAGTACACTACCTATATGTGTTTCAGTACCTCCTCCTTTCATTTGAATAAATTCAAATAAATAACATTTGCAGAATCGCTGTTTACAACCTATCAGCTTTCTTAACCATCTCTCTGCTAAATTTTTAAATGCCTTCTTCCTAACTTCCATACTCTTTGCACCCTAATGACACTGGGATTTCGAATAGAATACTTACTGGACCATATTTTTTCTTCAATAACATTCTGATTCTCTGTTAGTTATAAACGTTCAAGTTTATTTCCTTGTGTATTGAATTATACCGTGCATCAGATATCAATACTTAAGTACAAATGAGAGAAATTTCTTTCTTGCAGGTTGACGAAATATAAGAACTTTAAGGAAGGGCTCAAAAGAATTCTTGTTGCTACAGATCTGGTTGGGAGAGGAATTGATATTGAGCGTGTTAATATTGTGATTAATTACGATATGCCGGATTCTGCTGACACATACTTGCACAGGGTAATATTCCTTAGATTTAGTCATTAATTAAAGGGAAGTGAATTTTTGTCGGTTTGCTAGTCTTTTATCTGATTTAGCAATGTTCCTCTTCAGGTTGGAAGGGCTGGTCGATTTGGAACTAAAGGACTCGCTATTACATTTGTTTCATCAGCAGCTGATTCTGATGTACTTAATCAGGTTAGTTTGCTGCTAGTTCATTGAAAATCTCCTGTAGTTTGATTAAAATTGGTCAATTTATTGCTGCTACTTGAAGGTGCAAGAGAGGTTTGAAGTAGACATAAAAGAGCTTCCTGAGCAGATAGACACTTCAACATACAGTAAGTTATACCTTCTATAATAATAAATTTCTGATGTGTCAGCTCCTTGATCAAACAATGAATTTATGAATAACATTTTATACAATTCCGGAAAAGGGAAAGAAAGCTAATCAGAAGTCAATGTTGTATCTATTAGAACTTAATTTCAACCATTAAATAAGATCGAACTCTATGATATAATTAATAGGACAAAAAAATAAGTGGTCAAAATGGATATACTTCATTGTCTGATAATAGTACAATATTACTAATGGATTGATGAAGATCATTCACTCTTTATGACGATATAGTAGGGTTAGCTCATCAATCTGTCCTTACGAGGTTGAGCTTAAGTGAAGATAATGGTTAATTGTTTACTTTAAGCTTAGTATTGCTAAAGGAATGTGTCCACCATGCCACCAAATTTTAGCAATTATTCGACTTACTTTTAATAAAGATATTAGCTCATTATTTGAGCTTAGTAATTGATGTGCATAGCTCATCTACTTACAAAAATTATAGGGAGGACATTGCAGAAGGTAATAATTCGTATTTTGTGTGAAGAATTGTAATACTATTGGGTTGAATTTAACATTGCAGAAAGTAATAATTCGTATTTTGTGAAGAATTATAATACTACTGGATTGAATCTATTCGTTCATCTGCAACAATCTTTTGGTTGATGTATCACAAGGGTACCGATCCTATCTAGTGGGATAAAATTCAATTGTTGTTGATGTTGATGTATCACAAGGGTATGAGTTGATTGTTTGAGCTAAGATAACCAAGGCTAGTCCTCCAGGCCTTGTAGTTACTTGGTGCAGCCGTGTTAAGGCTTGAAAGGGCAAGGGGTTGATTCCTGGAGGTGAAGATCAGGTTACCGATGACTCCGCATTTTTGCGCTAGTCATCTGACATTTGATTTATCCCCCTTCACACGTAGGGGCAGCGGTGGAGGGTCGCTAATGTGGCAGTTCTATATTTTTTTTTAAAACAATTCATTGAATATAATAGTCACTTGAGAATAATATCTAGTCTTGTTGTTTGGGCACAGTATTATTTTTGGACTGGGAACATATGAACAGTTCTGGTGGTTTGACATAGTGGGAAAGGCTGTCCTTTTAAACATTGGAAAATTGCAGTTTTGTGAAGAATGAAGCTAAAGTTGAGGCAAAATAGGAAAACCTTGTGAACAAGTCTATGTTTTTCCACAAAAGTTTTAGAAATAATATATTGGTGAAAGAGGAAATGTCTACCTGATTCAGATTTATTTATATTTTGTTATATGGACTAGTAGTCTCATTACACATGGAATTTCAACATTTTCTTCTTAACAGTTTCTTCTGTGTTTTTGTAGTGCCCTCGTGATAAGCTCGCGCAGGAAAGGCTCTCTATCAATTTGTAAGAACGGTCCATGGGCAAGCCAACATCCTACAAGTTTGCTGTGTTAGATTCTACTCTTGTTTGGTGGAGAGATGTAGAACTTGTACTGTTAAAGATTAGACCATATTTTAGCTACTCACACCCTTATGTTTGACCAGTGTGGTTGATGTTTTAGAGTAATTCTCTTGTTTAATCCTTAATTATTTACCTTATAATCTCAATTCTCTCTTTGATATATTCGAAGTGTTCAAATTTCGAATATTATTTATTCCATGGAGGAAGATTGACGGAGCTGACTTTATATGGTTGGGGTGATATTATAGGTATGTTTATCGCCCTTGCTTTTCTACAAATCCAATACGTAAAAATTTCTTTATAAATTTTCTTCATTTATTATGTTATCGTTGTTCAGATAGGTACCATACATTGTTTAAGTGGGTGCATGCTTGCCAAGTTCATATTAGGATCAATGTAATTTCCCTCGATAAAAAGATACAGAAGGTTATCCAAGAATTCCCTCTTAACAATAGGGGAAAAAATTATTCTTGGATTAAAACACAAGGTCGAGTCATCTCTGGTCGAACTATAGATTGATTATGATCAGAAGATAGCAAGTAGATCTGTCCCAAAAGAAGCGTATATGGTACCTGTCCTATGAACTTCAGTTATATATCTGGACTACGAATTGTAAGATGTAACTCTGACAGTTATCGTGCTTGTGAAAAGGTTCCTCAAATGCTCGTATCCCATAAGGAAAATTCCAATGACATAAAGGAAGCTAAGTTGCACCTTCCCGAGCAATCTATAAGCTATCAGTAGACTGCTTAACAAGCCACAAGTTCGGATCGAGAGACAACCTGCAAATGGAATAGGCCAGTTAAAGAATGAACTCAGTCGGCCACGATGATATATATGAACATTTTACCTAAAACCGTCGTTCATGATTGGGTTTCACCAAAGCAATCTTTAGTTGTTTTTTTTTTTCAAATGGAATGATGCTTTAGATCTATTCCATAGATATTTTCTCTATAATACCTTAAGGTATGATTGGAGCTCACAATTTTTATAATAGCTAAATTCGGGAATAATTTTATTAATCAGATTATAATGTGAAAAGGGGGACAAGGAAATGCCGCAGAATGATTTAGAAAACAATTTATGACAAGATCTAGGGGGTGAAGAAAGTATTTTGCATGTGTAAGCCTAAAAATAATTAAAATATCTTATTTTTTTATTTAACTTGTGCTATGAAAAATGACAAAATGTGCCACGAGCTAATTTAGCTTCGGAAGAGACTCAGGTAAAAAAAAAAATCAAATCGTGAAGTCCAGTGAAATCTAAGATAAATTCACCATTTTGGCTGTGGAAATTAATTTGCAAATTCTCTTGCAAGATCTTTTGAATAGAAAAAAATTCACAGCCATATTACGGGAGGAAAAATAATAGTTATGCATGGGTATTTATATAGTTTTGATAAATAGTAGAGGTTTTGTTTTTGGCAAAATTCTCTATATAAACGCTAAGGTTATACATACCTGTTTCTCTTTCTGGTATATGAGACCATTCTTCGGGTTTATGCTTGGATTTTGAAGCATTTATTAGATTTATGAGAGCCTGATTAACCTGTGAAAAGAACATTATCTTCGCTAATATATTGTTAAATTTAAAGTTTCTTTTTATTATTATTATTATTATTATTATAGATGATGAATACCTCATCTGTCCTTTCATGCGTCACTAAATGCCCAGCATGAAGTTCCACCATTCGGGTAGATGGTTGAAGCATCTTGGCCAGCTTCCTTGCATGATCTAATTGAGCGATAATATCATACCTAACATGTATCGTTGCATAGGAATAAGACTCCTCTCCATTTTTCAGAAGAAAAGTTAGCGCAAGAAGAGATGAGTAAGCCTGTCCAATACCAACCTGCCATGGATAACTGAAATGAGAAACCGAGATGATCGAATTGTGTCAAGCTCCTTTGCTGTCATCTTATGTTTCCAGCAAGCATTGACTTGGCCTTCAAAGCCACAGTTAGATTGCATCCCGGCTGATGATATAGCTTTTACATACTCCTGAGATACCAGAGTTGTAGAAGAATTATCTTAGAAGTAAAAAAATGGTAAATATGCAATAGAAAGGCGTATCAATCAATAAATGTCTCTAGAAATTACCAGCTCGATCAGTATGAAGATAGGAATCACTTAGAGAAGCAAGAAAGAAAAACTAAATAATAATCATGGTAGAGGAGCATAAATTTTATGTAGTAAATTGTCAATGACATTAAGTTTTTCGAAGCTAGAATAGAACAATTCTTTCAGAACTGAACTTTATTTGATAACCCATATTTTGTGCTTGTAAAGGCTATCATGTTTCCTTTCATCTATAATCCGTATGCTCAAGAACAGATTTACATGGCCAAACCATCATAATTTTTCAATGACAACATGAGATCAAATTGCCAACTTCACTTGCTTGGTAAAGGATCTCTCTTCTTGTACGCAATCCAACATATTCATTGAGATATTCCTATACAACACAAAGCACAAACTCAATTTATTGATTATATTGACAATATACTTGGGAATAATGGAAGAAAAAAAGAAGCTAAAATCTGCACAATTACTTTGAAACAAAATACTATTCCCATCTTTTGGTTGAATGTAGAAATTATTTTCTTGTTGACTGACCTTCGTGTAATGGGTCTCCAAATCAACAGTAGCTCTTTGTTCAGGAGTTTTTGCTCTCAAGAAACGATATCCAAGGGATATAATTTTCCGATCAACCTGCATAGAAGGCAACAGATATTTTGACTATCACTGATGCATGCACATTCGCACAGATAAAAATAATAATAATGATGTTGAAACAAGTATCAAAATAAAGGTACAATTCAGTTAAACTGTCCTAGACAAAATGTTACAAATCGAATCTTCAAAAATTAAGATATCCAGAGAGAAGTTGAAGAATTTACTGTGAAACCTTCAAGATCGGTATGGAAGCAATCCACTCAAACAAAAAATAAGTTGACTGTAAACCCACATCGGTCTTGCTTAAGATTGGTGTCAAGCAATGATCATACAGGAAAAAATTGATTAAAGTTCTGAGGATTTTTTTTTTCTACATTCAGTTATTATCCCAATCAGTCTAGCCCCAGAATAAGAGCTTTCAGGCTATTGAAGGTCATCTAACATGGTTGATCATTTCACTGAATCTCGAATCTTTAAAATCAGCTACGTCATAAAATCAATTGTACCATCGTCCACATTATTCATTTACCAGTTCAACTCTGAACTATCTTACCCAACTGGGCATTTAAATGAAAACTTGAAAACTCATCTGCTCCTATGAATCATTCAACTAGGAAAAAAAAACGAAGAATTAATAAACTCAAATGTTTATTCTCTGTTTCCATCAACCAATATATGTAATGGCATTTTGTAACATTCTAACACAACAAGCTGCACGTTAACAAACAAACCGCCCATGAAGTGAAAACAAAAGGCAAGAAAATCAAGATACATGTCGACAAACCAACCTTTGGAAAGCACTCAAAACCACCTCCGGTGACATTGAGCAAGGCCAATGAACATATCCGCTCGGGTGCTAATGCTGCCAATTTGCAAGCTATCATTGCACCTGATTCCAATCAGCATAGATTGACAAAGTATGAGTTTAGGTGAGTATGCCAAGGGTCTCATCTTGCCTATCTAAGTTAACAAAATTAGATGTGTATTAGCAGTAAGGTGACATCAGTTAAGGGAAGTAAACGTCAAAACTCATACCGAGTCAACTCACCCATTGAATGACCGAACACGTGAGCCTTTTTCCAATCTAGATGATCCAATAGGGCAAGTGCATCTTTCGCCATTATAGTGGTTCTGAAATACAAGAAAAATTGCATAATTTTCAACAGATCTACATCAATCTACATTTTTCAATAAGAAATTTACATTCTATGACTAGATACTCGTGGGCTCGTGGCAATCTACTTGTCAAAATGTGAGGCAAGCAACCAGAGACCTTTAGGATAATAGAAAAATCTGAAATCGAAAAGTCAACCAACTGATTAATAGCTTGCAGATTTGTGCGTCTACTTGCAGATTCAGAGTTGAAAATTCTTTTATCGCCAAAGGATTGGAAAAACAAAATTAGAGAAAGATCAAAGGGGGGGGGAGCGTTCTAATTTCCAAGAACTTCCAACAGATGACATAAAGTTCGAGTCTGGCATTATAGTAACGATGCCCTCCGAACATAGAAGTAGGAACATTACCACAAGAGTAAGTAGCAGAACAAGAAGCATACGTGTATTGAGATTTTTTCATGGGTACCGAGCTCTTGCCCACCCCACGATTGTCGAAGCAGCAAACCTCGATCCCACTCTGCGCCTCCTCATCGTCATCGTCCAAGTTCCCATCGCCATCAATAGACGCTGCTGCCTCCTCCTCGTTGGGTTCAATCGCGCCCGTCAACCCCTTGATCTGGGGTTCCCACGAATCATGCGTGGCTGCCAATCCTTCACCAAACAAAAAAAATGACGATCGCCACTCAAAACACTATATCAAAATCCGGTTTTTCCTCATCCATTGGTAAAGCAAACACCAATCTTAAAACCTACCAATGATTAGGAGGACTTTGGTGCTCCCGTGGCCAAATCTCCTGTAGAAAATCCTGCTACTATCCTCGCTTGATCTGCAAAAAGGCATTTCTATTCTCGACACAATTACTCGTTGATTTCCTTCGGGAATCGGAGAATTTGATCGCTGAAGAAGAGAAGAGGAGTGAGACGAAGGGGAGGAGAGCAAAGGGATCAACGATCTGCATTATAAAGGTTCCCGGCGTGGAATGGGGCCAAAAGATCCCGCACGTCGCCTAAAGCGCGGGCGACGACAACTGTCCATCATTTCGTGATCTGAGGCGCTTACCGTCCGATTAGCGAATGACATTCCAAGTCCACGACGGGGTGTGTTATTAAAACGCCGATATTAATCACTAATATTCATTAATGTAGGGTCAAAAATTCCAGCTTGAACAATGTGAAACGTTGACCAGACTTGGTCTAATTACTTTTGACTTTTGACAGGAACAAAATTTCTGTCCTTTTATTAATAATTAATATTCAATTTATGGTGGCAAGTGCGTACGCCATAGAAAGCTCGAACATCCGATAGAATCATAGAAAGCGGTTCGTTGATGAAAAATGGGCCGGCCCATGTTACAATTGGGTTTAATTGTTTTGTGGAAAAACAAGTTTTTGACGCGATTTTTTTTCTTGAGCAAATAAAAAGCAGGTTGTTCAACCAGCGAAAACACAGTTAAATTGAAGCGAACATATTTCACATAATTCTTAATTTAACTAATCCAACGTCCATTATTACACGTGGCGACCAATTAAGCACTCAACTAAAGGCTCTCTCGGTCATCCGCAGGCTCCGGAGGCGACGGAGAGCGGGTAGGGAAATGAGTTAGCGTACTGGAAGGAGACGGAGCCGCTAGGCGCGATGGCGGCGCCGTCTTTGACGAGGCAGTCGTCGAAGCTGATCCGTCGGAAGACGCGGGGGTTGATCAGGCGGGTGGAGCTGAACCATCCGCATTGCACATGGATGACACCAAAGGCGCAACCGGCGGCGCAAGTGTTCAGAATCTGCCCCTTGTAGGTCGGAACCCAGTTGGGAACCCGCGCCGTTGCCCCCTGGTACAACAGTATATCTTCCTTTGAGCAAAATCCTTTCTTCCCCCATCCGCTTCTCCACCTTCAGCGACATCGCCGGCGGATTGGTCTCGGCGACTGGGACGTTGATGGCGGATGTTTCTCCTTCAGCAGAAGCGCCTTTTGCATGTAAATGCTCAAACCAACTCAACATAATTAAAAAATGCAGCTACATCGCGGATCTTTCCGTTAACTAATAGCTTTGAAACTTCCGCCGTTAGGTCAAGTAGATCGAAGCCCGCCGCTGCTCCTGTCGCTACAAAACAGTGCACGATCGTGAGTTGGCCATGTTTACAACATAATAACGACAACGCCACTCCACTGCTTACCGTGAAAAAGCTGAGCGAAGAAGAAGAGGTACGCGGCGCTGCTGATCGAGCGGGATGATCCCATGAATAGTCTATCTCAGACGCCGTACCACAAGCGCTCCAGTCGACCTCCGGCGAATGGTGGTAGAGGCCGAAAATATCGAATTTCCTTCTATTTATACATAAATAGTTTCGATCATCTTATTTGCAGGTGATAAGACCGCAAGGAGAACATTCTCCGGTGGATGGCGGGCTCGTCCTCGGATGCTGCTCATCTGGCCGTCGGAATGCCGGGGGGAGGGAGGGAGGTCCTATGCGCCATGCATGGTAAGCGACTAAGCGAGAGGATAAGACACCGGCCGGGGCCGGATATATTTTGTATCTTTGACCACCGTGCGTGGGATGCATGGGACGTCGACGCGACGTGGCGTGGAGACAGTTAAAAAGATTGGGATTTAACGTGAGCTCGATGGCTGTGATTAATGGGTTTTACGTGTGAGTCTCATAATTCTTCATTAATTCAAAGAAAAATACTATTTGGAATAGTAATCAAAGGACCTGAAAGTGTAAATCTGAGCAGTGAGAAGTCAGGCTGGTTGTTGGAAGAGGCGAAAGGAGTTTACGGCGAGGCGTCGTGGAAATGGGCAGAGGAGAGAACAAGTGGCGGTGGAGATTGCAGTAGTGCTGTTCCTCAGGCTGGAAAGTGGAATAGCCGCCGCCGGAGGAGTTGCAGGGAGCTGCGCCACAGCATAGAGAAGCGTATGCAACGTGTTTGACGAAATGCTTGACCGGATGTTTATCTCAAATAGTATAGATAGCTAAAAATTCTAACTTTGGATGGAGACGGAGCAAAAAAACATTGATTTCGTGAATAAAAGGAGATCATTTATTTTTTCTGCGGCATGTTTTTTACATTTTGCAAAATTGTTTTCATTTACAGGGACCCATCAAATTTTAGCCATGCCATATTGGACCCACTATTCCTCGTCCCGACCTTGACTCGTCAATTTGACTAACTGGATATTTAATGGCTGTGGAAATATCGTTCCAACATTATCAAATCATTTTCATTGATTTCGATGTTGTTGCAATCTAAAAAAATATAATAATAAGTTGATTTCCTTGCCCACCGTTCGTGATTATGATATTTTTTTTAAGTTTCCAGGGCTTAAAAAAAAGGAGTTTGACATCAAACGGGTGAGTCGCCGTCAAATAATTAAACAAACTAAAAAATTTTCAGACCAATCGATACAACAAATGCAGCAGCGGAGACCCCGGTTTAGTTTAAAAAAAAAAACAAATATTAATTTATTTTTATGCCAATTTATTTTGTAGTTTTTTACTTGATCAATTTATCATGTTATTTGCTAGTAAACTTTCTCAAACTTACGAGACTGATTAACTATTGGTTACTTCTTTTACTAATTCAAGAAATGATTCATGTATTTGTTAAACATTAAAGTTTGTTATATAGTTATTATGACTAAGAAAAATACAATTACAATGGCCGCTTAAAAATATCGCTTTAAGTTGAATGATAAGAGATGAACAATTTAAACTGCCATGGAAAATATTATATTTTAGTCCTCCAATTCATGTGTATCGCATTTTACTCTCTGTCTTCCTCTAGATTTTTTACTTACAGTACAACTTTTCCTTCGCTGATGCAGTACCAATATGTCTCTTTCGTACTTCAATGCAAGCCACACCCTCCTATTTTCACTCATTCCTCTGCCATCAGCCCTCTATTTTAGAAGAAAAACTCGCCATCCCTGCGCTGCGCGTCAACCATGGCTCAATCTCGTCATCTCCTCGCCCTTCTCCTCGTCCTCTCCCTCTCCGTCTCCATCCTCGCCCACGGCGGCAGCAGCGACGACACCGATGCCGACTCCGACGCCCCAGGCGCCACCCATTCCGACCTCCGCTCCAAATCGCTCATACTCACCAAGATCTGGTGCCTCATCGTCGTCTTCTTCGCGACCTTCTTAGGAGGCGTGTCCCCTTACTTCCTGAAGTGGAACGAGTCGTTCCTTGCCCTGGGAACCCAGTTTGCCGGTGGCGTCTTTTTCGCCACCGCCATGATTCACTTCCTCAGCGACGCGAATGAAACCTTCGGGGATCTGACAGACGTTGACTACCCCTTCGCCTTCATGCTCTCCTGCGCCGGCTACGCCTTGACCTTGCTCGCCGATGTCGCCATATCTTTCGTGGTGGCGAGGGGGCAGACCATCCGAGATGTGGAGAACCCGCAAGGTACCTTTTTTGTTCTTATTCTATCTTTCCGCCCTTTTTGATTCCTCATTCTACTGTTGGATCACAACTTCTGAAGTCATAAATTATTGAACAAAAGATGAATTGCTACGCCCTAATGATCAATTTTTTTCCTTTGGATTGTCTAAGAAATTATTATCAATCTAAATTAACCATTGCTTATGATCAGAAGCTTGCAAAAAAAAACTATTTTTTATGGAATTCATAGTGTTTTTTTGGTTGAAACTTTTGTCTTGTTACAGGAATTAGTCTTCAGCATAGTAAGCAAAGCAGCGTGGACGGAGTCTCTGACGTTCGACAAGAGGTGAGTTTGCTTGCTGCTGTTTTCATGAATAAAAACAGTCTTTATCTGGTTTTCTGAGAACAGCTAGGATCGAATTATCATATAATCGAACGCAATCAAATGAACCGATCATACAAAATAGCGACAGAATAATATGAAATTCATTATCAATGAACAGTTATCTATTTCTCAAGGATATCAGCGACAAGTGACAATATGAACAGCTGTTGGTTTATATTGCTTCTTGCAGAATGGACATGGAGCTGGAAATCACTCTGTTCCATCTCTGTTTAGGGATGCTAGTTCACTCGGAGATAGCATACTGTTGATCGTGGCTTTGTGCTTCCACTCTGTTTTTGAAGGAATAGCAATTGGAGTTGCAGGTACAGTTTCTGATTCCTTGCCCTTTCTGTTTTGATTTCATAGCTACTTGCTGAATCTTTCCTTTTTTTTCCTAGTTGTTAATTAGTTGAATTTAATGTATCAGAACCCTTCACGGATTGAGGTTTCTGCAGAAAAGTAAACATAAAAGGAAACATTCGACTAAGTCAGAAAATTAAACGAAATGACATCTTTCATATTGTACGCGCTGAATAGTCAACAAAGAAGTATAATATCAGCGAATTTCTGAAAAGGTTCCCTCGAGTTTAGCTTTTTCTTTAAAGGCCCTTATCGTTTACAATTTTTTATAATGTCCTTTAGTTTTCTTTAATTTCATTCCAAAATATTATTCTACGTTAATGGTGTCACGTTTCATGCGGGCCCATGTGCTACATTTGATTGTTCAAAGCAACAATTTACCACGCGAGTGATGTTTTGACTCTCGACATTGTGTTAATACGGAGTGGACATTTTAAAACGAACTAGAAAAAAATTAAGAGAATTTATAACAAAAATGAGTTATTAAAAAAAAACAGCTGAACCTCTTATTTCATACCAGCCCTGTTCGATGATTCACTAATTTATGCCCCTCCTATCTGTTGTTCTGGATGCAGAGACCAAAGCTGACGCATGGCGAGCGCTGTGGACGATCAGCCTGCACAAGGTGTTCGCGGCCATCGCGATGGGCATAGCACTGCTGCGGATGCTGCCCTACCGCCCCTTCCTCTCCTGCACAGCCTACTCCTTCGCCTTCGCCATCTCCAGCCCCATCGGCATCGCCATTGGCATCATCATCGACGCCACTACGCAGGGCCGCGTTGCCGATTGGATTTACGCCATTTCCATGGGCATCGCCTGCGGCGTCTTTGTCTACGTCTCCATCAACCACTTGTTCGCCAAGGGATACAGACCGCGGTCTCCGGTGGCGGTGGACACGCCCTTCGTGCGGTGGCTCGCAGTGGTGCTGGGAATGGGAGTCATCGCGGTCGTCATGATATGGGATTGAGCGAAGATTTACTTAAAACCCCTTTTCATATAGAATTCTTCCTAATGAATTGTAGGCAAAGTATATATATATATATATGAATGAATTAAGCTTGCATTACAATTAATACACTATAAAAAGTAAGCATATTATCCTCTAAAGAATGTGATTTATGGTTCGACCTAAATTCTTTCAATAAAATTCACATTTAAAAATTCAAAGAGCAAATTCAATTTAAAATCACAAGCAAGAATATTCAAAAGAAGAATTGAACCACGACGATATAATTATTATCTTTCCACCCTAATCATCGCACAACATAATGTAGCTCACGTATGCAAGGGATTCACTGCACAAAGATCTGATCTCACCATTTCAAAAGTTCCCTTGTTTCTTTTCTGGCTTTATGCCCAATTCTGAAAGAACACGTTTGGCTTGAATTTTGGATCAGACACGTCTTTGTCAATTCATCATTAAATATTTTTTATAGTCGATTCTTCGATTTGAATGATAAATTATGAAAAAAATTATTTAAATACAGAGTGATCCAAATAAACAATGGATTGCTTCGAAGTAAATGAACTATACCAGATCGTACCGAACTATGTATCAGCCAACCTGAGTTATCATTTAAGAAAACATAAATAATGCTCGAGAAAGTACAAACATTTATACGAATCAAGTCTTTTACCAGTTATAGATTCGTTTTGTTTTTGGATGGTTAGTAAGAAAACTTGACGCAATGAAAATGACAACTCTGTAACTTCAAAAATGTTCAGAAAAAAATACTAACTAGTGACCTTAAATAAGTTTAGCTATTAATATTTTAGACTAAACCTTTTTTAGGATTTGTATTAAACTTGATCGCTTATCCTTCGAAATTTTATATTGACTAAAATTTACTATCATTTTTATATAAAATTGATGTTTAGCTCCCCTGTTTAGCTAAATTCTAATAGGTTTCTAAATCCATTTGCTCCTCACACAACCGCAAACCTCCATTTTTTTTCCCCATAGCCTACATCTCATCTTCCTCTTTGATATTAGCAATGTAAATCCCTTCCTTCTTCGACTCTCTCCTAGCAACTTCATTTCACCGCATGACATTTTATCTTTTTTAAGTCTTGCTCTACTCTTCCCTCAGTTATCTTTTCCTCACAAATGATGAATCAATAACAAAATCCTCACCCACCTCTTTAGATAGCGTATATAGAATATTGTATAAATGGACAATGGATCAATTCTTCGTAAAAGTAAGATTTTATCCTTCACGATGACGATTATCTTAAAGCACAAAGACTCCACCGTGATTTATCTCTCTACGATGATTCCAGAGGCGGATAAGAGAGATTAGATTAGATTCTATTAAAGTAAATGAGATAGACTAAATTGACTTTGTTTACAAATATTTATTTATTTACATCAGACTAATATTTGCGACTGTCCGGAGACTTAGCTGAGTGGTAGCGAAGGGTCGGGTTTTGTTATTGTTTTCATCCGATTCAATCAGATCCATTTACGGACGCGAAAATTCCAATTTTACTGCTGGCTAAGCGGTAGCGACTAGCGAAGGGTCGGGTTTTGCACCCGTTCCATTGACAGGCTCAGCGACCCGGCTCATTTACATTAACGCTCGATCCTGTCGGCCGAGCCCAGATACCGCTCTCCTACTTCCAAACACTTTCCCCCTTCTCCGTCGTTCCCATCGGATCTCGCGACCCCGGCATGGCTCAGCCCTTCGTCAAAAAGGACGATGACCACGACGAGGAAGGTCATATCCGGTCCCTTTTTTGTTTTTTTTTGGTTATTTCATGTTCTATCGTTCCTATTATCTTCGAGTTTAACAATTTTGATTGAATCATCTTGCCGTGATGATATCTCACGATCTACTGTATGGAGATCTGCAGGTTTCGATATGGATCCGTTTTGGAAGAGAAATATCCCTTTTCTTCTCGAGATTCGTTGGGTTTTTTTTTAATAGTGGATCTGAAGTCGTTGAGTGATTTGTTTTCCCTTTGACCTGTTGATTCGTGCATTGAAGTGATTTAGTATTTAGATCTCGCTAATATTGGTTCCCTTGGAGGAATTTAACGAGATTGGGACTCACCTGTTTTACCACTTGTATTCAAACTAGTAATTATATGCTTGGAAAGGAATAATGGTCTCGAAATCTTACTCTTGCTGCAGAAGAATACTCTCCCTTTCATGGAATTGAGAAAGGGGCTGTCCTGCAAGAGGCAAGAGTTTTCCACGATCCTCAACTCGATGCCAGAAAATGTTCTCAGGTACCCATTCCAGATCTCTGCGGCCCATATGCCTATATAATTGTGTTAGATTATTCCACACGCTTTCTTCCTAATTTTTACAACAAACTCACAGGTGATCACTAAGCTGCTGTATTTGCTTAATCAAGGAGAAACATTTACAAAGGTGAGGTCCTGTTACCCTTTCCTGATTCAACCGAGTGTCTATCTTTTTCCCGCTATGTTTATGTTCAAAATGTTTGATGATTTATTGATATTATAGGTTGAGGCAACGGGAGTCTTTTTTGCCGTTACAAAACTATTTCAGTGCAAGGATACTGTGCTTAGGAGGATGGTGTATTTGATGATCAAGGAACTTTCTCCATCTGCAGATGAGGTAGTCTGTCTGTAATCTGCCTAGAAAAGCTTTGGGATATTAATAGATCAAGCATATGTTATTTTACCTCTTATGTGTAGGTTATTATTGTCACAAGCTCTTTGATGAAGGATATGAATAGTAAGACTGATATGTATAGAGCCAATGCCATTCGAGTCCTTTGTAGAATTACTGATGGCACTCTTCTTGCTCAAATTGAGAGATACTTAAAGCAAGCTATTGTTGACAAAAACCCTGTTGTTTCTAGTGCGGCCCTTGTTAGTGCAATTCACTTGCTTCAGGTATCATGTTATCGCTGTTGGTCATGCCCATGGTTTACTTTCCTTTTCTGACATATTTACTTCGAATATGGATACAGACAAACCCAGAAATTGTAAGGAGATGGAGCAATGAGGTACAAGAAGCTGTTCAATCAAGAGCTGCTCTCGTGCAATTTCATGCACTTGCACTTCTACACCAGGTGTGAGTTGCTGGAGATGACGGGTCTTATGTAATTTTAATTGGTTATTTGCTTTCAATTGATTTGTGGATCTTTGTATCATGCATACATGAGAATTAAAAATATATTAGAGCTTTGACATAATCTTTTTATTGTTGTTGCTAATTGCTTTTATGAATTGCAGATTAGACAAAATGATCGCCTCGCTGTTACAAAGCTTGTTACTAGTTTGACTAAAGGATCAGTGCGTTCACCTTTAGCTCAGTGCCTCTTGATGAGATACACTAGCCAGGTATTTTCCTGGACTTGAGGTTAGGTAAACAATCTAAGATTTTATAACTAGATATTTTTTTCCCAGGTAATTCGAGAATCAAATGCTAACACACAAGGAGAGCGCCCATTTTTTGACTACCTTGAATCTTGCCTGCGGCACAAAGCTGAGATGGTTGTCTTTGAGGCTGCAAGAGCAATAACAGAATTGAGTGGTGTCACTAGTCGAGAGTTGACCCCTGCAATCACTGTATTGCAGTTGTTTTTGAGTTCATCAAAACCTGTTCTTAGATTTGCAGCTATTAGAACACTAAATAAGGTAAAAGTAATTAGAATTCATTATCTTTTTCAAATAACAGATACTAAGTAAATTCTCAGGAAATCTCATTTCATATTTTAATCAATCATATATTCCAAGTCTGATCTGTCCTGTGCTACACATGCATATCTTATTGCTTTCATAGTCCCTTTAACATCAATTTATAGACCATGTCCTGCTTATATTTTTAGGTTAGTTACTCATTTTGCTTATCAAAGAAATTGTTGAGCCTGAGTAATCTGTTGCAGGTTGCTAATACTCATCCTCTAGCAGTTACAAATTGCAACATTGACATGGAGAGCCTAATTTCAGACCAGAACAGGAGCATTGCTACCCTTGCCATAACTACACTTCTAAAAACTGGAAATGAATCAAGTGTAGATCGCCTGATGAAACAAATAACAAATTTCATGTCAGATATTGCGGATGAGTTCAAGATTGTTGTTGTAGAAGCTATAAGATCATTGTGCCTGAAATTCCCCCTCAAATACCGTTCTCTGTATGTAAATTCCTCTTTATTCTATCATTTCGGTTAGATTTTCTTTATTGAAGGCAAACAATTTTTTTTTTTTTGGTACAATTTACTTCCTAGGATGAACTTCTTAAGCAACATTCTTCGGGAAGAAGGGGGCTTTGACTACAAGAAAGCAATTGTTGATTCAATAGTCATCCTTATCAGAGATATACCTGAAGCAAAAGAAATCGGCTTATTCCACCTATGTGAATTCATTGAGGACTGTGAATTTACATATCTGTCTACTCAGGTAATTGTCATGTGATGTTCTTTCATGTTCATTTCCTTGGGTTGATTTTTTTTTTTTCTGCTTTCTACTAGATTCTTCACTTTCTTGGAAATGAAGGCCCAAAGACTTCAGACCCTAGTAGATATATTCGCTATATCTATAACCGGGTGATACTTGAAAATGCAACTGTCCGAGCCTGTGCTGTAAGTACCTTGGCAAAGTTTGGTGCTATGGTAGATTCACTAAAGGTACCAGAACTTGTAATTTATTGAAAACAGTATTCTTTTTATTTATACTCGATCACTTAATTGTTATTGGCTTTGGTTATTTTCTGCAGCCTCGTATATTTGTTCTATTGAGACGGTGCTTGTTTGATAGTGATGATGAGGTAACTTCTGCTATTATATTAACTAAAGATTATTAGTAGCTCATAGAACTCATTATTCTTTTCTTGAACTGTGGTAAATTTTGGTTTGACAGAAATCAGTAAAACTCATAAGTTCCTCCTCTTTCGTGGATATTTAAAGTTTTTTTCTTGATATTCTTCATTCATTCACATTTCTGATTCAAGTTACACTATTTTTCAAAATGGTTCCACTTTGAAGACACTGAGATCCTATAAAAAAGAATATATGTTTAATGGTTAAATTTTCAGCTAGTGTGATTATTGGTACAATCCATATCCATACCTTCATTTCTCAGTTATGGTTCATTGTTATTCTTAGCCTTTATGGTTAAGATGAAATAATCTTTTTTATCACTATTGTCTGATGTAGGTCAGGGACAGAGCTACACTTTATCTTAACACTCTAGGAAGTGATCCTTCCGCTGAAACTGATCAGGAAGTAAAGGAATTCTTATTCAGTCCTCTGGATGTGCCACTTGTCAACTTAGAAACTAGCTTGCGTAATTATGTATGGTCACAATAATGTTTTTGCCAACCATAATGTCTATTTCTTCTACTTAATTTACTGCCTTTTTCTTCAGGTGGCATCAGATGTACCCTTTGATATTGTTTCTGTTCCCAAGGAGATAAAATCACAACCTCTTGCTGAGAAAAAGGCACCTGGTAAAAAGCCTACTGGCTTTGGGGCTGCTCCCGCTGCTCCCACTTCTGCGGTTGATGGATATGAAAAATTGCTTTCATCCATCCCAGAGTTTGCCAGCTTTGGAAAACTTTTCAAGGTTATTTAAAGCTGTTATTCAGTGTTATATATTATCATTATTAATATTGCTTATGCACTATGTTTTCTCAGTCATCTGCACCTGTGGAGTTGACCGAAGCAGAGACTGAATATTCTGTTAATGCGGTGAAGCACATCTTTGATAGCCATGTGGTATTCCAATACAATTGCACAAATACCATTACTGAACAATTGCTTGAAATGGTCAGTATTTTATTTAGGAAATAGTTACTCAGCTATTGATGGCCGATTTTACAATATTCTGATTTTCATCTCATTTGCATCAGGTTACTGTTTTTGTTGATGCATCTGAAGCAGAGGAATTTTCAGAAGTTGCAACAAAGCCTCTGCGGTCCTTACCGTATGATTTGCCAGGACATACTTTTGTTGCTTTTGAAAAGCCAGAAGGTGTTCCTGCCACGGGAAAGTTCTCAAATCTTCTGAAGTTTGTGGTTAAGGAGGTTTGTCTCACGACTTAATTCAGTGGGATGTTATTATAAGCATGTTTGTATATCTTAATAAAATCTCCATTCCTTTCTGCTTATAGTTTTAGTAAGATTGTAGATACTGCCTATCCAACTACTGCTTTTTGAGTAGATGAGCTCATCGGGCTCTTTCCTTTGTTTCATGTACTCAAGATTTTATGTTAGTTATGCAGTCACATTAATATCTGCACTCTTGAGTAGTGCTTGTGTCATTGGCATAATTTAACATTTCACCTTTTGTCCCATCATCAGGTGGATCCAGCTACAGGAGAGGCAGAGGAAGAAGGTGTTGAAGATGAGTACCAGCTCGAAGATCTTGAAATTGTCGTAGCTGATTACATGCTGAAAGTGGGAGTCTCCAACTTCAAAAATGCTTGGGAAAGTTTGGACCCTGATAGCGAACGCATTGATGAGTATGGCCTAGGTGTGAAAGAGAGTTTGGCGGAAACTGTCAAGGCAGTCATAGATATTCTCGGCATGCAACCTTGTGAGGTTAGTCTTCTTCCAAATGGTGCACTCCATTTTACCACAGAAAGAAACCGATCATATTCAATTTGTTCACAGGGAACTGATGTTGTTCCGAACAACTCAAGGTCGCACACATGCTTGCTCTCGGGGATTTTCCTTGGCAATGTGAAGGTGCTTGTTAGAGTGTCGTTTGGCATTGATGGGTCCAAGCAGGTTGCAATGAAGCTGACAGTTAGATCTGAAGATCCGGAGATCAGTGAAAAGATTCATGAAATTGTTTCTGAGGGTTGAATGCAGCAAGCATTGTTTGGATCCATCATTTGCCAGCAAATTATCTTGCCTGCTGTTCGATCTTTTTTTCTTATACTTGTTTCTTTCTTCTTCGTTAGAATTTGTCCAATTCCGGCGGCCCAGGTGGTTGTCATTTTGTATGCTAGGAACTTGTTTTTGTTCAGCCTTAATTGCATGATGGATGAAATGTATTCAGTTATTCCATCCACCTTATTATCAAACATAAGGAATGCTTGAGTAGGGTTGATTTCTGAGGACCCTAAAATTTTTTAAGGACGTTTACGTTTTTTCCTTTCGCTCCGTTAGGATCATAAAAAATCTTCAACGGTGGTTGGATTAAATAACTATTTCTGTGAAATCCATGTGCCATAAACGCGACGGTCCAACTCCACGGCCTTTACCAAGAAGCATGTCTTATTTCTAGGAACACGAAAAAAGCGAGATTAATGATTTCTTTTCACGGGAAATTGGTTGGAGAGAAAAGTTTAACGGAAAAGTTGATTATTTTCCATTATTTAATTGTAATATAAAGAAAATGTTTGTATTTCCCCTTTTTATTTTTTTTACCGGCCTAGCTTTCCTTGCTCGATTCCTGTCTACTCTACTAGCATCCACAATGGGAGCTTTTCCAGAGTTCCTACCATTGGAGGTGCCCAGCAGCTGAATCCTTGCTTCGTTCGCTTGCTTCTCCCTGCAGTTGCCTGTGTCAATGGAGGTGAGGCGGCTAACGGCTTGCGGACAAGTGGGGATAATACAACTCATTTTCCTTTTTTTTTTCGTCACGGCAAATAGTGAAAAATAAAAACAACAAGTAGCTTTAAGAAAACATAGTTCAAAGCTATAAACTATAATTTTTTATTACAATTATGGCACCGCACAGTTGACAATGAAACTACAATCATCAGCTTACTTTTGCTTCAATTCAAGCGGATTAAAAACATGGGCCTAGAGTTTTGATTCTCATGCAAAAGAAGAAGAAATAGCAACGTCTACTCCTCGCATCGCATGCATTGTTCCTTCCATCCTCCCTGTTGTGCTTTTCAAAGCCATGGTCAGATGCGCTTGTTTAAACCTATCATCAAAATTACCAGTGACAAGCTTTGATATCAATGCGCTTGTTTAAACCTATCATCAAAATTACCAGTGACAAGCTTTGAAATCAAGATCAATCTATTCAAAGCCTTGCCAGGGTAGAATGCCAATATGCAGGAGAATAAGCTGATGGCTGGTACCTTGAGAGAGTCGACTCCAGCAGGAGGAATCCAGCGCGATGAATGACTTGAGGCGGACGGAGGCGATGGCGCTGTGAAGCGGCATCAGCGACTCCACGCTTCCCGCCATCGACCTACACAGTTCACATCGGAAGTAATCAGGATAACAGGATCGGAATAAGCGGTTTCAGGGAAGTCGTTTCACCTCCTCAGAGTTGCGGCAGCTCGTCGGGAAGACGCAGGTTTCGGAAGCAGGGATTTGGAGCGGGCGACGACGGATCTCGCCGTGGCCATTACGGCGGACCTGCAAAGCGACGCCATCGGGTTTGGAAGGAACAGGGGGCAGCAAAGGCCCTTAAACCCTAATGGAATGGCGGATCATAGATGCGTCAACGGCCGTGATCTGATCAAACGCATTGTCGGCGAAAAAAAAAATGTTTTATTTTTGTTTCTTAAATCAGAAAACAGCAACTCCCCACAGGCGAATTGGGGCACGGCTCTTCCCGATCACATCTCTGCCATTACTTTGGAATTGGGCGGCTGGCGACCGGCGGCTTCCATGATTCGCGCGGTGATCGTGATGAACACCCAGGGCAAGCCTCGCCTCCTCAAGTTCTACGAGTTCCAGGTCCCTTAAATCTCTCTTTTTGTTGTCCCTTGTCACCTTCGTCGGACTTCTTATCGAGTTCTCTTGTTGCTCCTGTTCCATCGCCAGTCACCGGAGAAACAGAAGGAGCTCATACGCAGCGTCTTCACAGGTCAGGAAGCCCCCACATCCTCATTTTCCCTTGCGTTCTCCGCTGCTAATTCAAACAAAAGATCCTCTCTTTTTGCTTCCCTTGTTGTAGTTCTATCTGGAAGACCGGACAATGTCAGCAATTTCGTCGAAGCAGATGCTATCTTCGGCCCAGTATTTTTCTACTTTTAAACATGCTCTTGCCTTGCCATTTTTTCCTTAAATTGAGGATGATAATTCTTTAGGAACTCGATCTTTTTACCAACAAATTATGTTAACGATGGATTGGAGAGCCCGGCAGCAAAATACATAGTTGCTTGGATAGATATTAGTTCCTGAAAAGGTCTCAATCTTTGCTGCAAGTCTTTATGTGAATATCTTCCTATGAGCTTTTATGTTTCATTGCAGGGTACAAGGTTAGTCTACAAGCATCTTGCAACGCTTTATTTCATTTTCGTGTTTGACAATTGTGAAAATGAACTTGCTATGCTCGACCTCATTCAAGGTGAAAGCAAATTGTCAATTGCAAAAATTAGTTATTTTCTCCTCTAGAAAAATTGTACGCTTTGTGTGTGAGGTTACTATGATACTTAATAGTTCAAGTAGTATACATGCCGTTCATTTTATCATAGTTTTAGGTACGTCTAATGTCCATGAATAGAATTATTCTATCTAATATGGATTTCATTGCCTGCAGTCTTTGTTGAGACACTGGATAGATGCTTCAAGAATGTCTGTGAGCTTGATATAGTGTTTAACTTCAACAAGGTACGGTAGTTAGCTAAGAGATTTGCTTGCATTTTTACCAGTAACTAGTTGAATCAGTTCAACAAACGAGTCTGTCAGCACATTTGCCTCTTTTCAAGTATATTTCTTTGCATGTAACTGATATTTGAAATACTAAGCTTTTGTTCCAAGTAAAGAAAATGTCCGTCAAAAGAAATCAGGAGAAAATAGATTAGGAACCTGCTTTTTTTTTGTATGAAGTGGACTGAAGGAGAACTAATGGGTTTATGGACCTGAAAAGTTCAGGTACTTCAACTTTGTCAGATGGAAAATTATGAAATGGAATAATGCAATCTTAATGATTATAATTTGCTTGAATATGACGAAAGCAGTATTATCAGCTTGGTAACATTGGTGCAATACAAGTTCTTTGTTAACACTTGAAATTGAACGGGTAGATGAGCATGTAGCCTTGTTGTGAGTAAGATTTGCTATTCATAGAGCCAAGTTCTTCCTAGTTAAATTTCAAACCTAGAAAAATAAATTATTGGTACTGAATCTTCTGTAAATTAATCATTTATCGTTCAATTTGTAACCAAACCTACAACTTCTAGTAGTCTACCTTATGCCGTTCTTGCTTATAAGTCAACTTCTCATGGTCAAGCTGTGCACCTTCAGTTCTTTGATGGTGCAACATCAACAAATTAGCCTATGATCAAGTTACAATGAGAGATCTATTTCCATGTTATGTTAAATGCTTGGTATGCTCCCAGGCACTTGCAAATGTAATCTGCTCAACAGAACCAAGAAGCCTTCTATGGAAACCTCATCAGCTATCTCCATAATTTGATGGTTTTTTGGCTCACCGAATAAAGCCAATGTACCTACATGATTTTCACATGTTACCTATCTATACGATTCTCAGATGATGATGATTGGATAAAGTTTTTTTTTCTACAATTAGCTTGGTTGGATTTCAAAGCAGCGGCCCCACCATCCCCATCACTTGATGCCTCTATCACCCGCTGCCACAACTTTACAGCCAATCACCACCAATTGCCGCCAATCAAGATCACTCTTCTTTGGGTTATCCTTTCTGATACATATTTGTATTTTATGAACTATAAACTGATACAATTTCTCACTTCATATGGTCATTTACCTTGAAGTTTTTGTAAGATGGTCTGTAAAATTTATGATTCTAAATTAGTATGTGCTGTGATTTGCAGATGCATGCCATTGTCGATGAAATCATATTTGGAGGGCAGGTGTTGGAAACTAGTTCTGAGCAAGTGATGAAGGCTGTTGAGGAGATTTCTAGGTGCATGCATATGATTTTTCTTTATGCTTTTTTCCCCCTCATTTCTATTAAATAATTTTTTCTGCTCTGATCAATAAATATACTATATATATAATTGGTTTCTCTTGCGCAGACTTGAAAAATCTTCCAACTCAATCAGCTTTGTGCCTAAGGCTGTATCTGGAAGGTTTGGCCGTTAACTAGCTAACGAGTTCAACATTTTGGTCGGACTTGCTGTGGGCTCACAGTTTTTTTCTGTTCTATTGCGATGCGACATCAATCTTTCCGTTTTATGTTCAAGTTGATTACTATTATTGTCTGGGTTACTATTTCTATGATCTCTTTTATAAGGGGACTCTTTCATGTATTGTTGTGGTAATAAATATTGAAATCAAAAGTGTCAATCCCATCAAATTTTCTCGTTATATCAAAGATGCCGATTCTAATTTAAAGTTCTGTGTAGTCCTACCGATAGATCATTTTATTTTGTTACCCACGCAGTGCAAGGCTGCTCTTGCATGCTCTGGATTCCTTCCTCCGTTTCATTCGCCATGTGTAGTCTCTGATGCATGGTATTGTTCCTTTTCAGGAAATCCAATATTAAAAATAAAAATAATTTGCCTTGCATAAATCGGTTCTATGGTGTAGTGGTTAGCACTCTGGACTTTGAATCCAGCGACCTGGGTTCGAATCCCGGTAGGACCTTTTATGAAAAAAAATTCTCCTATTTTTATAAGCTTTTAGCCACTGTCTTCCAATTGATTAAAGAAGCTTTAACTAAAACAGACCTCGTCAATATAAAGCAAGATATTGGCCGCCATGCGATAGCGATGAAGTTAACAAAACCATTGTGCGCTTGTATAATTAATGCCCTCTTCTTTAGCAATTTGTTATTTAAAACTTCAGGGCTGGATGTGAAAGTTCTAAGCGCTTGTATAAACTATTTGAGATGCAAATAAGAATCCACTATGAGCATGGACACCTATATATGGACATTATATAATTGTGGCGAATCCAAACAGATCTATAAAGAGATCACAAGTTGGACTACAAATTAAAATAGAGAAAGCTAATGGTTCTATTCTTCGTCAATATGCATTCTAAATATTCTCTCTTAGCATCTCTTTTCCATTTATTTTTATCAATATTCTATATTCCCTTAGAAATTTTATACTTGTAATTTAATTCTATGCATAACTTTAAGCCTAACACTAGATCCAAATTCTTTGGTTGATATGGCAGATATCTTGAATAGATAAGAATTACAACGAGACTTAATTTATACGCATTTTTTAGTGACTATTATGTTCACTATAATCTAATATTCTATTCTAATGATTAATATCCATTTGTCTGATAACTTAGCCGTTTAGAAAATCATATTCCATCATTTTCAATTTATAATCCGCTTGATTTGCTATTAAACGACGATTAAATTTTGTCACAATGCTTAGTTAACTAGATTTGGTTTTCAAAACAAGCCAATTGAGATAATCCAAACCACGATTTACATAAGATATAAAGTACTGTGGCGTCCATATGCTAATTATTTGCGGATATATCATAGGATAATTTAATTACTTGTAGTTAAATAATTATTATATAAGTAGTGATAAGACATCCATTACATCAACGCGTTGATTGGTGTTATGAGCTTGTCTAGAAAATTAATTAACATGCATCGTGACAACACACCTATTACATCAATGATATTTTAGTAAATGACGCGTCTAGATCTTATATTTTACTTATAAAAAAGGTACACTTTATTTTCAAAGATATTATATTAATATTTTTAAACGTTCTAAAAATATTTTAGTGACGTTTTGATCATGGAAGTTAACAAAGGTATACCTACATTAATTTTGGGGAGTATAATAAATTTTATACTGATCTTATTTCAATTAAAATATTTTGATAATTATTTTAATGACTACATCACCAATAAGGACATTAATTTGATTATTAGAGCATGATGAAATCATCGTTAATACAATAATGAATTTATATTAGTATTTTCAATGTTTAAAGACTATTAAATTATTTTAATCTTATTTTTTTTATGATTAAAAAAATATAACATAAACATTTAACAATTTTGATAACTGCTATGCCACATGCTAATAATTCAATCAATTAACGTTTTCCCTTTCTTTTTCTTTTTTTTTTACATTACGTATTTTTCCTCTTTCCTATTAGTTAAGATGTTAAAATTGACCTATGAAAACACATAGTCCTAGGGACAATCAATTAGCTCCCGTAGGAAAAATCTAATGACTAACGCACGTAGAAATTATATCATAGGATAATGGATTAATCTCTCATAAATGTAAGGGTATCGTCTCTCCATACATTAGTTATTAGTTTCAATGATCAAAAATCTATCATGATTTATCTCCCATATAATGGTCCAAAATGAACTGATAAGAATCACTGGGTTACGGATTTCAACATCTTTAGCATCACAGGGACAATCAATTAACGTTTTCCGAAACTGCGGGGGGAGGAGATGCAGAGGAGGGCGGCGGTGACGCATTGGCAGTGGAGAGGAAGAAAGCAGCGCCGGGGGAGATGAGGAGATACCGGAGGAGCAGAGAGCGGTGGGATGGGTGGCGAAAGACACTCTGGCAGCAAGGAAGGGGTGGAGGGGTGGCTGAGCAACACGGCGAAGGCGAAGTAATCTTCGATGACCCCTTCCCCAAATCGTACAACTCATGCTCCTCTTCCATCATCATCCACCGTCTTCTCCGCATTTCCCACTACCTTATCCTCGCCGACGATGCCTCACGCTTGCGCCTAACTCCCCTCCGTTGATACATCATTCACGTCGACGACATTGTTACCATTCTCCACAGTCAGACCCGGAGAAATTCTTACTTTGATGCATCAAAATCTAGTGTTTTCTGAAAAATTTTGATAGGCCTACCACATGTTTCAGATACGTTCCGAGGCTAGTGGAAGGGGAGGATCTGAAATAATCGAGGAGTCTGGTGGCAAAGATGGTCGAGGGGTTCGTCGATACCGGTCAAGACGCCGATGACGGTGCTGATGCTTGAAGAGCAGCAGACGACGGGCGTACGTGGAGTTGACCCTCCTCCGGTAATAGCCCATATTTCTCATCTTGATATATACAACAAATGGATGACATGTTCCCGGCGGTGATCGACGACGAGCATATATTGCAGAGGATATCGATAACAGGAAAGCGTGGAGGAAGAAGATGGTGATGAAGGGGAAGAGGAGAATGAGGCGGAGGAATTTCGAATAAAGGGCTTCTCTGATTACTTGTTTGAAAATTACGGGTCCCGTTAGTCCTAACCAATAATACGAAGGTATTAAAAGCTACTGACTTGGACAGATATACCATCAAACGAAAGCGGGGCCCTCCTCGACACGCTTCCACAGTCACGTGGGAATGTGAATCCCATTTTCCTAATTGCACTATTTATGGAATTTGTTCCCGATCAAACTTGGCTACAAATACTGCCGATAATACCTCGCTCCGTTGCTCCATCGCACTGCTTCCATTCCAACTACTTCCTCTACGATCGCTCCCCAGATCTTCTCGCTCCCATCGTTCGCTTGATTTCTGCTCGCATCGACCAATCTCGCAGCCTTCCGACTTCGATTCACCTTCCCCGAACCAGCCACGCGCGGCGTTGCTTCGCTAACAATCTTTTGATCGTTCGAGCTCGGTGGTGGGGTTCTAGGAATTTTGGTCGTGTGCTTTAGGTCGATGAGGTTGAACGGAGAAATCTCGCACCTCCGAAATGAGGAGGTAGAAGAGGGAGAAGCCGAAGAGAGGGTTCCCCTTACGTCGCTCTCGCCTCCGCCGCCGTCGCAGAAGCTTGTCGTCGGATACGCTCTCACGTCGAAGAAGGTCAAGAGTTTCTTGCAGCCTAAGCTGGAAGGATTGGCGAGGTGAGTCCCTTCTACTTCAAAAAATCGATATTGGAAACTTATGAAATAGGTTGGTGGTTTTTCTTAGGATGACCTGAGGTTAGATGGAACACTAGGTTTGTGACGAGTCCATCGATTATCAAAGTGACTTTGGGTTTAGACGGCAACGATACGGCTTTGCGTTGGTTTATTTTTAATTTAAAATGAGAGAGATCGTTAACTTAAATATTCTCCATCTTTTCTGTCTCGTAATTCATTATTTTTTTTGTTTTTTTTTAGTTTTGCGTGCTTATCTTTAAAATAAATATTTAGTTTTCCCGTTGATTCTCAGTTCCTTCTATTTGTTTATTTCCTTTATGCTTTTTTTTTTTCATTCTATTGTTGGCGTTTGAAATATTTAATCAACATTCTTATCAAATCCGGCCTCCGTTTAAGAGGATAATAAGGAAGTTCATAAACCATAGCGTACTATTTCAAAGACAGCTGGCATTGATTCTTGCAAGCGTCCACAACAAAGGCTCTATTTGCCTTATCTTCAACAGTAAGCTTATTCAGCGTTTATCTAAGCTGACATGTTTGATGTGGTGGAATCTGGAATCTTTTGTTCCATAAATCATAAGATTCTCCTGCCCGTGCAGCTGGGCCATCATGTCTGAGAAAATAGCGACATCATTCCGTGAATCTCTTGGATCCTTCAGGAAATTAGTATCATATTTAGTATATTGTGAACAATTAGCTCAGGATATATATATCCTGAACGACTGTATTTGCCCGAGTCGTGCGTGATAATGGGGAAGCACAGTAACTCCGTCACCTAAGCACCTACTTCTCAAGTCAGACCACCCGACTTTCCACGCTCAATGTTGATGCCCGAGCACTCGCAGTCGCTCGGCATTGCCGCCAAACAATTGGATTCCGATCAAATTGCCGTCGTAATTAACCGTGGTCCGGTTGGTCGGTCGGCCGGATGACGGCGACGACCCCAACGGGTTCAGGAGTTGGACTATAGTACTCATCGGAGAAGAAGAGATGGAGAAAAATATTGTACATTCTCCATTACTTCATACACACACAAAGATACTAAGCCGAGCACCTGCTCTACACGCCTATTGTGGGTGAGTGAGAATCCATGCACAGCGAAAATTACTGTGCATGCCTCGAGTAACGTACACCACTCATGTGCAGAAGCTCAACATATAATAGCCCTGTATATTGAGAGAGAGGATGTTATACTGCACGATTCCTCATTATGCGTGACTTGCGATCCATCGTCCGATTCTCTTGCCATCAACTGTCATACACACTATAGCCAATCCCTAAACCTAGTGGGTCACCTGTGTCATCCCTCTCGTCGCGATCTGTCGTGATTGCGAGGTCGAGTTGTGGCCTCCGCCGCAACCATAAGGTTGAGCAACAACCTTCGCCACGGCCGCGAGCCTTCGCCGCGACCGTGAGGCTCTATCGCGACAGCAAGGCTGAGCCATGGACTCCACTGTGACCGCGAGTCGGGATCTGACCGCAATCCGAGATCCGACCACATTCTGACCGGGATTTGATTGCAGTCGCGATCGACCGACAGCGATGGCGAGGGTTGAGGGGTTCACGTGTTGACATTGTTCATTCTTTGTTACTGTGCAATCGTGCACTTGTTGCGTATGATATCAATCCCATCGCACCCACGGTTCGTCGGAACGGACGGAGAACGCTCGGAACGGGCGTTCCGGAACTGGAACGCCTTATGCTGTTCCGGAATTGGAATGCCTTATGCCATTCCGGAATTGGAACGCCTTATGCCGTTCCAAATTTTCGGCTTAAAATATTCCACGGCGAAGACATTGACTGGGGGAGAAGACGAGTTGACGAAGGTTGCGAAAGAAAAAAAGAGACGGCATTATGATCGTTCCGAAATGAAATTAGAGACATTTCAGAACGGGAACGAAGGAGTCCGCGATGGTTACCGTGACTGTTCCGACGAACCCCGGTCGCACCAACCAAGGGGCGGGATTGATATCCTGTGTGACTTATCCTGTATAGTAATGAGGAATGCACAATGTCACCCCTCGACCCTCGCCCCTCGCCCCTCTGCGATTGCGCGCCTCCCTCGGCCCAAACCAATGTCGTTGGCTAATCGCAGTTGCGGTCTGATCTCGATCGGATCCCAGTTCGTAGTTGTGGCGGAGGCTCGCGGTGCAGCTAAGGCTACAACTCGACCTCGCGGTTGCGGCAGATGTCGCAGCTCGACCTCGCGGTCATGGCAAAGGCCGCAGCTCGACCTCACGGTCGCGGCAGATCATGGGGAGAGGGACTGTGCAGGTGGCCCGACTAGGTTCAGGGGTTGTATATAGCGTGGATGACAGTCGACTGTGAGGGAATCGGATGGTGGATCACGAGTCTCGCACGGGCGCATGATAAAATCCCCCTCCCCCCTTTATATATATATTTTGTTGCATTACCTTTGCTACCGACTTAGATGTCCTCATTGTCACTGAGCTTTAAAAGTTGACGTCTGACATTGATTTTACAGTGTTGTACCCTGTTTCTTGCCATAAAAAAAATACTCGCACAAGAAAATAGCTATTTATTTATCAGACCTGATGTCTCAGTATTCTGAAAAGTCAAAAAACTGAAGAGGAGATTTTGTGATATGTGATGCAGGAAGAAAGGAATTATATTTGTTGCCATTGACCACTGTCAGCCACTTTTAAATCAAGGTCCTTTTGACATTGTTCTCCACAAGGTCAGGGGTTTCCCATGGATAATAACTGCTGTTGTTTTAAATTTTGATAGGCAACGACTTTTTCCATGTTAGAGATTGAAATTATTGATTTTTTTTTATTGTTATTTCAATGATTCAGCTTATTGGTAATTTTCTTAGATATGTTAACAAACTAGTGATCCCAACTTTTGTGTATTGATTTTCCACATGCTGGAACTGATAATCTTCTGTCTTTTAATATTTGTGCAGTTGACTGGAAAAGAGTGGCAACAAATTCTAGAGGTTTGTGATTACCTTCTGAAATACTATAACCTCTTTTTGATCACTTATCAGTATACTATCACCTGATCAATTCAGTTACTCCAAAGGGCAGATAATTTCTTCATCATGCTAAAACTCAATCTATTCCATCAAAAGTTGAAGTGTTACTCGATGGTTAACCTACAGGGTTCCCCTTCTACTGGTTTTACTTACCGAACTTTTCTCTCCGTCTAATTAATAATAGTGAGGTTGGTGGAAGTTATAACAGAGTATTGTACTTCATCTTCCCCAAAACTATAGCCCCAAATGATCGAAGGTGGCCCAAATTGTGATGCATCTAACTCGTGACCTATTTTTCTTGGATCTGACCTTAGGTTTTAAAGTCATCTTTTTAGAAACTTTATTCTTGTAGTTCCTGGTATATTGATGGCTCCTGATGCAAGATCAATTTAATACTGGTAGCCATGCTTTTTCAGTAGGATTCTAGTCTTGGTACGCCATGATTCAAATTTCTGTTGTCTAACTTGTACATTTTTCTTTTGCAGAGTCTCAGTCCCTTACTCCAACTATATTGACCTGAACCTTTTACAGCAAGTAAATTGCTTGAATATTTTTGATTTTCAACTAATAAATTGTCACTGCTGATGGAGAAAAAAGTTATCATTAAATTTGATCTAATGTTTCAATTTTTTGTTGAAGTTATCATAATTTATGTTCCACTCTCTTGGTGATTGTATTATGATCTTCGCTCTAGGAGAATAATTTCCAAAGTTCATCTTCTGAATTCGCTATGTCAGAGGCATATTATTATTTTTTTCTCTTAATTCTTTGAAGGATTACTTGGAAAAACATCCAGAAGTTACTGTACTTGATCCACCAGCCGCCATAAAACATTTGCATAATCGCCAATCAATGCTCCAGGATGTGGTTGATCTGAATTTGTCAGACAGCTATGGTAATTTTTGTTATGCATCATCCTGAAAATTGGTTGCATGGTCACAGATATATTATTTCCCATATTCCATGTGGACCATGTCCATTACAAGAATAATTTGATAGACTTATCCTCAGCTTCAGTACATTTCTGTTTGCAAAATCATTGACTATTATCCACCATAAAGTATTCACATGCTAAAAACAATCTTATCTAACTTATCTTTTATGCTTTCCAACCGTGAGCTCACAATGATACACTATAATTGAGCCTGTTTGTATAATAATTGCAGGCAAAGTTGGCGTTCCTAGGCAACTGGTTATCACAAAAGACCCTTCATCAATTCCAGATGCTGTTACCAAAGCTGAGTTAAGTTTACCATTAGGTAAACCCTTTGACAACTGTTTCACTATCTTAACAATGATTCTTTGAGCACGCAAATTATTGCAACTGATGTTGGAAGGAAGGAATGGGATCTCTAGATGTGCAATAGCAAATTTACTCTATGCCATCTAATGGTATATTGCTATAACAACCAGGATGGCTTAACAATGCGCACATCCATTTAGTAAAATTTGTTTGCATATCAGTTGTGGACAATCTAGCTCTTCATGCTACATAGTTACAAACCAAAATACTTAGGTCCTAATTCCTATGGTGGATGAGCTGTAGTAGGAAATGCACTTAGGAGAAGGCTTCCAAGGCACTGTTTCTCGTTGTTTCCTTGGGCAGGAAAGGTGGGACCAAAGGAATGTGTTGGGGAATTGTTTCTCCATCACATTCATGTTTGGCTTTTGCCTGAATTGAGCAGCAAACTACTGGGCACAGTCTCGACTCAAAGCTCTGGTCAAAATTCACATCAAATTTATTTTTGAAATCTAAGAAATGAATCATTTTTCATACAGATAATTAAAAAAAAGTAAAGTTTCTCTCCCTTTTTCTTTCCGTCCAGGAAATCACAAACAAAGAATCTTTCTCTTTTCATTGAAGCCAGTCTTGTTTACTTGTTTCTCCTTCATCTGCTATTTTCCTTCGATGTAGGAAAGTGACCCTTAAAGTTAGTTCCAAATGTTCATTGTCATGCTAGCTTAGTTTATTCCACTTCATTTCTATGTTTTTTTTGTTTAATAATATCTCCATGGACACCACATATTAGTTTATCCATTCCTGGAATGTAGGTTATGTTAATTGCATGTAGTCCAAATCAATTTCTAGAAGTTACTTTTTTTTTTTCTTTGTAGATAGGGGTGGGATTTAGTTTGATGTGTCTTCATATTTACTAACAATCACTGATGAAAGGATTCAAAGATATACTTATGCACAATTTTTAAATGTCTTCAGTGTTCTCATACATATATTCCCTACATAGTCATCATTCGTGTGTATACATATTTCACTAAATAATCAATATTTCATAGTTGAACATGTGCCCATGCATAGATTTATCATAACCTGGACATCTTTAGTCACATTTTATTGAGGCCCTAACTCAGTCTGCATTGTCCAACTGGTCACTTTTGTTAAGGGGACAATATGGTAATATATTCTGTAAACATAATTGGAATGCATGCCTTTATATTCCAGGAAAGGGCATCTGATTACCGAAGTCTTTGCAGGCTTCAATATAGTTGGTTGCTGATGCAGAGATTAGCGTTGTACATGTTTTTGTAGTGTTACAACCAATCGCAGTTGGGATACAATTATGATAAATGACATATCTCATAAATCTGAATCAAAATTAAGAATTAACAAAATAAAGTAGCATTTGAATGAAAAATAGTATATTTTAAAAAATGGGTATTTCTCTTAGCTGTGACTAGATGGATGAGACGATATATATAGAAGGCGGTGAAACTTTGCTCTGTCCAATCAGTAGTCTTTACCTAGTGGTGAAAGAAACAGCGTGTACTTAGTTTACTTGGCAGTTAAAATTTTCTTTTTAGATGCTTGATATCTGTCTCTTATGATGTGTTTCTGATGCAAGTATTTTCTATGTTTAAGGTTAGAAAATTTGTTAGGATTAGCCATAGACATCAAATTAATGGGAACTTTCATTTAACAGCAGGCACCATTTAATCGACATTAAGACAGTCCCTGGAATGAAAGAAGTAACATGATGTAGCACAAAACTCTTTGGTGCCAATTGTAGTAGTGTGAAGTAGTATCTGCGATACTAATTGATATAGCACAAATTGATTTGATACCAATTGATACAATGCCAAAATTTAATCCTCAAATCATGCAGGAGATTGGTATAAATTTGATTAAGCAAAAGATAACTATCTCACTCTGAAAAAAAAATAACCTGCACAAAGATTGAAAGTGGATTATTCATTAGTCGAAACTGGAATATTATATAAAGACATGACAGTGTTATAGACTCACAAGCAATTAAACTAAGAAAGAAATACCATTTATTGGGAAATGTAACCACCCAATCAAACTCGTAAATTACAAACTACTCATTAAACTATTACCAAATTAAAAGATGCATCCAGTTCTAAAATAGAACAATTACAAACATAAATCCCATTATACCTTGAAGTAGCCAGGTTATCACGCTGAGTTACACTTAGCTGATTTGTCGAATTGTCAAGTGGCTTGAGCACCAAGGACTCAAGTACCTAGCGCCCGAGCCTGAGTGCCTAGTTGCCTAGCTGGCCCGAGCTGCCTAGTTGCCTAGTTGATCCGAGTTGCCGAGTTGGTTTGAGCTACTGAGCTAGCCTGACTTGCTGAGCTAGTTCAACCTACCGAGCTGAGCTGAGTTGCTACTTCACTCTGAGCCCGATCACTAGGTTGAGTCCCCTGGGCTGGCTGAACCTTCTAGTTTCGGTAGGCTACAGGCAGATAAGATCTAGGATCCCCACTTCTTCATGTGGTGCTCTCCATTTTCTCATGATGTGCTACTTGCTTCCCCATGATCTCCAAATGCATCTTGCCCTCTCTCACCTATAAATATCAAGTATATTGTTCTCGAAAAGGGGATCTCTCTCTCTCAGACTCCCTCTCTCTATATTTTCCTCCTTCCATGCAACCATTTGAGCACCACAGTGACTTAAGCATTAGAGGGGCCTTGCTGGGGGCAATTCTTGGCGAAAGCTTTAATATGTGTTAATAAATGTGGGTTCAATCACATCGTGGAAGAAAACTTCGTCAACAATCTCAAATGAGTCGATAAATTCTTGCCGCATCATCCCACTGTGTAGTATTGCGATCCTTGTATATGACTTCACCCAAGGGTATGTCATAGTCAATCGAATTGCTTTTCTCATGCTGCGAGATGGATAAATCAACAAACTCCATGGCAACATAGTGTTTTCCTGATCATTAGCACGTTATATCTGAAGGCAAAAGGTTATGACCTCAAAATGATGTAGCTTTTTTTGTACCACTGGTGTTCATCCATGCAAATTTGACTTGGCAATAGTTTAACCGTTTGTTATATAGACAGAGTAGTGAATTAGGAACATGTGTGCAGCTAACTTGCGTGCCTACATTTTAACCTGAGCATGGTTGTGTTCTCTTCATGTTGTTATTTTGTTTCTTTTTGCAGTTGTCAAACCTTTAGTCGCTGATGGAAGCGCAAAATCACATGAACTGTCACTTGCCTTTGACGAAGTTTCCTTGTCAAAACTTGATCCTCCGTTGGTTCTCCAGGAATTTGTTAACCATGGTAGTTTGTTTTTGACTCTTCATTGCCAGCCTACCTTTTTCAGTAAACTATTTTCTAAACTTTCCCCATGCCATATATAGGCGGGGTTCTCTTTAAGGTCTATATTGTTGGGGAGGCAATAAAGGTTGTTCGTAGGTTTTCTCTACCTGATGTTAATAAGCGGGAACCATCAAACAACACAGGTGTCTTTCAGTTTCCAAGAGTTTCTTGTGCTGCTGCATCTGCAGATGATGCAGAATTGGATCCTAGTATTGCCGGTAAGGTTAATGCAGAAGACGCACCTGTGATGAATTTTCTGTTGGCTAATAGTATGTCACACAATGTGATGTGAGATGAATTTTTTTTTTCTTTCTAAGCTTCTTTACTTCTATTCTCTAGAACTTCCTCCGAGGCCTTTGCTTGAGAACCTAGCTAGGGAGCTCCGTCATCGGCTGGTGAGATGATTTGCTTTTGTATGCACTATCCAATTAATTTGTTGGTTTGTTGAAGTTTTAGTCTTGCTTATAATTGCCTGTAGGGTCTTCGATTATTCAACATAGATATAATCAGAGAGCACGGAACAAAAGGCCGGTTTTATGTCATTGATATCAATTATTTTCCCGGTAAATGCAGTCTACTTACTTGTTCAGTTTTTTTGGTTGGAAAGTTTATTTTTAAGGTTCATTAATTTTGGGTTTTATTCATATTCTTTTGTTTGTCATTGGTTGGTTTCCTTTCCCTGTCATACTTGTCTTAGAACGCAAATTGAACAAGCAATAACTGTCAGAGAGAACATTAGATATACAGCTCTTTGTTGGTGATATGCTTGCATTATGAATGTTCAGTCGGAAAATTCTGGCCTTGTTTGATTAGATAAGCAGCCCACTGTTTGATATATATATTTTTTGATTTCCCGATATTTCTCACAATAACATTTTTCGTATGGGTTGGGGAGAGTCCAAGTATCTTCGTTTGAAATATAAATTTTATTATGCAATGTAGTCAAAAAGTGGAGAGATTTTTTCTAAAAATAAATCTTGTCAATTCTCAATTGAAATATGAAAATATTGAAAAAAATTAAATAGTTCAAGTCTATGTTTACTCTCTCTCTTTGAATATGAATCAGTCTGCTTTTCTGTGCCTTTCGGTTTAAACAAGCACAATGAACGTTTTCATGATAAATGTGAATTTTCAAGTTATCACATCAAATTAGTATATTTGTATAGGCGTGATTTGTGTATTTCCATATGGAATGAAATAATGCATGTGTATCCATTGGCAATATCTTTGATTAATGGTTCTTGTCTTGAAAACTGTCCTTGTCATCTCTGTGTCGTCTCTGTCATAGGGTGGATCTGAGGAAAATTTCCTCAAATTATTTAGCGACTCTAAAACTATATGTTGGATTATTTTCTTAGTATCACGCCTTCTCGCCACATTTTGCTATATATGACCACTAAAATCCCAGCATCTCTAGAAAGTCCGTGTCAATTACTCGTTAATTCAGCTTTTATTCAATTGTGAGTTATTCCCTTGTTGATGCAACTTCAACAAATATTATGTTCTTAGTTGCGTTGTGCAAACTCTGCATGCAGGCTATAGTAAAATGCCAGGATATGAACACATATTCACTGACTTCCTCCTCGGCCTGGTAAAGAGCAAGCTCAAAAGGTGACTATCGAGAAGTTAAACATGACTTGCGGGGTTAGCGTTAATTTGTCAACATGAAAAAGGCTAAAACACATCTGAAATTCCTCAATGCACATAAGCTCAATCTGATCTCAGCAAATTGTTATTCACGAGCAAGTGCTGCTTTCTTCGACTGCCCATTTCTAATCAGCCTTTTGCATTGCATTTTTAATCATTAATCAGCCCATTTCTTCTTGCTTAGCTCCCACTTTCATTGTTCTCTTTCTGCATCAAATTCATGTTGTCTTCGTTTGTGCATTCTGTTTGTAACATGCTTCATTCATTATTTAGTGGATGGTCAAATGTTAAATGTAATTCCCAAACGGCGTGTCGCCTTGCGGTGTCGCAAAACATATTCGATTCAAATTATCATATGGAATAAAATATAATTTATTTTATTTGATTCAATTTTTAAATAATGTGATAAAAAAATATTTATTTAGAAGTTTTAATTTATAATTTAGTTCAATATTTTACTGTATTATTTTTGAAGGACTTTTGAAAATTTTGAATAATTAATTATATTATCTTTTGTTAATTTTCAGAATCAATAAAAAAATTACGAATTGTATATTTTTCTTTATCGATATGATAGATTATTTGAGAATGATCTATTATTTTGAATCAAGATGAAATAATATAATCGCAATAGATAATAATTATATTCTAATCCCAATTTTGTGAATATCGAATGCCCTTTTGTCGCGTGTCACTTGCTGGGCTGGTTCTGTACTAGTGCTACGGATGAGCCTTATGCACACTTAAGTGGGGCCATCGGCACGCGGCTTATTCAATAATGTCTAAGAATTTTACTTAATTGCGTTTTAGCATGATAAACCATGAGATATCGAGCAAGCGTTTAGTTTATCTTTGTCCTAATTGCTACCCGTACATATTAATTATACTTAATAGGTTTTAATCTTTCAACACATTTCTTAACTCGTACGACATGTCTACGAATAAAATAAACTATTAGTTAGTTTTTTTCTAGGAGGTATTTTATTAAGGAAAAATAAATAAAGAAATATGGTTGTGATTTTTTTTTGGTGTTTGAAAAAATAATTGTTGTGATTTGGTCGGAAGGTTTGGGATTATACTGGCAAATACCTAAAAAGTGTTTCTTTAAAATGATTTTTGGGAATGCTTTTATTAAAAACCCAAATTGTTTTCCATTTCTTCGAAGGTTTCTCTTTTATTTCACAATAAAAAATGCGGTTGGAAGTGAACATTTAACTAAAACAATTAAATCCGTGCGCTACATCTTATTTTTATCCCAACAACAGAAAAAAATAAACAATATTCTTCTGCATGTGTCAACTGCACAATTTAAAAATGAATTTTTATAAATCCACTTTTAATACATACATTTATTTAGTTTTCGCAGGCTGCAGGTTGAAATTAGCAACACATCCAACGTTACATGATTAATGTGAAAGCCACGAGGAATAAAATTACAAGCAAACGACAATTTCCTTAATTAATCATGAGGTATAAATTATACATAAACAACAATTAGTACACAGCCTAATTGAAATTAAGGAAGATAAGGGACGACAGCCATGCATGCATAATTAAAACCTGTACTGTTATTAATGACAAAGCTATCATTTCAACAATAAACTAAAAACTTATTATTACGGAAACTGCTCGACTGTAATCATAGGCACTTGCAAAAGCCATGAAAGTATGGAAGTCGGAATAATTTTTTCACAAATTTATCACATTGCCCTTCATTTCTTTCTGCTCGAACTCGATGAACCACTTTTGACAAGGCATAAATTAATTAAATGCAGCAGTTGATAAAAATATTAATAACAGTGATGCATTGTTTGGCTGTTGGGACGGCCCAACCACCACCGAATTATGAGATTTTCAACAATTAAGACTCATTAAGCGATAGATAATTGTATCCGAACCCACTAATGCTCAACTAATTCACCTATCAAACGGGAAATAGTGCAATTGAGTTATCATTTTGAAATTTTGTTCCATAAACTTTGCTAAACTACATCAATCCACAGACGACGAAGAATTTATTATTTAATAATTTACTTTTTTAAATAACAAAAAATCCCTCAAGGAGTCATATACATACGATGAGAACGTCCTTCATATCTTAGATTTAATACTTTAGTTTAGTTTACTTTTAAAAAAAATCAAAATCACTATCATTTTGGAAGTTACTCCACGCATTCAGTTAAATGATATACATATTGTTTATTTATATTAAACTAGGTTTAATACATAATTTTTTATGTTAATAATGTATTTTTTAAATTAATACTTTTGTTTAATTTTAGATTACAATTGTCACTCGTAAGATAAAATGGTTAAATATTAAATTAGAAGGGCCCAAAGTGAAATAATAAATATCATGTCCATGGCACTTTAGTAATATGTGTCAAATGTTGTGGCTTTCTCAACGTAAATTAGTGAAAAAGATCTATTTAATAGTAGAAAACATTGGAAAAAAATTTGTTCTTGTAAGAAAAAGATTGATTGGCACATCGGCGATCCCCTCTCTTTCTCTCTCCTCCTCTATCCACTTCTTCGCACTGTACTGCTCGCCTCTCCCAGTGACCCTGCGTCCGGCTCCGGCCTTCGTCGTCTCGCCTACGATTCGCCTCTCCAGGTGGTGCTCGGATCCACCGGTGTTGGCCACGGGATCAGATTTCTCTTGCCGCAGCCGGTGTCTGGACTTCACAAGGAGGCGGCGAGGGCAGAAAGCTCGCCTTCTGGGCACAGTGGGCAGACAGAGCCGACCGACCTTATCTTGGTGGCACGGTGGTCATTCCCCGGGGGGAGGGGCGGGGGTGGAGGGGGAATGAAACCGACTATTGAAACTTTATTTTGAGGTCGGTAGATGGAGGTGAAGACGTCACCTCCTCGCGGGGCGACGTCGCGAATAGCATTTCCCTTGGAGGTTCTTATTTCGGTGCTCTCTCTTGAGGTAGGATGCTTCGATCCGTTTGTCTCTCTTTTATTGGAGTTTTTTCGGGGATTTTATTGTTGTGGGTGGGAAGATTTGCTGTTGAAACTGTTAAGGTGGATGGATTTGAGTTTGGCTGTAGAATTTTGACTTCTGTTTAGGCGTGTGTTCGTGATCTGGCGCAATTTTGTGGGGAATAGGGAGGCCTGACGAGGGCTGCTGGTGGTATAGGGTTTACTGATTTTCATGGGTAGATCTCATTGTAGACTAATACGAAGTCATTTGAGGATTTAGCTGGTGAAATCTGTATTCTAGATTGAATAAAGCTCCTGGTGAGAGAAGCTTGATTTCTTACTCGCTTTCAACTTGTCCGAGTTTACCCTAAATTTTTTTTTTAAACGCTAGCAAAATAATGTTATGTCTTGTAGTGCAGACAGTGCCACTATACTGAATTTTACTCGGATCGACAGTCTTTTTTGTCTCTTTCATTTCATCTTTCCTAGCTATTTCATGATGCCTTTTTTTTTTAATGTGGTTTATGAACAAGGTCTTAGTTTGTCCCTTCTAGATAATTCTGCTTCTGGTGAGTTTTGGAGGAACTGGTGCAGAATCTCAAGATAAGTATCCATTTCTTTGGCAAACTTTGGAAGCTGGGGAGGGAGATGTTTATCTCACTCACTCATGTATCCACGATGAGATACTCCACCAGAGGCGGCGCCCGGGCAGAAAAGAGTATTCGGTCACTCCACAAGTATACCATGAACATAGTTCCTCAGGATCACAACAAGTTGGTAGAAGAGCTTTGCTTCAGGTGTCTACTACACCACCACTACAAAAGGATTCGAAGAAGCCTATCCGGATATACCTAAATTATGATGCTGTTGGCCATTCTCATGATAGGGATTGTCTAAACGTTGGAGATCTTGTGAAGGTAAGCTGTTGAAATTAATAAAATTGCTTATGAACAATGATATCTTGTATTTTATAAGCGAGAACCATTCTCTGATCATGGTGTTGCTTCAGCTTGGTGAACCTTCTGCAACATCAGTTCCAAGAACTCCCGTGTGCACTCCCACTGGGGGCAGACCAGTGTTTGCAGATTGTTGGTATAACTGTACATTGGAAGATATTTCAGGGGAAGATAAGAAGCAACGTCTTAGGAAGGTATGAATTATAGCCTATTTGTTCACTCTGTATTAAACAGTGGGTGTCATTTGTTTTTCTATTGATTTAAGTTTGATACAGTTGATTACTTTACTTCATTATTCCAATATTTTGCCATCTCTCTGGTGGTACTTTTGTAACTTTCCCTTCACAATTGTTGGCCAGGCTCTAGGACAAACTGCAGAGTGGTTCAGAAGTGCTCTAGCAGTTGAACCTGTTAAGGGGAACTTGCGATTAAGTGGATATTCCGCATGTGGACAGGATGGTGGTGTGCAACTCCCCCATGAATATGTTGAAGGTACTCTCGTTTGTTTTTGAGTTGGTTTATGTGTTCTACAGAATGTTACTTCAATGCTCCATTTTTTTGTATTTTGCTATATAATTTCTCTATCCCATGTAGATGGTGTTGCTGACACGGACCTAGTCCTCTTGGTAACAACTAGACCCACAACTGGCAACACTCTTGCGTGGGCAGTGGCATGTGAGCGAGATCAATGGGGTCGTGCTATTGCTGGTGCTTTCTTGCAACCATATTTGTTGGAAGTTAATGAAAGTTTCTTTGTTGTCATCGATGCCATAAAATTCTAATTAAAATTATCCTTCTATTATTTGTAGGTCATGTGAATGTTGCTCCTCGCCATTTAACAGCTGAAGCTGAAACGTTGCTTTCAGCCACATTGATACATGAGGTTTGTAAATGCTATAGAGTTCTACTTTTAAGTTCTTTTATTATACCTGACATGTGGCAATTGAAGAATATTTGTCTTTGAAGGTCATGCATGTTTTAGGTTTTGATCCTCATGCCTTTGCACACTTCCATGATGAGAGAAAGAGAAGGCGTAGCCAGGTATCAGTTTACTGTTTGTCATCACAATTTGATGTTTTTTGTTGCTTCATATGTAGTTCATTTGCCTACTTACTGTTTATCTACATATGTAATTACACTTTCAGGTCACTGTGCAAGTTATGGATGAGAAGCTTGGCCGTATGGTCACACGTGTTGTCCTGCCCCGAGTTGTTATGCATGCTAGATACCATTATGGGGTAAGTTGGAGCAAACAATTCTTTTCATTCTGTATTTGGACTATGAAAATTAGTTTAGTGTTGAAACTCGGGAATTTCTTTTTCTGGTGGCTTGATGTTTATTGCTGTTTGATAGGCATTTTCTGAGAATTTTACTGGCTTAGAGTTAGAAGATGGAGGTGGACGTGGTACATCAGGTAGCTTATTTCTAATAAAAAGCATCATTTAGTTAAACTTTTTTTTGAAAATTTAACTATTTTGCTTTCCATTATCACTAATAGATAGGTGTTTCATGGTCAGGTTCTCACTGGGAGAAAAGACTTTTAATGAATGAAATTATGACAGGATCTGTGGATACAAGATCTGTGGTTTCGGAAATGACCTTGGCTTTATTAGAGGATAGTGGCTGGTACCAGGCTAATTATAGCATGGCTGAGCACCTTGATTGGGGTAGGAATCAAGGAACTATGTTTGTTACATTTCCTTGCAATCATTGGAAGGGGGCATATCATTGCAACACTACTCAGTTGTCAGGCTGTACATACAACAGGGAGGCTGAAGGATATTGTCCTATTGTAAGCTATAGTGGGGATTTGCCTAAATGGGCTCAATATTTCCCACAAGCTAATAAAGGTAAGCTTAAGAATTGAAAGCACAACCTCTTCATATCTTCTGTTTCATGGTCTGAATATAACTGCTCTTTAGTAATGCTCATTTCATTGTGACTACATTTGTCTTTATTTGAATTCTATATTATTATCCTTGTAGTCATTTCTTTATTCCAAGGTCCTCCATTATTTCCCTCTTTGAATTGATAATAATAAAAAAAAATCCTGGCATGTTAAGCACCTTTGATTTGCAGCACTTGTAATGTAAACTCAAGGCTAGAGAAGAATGGACCATGAGAATTGAAGAGTTTGAGTTATTATTGATAGACAGAGTGATTGAGGCCAGGCTGTGTAATGTTTAAAATAGGGTAAGGGCCTTAAATACAAGGATCAGACATGATTTATGAAGGCATCAAAGATAAAGACAATGTTGTTTTATCCATGGATCATAGTCATTTCAATGGATCAATTTCTTCATTGTTTGAATAATTCCTTTTTAAGAAAAAAAAAATAGATGCAATGCACCATTGATTCTCTATCCTTAAGCATGATTTGCTTTTAGTGCACTGCACCCCGGTTCAACCTCTTTATGGCAGTAACTGAAATCATTCTCTTGTTTTTTTTCCCATTTATATGGTATATATATGGGCGTTCTATGTGATGCAATAATTTCTTATGATCTACAACTCTATGTAACGGTTACTCCTATTCAGGTGGACAATCCTCATTGGCAGACTATTGCACATATTTTGTTGCCTATTCTGATGGTTCTTGCACTGACACTAGCGGTGCACGTTCACCGGATAGAATGTTAGGTGAGGTCCGAGGAAGTAACTCGAGGTGAGGCTCAAATTTAGCGTCAGTTCAACCTGATAATAGCAAATCATTTGTGGAACAAACGAAAACCACATGAGAGACAATTTGAAACAAACTTTGGCTCAAAATCTCACCTCACTTGATCTTATTATAACATGCTATTTGTTTGCTAGGTGCATGGCTTCATCATTGGTACGCAAAGGCTTTGTTAGGGGATCTCTGACCCAGGGAAACGGTTGCTACCAACATAGGTGTGTGAATTATACACTAGAGGTAAATACCAATCTGTATATTTATGCTCCTATATGTACTACAATTGATCTTAATTTTATCTCATCTATATTGCTTAGGTTGCTGTAGATGGTATTTGGAAGGCATGCCCTGAAGCCGGTGGTCCTGTTCAGTTCCAAGGATTCAGCGGCAAGTTCTCAGTCATGCTAAAACATTTAATACCAAATTTATGCACAATTCCCTCTCATATAGGTTCTTGATGCTGCAGGTGAACTAATTTGTCCATCACATCACGAGTTGTGCAACAGCGTGCCTGTGTCCATAAACGGCCAGTGTCCTGACCGCTGTAGTTTTAATGGTGATTGCATTAATGGGCAGTGTCATTGCTTTCTTGGTTTTTATGGTTCCAATTGCAGTGAAAGTGAGTTAACAGGACTTAGCACTTGTGAAGTTTTAACCTATTTATGGGTGTGCCTTTACTGAATGATATTTATCCTTCATCGTCAAAACAATCATTTTGCTAAATACTTGGTGCTTGGATTGTTAGTATGGAAAAGTTTCTTGTTAATAGTTACTCAAGGAATGTTTCTTCGTTCACAGGATCATGTCCAGGAAACTGTAGTGGACACGGTACTTGCCATCCAACTGGAGTCTGTCAGTGCGAAAATAGTTGGACTGGCGTGGATTGTTCTACTGGTACTTTATGCAATATCTTCTTCACATTCATTTCCAATATACTTTATCAAATTTTTTTTATTTCTGCGCATTGTTAATCTGATGCGGTTTTGTCGAACAAACATCCATGTTCTGCAGCCGTATGCGATGAGCAGTGCAGTCTACATGGAGGAGTATGCGACAATGGCGTGTGTGAGTTCCGCTGCTCTGATTATGCTGGCTACACTTGCCAGAATAGCTCATCATTGCTGCCTAGCCTTTCTCTATGTGGAGATGTGCTAGTTCGGGATGTATTTGGACAACACTGTGCACCGAGTGAGCCAAGCATACTGCAGCAGCTCGAAGCAGCTGTGGTTGTGCCAAATTACAACCGCTTGATGCCTGGCAGCCACTCACTCTTTAGCATCTTCGACAACAGCTACTGTGCCACGGCAGCCAAACGGCTTGCTTGCTGGGTATGTTATTTGCGCCTAACTATTCTCGACTTCCTTACTGTTAATTTGGTTGTTTTCTAACCTTGCACGCACTTGCAAGTTCCCACAAGCTTTCATTAACTATTGCCAAAAAAAAAAAACTCTTCTATTTGTGTTTTTCTAAACTGTTGTAGATTTTTGGATTTCATTTTGATCTTGCATTTAACATTTATGATATGTTTGATCAAATCGCATATTTGATGTCACGTTCCCAATGCTCGTCTTGAATACAACCCATCCCAAACTTTTTGCTCATTTTGTATCATAGATCTCAATCCAACGTTGCGATAAGGACGGAGACAACAGACTTCGAGTGTGCTACTCTGCATGCCAGTCTTACAATGGGGCGTGCGGAGCGGCACTTGATTGCTCAGATCAGACTCTATTCAGCAGCGAGGAAGATGAGGGTCAGTGCACTGGCTTTGGCGAAACAGTACCCTGGTGGATTCGGCGCTTTGGGAATCTCTACTCACAGAGATGAAGCAAACTGTAAAGCTCTAGTTTTTCGTGTTTCTCATTTTCTTTCTTTCCTAGTTTCCATTTTAGGATCCATCGTCGCCTGGATTTTGTAGGCGAGGGTTAATCAATTAGGACTGCGATTTCACCCAATTAAGGTTCCAGGGCGTCTTGATGATAGTTAACTTTGTTGGGTTGAAGCAAAACTTACTAGGGCTTGTTCTAAGAATTAAGCCCTAATCCCATTGGAGATGTTTAATGATCGAGTTAACTTTAGAGGGGAAGGGGGAGAAAAACTGATAATTGTATTTATTTGTCCTTTTCTCTAATTTATGGTCCATTGGAAATGATTTGCTCGTCTCTCGAAGAAAAAAAAAAATAACGATGCACAGGGAAGAAATGGCTTGACATGCGAATCCTGTCATTGCTGTTGTGTTTTTAACCCTTTTTGTTTTTCATATTTTAAGAAAAATTGATATGATTTTATGCGGGCATTTGAAAATTTCTTGAACTTGTATTTGAACTCGATTCTGTCAAAAAAAGAGATAAATGTCAAATCCAATTTTTCAGTTTAGCTACGGAAATTCAATGCGTGGAAATTATTTTGAAGGCAAATTATTCGGCCCTTAAATTTTGTGCTGGGTTGTAACTTTGAGGTAGGAATAATTTTAGCACCCTTCAGAGGAGCGAGAATGCTCTCGCTGTCTACCGGCTATGGGCAGAAGGGGATGTCGCAGTCGGCGGTGCACGTGGACGTGCTCGTGGCATCGGCGTACGAGTAGCTGTGCTCCAATTTCAACTCCACAAATGGGCCTCTAAATTCAAACTGGAAAGGGTTTAGGCTAATATACATACACATAGGATTCGCGGTCATTGAGGGGACACGTGTGCTAACTCGAAACGAGATGGAATTGAAATACTGTCCCTTAAATTAGTAATATGTTCGCTTCGGACACGCTGCAAATACTTTTGTTCAATACAAAATAAATTTCTGAAATTTTATATTGTAAAAAAAAAAAATATTTCGTATACAGTACCTACTTTGACACCTAATAATAATTTTCCTTCACAAACAAATTATTACTAAAATATGCTTAATTTTGTATTTAACATTAGGGTGGAAGTATATCAGTATATGTATTTTTCTGGAGTACAATTATTGCCTATAAAACAAAAGGACAATAAAAGAAAAGGGAAATGCCATATCAATTTAAATTTAATGTATTACATTGCCCAACAAGCTATTGGCCGACGGCGAGCTCTGTTCGCTCAACCACGGATCCTGCACCGACACCGGCGAGTCCACATTCACTTCCTCGATCATGCTCCTCGCCAGCGCCAACCTCCGTATCTTGGACACAGCCCGAGGAGGCCGCTCCGCCACACTGTTTGCGGGAGAGGAGCAGAACGACGAGGCCATCGACAGTGACACGCCGTCCTCCGCCGGGGCCCAACTGCTGAGCTTGATCTGCTCCAGATCGTCCGCCACCTCCTTCATCGACGGCCGCATGTCCCGGTGGAAGGCCAGGCACCGGAACGCCAGCTCCACCACCTTGTACACCGAGGCCAGCGTCCAGGCGTCGCGGTGCGGCTCCAGGAAGGGGTCCACAATCTCGTCGACGCGCCCGCGGCCGATGCGGTCGACAGCGAGAGCGGCGAGGTTGACCTCGTTCTGCTGCCGCCCGAAGTCGACAGCCTTCATCCCGGTGACGATCTCCATCAGCACGACGCCGAAGCTGTAGACGTCGCTCTTGTCGGAGAGGTGGAAGTTCTGGTGGTACTGCGGGTCGACGTACCCCGGCGTGCCCTGCGGCGCCGTGGAGATGTGGGACTGGGAGGAGGTGGAGTCAATGAGGCCCATGCAGGAGAGTCCGAAGTCGGCGACCTTGGAGTGGTAGTTGTGGTCGAGGAGGATGTTGCTGGACTTGATGTCGCGGTGGAAGATGGGGGGCTGAACGGAGGAGTGGAGGTAGGCTATCGCCTTGGCGGTGTCGACAGCAATGGCGAGGCGTACGGTCCAGGGGAGGGCGGGACCGCGCTCGCGCTGCAGGTGCTGGGCCAGCGTGCCTTGGGGCATGTACTCGTACACCATTATGAGCCCCTTGCTGCTCTGCTCCATGCAGCAGCCCAGGAGGCGGACCAGATTGGGGTGGCTAACCGAAGACACCAGCTTGATCTCGTTCATGACCTGCTCCACGCTGTCGTGGTTCTTGATGAGCTTGACAGCCACCTGCTGGCCGGAGCTGCCGAGTTCGCCAGCGTAGACGGTTCCGTATGCGCCGGTACCGAGGATGCGCTCGGGTGAGAAGCCGTCGGTGGCCTTCTCGATGTCCTTGTAAGAATAGAGCGGGACGGTGCAGGAGGCCTCCGACAGCAGGCGCCGCATGCTCTCGCGCTTCCGCGTCAAGGAGGTTCGCCGTCGGAGCCAGCAGTAGACCAGGACGAGCGCCGCCATTGTGGATGCTCCAGCGATGATGCCTGGTTCACGAATTACATCAAAATTCTTTCCTTTTGATCCATTTACCACAATTCCAAGCAAAAGCGAATTAACACGAATAACTAAGAACACAATTTCCAATTTTTCAAGTAACGATCAAAAGGAAGAACAATTCTCCATATATGAAGAAAATGTCCGCGAAATGAATTAGTGTCGATGTTTAATACTAATTAAGAAACTAATTACCAGAAAAAAGGATGACTTGATCTTTGAATTTAGTCTCACCATTTAGTTAACAGAATAGAATGCTTCAAAACCTCAAACGCTGATCTAACACAACTTTAAATAAGTTCGTTGCTACTGGCAAATTGTTTCTTTATCCATAGATTGAAGGCCAGACTTTTGTTCAGTGGTAGCAAGATATACTCTCTTGAGAGTTTCAATATTCAATACAGGAACTGCTTGAACACGAATGCTATGTAAATCCAACAGAAACAAAGAAAATACCTCCAATAAGAGAACCATATTTGCTGGTAGATCCACCACAGCTCCCTGTCACATACTCTGCAGGATTGCACTTTTGACTGGAATCTACACTCGGAAAATGAAAAGAGAGACTATAATCATGATGTTAATCCAAATTCTTCTGTCCCACAGACTCACTAAATAAAGATGATTCTTCTTTTTAGCACAACAAATCTATTGCAAATGGCAGCAATAACTCAATCAGCATGAGCAACGGTTCAACTTAAATTGTAGAAATACAAAATGGGTTTGAAAAGTAATAGTTCTCAAGAGCCGGTGAATGTCCTTTTCTTTCAGGAAAGTTGACTTTGAGCAAATAAAACTCTCCCCATTAGCAAATGCTTAGTGAGGGTGGACCAGATAAGAATTCCAAATGCTTATTTAAAGCATTTGAAAAGTCCAGAAAAGAGAAGAGGAAAAGCAGTGCAGCAATTTTGTGTTTATTATAAGCACTGAACGATTTAGCAGAAAACAGAGAAAGCTAAGCAAATTCGAATAGCTAAAACAATTAGCAGAATTGTGTGACACAGAGATATAACCATGTTTAAAGCAAGTAAATTCCATGATTTCCCTCCTTGTTTTTGATGATATAAAAAAATTTAAATAATGATTGGATTCGGATTTGACAATGAAACAGTATAATCCACGGGAAACAATAAGAATTCGAATCAAATAAGGGAACGACAGACCATCATATCTTGTTAATCTAATCCTTGTTTTCCCTATCATATTCGAAACATTAATTTCACGTCATTTTGACACCAAATTTACTGCAGATGGCTGCAAAAACTTCACAACCAATTAATGGACAGAAACAATGCATGCCTGCTCTTCAGGGGAAGTTGACTGAACAAGATAAAGACTTTCCTCATGAGCACAGGTTGACTTGAAGTAGGCCAAAATAAAACCTAGAATGCATAATTAGAGCAATTGAGAAGTAGAAGAGGGAAGAACATAAGAAGAATCATGGAAGATACGTTGAAACTTCAGAACTTATTAGTGACACAAAATAACAATTATAAGTTCCTTCTGTATTAGCAAACACGAAAACAAATGTCGAATTAAAAGAAGCAGTGGGAATACTGGATGATTCATAAGATTTAAGCAAGCAATCATCGAAGGTTGTTCGTGTCAGTTATGATGATTTAAGAAGTGGAAATCTTGTGTCGTCAACAATCTGAAGGAAAAAAAAAAATTATGGGCACTAAGCCATGGTAGAGAGAGGAGAGCAGAGAACAAAGCATCTAAAAGCAACAAATCCTGAGCAAGGGCCAACCTGGTCGACAACCGGTACCATTGACGAACCCGTCCCCATGAAACCCCTCGTGGCACTTGCACCGGCAGCCCGACGGGCTAATCCAATGAACCAGTACCGACTCGGGACTGGCGTCCGATGAACAGTTGCACGGCTCCGGCAGCCACCACGCCAGCTCAGCCGTGTTGAAATCCACAGACAGTACCGACGTTTTGTATGCGACACCGGAGCTGTAGAAGACGCGACAGCTGGAGGAGTCGAGATTCTCCATGATGGTGGCGTTGAGGAAACAGGTGGTGTTCTCGTAGTTCGTGCCGCACTGATCGTCGACGAGCACGGATTCGGCGCTGCAGCTTCCCATCGAGTGCCGCCGCGTGCAATTGCGGAGTAGGACACCGGTCCGGTTGGTCAAAGCGAAGTTTGGACCAAAGAAGCTTGAGGCGGTTTGCACGGAGCGGTTGCATGAAGGCTGTACATCGACCACGATGGCGTCCTTGGTGAGGTTCCGAACGGCAAAATCGCCGATGTAGCAAGTGGAGCTCGCGGGATTGGAGCAGTTCAAGCTGATCGAGCATCCGGCGGAGAAGCCGAAGGGGTAAGGGGCCGTGTAGCTGCCACAGGATCGATTGCAGTCCTCGACGGCCGCTTCGAAGCCCAAGAACCCGAAGAAGAAGAAGAAGAAGAAGAAGAAGAAGAGGGAGAAGAGGCTATACATACTTGAGGAAGAAACCGAAACCGAAACCGAAGCCGAAGGCGAGCTCACTGGGGCAATTAGTCAAACAGCTTCCCTGAAATCCATTACAGAACTCGATCTACGGTTGCTTCCGCTTCGTGAATCAAAAGATTGCATCCGATGAACAGAGAGAGGATCGTAACAGAAGGCGTGGACTTGGTTTGGGAATCTACCAATTCAAGATCGATCAGCTTCTCAATTATGGCGAGTTTTACAGGGCGTGGAATTTTTCTCCGGAGAGCCGCACTCAATTATTCTTATTCTCCAATTAAAATTAATTATGAATTATAACGATAGAAAAAATAAAAAAAATTGGACCAGCGTGTTAATGAATAGTGAGTGGTGACGGTTCATTTGTCGCAAGACCAACTCAGTCGCCGGTTCGGTTCGGCCGTAGAGAAAAAAACAAACAACATAGTCCCGGTTTGACTAATGTGTGAACCGGAATCGAAAAATTAAAATCGGCTCATCAATTCCATTAATTTCGGACTTTTTTAAAATTCGTTTCTCCAAACACTTAAATGTCTTCTTTTGGGGTCATTTAAGAATAAAAAAGGAGTGAAGTCTAACAAAATGACGTTTCTACTAGTATTTAAAAAAAAATACTACTAATTTATTAGCTTTGACTGTGCTTGTCGATTAAGATATAATCTTATTTTAAATCAATGGTTAGTTATACCATTAAAATTAACAAAGTGAATTGATAAATTCCAACCATATTAAAGGGGGCCTTGTGCTGTGGGTAAGACTAGGGAGGGAGTTTTTTGACATTTTTATTTATTTATTTCACTTTCTACTATATTAAAAGTTATGAAACTTAATTCTCTAGTCAGTGTGTATGTTTATATTCTTCAAATTTTCCATACTAATAATTATACTAATTGTTTAATAGAAAGAGGTTAATTAGGATTAGGTGGATCAATTGAATGGAAATCTAAGGACCTAAACCAAGGGAAATTAGTTAATTAAGGACAAATTAAGAAAGTAATTTTTAATTAAGTATCACGTGGAACAGCTGGTGGTTTTTTGGCTTTTAGTTCAAATTAAAATATATATGGATAAACAAGTTAAAGAAAAGAAAAATTTTCTTCAATTCTTTTATATAGGCAATTAATATTACTTTTTTTTTTCTTCTTTTCATTCACATGATTAAGATAATATATTTTTGTTATTTAATTTCTCTCTTTGGATTAGAGCATTAATCCTCAAAATTAATTGCACGATAAGGCACACATCGAGTGAGTCAAGGTCAAGTTTTGCATGCCGATTGATGCCGAAATTTAGCCTCTAATCACGTCATGGAATTTTCTTCCCCATTGACCTCTTGTTAGGATTTTATTTAATTATTATTTTATCTTATTTTTATTGGCCTATAATATTTTGTCAAACCTTGTATTTATTACATGGGCCCATGGTGAGATAGCTCTACTTAGTCTATATATCCTCAATAATACGATTTTAGAAAGAAAAAACAGTGCAATATTGGAAAATATATAGCTTTCTAAGTGGTGTAGAAGGATAGAGATGTGCTTGTCAATAATAACGAAAGAGAAAAAGGACATGCATTTATTTTGAAGAAGTTTGTATTGTTTCTACTGTATAGAAAGTAGAACCACTTAAATTATTTTTTATTAAATCATTAGGTTTAAATATTATATTATACTAAAATTCGATCAAGAGATATTAATTAAGTAGTTGATAAAATTTAATTTAAACAAACTATAAAACAATTGAAGAGATGTATATAGGTTTGGAAAAATGGATTATAGACAACTACAACTTTTATTTTCTGTTTTTTTTTTTGCATATTTTTATGTATCCCAACTTTGAACTTTATCATGTTTCTTTTTTCATTTGTCGAACTAATTTGATGGATTAAATAAAAATGAGATTGCTAAAAGTGTTTAATTTTGTCATCCTCATCTCAAGTACAATGATGTGAAAGTGAAGCTTAATTAGAAAGGTGAAAGATTGACGAGAACAAAGTCAAATAGATTAATCCCAAACCCAAAAAAAAAACAATTATTAGCTTATTTTATTTGAATTATTATTATTAGGAAAAAAATATTGAAATGACATAATCAAAATGGTGAATTTTATACGAGTGTGCTTCTTTATATTTAAGCAGAAATAATGTAATTATAATAGAAAATGAATGCCATAGATAAATGATTTATCTAATTTTTAAAATTATTGTTATTGACATTTATGAATGTATATACATGTTCACTTACAAGTAGGTGGTATATATAGAATTAGATTAAAATTTAATGGTAACAAGTTTAATAACCATTCTAAATCTTCTATATATATATCTCATCAAAGCTAATCATAACTTATTTTTCCAAATCCAAAGTAGATCAAATTAGGAAAGTTTGAAAATTTTGGAAATATATAACTAGTTCTAGATTATTGGGATCGAATAAATTTCCCCTTTAATTGTTTCCAACCTTGTGGGAGACGAATCCAATCACTTCCTAAATTCATCCAAATCTATAGAAACCATCAAATCCGCAGATAGATTCTTTTCGTCTCACGTGCGACGTGGCGGCGCTGGTTATAATTTTCCATAAGAAAACTGCCTACCCAAAACTCACCAGCGGACACTGTGGGGGCACCGCTCGCTACGCCGCCGCGGTACACTTTTGGGTGTGACCTGTCTGGACGGTATCGTGGTCCGGAGAGGCACTATATCGTCGTATTCTGCGGTTTATTTATTCGCCTATTCAGAAAACGTCGTCAGGGAATAAGGACGGCCGGCGATGACGGAGAACGTCGGGGACTCAGCGCCGCCACAGAAGGTGACAGGCCGCTCTAGGGTTCTGTTGAATCAGAGGTTCAGGGAGGCAGCCGGGGAGACGGTCGCGGAATGCACAGCGATCCTCTGCTGCTGCCCCTGCTTACCGGTGAACCTGCTCCTCGTCGCCGCCTTCAGGATGCAGGCGCGGATACTCCATCGATCTGTTCGTCGGCGCAGGAAGATTTTCTTGGAGGAAAAGATCACGAAAACCTGCAGCTTTAACGTCGGCGACGACTTCAACATCCACGGCGAGTTCGCTAGGTCGGCGGCGGAGGAGAACACGTGGCCGACGAGGTCGCCGTCGGAAGAGATTTTGGCTGCGGAAAAGAAGATCCTTCCGGCATTTGCTAATGCCGGATTTTGGCGGAGCCTCTCGCAGAGAGAGTAAAGACGGCGCCACGCCACTTTTACAGGTAGAAGATGATGCCAAATTTGCCTCTTTTCATCCTTACAACAGACAAGAAAGCGATCAAGATTGGATTTTTAACATCAAATCCTCTGTTTCGCAACGCTTTGTTGCACTCCAAATAAAGATTTCACCGTGCGATGATGAAATGACATGGCCGAGAAAGAGATGTGGATTTCAAGGTCTCTGTTCTTGGTTGTTAGGATTCGAATCGACATGGTGATATTCTATATGCATTTTCTTGTTTACTTGTGTGTGCATATGTATGGTCTTCCATTATCAACTCCTATTTGGAAACATAAACTGTTGCAAAGGAGTAGGACTTATTAACTTCCAGGTTAATATAATTAATATGAAAAAAAATTAGTTTAATTTCCATCTCAATTATGATCTTGGACTTCATTTCTGCTAACAATAATACAAACATAACTCACTCCTATTCTTCACAACTTGCTTCATAAAGCATTTATGCACATACTAGATGTTATTGGAGGAAAACAGAAAACTGAACTGCCTTCATTCTTGATCAACACATTAGCTTACCATTTTCTTCTCAACAATTCAGTTTCATAACTTCATCTAAAAAATCATCCTATTTCACCGGTTTATCTTAGTCAATACTTGTATAGAAGAGAATATGAATGAGTTCCTTAGAAAATGGTCAATCTATTGATTCATTATAGTGATAATTACAAGAGTTACATTATGGAACTACTAATTGTGCTACAATATATGTCGCCTCTCGGGAAAAAAAAAAAAAACTCATCGTTTTGTTCCTCCAAAAGCCTCCTCGATCACAAAATTCAATCTTCATGCCCAATTCTCTAACAAAATTTACACGCATTGCCTTTCCTTGTGGATAGCAGTTTTGCCAACGAAGCTTTGAGTTTCCTAGAGGCTAGAGCCTGCCCCAGGCTTGATCATTCTACCATCAATGTGCCCAGAGCAACCGCCTCCGTTGCCACCCAAGCACCATCCTCCCTTGCTGAACTCTCCCTTCCTTCGCCGAAGGGCGAAGGATCTCCTGGTCGATCTTGTTCAGCACCGAGTCACTCCTCTTGAACTTGCTCGCGAAGTTGGCTAATTTTGACAGTTTTACCATAATTGGGTGATCAATGGGTAGTCGGCGGCGTTGAGGTTGACGAACCAGTCCCTGTGGGCGAGCCGGAGGAGGATGGCCATGGCGTGGAGGGTGGTGGAGAGCATGCTGGGACGCCGGTGGGTGACCAGATTGGACTTGCTGACGATCCACACGTTGCGAATAGTGAAAAAGCTTCGAACTTGGCGACGAAGTCGGCGAGCTTGGCTTGCTCCGCCGGCGGCACGCCGAGGTCGTCGAGGAGTCGAGGTGGAGGAGGTAGCGGTAGATTGCCAGGATGAGGCGCTTCCAGGCGGGCGACGTCGCCCGAGGAGGCGGAGATGAGGCAGGCGAAGGCGACCGGGTCGGGTTTTCTGGGGCGGCGCACGTGGTCGGATTTGGAGATGAGGAGGAGGGAGAGGAGAAGGGAGGCGAGCATGAAACTGGTCATGAAGGATTTTATCGCCATAACGAAGCAAAGGAAGAGCTTTTGGTTCCTGATAAGATCTTAAACAAAGTTGCAATCTTTTCTACGTCCTGCGAGGGATTATGTCATGAGAAAGCTGGATTTTACAAAGAATCTCGAAAAAAAATCGATGAGTGAAGGATATCGTGGAGTTTTTTGTGTACACTTTGCAGAAGAGCCGCAAAATTTAAACACAAAGTTGCAGCCCTTTTTTGCGTCGATGAAGAAAGAACAGGTTCAGTTAGAACCTCAAAAAGAAAAAAAAGAAAAATGGAGGATGAAGGAGATCATTATAAAAGCACTGATGCTCATATCTGGAAGAAGAGAAGACCTCAAATTTCAAAAAGAAAAAGAGACGCAAAGTTACAAATTTATTTTTAGGTTCATGTGATCAGCAGAAGTTTAGGTTGTGAGGGAAGAAAAGATCCATGAATTCACTTTCCTAGAAGAAGAGAGGTGATAGCTACTGCAATCATGGCATATGAAGAACGGGGAGGAACCAAATTAAAGAAAGATTAAAAAAATAAAAGTAAAAAAGGAATAAGGATGATGATGATGATCTGAGATCCAGTTCCTGTTGACTTGGAAGTGACCATCACCTCATGGACTAATTTTATTCTCAATCTACAGCAAATAACTGACCAGTCGACTGAAAAGAAACGTTTCTAAACCCTAAACCCTACATGCTATATACAGAGATCGATACTTGAAACAATTAAAATACGTTCTAAGTACACTGTCAAAATATAAAATAATTAATTAAAACTATATTTGTAGAACACATTCACATGCTCATGTACATTTATTAATGTTGTTTCTGCTAATTGTCTTGTTGAAAATATTACAAAGAATGGATATTATTATTATGAACTGACCCCAAAAATCGAATTTGGTAAACATCCATGAATTATTTTCTTATAGACTTGGTCTTGAATGCGATGGCTAGCTACTAATTGCCTAATAAACTCTCCATTAACTATAATTAACATCCCATATATCCTTTCATTAATTATTTTAAAGACTAATTAAACATCTTGTGGTATGGTCGTTACACCTAAATTTAAACGCATTCAATTAGATGGCATTAATTTTAGTTTCTATTTAATTAATTGGATGCTTTATACCATATAAGCAATCCGACAAAAGATCTCCATTAATACGTATTAGCACCAGCTCTCTGGTTGCTTGCTTGGCCTCGATGTTGTCATACTTTCCAAATCTCGATATATGTTAGACTTAAATGTGGATCTAATAATCAAAGAAGTTAATGAATTATTGGAGGCAAAATCGTCTAAGGGTTAATTAGATAATGGACAATGCTAGCATTGTGGGGTGAGAATGATTGACTAGTGATGAACATCATCATAATAATAAGGCTTCAAAATAATAAGGAAACACCTAATGGTCAATTTTTTTTTAAAAAAAAAAATTTATAAAGTCCATTTTTTCCCAATTAAATTACATACAAAGCTTAAGAATTTAATTTGAACTAATTGTTGTTTGCTTTTGGCAATGACAAGATAACCCTTTCAAGTATATATATATCACATCTCTTTCTTTTATATAAATTATAGTTCTCTTCAGCTCTTCCTACTCATCCAACCTTCAAACTAAAACCCTAAATCTTGTCTTCCTGTCCTTGCATAATCCTTGTAATTAGCTGGCGTTTATTCTGGTGTACCACAAGCAGATGAAGCTGCCAGCATGATCTGATCACCTCTTAATCTTCAAGGAAACAACTACAAGTTCATGATCAGATCATCTGGCAGTTTCATCTGCTGATGGCAGCACACAAGAAAACCTCAAACCTTTCATTAATTAGGGTTCATCAAGGAGATGAGGAGGCGGTAAGTTGTTCTGCTTTTTTATTTTTCCTGACGATTCGATCTTGATTCCGGATCATAATTGTGAGTTTGTGGATTAATTAGTCGTCTGCCCACCTGCAGATCTACTTTTTTTTTTTTTTTTTTTGGGCAACATTTGATCCATTTGGCATATTGCTGATATTTTATTGTTCCTTATAACTCCATCCTTTTAAAAAAAATAGATTTACACATATGACAATTGATCTTTAATATTCCAGTTTGATTACACATAAGTTATTGGTATTTGGCCAAAGCTATGTCCCCTAAATTATTCTAGTTATAATTTTTTAAAAAAAAATCGGAAATAGTTTTTTTCTCCCTTTTCTTCTAATTTTATATTCCCTTCGCGAGCAATTGTCATTTCGATTATTTAAATATTGTTCCAAATAAATAAATAAAGTGATATATTAACAAACTGCAAAATATATAGTTATCATTATTAAATCGAGAGACACTTCTTTAAAAATTACTGATGGTGTTCACAATTATAATTACTCTGTTACTGTTTTAAAAACGAAAAACCATGTTTATATTTTAAATTTTTGATGGTATACTTGTAGAGTTAAATTTAAAATGCAAAACTATATATTTGTAAGGATTTATATAAATGCATTTCCCCCCCTTGAATCAGCTCACAAAGTTACAAAAATTAAGAAAAGGTGGATTTTCCTTTTCCACCATCTTGCCCAATAAAAGCCAATGGGCTAACTATGATTAGGCTTTCATGGGCCTTCACGGATTCACCTCCTAAACCCCTTTTATATAGGAAGATTACCAGATGAAAGAATCAAATTGCAATCCAACAAATATTACCAGTAAGGTTTCATTAATCTTACAAGTGTTTGCCTTCTGATCTGATCAAGAGTACTGTGAATACAAGTCGCAATTGGGTACAATGGATAGGGTTCGTGGTCGATAGCAGGGCAATCAGATCAAAGTCACATTCACCCGACACGAGATAAATGAAGATTTCATCATCATGCTTGGGAAAGCTATGCAAGCAGCACAAAGTAATTCACTAAACACAAGGTTTGATATTCCTAAATAAGATCACTAAGAGGTCCAACACATTGCATTCCCTTCAACCTATACTATATGAACCGCTTACAGGTTCAGAGAGAAAAAAAAGCAAAAACATGTTGAATAATTATAACTACTTGTGGAGTTAACTGGCATGATCACTACCTATTCCTTGGAGGACTTGTTAATGAGGGACTTGTGGATGTGGGGGATGACTCCACCACCAGCAATGGTGCCCTTAATGAGGGTATCTAGCTCCTCATCCCCTCGAATGGCTAGCTGAAGATGGCGCGGAGTGATTCGCTTCACCTTGAGGTCCTTACTTGCATTCCCTGCGAGCTCCAGGACTTCTGCGGTAAGGTACTCCAGTATGGCAGCTGAGTAGACAGCTGCAGTCGCTCCGACTCGGCCATTTGCTTGGATCCTGGATTTCAGCTGCCGGTGGATACGACCCACAGGAAACTGCATAAACCATGGTATATGTGAAGAACCACATGCTGGAAGCATTTATAAGTAAATAATGTTCATTTATCCACGCGAGTGAAAACATTGAGCAAATCAAGCCAGTTTAGATTTTAGGCTCTTGACTTCGAAGCAGACTGAACACGATTGATTAAAGAAACAAAGAGAAATACAATTATTTGACAGACTGGCATGATTTAGTGCAAAGATAAATAGATTGCTTCATTTGGACTGAAATGATGTAGTACAAATCATTTCTATTTGTCCTTTTTTTTTTCTTTTGATAATTCAGATGCCCAGACTTCCTTAGATTAATTGTGAAGGCACACAACTTTCCCCTAATTCACTCAAGGAGTAAATCCGCAACACAATTCATGCACACTCAAAGGCTGACCTATAAAATATCCGTCCTTAGTGGGATTCGAACTTTGGTACTCTTATTTATTCCTCCGTGTCACAACCTCATTTCTGTTGGCACGAGATCAAGTACAAAAATAAAGTTGAATAGATTGTTTCATATGTACGAAAATGATCTAGTACAAACCATGCTCATCTCTTTTATCACAACATCTAAGGTCTACTTTTAGTATGTCATTTTCATAGATGCCATACAACTACCGGGACAGGGATTCCAAACAACTATTTGTTTATGAACCATCTCCACATTTCTCAACATTTCCATCGCTAGTAATTGTTGCTTATTATCTGCCAACAAAATTTAGCATTACGGAAAAAACAAGATGAGCTAATCTTACAACTATCTTGTAAATTTTTCCTCAATAAACGTAGATACAGATAACATAAATGTCGAAACATCTCTTTACCTCAGTCACTTAGTTTTGTTCTATAAACTATAGGTCACATAATGGATTCGGTTAATTTCCAGAATGATAATTGGCAAAATAAAAGATTTCAATAATATCACAATGGGCAGATTGAACAAATCACAAAGGCAAACTAAAAGGAATAGAAAAATACAACTTAAGATGTTAGATCCACTATAAAACATACTTTTAACTGGCAAATATTTAAATTATTTTGAGATTAATCACATTCATTTCCATTTCATAATTACAGAAATTAACACCATTTCTTTAATTTTTATTTTTTCCCCATTTTTGATGGAATAAAATTGTAAGTTGTTTAGTTTTGTATATCTCTATACAGAATTCATAGTGTAGTATTAACGCGCGTGACATATTTAGTACATGAATTTGGTCATTTTCAAACATTGCTTTAAAAAAATTAATTATCTACTAAATTTATGTGGTGTATGTTGCAAAGGCTATGTGAGACATGTTGCTAACTCAATTTAAATTAATTATTTTCTCAATGAGAAACATGGGATTATATATTGAACACATTAGCAAAAATGAAGCAGCGAAACAACAAGCTGATAGAGATCAAATTGCTAACATGATTCAGTAACGGGGAAGAAGACTGTGAGGCAACCACTCCAGTCTTTAGATCTCTAGTTTCTTTAGACTGACAACCACTCCAGTCTTTAGATCTCTAGTTTCTTTAGACTGACAACTCAGTTTAACTAACTGCTGTAAATCTCTATTTTTTTTAAACACTCCAACAATATTTCTTGAAATGCCAATTTTCTAAAAGATAGGATTGGTCTTTCCAATACTGATTCATCTTAGATGATTCATATCGATATCAACCACCCGTAAGCTTATCCTCCGAGTTCGATCACTTCTATATTATAATATTTTGGGTTTTATGCACAAGCATTTTGTTGACTCGCTATTTATCTTTGGTCGACTTATCTAATTCATTTGTTCATTTCTCATGTACTTTGTGCATATCACAGATTTCAAGGAACCTAAGGACCAAACTAAAAAATTATAAGCAAATCATGAATGTACCAAATCAATGTTGGTTGTGATGAAGAACATGATATTGTCGGGTTAACCATTTTCTATTTCCTTGCTCCACATGATGATTCCAAAATCAAATATATTGGTCTATCAAAATCCATAAAATGTTACCAAAAGATGCTTAGTCTACTGGCAAGCAAGCAAGGTTTTGGAGGGCTTCCATATTAAAGGTCTGAGATTCAAATTCGTACAGTGACATGGTTGGAGGGAGTTTAACTTTACTGCTTCCATCCTGAAGTAGTCTAACATCTATGGTGTGGTGAAGACGGAATAAAGGTCCATACACTATGATGCAACCTAGCGACTCCTACTAGTCCGCCTCTGGACCATTATAAGAGAGGTAAATCACGGTAGGTCTTTGTCCTTTGAGACTAGTAACTAGTGCATGGAGGGACGACACCCTCGTATTTGTGAGGAATTGATCCGTTGTCATATGATGCAACATCTGCATGCGCTAGCCAGTACTAGACCTTTCCCGGGGCAAAAAAACCCAAAAATAATTCAATAACTATCTACTAGTAATGCAAAGTCAACAACTACTACCCTGTACCTAACTCTCAAACTTAAAAAGTTTTTCACGGATAAAATAGGTAGTTAATCATTAACTATGAAGCAAATGAATGATTGTCAGCTCAATCATTAAACTACAATTTTTGCATAGCGCATAAAAACCAACGCTTGATTGTTATAAGACAACTGGCCCGGGTTATTTAAAGACTCTGGGCGACTCTACAAATTTTGAGCCTCCGAACAGGAGCCACTCAAAATTTTTGGGCCCTGATAGCCCTGGCCCAGGGCCGGCTTGAAGACAAGATCAATCCACATCAAATGGGGCGAAATAGAGAACAGATAAAGTGAAGGCAAATACATCATAGATAGACCCCTGCTCAACGTACATATATAAGTTAAGCTTACATAACCAATGGCAAGAACAATCTACATAGTTAGGAGATATATTCTCACGCTAAATTTTTTTTCATGGATGCTAATGGCACTCTAGACGATGATCAAAAAGTTCTTTCGAAATCCATACAATGATGAAGTTATAATCTGCTACTCATTCAAATCAGTGTCGAACAAAAGAGCGCGCTTGTAGAAAAAAATAAAAGAGGCAATATAGGCGAACAAAAATAGCAAAGTGAACTCGCGCGCACTCGGACAAGATGAGTAGATGCAGAACAAGGCAAACAACAAAAGGAAGGTGTCAACTGGCATTACCTGTAACCCGGCACGAGCAGACCGGGAGATCGGCTTCTTCTTGTCCTTGTCCTTGTTTGACGCCGTCGTCTTCGCCGCGAGAAGTCCTTTTCCACCCTTCCCCGCCATCGCTCCTCCCTACGCCCAAAAACCGTGATCAGAACAGCGTAAGCCGACCAAGAAATTCCGCAGTCAAGACAGCAAATCAAGCGCGGACAGACTTCCCAACGACAATCGGACGCCAGAAGTAGCTCGAAAACAGAGGCAGCCAAAAATCCAGGGAAATCCAGAAATCGAGCGCCGAATACGAAGCGAAAAAGATGGCAGACGAGATCAGGACACGGAGGGCAATAACCCCTAATCGATTCGAGCGAAGGCGCTGAGATCCGGAGCAAATCGAGGATTCGACGGGGAGGGAAAAGGAACCGTACCTTCTCGTTTGATGCTGTCCTGCTTTCCTTTTTTGAGAGCGAGGCCGATTCTACGAAGCGGGATAAAACAACACAGAGGGTAAAATAATAATAAGCGCAAAATTCAAAAGGGGCGCCCCTGCAAATTGCAAAAATAGCGCTCCTTTTAAATAAAAAATAAACAAGAGATCGATCGTACGTTATCTCAGTGTTTCCGTAGCATCCGACGCAATGATCGAATTTTACCATCGTACAATTTTTTAAAATTTATCTTAATCGTCGATATTTTTTTTTAAGATCGAATACTCCACGCGAATAATTTTATTTTATTTTTATTATTTTCATTTATTAAAGTTCACTAGAATAAATTGATTCATATAATCAGTCTCACTCTTTCTTATATGTTTATCAATGGACATACCAAATCACTTTTTTCTAAAAGCAAAAACTATAAAAAAAAAATCTTATTTTCCTTTAAACTCATATCAATATCACCTTATGATAGCTAGATATACATTTGGAGAAATACAAGACATTTAGCTACTAATTAGTTCGACATGATATAAAGTTTTCTTAGGGGAAAACAAACATTAGATTAGTAATCTAATGAATGGTTTCGACTCTGGGGACTTGAACCGGGAAGGCATGAATCTCGTCGGCCCATGGGCATCGGTTCTTCTCTTTCTCCTTCGGGTGGATGGTGCGCAGCGCGTGCCACACGGCGCTGTTGCACTTGAACCCCGAACCGAACGCGATCTGCCACGTCCGGTCCCCCTTCTTCATCCTCCCCTTCGCCTCCGTGTACGCCAGCTCATACCAAAGCGAGCTGCTAGAAGTGTTGCCAAATCTATTCATAGAGTTAACCATATTAATTAGCTAGACACATAAAGTGAACTATATGTGGATATGGAAGAATATGGGACCGTACCCTAACTACCTGTATAACGTCATTCGCGAGGCCTCCATGTGCCCCTCCGCCAACCCCAGCCTCTTCTCCAGCTCGTCGAGCACCGCCCTCCCGCCGGCGTGCACGCAGAAGTGCTCGAACGCCAGCTTGAAGTCGGGGATGTACGGCTGGACGCTCCGCCAACGGAACGCTCTCCTCGACACCAGCGTCAGGAAGAAGAGCAGCTGCTCGGAGAGCGGCAGCACCAGCGGGCCCAGCGTGGTGATGTTGGCCTTCAGTGCCTCGCCGGCGACGGACATCAGGTCCTTGGACAGCGACACCCCTACCTTCCCTTCTCTGTCCTCCTCTTGGAACACGCACCCGTAGCTGCGGTTGTCCGCGCCCTTGTGGGTGCGCACCGTGTGGATCAGCTGGTACTTGGCCCGCCTCCGGGCGGAGCGTCGGTTGGTCAGCATCACGGCGGCGCAGCCCACCCGGAAGAGGCAGTTGGGCACCAGCATCGACCGATTGTTCCCTAAGTACCAGTTGAGAGTGATGTTCTCGGTGCTAACCACCAATGCGTTCGCATTCCTATGCACCTGCTAGAGTAGTCGAAAACGGATCGAGTACGTGAAAAATTAATAAATAACATGAAACAGAGTGCGTGAATTAATTAATGGGCAGGGACCTGGAGGAGTTGCTTGGCGAGGTCGATGGAGATGAGGCCGGCGCTGCAGCCCATCCCGCCGAGGTTGAAGCTTTGGATGTTCCCCCGGAGCTTGTAGTGGTTGATGATCATGGCGGAGAGGGAGGGGGTGGGGTTGAAGAGGCTGCAGTTGATGATGAGTATGTCGATGTCCTCGGGCTTCATTCCTGTCTTCTCCAGAAGCTCGTCGACGGCGCCGAACATGACCATCTCCGCCTCCTTCCTCGCCTCCGCCATGCATAGCTTGGGCGGCATCTTGTGCAGCGCCTCGGGGAAGTAGGTCGACTGCCCCAGCCCGGACCGCTCCAGGATCCGCTTCTGGAACGCCAGGTTGTCAGCGGTGAAAATACCGGTGCTCATGGAGTGTTCCACGAAGAACTCGCGGCTGCACTTGAGCGCCGACGGCGGCTTGAAGCACGCGAAGTCGAGGAGGTAGACCGGACGCGGCTTCTTCATGATGTAGAGAGCCGCGAGGAGGGCTGCGGCGAAGGAGCAAGCGACGACGGGTACGAGGTGGAGGCGGAGGCCATCCCTAATCTGGACGATCTCAGCGGAAGTAAGTCCGGCTAGGCGAGCAGCGAAGACCGCGAGGAAGGGGAGCAGGATGAAATGCAGTACGTGGGAGATCAAGTAGTGGTAGCCGAGCTTGAGGCGCTTAGGGTTGATGAGGAAGCGGACGAAGCTTGGAAGAGGATAACTGTGACAGCTCGCCGGAGTGGTTGTGTCCGCCATGACCGACGACGAAGGAGGAGGTGGAGGATCAAGAGAATATTTAAGATATGGAAACAGAGGAGGGAAGACGAACACGTTATAGGGTGCAACCACCGGAGCCAACTCCCGGCCCCTCATTAATTATTTTTGCCTTAAAAAAATTCCATAATTGTAATATTTTTTGAATAATTTAATTTCATCTTATATATAAATATAATAAATATATAAAACAGTTTACCACCTGCACAGAAATTAGACGTCAATAAAACAGTTGGAATTCTTTAAAATCAAAATTAATTATTGAGAAAGACAGAAGCCTTTTAATACGAACGAATTAACGGAGAACAACCGATTGATAGACACTCACAACAGCTCCTTTAAATGCGGGAAATATCCAGCTCGATCGTGTATACATATATAATATATTCATAAACAAAAATTAAAGAGATACGAACCACCTTAGTAGTTGACAAAGTGGTCAACGTACGAACACTTGGTCAACTAATTAATGGACATATAACAAATGGCAATATGTATACGACTCTTCTCTACTGCCATAACTGCTCGTCTTCTAACGCTCACCCAATTCCCACCGATTTGGATGGTCAAATAAAATGGATAGCGAATAATTAGAAATGGTAAACAAGTCAAAAATCGCGATCTAAACATGAACGATTTTGGATTTTCTGACCGAATCTATTCCCTTAATAAATGGATCGCGTGTGTTATTTAAAATAGGTTGCGCTTGTGAGTCATGTTAAAAAAAAAAAAAAGAAGCTTAAAATAGATCGTTTTTACGAGTTACGTCATATAAATAATAAATTAAATGCAATCTATTTGAATTGTCTATTCGTGTAAATTGGTCTTCATCCTATCAATCAATCTTACATTTATTAAGATAAATTAAGAAGAACATATTATTCAATTCGGATAAATTTATAGTCTCTTAAAATTAATCCCAATTCATGGAATGGTCACGTTAGTTGCAAATTGAATGCAAATGCGTCATGTCATTTTTTATGATCTGTAAATCGGCACGTAACCCAAAGGACAAATGTGGGTTATAAGTAGCCATTACTCTATCACTGTCGATTTAGTCACATTTGTACTACGCCCCTTAATTACATTTGTCCATCGGTTGTATCGATGGCTGCTCACCTTTAATTTTGTTTGCAAAAATTGATTCGTTAATTCACTTTCAATGTTTTCTTCAATTGATTTTACAATCAATGCGAAAAAAAAAAAATTAAGGAGAATATTTTTTTCTAACTCAAAACTAACAGGAGGACAAACTTCAAAAGATTTAGGGGGCATTTGATTCGTAAAGAATTTTTTATTTCTGTTTTCATTCCTTTTTTTTTCAGAAAATAGAAAATAGTTTTTTTTTTGTTTTTTAATTTTTCAAAAAATGTTCTTTTATTTTTTAAAAAACCAAAATGGAAATAGAAAATGATTATTTCTCGTTTTTTAATTTTCCAGATAACACTAATTTATTTTCTGAAAAAATGGAGATGGAAAACGCGAATCAAATACGTTTTCGCAGAAAATGAAAATGGAAAACGAAGATGAAAATGCTTACCAAACGCCCCCTTACAGTCTTCGAAAATTGACCCTTGCTCATTGATATAATTTTACTCCTGCGCTAGCCACAAACTCTGCGTAGAAACAAAAATTACAAAAATTAAAAGTGAGAAGGATAAGATGCCAAGTGTTATAGTTAGCATATTGTCCTACACTATTTTATCAAATAAATGTTTTAAAGATATTCTATCGTAAGTGTGAGTAGTACGTAGAGCCTTGTAACAGTAGCCTCTGTGCAGTTCATGGAACTGTCTCAGGAACGCACGGCTTGAAGCCGTGCGTGCATTTCCTTCCCTTAAAAAGGGAAGGAGTGCGTCCAAGGAAGGGGTTGACTGTTCGACGGTGGCTTTCGACGAAGAGGCTTGGAAGCGATCAAAGAAACATCCGGCGAACTTGGTCTGTGGAGATTGAGGAAACTTCCATTGTGATCTTTCCTCCGACACAAGTCGAAAATCCAACCAGGTAATCAACAAGCACAGGTATATTCAACAATGGTATCAGAGTAAATTTTTTTCTGAAATTTTCATACCTGTTTGATTTCCTCGCCGGAACACATAACCGGTTTGATTTCCTCGCCGGAGAGGACAATCGAGAACAGAGTTCTCGCTCGTTACCTCCTCGGCGATCACGATCGCGTTCACATCCGCCGCCGGAGGCGCCAGCCGCGACGCCACGTCGTCGCTGCGTCTTGAGGCGACGCTCGCGGGCGCGAGGTGACGGGCTCGAGGCGGCGGCGGCGGAGGCGACGCGCAATGGCGAGGCGACGCAGACGACGGCGATGGCCTCCCGACGCCAGCGCACGGTTAGGCGCCGGATTAGGGTCATGGTGTGGAGGCGACGAGGCGGTAGGGCGCGAGGCGACGCGACGAGCAGCCGACACAGCAGCGGCCACCAAGGGCCGCGATTAGGGCGAGCGAACAGGCGCTCCGAAAATAAATGGCGCACGCGGTTTTATTAAAAAAAAAAAAGGAAAAAACAAAAAAAAAAGTTTTTTTATTAATCTGTTTTGTAGAGATTAAATTTTTTCTTATTTATTAAAAAAAAAGGGAAAAATTTAGTTTGACTTAATTGGGCAGAATTAAATGGGTTTTGAATCAAATTTTTAATTGGACATGAGTTCAATTAATTTGATTCCAACAAAAGACTTAGTGTCCAATTAAATTTACACAATAATTGTGTAAAGTTGACTTTGGTCGACTAAACTCATAACAATGGTTAGATGGGTTGTTTTGGAACAATTGGAATCTGACGTGGATAACTTAAAGATAGAACTAGTTTATGCCATGGTCAAAATCGATTGATCATGTCAATTAAATGTAGCATAAAATTCAAGAAGTTTAGTTCTTCTTGATAAATGTGTATTTGTTTTGGCCTTCGATTAATTGAAATATCAGATTTATCGGTTTTGTCGGTTATTTACTGACATGATTTATTTCAATTTTACAGATGGCGCGGATGTATACCACTATGACCTGGCGCGATGTGTTGCGCAATCGGTATAGGGAGGCTATCGAAGATTTGGACTATGACCCTTACCATAGAGTCCTTGGACACATTGGGAAGCTGGACAGACTATTCTGGAAGCTCGAAATGCAGGAGTTTTCAGTATTAGACAACTACAGGATTTGGGTGTTGATTCGTTCATTGCCCGATAATCTTGCTGACGCGGCACGACAATTTTGGGGGTTACATGAAGGACGCATTTTATATACCCAGTTGTGCACAGAGCTGATTAACTATGCTGACTGTGAAGAGGATCCTGAAGAAGACCCTGTGGAGGATTTTGGTTCTCGATTAGTGAGGTTTTTAAAGGACTCTGTATCAGGGCATGTATGCTGTGTGTCCGTGAGTGTACTATAGTTGAGTCAGATAGCGTCAGAGGGGACATGTCATGATTACTGCTGCGCTAGGGCTTGTCCTAGTGGGAGCAGTAATCGCTTATCTAGTCTATTAGGAGTTGTTTTTAGTTTATGAGTAGGAAGAATGTAATCTGTTACATTCTTAGTAGAGTTTGTTATTTGTTAACACAGTATAACATGTTTATTTTAATGATGTGTTCATTTAAAATGATTAGTTCATTTAATGTTGTTGACTCTACATGATGCATGATTATTGAATATGTCCTTGATTAGTTCAAATGAGTATATAATGATATGTTCATTTAATGTGTAACATCATGCTGTAATAATGATTAATATCATTAAGTGGGATGTAAGTAATAAAATATATCAATATAAGTCTTATTGGCACATACAAATGATGAATGATAACACAGTTGTCACTTGATTTTGTAAACCAGATCAGATTTATCTTGAGTTTATTTTTGAGATTACATACATAAAAGCATACACTGAGTAACTAAATAATATGTTTATTTATTTTAGGTTATGACAACTAAAAACATCATAAATTGAATCAACAAAGGTGAAAACGAATGAGGATAACTATAAGATATGACACCTCAAGATTCAGTATGTTCTTGAGAAACAGGAAGTCCTAGAGTCGAATCAAAGCATGATGGAATTATGATGAGAGAGTAACGCAAAGACACAATCTGACGTGACCTTGATGCCTATAAGGTATGGAAAAGGAAAGATTCCACTGCTAAGGGCATATTGATAAGTTCAATGATGGATGACCTAGTGTTAGAGTATGAGTCATATCCTTCACTCATGCGATGCCGGGTAGCCCTTAGAGAGATCTGATGGAATAAGTCTGAGTAAGCTTCGGCAGTTGACGATCAGGTTCGACAGCTACAAGAAGCGCTCAAATGCAACGATGGTTCAACATCTAAGGGAGATGTCAAATATGATTCGGGAGTTGAAAACTGCCGGTCATGAGTTGACCGATGAACAACAAGTTCAGGCGGTTATTCGTTCTCTTCCCAATTCTTGAGAGACCATGAAGCAGACCTTAACTCACAGTGAGAGTATTAAGACTTTCGCTGATGTCTCACGCCATGTAAAACTTGAGGCGGAGAGAGTAGAATCATGACGATTTCGCTGTTTACTTGTCACGCCTCTGGATCATCTGGATCCAAGAAAAAATGGTACAAGAAGGGAAAAGGAAAGAATAAGGAGGTTGCTACTGCTGCTGGGAAGGATCAAATCAAGAAGAAGAAGACATGAAAGAAACCTAAAAGCAAGTTATCTTGCTTTAATTGTGGCAAGAAGGGCCACTTTCGGAGTGTCTTGAGCATAAGAAGGTAACTTATAGTCTGTATTCTGAGCATTTTGTTGATAGTACTGTGTTGATGTCTGATTCTTATCATATGTGGATTATAGCTTCGGGAGCAACAAACCATGTATACCTGCTGGCAACATATGGATCTATGTAGGAAACAATGCAAGAGTCGAAGTCAAGGGAGTTGACACTTGCAAACTTAACCTTCGTAGTGGAAGTACTTTGTTTCTACATGATGTATTGTATGCTCCAGAGATTCGAAGGAATCTTGTATCTGTTATTTGTCTTCTTGATTTGGGTTACTCTGTAAATTTTTTCAGTCGTTGTGTAGAACTTAAGATTGACTCTGTGTCAATCGGATATGGTTTTTTATCTAATGGTTTTATGGTACTAGATGTGGTACCTGATGTGAATTGTGCGATTCATAGTTGTTTTTCAAACATTGCTCTTACTAGTAATGCGGATATATTTGATGAGGTTTGGCATGCTAGATTGGGACATATAGGACAAGATCGCATGAATCGATTAGCAAGAGAGGGTTTATTGGGCTCTCGTGCTAAGATTAGCTTGTCTATATGTGAGCATTGTCTTGCTGGAAAAGCAACTAGGAAACCATTTGGAAAGACTATTAGAGCAGACTTGTCATTGCAATTGATTCATTCGGATATTTGTGGTCCGATGAGTGTGAAGGCTAGGCATGGAACTTCCTACTTCATTACATTTATTGATGATTTCACTAGGTATGGTCATGTGTATTTGATTTCTTAAAAATCTGAAGCGTTAGATTATTTCATTCGTTATTCGAACGAAGTTGAGAATCAAACGGAACGTAAGGTTAAGGCCTTACGCACTGACCGTGGGGGTGAATATCTGTCTGATTTGTTCAAGACGACATGTAATGATAAGGGGATTATTAGACAGCTAACGATCCCAAGAACTCCACAGCAAAATGGGATTGCTGAAAGAAGAAATATGACTCTTCTTGAAATGGTTAGGTCTATGATGGCGTAGGCTAATTTGTCGGTCTCCTATTGGGGAGATGCATTACTAGCTGCGGCTTATATACTTAACAAAGTACCTTTAAAAAGTCGATTTCATCGACCCGTATGAACGCGTTGACGGCGTAAAACCGATTTGAACAATCCGAGACCACGGGGTCACCGCCACGTTCATGATAGTTCTCACAGATATGGAAAACTCGAACCTAGAGGTAAGAAATGTATCTTTATAAGATATTCTGATACCTCAAAAGGTTATATTTTCATAGGTGAGACGTCAGATGGAACAATCTCTGAGATTGAGTCTAGAGATGCCACTTTTCTAGAAACTGAGTTCCCAACAAAGGGTGAAGTTGATAAGACAGTTCCTCTTTTTGAGGAGGATGAGTCGTTATCAATAAGACATGTGTCTAGTGGGATACCTGAACCTAGTCAACCGAGTGGGAGTAATGTGCCTGATCATGGGGTGACTTCTCAACAGCCCAACTTACGAAAAAGTGTTCGTAAGATCATACCTAAAAGGAGGTTTGATATTGAGAATGAGGCAATGATGACACTCCCAGTTGACAAAGATGAACCTCAATCAGTTGAGGAAGCGTTGGGATGTAGGGTTAAAGATAAGTGGAAAAGTACAATGGAAGAAGAGATGGAGTCAATGATTCGGAATTAAGTTTGGGAGTTAGTCGATTTTCCTCCTGGCCAAAGGGCTATTGAGAATAAGTGGATTCTCAAAATAAAGAGGAAGTCTGATGGATCGATTAACCGATACAAGACTCGTTTGATTGCAAAAGGATTTACCCAAAGAGAGGGTATTGACTTTGAAGAGACATTTTCTCCCGTAGTGAAGTTTGTGTCAATCCGAGTTATTTTGGCCTTTGTGGCACATTATGACTTGGAATTACATCAGATGGATGTCAAAACCGCTTTCCTTAACGGTGAGCTTGACGAGGAAATCTATATGGTTCAGCCAGTAGGTTTCGTTACTTTAGGCCAAGAGGATAAAGTATGTAGATTGAAGAAATCTATATATGGGCTGAAGCAAGCGTCAAGACAATGGAACATAAGATTTAACAAAGTGGTTTTATCTTATGGTTTCGAAATGATCAATGAGGATCATTGCGTTTTCCTAAAGAAGGAAAAAGGAAAGTATGTCATTTTATCATTATATGTTGATGATATGCTGATAGCAGGAAATGACATAGGTTTTATTGTAGAAGTCAAAAAGTGGTTGTCTTCTCAATTTGACACAATAGATATGGGAGAAGCTGAATATATCTTAGGGGTTAAGATCATCCGAGATCGATCTAAGAGACTTTTGGGTTTGCCACAAGAGTCTTATATTGCTAAGATGTTACACGATTTCAACATGTCTGACTGCAACAGTGAACAGACACCTATTGCGAGAGGTACTGTTTTGAGCAAAATTATGAATCCCAAGACTCCAAATGAAATAGCCGAGATGAATAAAAAATCATATGTCAGTGTCATAGGTAGTTTAATGTATACTATGTTGTGTACTCGTCCCGATATCAGCTATGCATGGCTTAGTTACTTGGGTTCCAAATAAACCCAGGATCGAGACACTGGAAGGCAGTGAAAAGGATTTTTAGATATCTGAAGGCGACGACAGATTATTGTCTCTGTTATCAAGGATCAGATATGAGCCTAAAGGGCTATTCAGATGCAGATTGGGCTAGGGACCTGGATGATAGAAAATCAACATTAAGCTATGCGTTCTTGTTGAATGGTGGCACCATCTCCTGGAATAGCAAGAAACAGGCCTGTGTGACCTTATCTACAATGGAAGCTGAATATGTGGCATGTTCAGCAGCTGTGCAAGAAGCAGTCTGGTTGAGAAGGTTCCTAAAGTATTTGAAGATTGCTGAGGACAGTGGGAGTCCAGTGACCGTCTATTGTGACAGTCAAGCTGCGATAGCTTTTTCCAAGGATCCCAAATATCACAGCAAGGGCAAGCATATAGCTATAAAGTACAACTTTATAAGGGATATTGTTGCTAAAAAGAAGGTGATTCTTGAGTATATCCCTACACGAGCTATGCTTGCAGATCCTTTTACTAAGCCAATGATTAGAGAGTCATTTAATGAGCATGTAAAGTCCATGAGACTTCGTAGAATGTAACAGTTTTGTAATGACAATTGAATATTATGATTTGATTGTTTGAAATGTCAGCCATAATCTATTCAGTGTATGTTATGTTACATTCTAGTAATAAGATCTCGATAAGCATATTGGCAGGTAGTGATTGGTCCTCTCACATGGATAATTATCTCTATTTGTTGTGTATGAATAAAGGTAAGACCGATGCTTATAGGTCAGCCTATGTGGTTGTTAGCTTTGGAAGCTGTAAAATTTGTAACATTCCTATAAGTTAAGGTCGTCTTGATATTTGTATCAAGATAAGATCATTTTGTGGTAAATAATCGAAGTAAATGAACCCACCATTTACTATGTCTGTTTTGAGCCAGATTAGAATTCATATATTGAATTCTGGATTCATATGTTGAATTCTGGATTAGGCATTGGGAATGTCTAGATCGAAATCTGTACGATGTTAATTTGAGGGAAACATGTGCTCTTTATTGGTAAAGAGGACAACATCGTAGCATGTGAATCATACCACATGTGCTAAGACGACACTAAGGGTAGTAGGAGAATGGATCCCTGCTTCTCTACTATGTGAGTCCTTTGAGATTATATGTTAATCTCAGTTTTTGCCCTTTGTGACTATTTAGGTGTCTACTTGAAGTTTTGATCAGGGTCTGCTACTTTAACATGTAAACCTATTGACTATGGATGATTCGATCTATGGAACATGTCTAGGAAAGCGACTGGTTCAAATGAATAGATTCACACTAAAAAGGAAGATTAAATAGATTTACATCTTATGAGAATTATTCACTGGTCGACCCATTTCTGTTGTGTATGAAAATGATTGTGAATAATTAGAATATGGGACATGCTCTTGACATGATGGTCAATATAAGGGATTAGAGATGTTCATATTGATGTAAATGAGATTATTTAATCTGGGTAAAAAGCAAGACATGGATGTTTCCAGGTAAACGGTTATGTACCACCAGAAATATGATTTTGTATCATCTGGAAAATGACTGTGTGTCACTTGGAGAATGGTTGTGTGCCATAAGATAAATGGTTTTGTACCACCTAGAGATGACTCTGTGTCATCGGGAGAATGATTATGTATCATATGTAGAGTGACTATGTAAGGTGTAACAACTTTCTTAGCATTTGGACGCTCAATGTGCTTGCTGTCGCACAAACCATTTTCTAATTTGATGTTTCATTTAGTTTTTGTGACTATTAATTTATGTTCTATTAGTCTTTTGGGATAATAGATGTTGCTTCGATTTAGTCTATGGACTAAACACCTCTTCTAAAGTGGTCTGTGTGATCATTTAGTCTATGTGACTAAACACCTTTTCTAAAATGATCTGTGTAATCATTTTGTCAATTTGACATACCTTGGACGAGTGAGAGATGTGTGCGAGAATCGAGACGCGCTTTCGTGGAACCGCCTCACGCACGTGGCGTGTGCATTTCCTTCCCTTAAAAAGGGAAGGAGTGCGTCCAAGAAAGGGGTTGGCTGCTCGGCGGTGGCTTTCAACGAAGAGACTTGAAAGCGATCAAAGAAACATCCCGCGAACTTGGTCTGTGGAGATTGAGGAAACTTCCACCGTGATCTTTCCTCCGACACAAGTCGAAAATCCAATCGGGTAATCAACAAGCACAGGTATATTCAACACCGATCGTATCAAGGAGGATGCTATGTTGATTGGAACAATATAATAATTATAGAATAGATACGGATTGATTTTGAAAGAAAGTTTAAAATTTTTCTTTAGACTTAGATAATCTTTTATTGTCTTTGATTAATATATCAATATCTAAAGGATTCACGTAATTTATCTCTTTCATAATGATCATGCGACAGATCAGTAGAGATCGTTAGATTGATGATTCTAATTTTTTACAAATTGATATGATCATATCAATATTTATATGATATATTTAGTAAATATTATCATCTTTTACAATAAAATTAATAGTCTTATAAGACTCTTTAAAAGTCATTGTTGCCGCAACATATATCTTTGGCGAAACTTGATATCCAACGTTTGTTTTTGTACATTTATCCATGATGCATAATGCACAGCGAATAAAAAAAAAATAGTATTATTTCTTGCATAAAAAAGTTGCTGTCGTATACTGCCATCTATTGTCGTCCATAGTTAGATTAGATTTTGATGATGATTCAATCGAAATTCATTCACAGTTAAATCGATATTGAAGTTCGATCGAATTACGATCGAAATCGATCGTGATTGCTGCCACCAATGCTCAGAATACGATCAATCGAACGATGGTAACGATCCCGATGGATTTAGAATTGGACTATAATATTCTTCGGAGAAGAAAGTTACGAGCAAAAATACTGTACATTTTCATTCACGGTATAATCACGATGGATCATACGATGGAGAACACATCGCGCACTGACCGACAACCGATGCTGGTCCATTCGTCGCTAGATTCCGATTGCAATTCGATCGGAATTGGACCCGATCGCAACGGATAGTGGCCGCGCTACTGTCGGTCGTGTGTTTTGGTCATTTCCAATTGGTTTACATCGGATTCTAAGCGCTAACTGATCGAAATCCGAGCCTCATTGGATCGCCGACGAGTTGTGCATCGATTGTGCTCGATTCAACTGTCAAAGATGGTCGAACGATGTGACAGCGACGCCGACATTACGTGTGAATCGACATGGAGCACACGGGAGCACAGGAGATCGTCGTGCAAAAAATCAAAAATAAAAAATAAAATATATATATATATATAAAGTTGTTGATGGTGGATAGGAATTTAAGTACACCAGCTATCGTTCAACTTTTGTGGATTGTATTTGACGCAACCTAGTTGTCTTATTTTCTTCAGCTTTAATTGATTCGTAGAAGCAACAAACTGCACGTTACAATTTATTTTTTGAAAATTACAAGACTAGATATAAATGTAGCTCGATAAAATAAACGAATAAACTTGACCATAGTGAAGTTCGATCTGCTCGATTCAGCTCATTCACAACTCGATTTGCCGCCATATTCTGAGAGTCAGACGACTACAGGACAGGACTCGGTGCCTTAACCTGTATCGATGACACTCGATGTAATTACCTCACATTCCAAGTGCATTAAAAAAAAACATAGATTATTCCAATCCCTCAGATTACACCAACACCACTTGTATTATAAAACAATTCGATTGGCAAGACCTCCAAAAGCAAAAAAAAAGGTAGGCAGATTATCAAATTTATTCATGAAAAAACTTGTTTGAAAACATTCAAACCAAGTGAAATTCAAAGCTTGATGCTTTTACTTGTTTTCCGAGTACTTTACTCTACATTACACATGCAGAAATTTTGAAAATAGCCAACCTTCCTCTGATTCACCTATCGGAGTTTGAAACCACTTTAGAGCATACATAAAGTTGTCATCCAATCCAATTCAGGAGTTTTCAGCTCTCTTCGATGGACTCAATCTTATAATCAAGTGTGGCACAACTTGCTTGCTTCACTGTTCCACGAACTTATTACATCTCATGGTGCTGCGTTTTGCAGTTTGAAATATTTGCATTGCTTAAGCAATGATATCAAGTTGAAGGAGTTGCTTGTGCAAATTCAAGAACTCATTTGCCTTTCCACAGTGTTTCGAGTTGTGAAAGATCTCTTCCACCTCCTGTCGGCACAGAATCTTCACAGTGAAGATTAGTCCATCATCAGCGTCAAGTTGACAATATCGGACGCTGGAGTACAAGATAAGGGATTCAATAAGTGCAAACATCATCATTTACACAAACCAGAATGAAATAGAGTAAATATCTACAATTTAAAACACTGTGCTTAAAACTACTAGCAAAATCAGGTAACCATGATTCACAGAAACTGCGTCAAGTCAGAAATCTGATCTAGAGGTGAGGACAAGTTTTGCAAAGCTTGACGAAGTACATATAGTGCTAATTGCCTTTTCCAAACAATAGAAAGCATAGGAAATAAACTACATAACACCAGTCTCAAATCTTGACAATATTAAAATCTATCTGCATCAGCCTATTTGATTACTCAGAACGATATAGACTCACCCCTGAGACAAGAAAGGCCTAGGTCTCCAGAATAAATCGAAACCAGCCACTGCATGCTAGATTGCGATGTCAAAGCTTCTGAATCAAGGTTTTAAAATTAAGCATGGCCAACATCATTGAAGTTATCCATGATTCCTTTTTTCCTTCAATGGATCACACTCAGGCCTGCACACTGCACATGCTTACAATTTAAGGTCTTTATTATAGCAATTCATATTTCTACTTGCCTGCTTTAGGTCAACAGCGTCCAGTCTGAAGATAGAGCATAAGGCATTGATCCATGCATCCAAGCCAACTCTGGACTTTTCTGCTCTCATTGATTCTAGTCGATTTACAGCTTCCTTGGGAACTCCATACTTGAGCAAAACATGCCCAAATGTCTTGAATGTAGACTCATCAGGTTGTATCCCAGTGACCAACATGTAATGGAAAACCTCGACAGCCTGCTTCATTCTCCCATCAGCTGCATATAATGCAATTAAGCTGTTGCAACTCACTGTGCTGGATAGCAATCCCAACGCTTGCATATCTTGCGCAATGAGATCAGCTTCCCAAAGACGCCCCAGTTTTTTGTAAAAACACAGCATAGTCCCATAAGAGAATTCATTTGCCTTTCCACTGTTTTTTAAATCGTAAAAGATGGCTTCTGCCTCATTCAGCATGGTATTCTCAGAATAAAGATTAATCATGCAATTAGAAGCATAAATGTCCAGACCATTCTCAGAAACTTTTATTAGTTCATATACTTCTTGTGCTTCTCTCAAATATCCAATTTTTGCATAAAGTTTGATTAACAAGTTACAAACTACTGGGTTCAGAACAACTCCAGCTTTCTTCATTGCATCGACATACTTCAAAGCATTGGAAACATTTCCAACTTCAGTGAATGCATTTATTAGAATGGAATAAACAACAACATCAGGTTGAAATCCAAAGCTAACCATGTCTTTAAATATATCTTCTGCAATTTGTATTTCACCAAACTTAACAAAACTACTCATTACTGCTGAATAAGGAATGCAGTCACTAACAAAGCCACCCTCTTGCATTTTTCGTAAATAGCACACTGCTTTATGAGGTAGGTCAGCAGCCAATAAAATCTGCATTAGAGAACCATACGTATACTGGTCAGGATGAATACCATACTCTATCATGTCATCAAACAACTCACAAGCCTTGGAATAGTCCCTTTTTCTTCCATATGCTTTTATCATAACATTGAATGTGAGAACACTAAACTTTTGCCTGGATAAGCAACAAGCAAAAGCTTTCTCGGCGAGAAAAATGTGTCCTTGCTCTCCAAAAGCATCGATATTGGAAGCAAACCATTCTGAATTCATTTTATCGCTGAATTTTTCAAACCAAGACCATGATTTATCAATCATACCTACATTTATGTACATCCTAGTCAAAGCTGATTGTGTGTACTCATCAATCTCAAGGCCTTGACATTCCATCTCCACAATAAGAGCTTCAGCTTCTCCAACCATGTTTCTTATAGAATATGCATACAAAAGAGTGCGATAACTGACAACATCTGGTTCAAGACCAGCCAATTTCAACTTAGAAAAATAACCAGCTGCTATACTGAGGTCATTGATCTTTAGATGAATGGAGATAAGTATGTTATATGTTCTTGTATCAGCAACACATTGGTATTCATCCATTATCATCATCAATGCAGAAACCTCTTCCAAGAGACCATTATTGCCATACATATGAATCATTGAATTGAATGTAACTATGTCTGGAACAATACCTTCCCTTAACATTTGTGCAAAAGTTCTTGAAGCTTTCTCAAGCTGCCCTGCTTTACCATAAGTATCAATCAATGTATTGTATGTGTATAAGCTGTAACACTTTTGAGATTCACAATCATCAAAAACATCAGATGACCACCTTTCGAAAAATTGCTCCACGTTTTGAAAGTTGCCAGCCTTCTTATATGTCTGAAGAACAACTCCCATTGTCACCTCATCTGGTTCCATTCCTTGCTTGTACAAATCACTCAACCAAACAAGCGCTTCCTTGCTCAAGCCACCTTTGCAGTAAGCGTTGATTAATGTACCGTAAGTTGAATTTGTGGGTGTTATTCTATTTGCCTGCATCTCCCTCCATAATGACCCAATGAGATCCCAGTTTTGTGCTTGCCCAAGGATCCTGAGCATAACATTGTAGTGAATCACATTCAGTTCATAACAGCCCTTTCTCTTGAACCAGTTAAAGATTTCTAGAGCCCTCTTCCAATTTGTTTGCTCTTTCAGGATGATGGTCCTCTCCTTGCTGTTAAGATTCTCTTCCCATGGCTTCAAAGCCTCATCCAGATCTTCACAAGTTTCCAGCGCTAGCAACATTGACGGGATGCAGCCTCCATATGAAACCGACTTTGATGATTTCCTCGATTCCGATTTGACAGGCACAGCTTTGACCTCAAACTTCAGTTTTGCATAAGACCTAAGCTTCCTTGCTGGTGGAAGACGAAATCTTACAAAAGAAAATTGATTTTGGTCCTTCTCGCGACCTAAACAAACCAGCAAAACATGAATTTTCGCAGGTGTGCCATCATACACGTTGGTAGTCGAAGGAATCTGACTCGGCAAGCAACCAAATGAGCCCGGCATTCCAGAAACAGCAGTAACAGAGTATATGCTTAGATCAAGGTTCCAGTTTCAACGAAAACGCTAAGCCAATCGGAGGAAAATAGGGACATTATCTATACAAATTTGAGCTAAAGAATCGGTTTCATGTTCCTTGAGAAAAAAGGAAATTCCTGGAGGAAAATTCCTCAGCAGAAGCAAACTCACCGGCTTCCTTTCGTCGGAATCTATAAAACCCTTGTGCTCAAACCCTCGTCCAGCAGCATCCACACAACGGATTGCCTACGAAAAGGATAAAGCGAAATGTCACAACTCCCAGGCTTATATCGGGCTGCTCCACGTCAAGTTGTAAAAGACAGTTTGGGCCTTTTTAAGCCCATCATTTCATAAAAGACAGACCGACAAGGCCCAGTACAAGGCCTTTTGGTACTGCTAGTCTCGAACCGTTCTACTCCCAGTTTCCAACGATCTCGTTCGAATCGCTGATTCGCCGTGATGCATCGCCGGAGAGCCGCCATGGCTCCTCCGCTGGAAGTGGCCATCTGGTCTTCCCCACAATTTCCTGCGTATGAGGTAGTTGGTGCATGATATTTCAGTTATTGCTTCGGGCACTCTCATTAAAGCACCGTCATTTGCGAGGATTCCGAGGCCGGCGTAGCAGACGAATGCGAAGGCTTCATCGGTGACTACCATATTATCCGCCTTGTGTGCTTGCTTTTCTGGTATTTTAACTTCTCTTAGTTGTATTACTTTGCATACAAGGTTTTTTCGACTACTGAATACTTGCTGATGTTTCGTATTATTGCACCTGAGTCGATGAAACGGTAAGGTTAAACTACGGGCATATATGGTCTGGGAAACTTCTTGGCTTCAACGATATAATCTGATAGAGTTACCAATTTCGTTGCTGATCTAACAATGAGTAAGATTAAGGAAATGGAAACAGGATGGTTATCCAGGCCTAGGTTGGAAAACCAGACTTTTCGAGTTAGATCTAAACAAACTTTGCATACTTCTTTTCTTGATCTATTTTTCGCAATCACCTCAAACTACCCATTTCTCGGAAGGATGTCTATCATATGCTATTTGTTTTAGTTGATCGTCAATGTTAAATTTGATACTGACCTCGCTTGTCCTGATGTTATAATTGACCATTCCTTGTTAGGTTTAGCTCAAATTATGTGAAAACATTCATGCTATTTATTTATTGAAGACTCATCTCGCCTGAAGAATTCCCTTAATCAGATTATAGCCTTTAATTGAGACTAAATTGAGGTTCAAAATCTCTCCCATTTTAAGGCTTCATACCTTTCTCAAGGCCCAACTCTAACTAGCCTAGAATAATTCTTAATTATCCATGGGGCATGAAGGATCCATCATACATTATATCAACATCAACAAGCTCTGGACAACTCTAAATTAGTAAATTCTAAATGAACCAAATGTGATAAATGACCCATTAGTGTGGTAGGCAAACAATTGACTTTAAATGCTTATACCCAAGAGAATTTTAATAGATTCATTGGGACCTTATAAATTACCTCAATTAGCATACACTCCTCGAAAGTGCAACTAAATTAGGCGTGTGCTACAACTGACTTTTATTAGGATAAGTTCTAAATCAATTGTTTGCTTAAACTTCAAATCATGCAAGAAATAGTTGGTGAAGTTGAATCTCAAACCATGTTTTCTTATTGAGAATTTTATGCTGCAGATTTATTTACGTAGCATTGGTCTTATAATTAGGAATCTTTTGCAGAACATCAAATAAGTGTCATAAGAAATGCACAAATAAATTCTAATTTGGCGTTGTGTTTCTTGTAGCACATTTCCGAGGTGAGTATTCTTGCTGATGCCCCTGAACAACTGGACAAGGGTATTTGATCAGTCCCAAGAGGTGTTTGTTGCAAATGTAGCCTTTCTGAGCTCTTTCTTGGGTACTGGGTAGGTGTCTAATTTTATTGTCACGCTATATCCTGCAATATTGTTTTATAGACAGATTATGTATGCTGGTTTATGTTGATGCACTTACTTTACTTAAGTATTGTATCATTCTTGTCAACAAGGCTTCCCAGCAACAGCATATAGGTGATTTGGCATAATGCTCGTGTCTATCAGCACTCTCTTGATACTCATCCAACTGTAACCATGCAAGAAGGGCATGAAATAAAGAATATTATATATGTTGCAGCTAAGAGAAAGATCAACAGAAAGATATAAGCTTCATACAAACCAAACTTTATATGAATATATATATTTCTTCTTATATCGGATTTAATACCTTCATTCCAACATGGAAATCAAATCTTCCAGGAGGAACATTGTTATGCCAAATTTTGAAAACTTATATTTTATAGTTAGTAAAATGATAGCTCGGTGCACGAAGCTCCTGCCAATGCAGGTCCCGAGGAAGAGTCTATTGTATGTAGTCTTATCCTACATTGCAAGATGCTATTTTTGAGACTCGAAACCGTGACTTCTAGATTATACGATAATAATTTTACCGTTGTGCCAAAGCTCCAATGGGATAAGGCTTTGTTGTTGTTGTTGCGCCAAAACTCCCCTTCATATTTTATGGTCAGTAAAGAAAAAAATTCATTAGACCACAGTAATCTGATGATATCATTTACAGTTTCCAATAAATGCTATTGAGGAATCATAATTTGTGAGGTTTAGGTTCTTTTATTATTTTCTTTTCTTTCATTAAACAGAAGGTTTTCATATGTTAAAACTCATCTATTTACTAAAGGACGCAGACTTCACAATTAATCTTGTTGATTATTAGAAGCTTTAAAACAATTTCACCTTTGTGGATCTCACAACTACTCAAACCAAAACTTGATTCCAAGAAGCTTGCTTACCCAATTTAGCTGGCATGCAACCACAATTTTGTGATGTAGCTGTTAATTGATGCAACCAGGACATCCTCTCTTTCTTTTTCCGAATAGTGAGGTGCTCATGATGCACTGAGTTGAAAATAACGTCAACAGAACTAGCAAGGAACAAAATAGATATTCCTACTTTATGATTTCTTGGAACAATCATCAAAGTCCTTTGAGATGTGTGATAATGACATTTCCAAACTTTCCCTTTGTCATCATTGGATTTGAGAAGCATTTGAAGGTTGGATCTGCAAGATTTGGTTCCCTTGATTAACAGATGTACCAAATATTAATGTCAAGCCTACAACATTTCAACAACTTTTACCTGCTTTATCACCGAATCCTCTGTGTTCTCATTCAGCTGTCCCATACATGTGTTAAACTAGATCTGGCTGATGTGTACCTTTTACTAACTCCACCTATTTCTAGCACTATATACTTCTTTTAGTTGCTCGAATGAGTTTGATTTCACAAGCACAAGTACTAGAGTGTTGTCTGCAGCTATGATGAATGCAGATGCCCAACCAAACCAACTCCACCAGAGGTATTAGGACACTTAACTACAAAGACCTAAATAAATTATCTCAGATGCACATGGATGAAAGCCAGACTACCACTTCTTTTAGAATACCTGTTTTGGCTACAGCCACTTTTCTGAGTTTGTGGAGCAATCATGAGATGAAATATCATCATTCTGGATCTCCAAGTTTTGTGTGCATGTGTATTCTGAGAGTCAATCTTCAAGAGGTGATTTGTGACTTCTATGATGCTTTTTACCCTGTAATTTTGGAAAGGCCTTCTCCTCAAGTATGTCTTAAGTGTTGCAAATTCTTCCTAGCATCACTCACAACTACCTATCATAAGGAAATGATTTTTCCGAACTAGTTTAGCTGCTCATAATTGCTCATTCCAATCAATGTAGCGGGTTCTATGCATGAAAGGGAAAGGTGCTGCTATTGCTGTATCACAGCTGATGGCTGGTATCCCAAGGTTGTCACCTGAGGTAATGTTATGAACACAAAGATTCACTATGATCAATCCACCGTATTTCTTGCTAAAAGATTCATTTTCTAATGATAGCTGAGAAATGTGCTTGGAATTGTCCATATTTAAATAATGCTTTCAGTGTACACATGTAGGCCTATTTCTTCCTTACATGAGTTTCGAGCAACTATCCTGCTATCTATGTTACGGCTCATATATTAATTTGAACTTGGCATCTGATACCTTATGTCTGGATTTATTTTTCTTAATCACTTATCTGCATGTTCCCCTGGCACATCTCATCCGTGCATCCTTATAAATTGAAGGATTATTGTTCTTTCCATTTTGATCTGCTATATTAGCTTTACAGGCTAGTCTAGGAAGAAGGGCCTTTTTTGAGTGAATGGAAGAAGGATCTTTCTCAGTTCCATCTTTATTCTAGTTGACTTCCTGCAATCTCTTTGTTGGTTTAGCTGCATGTGCACTTGTTCTTTTAATTAACCACTGCCAGACAATTCAAGGATTTCATATTCTATATTTTATTCCTCCTCATGCATCTTATCTTAGGGAGACACATGGAAAGATGAATATTACTTTTTCTTTGACAACAATTGGTCAAATAATTTTGATGGGGCTCAAGCAGTTATGATCCACAAAGATGATTTTGTATCGGCAATGCAGTCCCTTCAGCTGAAACATCTCTGCATATCAATGGCCATCTCCCTTGTCACTTTCATCCAGCATTCCTACCTCAAAACAGAAGCCATTGAGGTTGGTCCCGATTCCCCTCTATAATCTTCATCGCTGCCCTGCACGTGCCCATCAACAACTCCTATGGATACATATACATATTTGAGACATCTCAAAGAAGTTGCTTTTCATCAAAGTAGCAGTTGCAGTGTTCTGATATATCTTCCAAAGCAACGTTGAACTTTTGGTTCTTAAAGTACAAGGAGAGAACTGTGACTTCCCTCTTACTGTATTGTGTTTTCAATGGCCGCAATTGAATTCAATGCCACACCTTGTTGTGTTGGTGGTTTCTGTTTAGTGTTAGAACAGTGAATGTAAACTGATCTGTACTACGTATTATGATGAATTAAGTGAATGTACTTTAAAGTCTTAAGGTATTTGATTGTGATATTTGGAGACTACATTGCAGTGACAATGGCAGTAAACAATTGTGCAAGATTCTCACCCAAGTTGCATGTTGCTGGGGTCATTGACTTGTAAAGATTTTGTCCCTTGCCTTCTGTTATGATGCTTGCTTCATTTTTGTTTGAAATGGCTTTTATGGCCACATCAATATACCATCACTCCAATAATGTGTGTGATTATTACTGCAGGATTTTTGAAAGGGCTGTGCTTGGCCAACTGGCTGTTGGAATCAGCTTCAATGTGCATGTTGTGAACAGGGCTCCCCTAAAGGTAAAAATTTAGAAGGATTTGATTTCAAGTGAGTGCACGACTTTCCAACACTATTACATATGTTATCTTAAAATTATACCCTGCATTTGAACTATAGGCTCCCAAGACATCTCCAAACAAGCTACTGGAGAAACTACTGAACCACTGTCATAATGTCATATTATAGAAAAATGGAAACATTTTTAAATTGCATGGAAATTAATGAGTGATCATTTCATTGGAATCTAGGCCAGCACTACCATCTCTTTTTGGTTTCTATTTGGAGAAGCCTGGCCAGTGGGTGTGATTTGCTCATCTTGGGTAACTCCCTGCTTCATCACATACTCCCATCTGCATTGCAGGAGATAGAGAAAGGCCATGAATGAGACTTCTGCAGTGAAGAGGATAGCCCACAAGCTTACATTTGTCGAGGTCTTCTCATGGAAGGTGTGCAGGCCAATGAAGATGTTAGCTATCCCCAACACAAACTCCAGTTCCAAGCAACCAGTGCACGAAGTACCACAAACTCCTGGTTTTCACCCCCCTGCTAGGAATTCCTTACATTTAGGTTTGAAAATCAGCATGTTCTAAGAATTTATCAAAGATCAGAGTGGATGATTTTCATTGATTATTATTAAGTGAAAATGATTCAAAAATACCTTCTAGGCCTCACAAAGGCCATTAGAGGTTGAATCCAAATGAGTCCATATAGGACCAATCCAATTTTCTGATGAGTATTGTTGAAGGAGTTATCAAAGTTGATTAGTGAAAGAACAGCTGCAACAGTAGCAAGTAGGATTGCCAGAATCTGTCAGATGATGCAATGAGAATAGCTTTAGCATCAAGAAAAATTTCAGTCTTTCTTCTGAATTGGAAAACTGAAATGAGCAGTAAATATATTATAACCATTGGTTCATGATGTTTAATACAATAATGACAATTTGCAGTTTCTGTCAGAAGAGTTTGTATTGAAGACTTGGAATCATGAATAGTCACAGTTTGTTTGTAGCAAAAACAAACTAGAGTTTGCTGACCTGAACAGTTACATGAGTGTAGAACAAAACCTTGACCATTTTAATTGATTTAACACTCTCTGTCATTCTGATAATGACTACCCCTAGGGGCATTAAGAAACCAATTGAAGCCCAGAGCAAGAATCCATGAATTTTGATATGGATTAATAGCTCTGGTGTCAGCTGCAGGGTAATTGCTTATAAGTTCATCAAAAGATATTTTTTGGCACCATGAACAAAAAAAAACAAGGGAACAATTGTTTCATACCTTTAGAGGATTAGATTGATTTATCATATATATTTACTTGAGCTAGAGCTTACAAATTTGTCTGTAAGGAATCCTTTAATGCAAACAAGATGCCATACCTTGTAAGAAACGGAGTGAAGTTCTTTCATCTAAGAAATCCCTCTCTTCAGATGCACAACGCCTGAAGAATAGATAACCAGTGGAGATAATTTAAGAGGACACAAAGCAGAAACCTTCACTAGTTCTTCGTAATACGCAATTGCATTTTATATAGCTTGAAGATGACTACAGGAGTCTCAAAAGTGAAGAACCTATTGGAAATCTCTATAAGACCCTATGTGGGGACTGGAATAACAAGCTTTTGTCCTAGCTCTATTAGCTTTTTAAAGAATTAAAAGACATGTTTATCATTGTTTCAACAGATCAATCATAGTAGTCGGAAAGGGAATTTAGTTGTAATATAACATCTTGAGGTTTTCAATACGCTCTATTTAACTGGTTCCAATATAATTAAGAATTTTACATTCTGGTGATGTCAATGTGAGATGTGTCATTCATGAGCAGGAAAAGGGAAATGTGCCACAAGAACTCTGGATGTAAAAGTGCATAGGGTACCCCTTCTTGACTCTGTCAGACTCCACTTTTGTATTTCTGAAATGAATTGCTTGGTCCATGAGCAGGAAAAAAGAAATGTGCCACAGGAACTCTCGATGTCGAAGTACTTGGGGTACCCCTTGGTGACTCTGTCAGACTCCCCCACTTTTGTATTTCTGAAATGAATTGCTGACATTAAACTAGTGTTCACAATGGGTTGTGTATGAAGCTGCGTTGTTGTACATAGATCACCATTAAAGTTGAGAATTTGAGTATGTCGGGAAATCTAGGGACCTCAAATTACTGCCTTTTTTTTTTTTTGGCAATTTCATGAACTACATTAGCTTTAATGTCTTAACTTTATCCTAATGATCACTGGAGTCTCCTGACCTATTGATCTTGTTGGTTCCTTCATAAAAGATTGAGCAATGATGCATGGAAAAGCCATCAAGCTACAAAGGTAGGAGGTAAAGTTTGGCTTATGAAAGAAGAATAATTATGTGATTCTTCCAACTCAAGCACTGATGTGACAAAAGCTTAATGCCTAACACAAGTTTACATCTTCCATGCAGGATTCGTCCACCTTTCTTTGCTGTCGTGCTGATTTGGCTTTGGACCAGCACTTTCTGATCTACAAACATAATGGTGTCGAGCAGGTAAGTCTAAATCCACCAACCTGTTTCATTTGTTCCTTCTCACAACGTCAGCCTTATAATTAAGAATGAAGACTCCACTGTGGGACATTTTTTTCCCAGAGATAAAGTCGACAACCCACATGCATGCATGCTTCCTTTTCCAACTCATAATCATTGTTTCTTTGAAAGAAGACTCACCATCTTGCTGCTGCTAGCTAGGGTTCTTTTGAGAGCAAATACCCAAATCGACCACTCAGTCAATGAATATTTCTGAGTTCAAGTCTCTTGTTTGGAGATGCTTAAACCGAGCCTCCTCCTAGCCTGTTACACCAAAATATTTGTTTGGCTCAAGAAGTTTGACAAAACAAATGGATGGACTTAAGATTATATATTTTGAATCCTTGTCGACCAGACGATGAACAAAAATAATATAAATTTACACAATTTGAAACTTAATAAACAATTCGATTAATCAATGCTAAGATCATGTAACTCCTCCATCTTCATTTCACTCGCTGATGTTCATAATCTCTGTCATGATTGACGTTGACACCTTCTTCATAGGTATTAATGGCAGTCTCCAAAGGGAAATTGAGATGAGCTCTCGGTCCTTTCATCCTCAAGGCAGCTCTGTCATAGGCGATGGCAGCTTCTTCAGCAGTGTTGAATGTTCCAAGCCAAACTCTAGCACCCTTTCTTGTAACATCTCTTATCTCAGCTGCAAATTTGCCCCAAGGTCTCCTTCTCACCCCTCTATAATGCCTCGTGTCCACCGTCTTTGATGTAGTGTTGATACGAACGTTGGGATTAGAATCAGAATTTGTGTTAACCTTATTAGAACAAGGTGAGTCGATAATGGAGGTATCGTTGAGCAATTCCTCCCATACCTCAGCTCCCATGGAGACCCACCTACCAAGGCTTGGAAGCCTCTGCAAGAGTTGAAGGGTGTCATTGGTCGTTTCAAGGATAGGGAGGCCATCTTCTTCGTCTTCTTGTGTTTGCCATGGTTTATGTTGCATGGATCCATCAATGCTAGTGCCACTGATGAAACTAGCCCATACATCCTCAAGAATCATTTGGTTGTGCTCGGATTTGTCGTCCATGTGACCACAAAAAATGATACAAAAGAAGAGTTCAGAATGAATCTAAAGAATTGAAGAGCTATAGAACAACATCCAACAAGCTATGAGTTGATGTTTCAACCAAAATTGGGCGTCAATAGGGTAATAATTGTGGATTTAGGATGTTGAAAAACTTGTTTGAATTAATGGGAGTTAATGCTTCTATATTGGAAGGGAGTAGAGTTTGAGCATAGAAGATGTTTCAACTATTGTAAAAGAGATTTTGTGTAGTTGGATGAGAGCGGAGAATATTTATAGAATGGAAATGACAGCAAATAACAAGGATTCATTTGCAATCATGGAGAAAACTCTTTTAAGTAACTTGAGTTTTAGTCCAATAATCCAAGAACTTCTTCTTCTTTTGTTTTTTTTTTAAGAAATATTATAATATTTAGGGTTTAATTTCAATCGCATCCTCTTTTTTTTTTTTTTAACTACTTGCTTATTTAAAAAAAATTATAGATTGAACAATAAAAATAAGTTTTGAGAATAAAAAAGTGAAGCTTGTTTGATTTTGAAATTTCTATTTACATTTTTTGTAACAACATATGATTTTAAAAGTTTTTAAAATAAAACAAGTATTTATTACTGTTTTTTACACTTTTAAATTTATCAAAAAACGATTAATGTTATAAATATTTATTTATTTCTTCTTAATTTTCACGGGTTTATTTTATTTTATTAAAAATTTGAAAATAAAAGCATTTTCGCCAAACTTTTCTTGAGGACCTGCCTACAATAAAGTCATTTTTTTGCGTATGAATTAAGAGTCGACATGGTTGACTTTTTTATTTTATTTATGGAAAAAGGTCGAAACCAAAATGGCGAAAGCAATAAAGTCAACATCTAATGATTTCGGGGTTTAGAAGAGTCTAGTTATAATCTTGTCTCAGTTCAAATTTTAAATCTTTAATTATTGCGATTAATTATAAAAGGGTTGACTTGTTCCGATCCTCGCTCCTCATTCCCTTAGATAATCTTAATTAAGTTATCAGTTTGAGAAACTGAGCTTGAAGCTGAAGAAAAGAAAGTGAATTGATTTCCTCAATTAGACTCAATCCACTGTGGTTAAATTAATTTCTTACGAAAAGAAAATAAATAAAAAAAGTTGTTCCATGCATCTTTCCGATGCTTAGCTTACAAGCGAATTGTTAAGGAAGACATTCCTTGAACATTTCCATATTCCACCCATGGTCTCCCCTTGTATTTGACAACTTTGGTACATTAAATATTTCTCATCAAAATACTTTTTTTTTTTTAAATTTTATAGGTATTTAAGTAATGATTTTTTTTCTTTCAAAATATTGCCTATAGTAAAAGATGTCAATCCAAAAGTTATTGTCAAAGTCTTAAATTCAAATTTTATTTTAGCGTTGAGGGTTCTCATAAGTATCTTTTTCTAATATATTGAGGCAAAATAGAAACCATCTGTTAATATTTTTAAATAATTCTTTGATGTGTTATATTTTTTTTTTAAATTTAAAATAGTATTTACACATTTTAGAATGATATTTGCTATACTTCGACAGCAATAAATATGCAACTAGAACAAATAGAGGATTCAAAAAAAGCAAGGCAAACCTAAAACATTGATCTAAGTTTGGAAGTTCAGTTTGTATAACACTAGCAAGATTAATACAAAAACTGGTACAGAGATCATTAGAGTTATTTTGAATTTGCGACAAAGTTAACCACCAACAACAAGTGTGTGTCACCTTTGATGGAGTAATCACAATACAAGAAAATTAAATCTTATACAATAAAGGTGCAAAAAAAAAAAAAAAAAAAAATCAGTGAGATCATTCAAATCCTTATGCAGTTGAAATTGGCTCAGGGCTTTGAGTTTCATGACCATGGGTGACACCGCATATGTTCAATAGACTACGTCCCCTGCCAAGGTGCTCCAACTTTTTGAGTTTTTCCTTTAGTTCTTCCAGTTCTTTGGTCAAAACCTCCTCATTTTGTTTCAATGCCTGCAAGTATGACAATAACATAAGCCCAAATGCAAAGGCATTTATCAAATTCAACTATCAACAAACAAGCAAGCAACAGAGTAGATGCTCGACAAATGACTCTTTACAAAACGAGAAACAAGAGTCGACAAAGGGATGATAGTTGAATGGATAATAAAAAGAGTATTGAGACAGTCTTGCCCATGTGTGACTTTAGAGAAAGCTCTACATGGCCATTAGTTTTTGGATTCGAAACCTTTTCAACACAAATCAAGCTTTTACATGCTTAACCTTTCTATGTTGTTCTAAATGGTGATTTATTGTCTTATCTATTGCTCTTGATGGGGCAGTCAACAGATCAAATTCTTTCCTCCACTGTTTCTATGCCGGTTGCCATCATTTTCTCTCAAAGTAAACTTTCGTTCGATTAACTTCTTAACCTACTGTGAGAATTTTCCTTAGAATTACTCAACTTAAGAGACTTGAAACATAAAGTCCTTTGGTACTCTAAATCTATGGTATCAAGCTGTTTGATATGATAAAGGAAGTTTTGAAACTACCTGGAGATCTTGTCTCCTCATCTCCTCCTTTCTAGCTTCGGATCTGGCACTCCGTTGCACCTCAAAGATGATAGCAGCTCCAGCAACCTAGTGCATCAAGAGGCCTATAAGTAGTTAATATTACAGAAAAAGTGGTGACTAGTGGTAAAATTGACACTGATCGGTAAGCAAAATATTCACAAACATGTCAAAGTTACTCATTAACATAAGCATCTACATAACGAACAAGAGGTGCATAACTATTTAAGTACATCTCATTAAGCCCAAGAAAGGCAGCAAAGATATTTATGGATCTGGCAAGACATCCATAACAGAAAAAAATAACTAGTAGTAGACAAATAAGCTAGGTGAGTACAGAGAAAACAAAGACTTCCCCAAGAAGGTCTACGGCTGACTGAACAGCTTTTTCTGCATTCATTGGTCGGATCTTAACATCAGTTGCCTGACCATACAGGCGTCTTTGAATGTTTGTTGTCAAGCGATGATTGGCCTGGTCGAAGAAACAATAGAATAACAGTGATTTAGGAGAGAACAGATATACATTTAACATAGGTTCGATCATTGACAAAGCTAGCTAAACCCTTCTATGATGATGCTTATAGCAAGAAACGCATAGAAGAAAGATAAGGTTTAACATGGGTTCTCCAAATTGACTAAGAATGTCATAATAAATAGAAAATGCTCCTTCATGTTTAATGAATCCATGACACAGGTAGGATTAGAGATGATTATGAAAGCGTTTTTTCCCCAAGATATTAGTGTATCCAGACAATCAATGAGAAAGTGGATGCTAATTAGCAGCCATTTGCGTGCTCACATTAAACATACTAATAGAGTTTCGGCACCCAAATGCAATTTTGAACTGAAAGACAGAGAAGGAACATTAGTTGAGAAATCACTTTCTTTGAAAGCCAATCAAGTGGCAAAGGGTCCTCTATTTTTACTCACAGAAAGAACTGCAAGCATCAGAACTTCTGGAAGAGGAAAAACAAAAAACACCAATCAAATAGAGAACTTGGCAAAGATATTGAATAATGTTGCCCCGCAACCAAAATATTTATTTTAGCCCGGAAACGGAAGGGACCTTCATTGGACTGGAATAATCCAATAATAAAAAAACTCGAATCCTCAACAAAAAGCCCATGCACGAATAACCCTAAGAAATGAGATGGGTAAAAATCCGATTTTTACGGGACGGAAGAAAAAACCAGAGAATGAAAGGGGCACCTGCGCGAGATTGATGATGAGCTCGCGGAACTTAGGGTAATTCCCAGCTTGCTGCTTCAACCTGGAAGCGATCGGCTTCGACAGCGTCCGGAACGCTAGCAATCCCAACTTCAACACTGGAAGCACCATCTCTTCCTCCCTGCTCTACCAGCGACTTGACTTGCCGTTTTAATCGATCGGGTATTCTTTGGGAAGGCGGAAGGCAGGAGCGAGGAACCGAGGCAGCAGCGGCATTGATTGGGCCGATGCTCACTCGGGGTCGCGTCGCTGGGAATCGAATCGATCCGCCAATGAGATCGTTGTCGGCGAATCGATCGCCGCCGACGCTGTTCGTAGATCGCGAATAAAAGGCATTCGACACGTGGCACGCGCTCGCTTTGAAAACAAAAAACAAAATAAAAGAAATCATTTTCTTTACTCCATGAATTGCATTAGCAGAATCCACAAAACAAACATAACAAATGTGATTAAACCAAAAAATAATCCGGATCCGGATCTTCAAGCCCGCGTCTCACAACCGGATCCAAATCGGGGAAGAAATCGGCAACGTTCCACGTCAATTTCCCGATCCGCAAACAAGATCCACCCAGATTGCACCCGGTCGGACCCCACTTCCCTGCCTCGATCCCTCCCAAAATCTATTTCAACGAAGAAGATTCGAAAAACAAACCCAGGAAAAAAAAAGAAGTAGAACAACCAATCAATTAATTAATCCCGGATAACAAGCTAGAAATTAGAGGAAAGGCAATAAATTAAAAAAAGCTAGAAAAAGGGAAAAGCGGAGAGAGATTTTTTTGCACTCCGATTCATTACTCTTTACGGAAACGTGCTTTGTTCGCGAACAAGATCACACAGAGCCGCGATGGATCTCAATCTCGATTCCTGTTCCCAACCGTTCAATCGATCAAATCGTGACTTTAGTTTTATTCCTTCTCCCATTCCAATTCTTTGTCTTTCGTTCTTATTATTATTTATTTTTATTATTTATCTTCGTTGTTGTTTTTATTCCTTTCTCTCTTCCATCTCGTCTTTCCCCTTCTCTTCTCCCTCTTTTTTTGATCCTTTTTGTTGTTTTTGTTGTCGCCCTCTCCCGCAAATCTCGCCTTGGTTCGTCGATTCGGTTTCGAATTTTCCGTGCGGGGTGCTTTTGATGCTCGGAGAGGCTCGGATCGGTGCTGTTGTTTGAGTTTGATCCGGGTTAGGGTTTGCTTGCTCCGCCGGCGATGGAGTCGGGGGAGGGAGCGGATGAGAAGGAGCAGCTGCAGCTGCAGCAGGCGACGGAGGCGTTGAAGAAATCGGCGCCGGAGGGCGGGGAGAAACTCCCCAAGCGGAAGATGAAGACGCCTTACCAATTGGAGATCCTCGAGAGCACCTATGCTGGTTTGTCAATTTCTCGATCCTTTGTATTAAGGTTTTTGGATTATAAATTGATTGTTTTTTTTTTTTTTTTTTTTTTTTTGCTGGGGGATTTTTGTCAGTGGAGACGTACCCGACGGAGACGCTGCGGATCGAGCTGTCGGTGAAGACTGGCCTCTCGGATAGGCAGCTGCAGATATGGTTCTGTCATCGTAGGCTCAAGGATCGGAAGTTCCCTCCCACGAAGAAGCGACGGAGGGAAGAGGAGCCGTTGCCATTGACTCCACCGCCACCAGTGTTTCCGTCTCAGAACGATAGGCTGTCCTCAGAGTCAGGGGGTGTTGGGTTGAGTTCCAGCCCCTTCAGTGGAGGGCTCGGTAGCAATGGGGAGTCGAGGAGGTCGGTTTCTAGAACAGCTCCAGCTGTGTCGAGGATTGGAGCGGATATGTCAGCTATAGGAAGGCGCTTCTATGATCTGGGGTTTCCTCCATCAGCCCCTACGCAGCCAACCATGGCGGAAATGAGAATATTTGCATCAGTTGAATCCCAGCTCGGGGAGCCTCTGAGACAGGATGGGCCAGTTCTTGGAGTAGAGTTTGATCCATTGCCACCTGGTGCTTTTGGGGCGCCAATTGGTAAATACAACAAATTTCACACAAAATCTTCTTCATTTTTACACGGTTGAATTAGATAGTTGAGTTTTATATTGTCTATAACTACAGATTGAAACTACCTTGCTAGTCTAAGCATTGGTTGGTCTGCAGATTTAAATTAGGACTTTCCTTTTTCTTATTTCAACCAAAAATTGCCATGTAGGTGAAATTGACTCGAAATTTTATTTTAGTGGAACGGACAATATTTATTTGTTTTTGTTAGTATGCACTATGCACCTTCAGTGTTGGGAGAATACATGCTTGTATAATACAATCAATTCGAAGAAACAAAACCTTTGTTGTAGGAACTAGCCACTGACCAGTACACTGGACTGGTGAACTAATGATATTCTGGATGATTAAGGCTATTGTCGCTTGATAGTTATTCGTCTGAGCAACATATGCTCCTTGTTTGGGCAGGGGAATTTAGGCTATTTCCTTTTTATACTAACTGTCTATAAATATAAAACTGATATTATTTACACATTGATGCATCTATTCTGTGCATATGTGTTGTTGGTATTTTATACTGATCGAGTCTTCACGTAAGGTGGATATAAAGGATACAAAAGGAATAAAAGGATATAAAGGGATAAAAGGGCACATGATTGACAAGAAATGGAATAATTAGGTTGTTCTATGGTAACGTAGAAGTTCTGGGATTTGATAGCCTTTGTGCTAGTACAACTATGATTTCGAGTTTCAACTATTGCTGTCAAAATTTTGGTGGTTCTTAAATGGCATATGAATCTATTTGAATTCAAGGAGCCTTTGGACCTTTGGTGATAAAGTGACTTGTTTATGGTGATTCTGCCCTCTAGTATGGAATAGTTAGGTGAATGCTACAAAATATCATATAGTGGTGCATCATTTTCCTGGCACCATTTATTTTTTCTGTTGCTTGAGTTCACTAAGTTTCTTTCTAATATGCACTCATCTCTCTTGATTCTGCTAATTTCAGATTTTGTCTACTTCTATTAATACTCCTAGCATATCAACCCTAAGTAGCAACGTCACTGATACTAAAATCACACTGTTTCATCTGTTTTGGTTTGTGTTTTTGGCTCATCATCCTACAGTCTTTAAAATACAGATATTGTGGTTTGATGTTGTTACATATTTGAGCCCCCTCGTTCATTTTTTTTACTGCAATTCTGGTCTGCATTTGAGGTTGTTATATGTGGAGTGGGTTTTGGCAGTATTGATACCTTCCATTTGCTAGTCTACTGTGTTTTTTTGTATCGGTTGGTTGATTTGCCTTTTCTCTTGACATAGAATCGGAAAAATAGTTAGTGGCTCACCGAAACATGTTGTATCCCAACTGTTCTCGATTGGGTACATGGATCTTTTCTCCCCTTTGTGCTCTACACACAGTCACAATACTTATGGAAGGTCATTGAGCAGTATTTATCATTGTGGAAAGGTGCATTGTGAATATCCTTCTGCTTTAGCAGTTTAGAATAGTCAATGATTACCTTATTTGTTTTTTATTTTACACCTACATACTTCTCAGTTTCTTTTAGGATCTATTTTGTGCACATTTTGATTAGGAAAATAATTAAGACTTCATGGCTGAAACACATCTCACTAGAATGGTTAGGAATTACCTTTCCAGCGTTACATTCATCTTCTTAACTCTGCTAATTTTGCTAATGTTTTGACTTGCATATATTATACGTGCATATTTTTGTGGCTCATTGTTGCATATTCTATATGAAATACCATTCTTATTTGTTATCCAAATCTTTCAGCAGAAATGTCAGTGCAACAGAGGCAGCCTATGCGTCCTAATGCTGGCAATATTTTTGAAAGATATAATACCCAGCCAATGAAGGTGTGTTTATTCACTGTTCAGTAGTGGAAGTTGACTTTTTTTTGCCCTTTATTATGATCTTATTAGTTTTTAGTAGAATGTCTGCAGTTTATGGCCGTAAGATTTTAATTTGTTGCTTGTAGATATAAAATTGCAGTGCATGTCACTATTTGCAGGCAGCAACTTTCTTGTCTACTGCTGACCATTTGTTAGCAAGCTCATCTGGTGGTAAGAGAAAACTAACAGCTAGTGTTCCTCATATGGGCCATCCACGGATGGGTCACAGAACTCTTCACGAGTATCAATTTCTCCCTGAACAGCCAAGTGTCAGGTCGGAGACATATGATAGGGTTTCTCAAGCTCATTACTATGACTCCATAGATGCTTCAAATGCAAAGGTGACATCTTTACCAAAAAAATTGCATGGAAATGAACAAGAGACACCAAGTTGTACTTTTCAAGATCAAATATCCAGTGCACATCTTCTTTCTCAGCAAGGAAGGCAGCACAATTTTCCTTCCATTTCAATGGACTCTGATGGCCCTCCATGCTGTAACACACTTCCTATTCCTGCAACTGACAGTCAATTTGGGATGCATCAAATCTCAGGAGTAGAAAACCAATATGTATCCTCTGACCGGAGGAGTGCTCAAGATGATGATTTTTCTAGATTGGAGAGAAAACACAAGGTTGTACCATCTCTTCATCCATGTTCAGTTTTCTTAAAACAATAGTTCTGTTACAGTGCTTTGATGTATGTAGAGTGATGAAACAAGGATTGCTAAGGAGGTTGAAGTGCATGAGAAAAGGATAAGGAAAGAGCTTGAGAAACAAGACACCTTGAGAAGAAAGGTCCATATTCCTTATTAAAAGTTAGTCTTTTTTCGCTCTTTGGAGCTGAAGGAAAAATAACCATTCCTTAGACAGAGGAGCAAATGCGAAGGGAAATGGAGAGACTTGATCGTGAAAGAAGAAAAGAAGAAGAGCGAATGTTGCGTGAAAAATTGCGAGAGGAAGAGAGGCTACAACGTGAACAAAGACGTGAAAATGAACGCAGGGAGAAATTTTTGCTAAAGGAATCCCAAAGAGTAGGTTCCATAATTTTTGTATGATACCTATCATCTCTAGTACTTTCTAACATCTTTCTGTATAATTCAGGCTGAGAAATTGAGGCAGAAAGAAGAATTGAGGCGTGAGAAGGAAGCAGCAAGACAAAAAGCTGCTACAGAAAGGGCTACTGCCCGCAGAATTGCAAGGGAATATACGGAGCTTATTGAAGATGAGCAGCTAGAATTAATGGAGATTGCTGCAATGAACAAGGGACTTTCCTCAATCTTTGGTCTTGACAGTGATACTTTGCAACAATTGGATTCATTCAGAAGTATGGTTTTGCCAAGTTATTCATTTCATTTCTAAAATTTTGCTGGAATCGTTCTACTGAGTTTGTTTTGGAGTTCTTGTAACTTTTGTCAATCTCTGCTGCAGGTATGTTGCAGGCATTCCCACCAAGTTCTCTGGAACTGAGAAAGCCTTTTGGTGTTCAACCTTGGGTGGATTCTGATGAAAATATAGCCAACGTTCTTATGGTGCATTTTCTAATCTTACCATAGGGTTTTTGCTTTTATCACTAGATTTTGATTACTACTCCTTTACCATGCTTGATTATGCTGCCTTATTGATGCAGATGTTTTATTTTGATTGTTTAAGCAATGTTTATACCATTTATTAGAATTTCACCTCAATGTGCATGTTTACTGGTGTATGGTTGTTTCCATGTAGTCATTTGCCCATTGCGAGAGCAATTTCATTTTTGATTAGTACTCCATTAGCAAGCTAGGTTATGCTGCCTATTCAATGTAGATGTTTTATTTTAATTATTTTAGCATTTTTTATATCATTTATCAGAATTTCACTTCGATGTGCATGTTTATTGTTTTAGCGTTGTTTCCATTTAGTCCTTTCCCCATTGTGAGAGCAATTTTCATTTTTGGTGTCACTGACATATCTGTCATTGGTTGGAATTTCAGGTTTGGAAGTTCTTAATTACTTTTGCTGACGTATTAGGGCTTTGGCCATTCACTCTGGATGAGTTTATGCAATCTCTTCATGATTATGTGAGTACTTATGATCCTTATCTGATGTCCTGACTATCTATGCTTAAAATTGCTGGCAAACATTGATATAATATTCAAAGGTCATTTATGATATCCGCCTGGTCAGGTACCAGTGTCATTTATCATTGCTCATTTTTATGTAGATCATCTCTTGAAAGGCAAATTTTGTATACTTATGAGTCCATTTACTTGTGTGGAAAGAAAGGAAGGGAAGAGAAAGAATGACAAAATTACATATGGAGCTCTATCATTTTCTACATCTTTTGTTACTTTCCCTCCTGCCTCATATTTTCCATTCTAGTAAATGGATCCGTAGGCATTTTTTTCTGAACAAACAATCTTTGGCGGTGGACTTTTTTGTTTTAAAAAATTGCCGTTAGTTTAGTAGATGTATATGAATAATCTATCACAGTTGGTCTGTACCTTGCACATTTTTACATGATAAATAAGATTGTCTTTTAGAACTCAAATTATTTTGAGCTTGCAACTATCTGCACCTTGAAATCTATGATACTGAAGCCACTGAAATTGCAGAACTTTCTTGTGCCACTGTTGGATAATATGGATGTATGATATTACAACCTCAATGCCTACATTGCTTTAAAGATCACTAGAAGCAGCATCACATTTATGTAATGCTAATTCTTGTATGAAAGATTGTTAGACGCAAGTTCAATTCCTCTACTGTGTTAAATATCTTATATAAAATCCCTACAGGATTCAAGACTTTTGGGAGAAATACACGTTTCCCTTCTTAAATCAATAATCAAGGACATTGAGGATGTTGCAAGGGCTCCTGTTATTACTGTCGGTGCTAGTCAGAATAGTTCTGCTAACCCACGTGGTGGTCATCTGCAGATAGTTGAGGGGGTGTGTTGCTTAAGTTCCTACTTCCAGGGATGCTTCTTTGTTGTTATGATCTATTTTGGATTAGCTTGAATTTTCTGCTTTCGTTTGTTAGGCTTATGCATGGGGCTTCAACATTCGGAGTTGGCAACGCCACTTAAATTACTTGACGTGGTCTGAGATACTGCGACAATTTGCTTTATCAGCTGGATTTGGGCCACAATTGAAGAAAAAAAATGTTGAACGCACATATTTCCAGGATGAGAATGAGGTATCTCGGCTGCATAAACTTCGAAAAAAATCTGCATCTGCCCAACTATTTTTATTGAATATATTTTTTATCATTGTTGCTATTTCTACCTGAAGTCACTAATTAATCTTTTGGTTGCAAGTCATCTTTATTTTTCCTTTTTGTATTCCATACAACAAATGGGCATAACTGTGTTATTCTTAGTTTAAAGCTAACAGTTGGCTATGAATGCACCAACATTGGTTCTAAATTATGAATTTATTAGTAACATGCATATGATCTTACAGTTATGGCTAGTGATACTCATTCAAACTTCAAGGAGCATATGTAAATTGTTGAGTTAGTTAATTTTGTCTTGGAACCATTTTAGTAAAATGTTTGCTAGCCATCATAATATGATGTTAGTAAAATAGTATTATTTTTCTGTTTTTTTCCTTCTCTTTTATGCAGCTAATACTAACTCAAGCAATTTGTATTCAGGGTATTGATGGTGTGGATGTTATTTCTACTTTGCGGAATGGTTCAGCTATTGAAAATGCTGTTGCTTTAATGCATGAAAGGGGGTACACACATCGGCGAAGATCTCGACATCGGTTGACTCCTGGAACAGTAAAATTTGCTGCTTTTCATGTCCTTTCTCTTGAAGGGAGCAGAGGCTTAACAATACTTGAAGTTGCTGACAAGATTCAGGTATATACCTTCAGTATGACTGCTTCTGTGTTCTTGATTTGTTTAAGTTTTGCCTCATTATCAGAGATCTGGATTGAGAGATCTTACGACGAGCAAGACACCTGAAGCATCAATTGCTGCAGCTTTATCACGTGACACACAACTTTTTGAGCGAACTGCTCCTTCAACATATTGTGTGCGGTCACCCTTTAGAAAAGATCCTGCCGATGCAGATGCATTGCTATCTGCTGCTCGGGAAAAGGTACACATATTTCAAAGTTCACTTTCAGATTCTGAGGAAGCAGAAAAGGATACAGAAGATGTAAATGGCACAGAAAGATATGAAAATTCAGAAGGTGATGCCGGTGACGATCCTGAGGTTGACGATATAGGCATTGATCCTAACTTGGATAAGAATGATCCATTTAGAAGCAAGCTAAAAGATTCTAGGACATTGAGTTTAGTAGGTAAGGTGAAAGGAGTTAGAGAAATTGGAGCAACTCCTCAAACTAGTATTAGAAATGTTGAAAAAGTTTGTCTGATTCCCTCTTCTGAGAATGCAAAAGCAGTAGGTTCTGGTGCCTCTGAGTTTGCAGAGACCAATTCAAAGTTCCTTGAAGCAGTTATTGTGAATATGGAGGAGACAGAGATTGATGAAAGCAACTTTGGTGAACCATGGGTTCAAGGCCTATCGGAAGGTGATTATTCTGAGTTGAGTGTTGAAGAACGCCTATGTGCATTGGTTGCTTTGATAGGTGTTGCTATTGAAGGAAACTCAATACAAGTAGTGCTGGAGGTATTAATAATTTTTTTGCCATTTTATTTTCAAATTCTATTTTGCGATGATGTAATTGAATTGAGGTTTCACAGGAACGTTTGGAAGCTGCAACTGCACTTAAAAAGCAAATGTGGGCAGAAGCACAGCTGGAAAAAAGGCGTTTTAGAGAAGAATATTCTAGCAGATTACAAGGTACTTTTGGTGGGTGCAAGGCTGAGATAGTGCAAATGAATGGAGCAAGAGAGGGGAACCAAACTCCACATGGCAATGTGGACAAGGCCAATGATGGCAATTTAGAAGCAATCAACAACGAACAGTTTTTTGAACAGAATCAGATTAATATGGGTTATATGCCTATGGGACAAGAGCTTACTAATACAGATGATCTATCTATTCAGCAATGTGGATATGCTGCTGAGAAGTCTCGTTCTCAATTAAAATCATTCATTGGTCATAAGGCAGAGCTCCTTTATGTATACCGTTCATTACCCCTAGGTCAAGACCGTAGACGAAACCGCTACTGGCTATTTTCGACATCATCATCACCAAATGATCCTGGCTCTGGAAGAATCTTTTTGGAATCAAAAGATGGTCATTGGAGGCTTATCGATTCAGAGGAGGTACTTAATATCCAGCATCTTGTTTAAGCTTCAAATGTTAAGCCTACACTCGTGTAACAATATATTGAAATTTTATGGACATTGAAATTGATTGACTTGTGTGATACAGTTACTTCTTTCCAGTTCATCTATTGGCAAAATTACTTATATACAATTGCATTAGATTGAATAACGTTCATATTTTCCTACCTTGACTAACATTGTAGATAGTTTCCTTGTGAACTGTCAGAACCACAGACCAATTTTTTGTCTAGCTATTTATTATAGTTTCATTGTACAAAGATTTGGATTCCCAAAATGTAATGGAACTTTATAGTCTTATCAGTCTGGTCTTTTAATTTTCATTCACAATTTGTGCAGGAATTAGATATAACATTGTGTATTTGAAGATTAACCTGAGAATAAAACAATAGAGTCTATTTCATTAGTTTGCCTTAACCATCCCTTTCCCAGTGATCTAATCATATTAAAAAGCGTTCTGATCAGTAATGATATAAATGAACCAGATAAATGGTGCACCATAATGTGACTATCTGCTCGGTATTTTTACTACAACCACTTAGTTTCCAAATGAATATTGTGAACTAATAGTTCTCTAGTTTTTTCATAACAATCAACAATGATGTATTGTTCTGATTCTAATTACCTTTTCCTGGAAGCAATAAGAAAAAAAAAAAAGACAATTATTTTGAATAGCTTTTAATGTTATGATTTGGTTCATTGTTTTCTTCCTGTGTTCTGCCATAATGATTGGTTTACAGATGTTTGTTGTGTTGAAACTAACATGTTGATTGAATTCTTATATATTATTAAATGTCAACAAAACCAATTTGAAATGCTGTAAATAAGTTTCTTTGATCAGTTCCTCTGATCTTGTCTAGTCCTGCCTACTCTACCACATCATTATATTCTTCTATTGTCACTGTGAAAAATTTGTTGCTGGAAGTTCAACTTATTTCTCCTTTGATCATCACTTTAGTTCAGTAATGCATCAGTATAGGACAATCTTGGACGAGCCTTTTCCATATTGCCTTTCCTGGGGTTTTACTTGCACTGATAAGAATTCTTCATCAATGCATTCATTTATCTTATTGAGCTTTCACCATAATCGGATGAACCTTTTGCTACTTGTATCACACCATTTTTGAAGAGCTTTGTAAAAACAAAAAGAATGTTGATTAGGATCAACCAAATTCTGCAAACAGATGAAAAGCACCTGTTTGGAATTAAACTTCTCTGAATTTATTCCGTTTTACTTTCTATCAATAGGCATTTGACACACTTGTAGCTGCTCTAGACGCTCGGGGGATTAGGGAATCACATTTATACTCAATGCTGCAAAGAATAGAGATGACATACAAAGAGGCAATAAAAAGGAGAAAGAATGTTATCAATTCGACAAAGTCATTTGAAGATCATTCTCAACCAGGGGCCTCCAGAACGATGTCAAGCTCAGGCTGCAGCATGGAAATTGACAGTCCTAGTAGTACTCATTGCGGACTTACTCCTGATGACTCGAAAAACTCAACATTTCTCAAAATTGAACTTGGTAGCAATCAAGTAGAGAAAAATTCTGCTCTTGTCAGATACCAAGGTTTTTTGAGCTGGATCTGGAAGGAATGCTATAATTCACATATATTGTGTGCTATGAAATATGGGAAGAAAAGATGTCCTGAGTTGCTTCATAGTTGTGGTTGTTGTTTCCAGTCTTTCTTAGCTGAAGAAAGGCATTGTTCTTCTTGCCACAAGACATTTAAGACCTTTCAAAACTCGTATGCACTTTTTTCAGAGCACGTGCCTCTGTGTGAAAAGAAAAGAAAGTTAGACACCGACTGGAAACTCCAATTTTCTGACTCTACTCTTCCAATGGGGATCAGATTGCTGAAGGCACTGCTATCCATGATTGAGGTGGGCGCTGTTTTAGAATCCTAAATCTATTTCACTGTTCATCGTTAGCAAAATTTTATTTGGTTATCAGTTTTCAGTTTGATTTTTTATATGTAATTTTGTTAAATTCAGGCAGCAATTCCAGCTGAAGCACTTCAAGCTTTTTGGACGGACAGTTATAGGAAATCTTGGGCTGTTAAATTGCACTCTTCAGCATCTGCTGAGGAGTTGTTTCAGGTTTTAACTTGTTCAATGTCATTCACCACATAATTGAATTTTATTTTTTATATTTTAAAACTAAAAATTTGTTATAGCATTTGTTTTTTTTTTTAATTTTATGTAAAAGTCATTTATACTAATTCTTATATTTATTTAGAATTAGGTTTCGAGTCACCTTTTCTCTAATTTCTGGGAGATAATAGATAGTTGCAGTTTTTTTCTATATTATATTTGCAATTATATTCTTATTGGAGCAATTTACTAGCATGAAGGTGCCAGTTTGACAAAGGACTGGTAGTACATTACCTGCATTAAATTTTTTTTTTTTTTCTTTTACATGAGAACTCACCTAGAGCATTTTCTCGCTTGGAAATTATATTTATTGCTCGGAACGCCGCTTGGTTGTTCTACCTGATGTAAGGGCTTGGGTGTCAAATTTTTTTCTAGTATACAACCTTTCTTCTTAGAAAGCGTTGGCTGTGGGTACAGTGTGGTGAATTAACCAACTGAACCAAAACTTCTTGTGCGAAGAGAGTTAAGACTTATCAATATGTGTTGTGGTTGCAGGTTCTGACACTGTTGGAGCATGCAGTAAAACCCAATTTTCTTTCATCAAATTTTGAAACAACAGCTGAACTTCTGAGTTCTAGTCAAGGAATTGCCTCAACCATCTCTGCACAATCAGGAGTTGTTCCTGTACTACCGTGGGTGCCTGATACTCCAGCAGCTGTGGCTTTAAGGCTCTTAGATCTTGATTTTTCAATTTCTTATATGCTGAACCAGAAGCTAGAGTCTCAAAAGCAAAAGGAAGGACATCATATTGTAAGTCTTATATTACTTATGGATGTCAGAATGAAATGATCCACTAGCTTCTATATTTATATGTTGAAATCTAGTCTATTGTTTCTATTTTTTTTGCAGAGACTTCCATCGCACTCTGCTGTCGTTAACATGCAAGAGGTAGATCCTATGGGAACTCATGAACAAGTTGATTACCTCGCTGGGCGGTTGGATTTGGGAAGTAGACAGAGGAGTCGAGGACGGGGCAGTCGTGGGAGAGGAGGACGTGGTCGTGCGCGAGGGAGAGGGCTAAGTGGGGGTGCAAACTCTTCCAGAGCCAATTTTATGACCGAAAATGGTGTCTTCGAGAAGGCCACAAGAAAATTCACCAGAAGAGGACGAACACGCGGTCGCGGTGGGCGTAGGCGTGGATGTCAAACTGTCAGGCCTCGGCAAAGATCCGATAGCAGAGGACCCACAATTGATAAAAGGTCACTTTTGGGCAGCTTGATCTTTGAAACTACCAGCCCCAAACAGCCGATTGAGGATTCCCCACAGAGCTCAGGCGAAGAGTGGGGTATAGCACAAGTTAGAAAACCATACGTTGAAGATGACGACATTAGTAGAGGCACTGAATGCTATGATAATGGTCAAGCTTCAGGAGATGATTATGATGATCAGGCAGCTGACTCTCCTAGAGCCTATGACTATGGCAAGTCCATAGGATCAACTGAAGATGTATCAGAGGAGGATGGTGGAGATATGGAGATGGATGAAGATGTAGAAGAAGATGACTTGGATGCTTACATGGACGACGACGTGGATGATATGCAAGATAACCCTGATGACATTGAGGATGGCAAGGGAAACAGGGATGAGGATGAAGGGACGACTTCTTATTCATCACATTACAGTGATTAACATTGGGACAATCAATTAATCTGGCCGGATGGAGTCTAGGCCACCATTGTTAAGGTGATGAACCCATTAAGGTCTTGCCTATGTTTATGCTTTCTCATTGGTTCTTTGACTCAGGGAGAGAATCAAATCTGCAGCAAGCCTGTAACATATTCCTGGGATCCATCAGTGCCAATGTCGAAGAAGATGGCTCTCTTCATATAGTATTTTTGTATATTTTTTTTTTTTTTGACCATCCTCCTTGCCAATAGAGGGCGAAGAGGGAGATAAGAGCAAACTGTTTGTTTCACTACTGCCTTCTTCAGTCATGTATTCCATCCATATGTTTATCAATTTATATTTTGTATCCATCATTAACCATTTTATTTTTGTTTGTTGTCGTAATGGGGTGGGGTCCAATCATGATTAGCCAAATAATAACAGCCTCATTCCTTTTCTGTGCCATGTGTTGCACCGACACCTTCCAAGTTCCAGCCATCGTCCACTTGTTGTGCAGGTTCTTTGGCATTACTGTCTCGTACCGATGGATGGATTTCAAATTACAAACCTCAAGCGTCATGGGGCTCAGTTAGTGTAATTTGCGAACATGGATTTAGCTTCTTTTTTTTTTTCTCTTAAAGAAAAATTCAAAGTAAAAAAAAAAACATTTACATAGACAACAAAAGGAAAAAAAAAAATCACATTCAATTATCTTTTTAGATGGATCTCCTTTTCTTCACAACTTACTTTTTTTTTTTAAAGAAAAAATTCACAAGTAAAATTTTCAACATTTCAATGCAAGTAACTCTTTTTTGACATTCCAAAAAAAAAAAAATTGTTTGATACTTCTTCAGTTTTTGAAATTATTAAAAAGAAAAGAAAAAGACTTGCCTCTGAAATTTTTAAACACTTCTCATTTTCCAATTTCCATCATCAGCTCGTTGATATTAATTAGTACAGTGAAAATTTTTGTATCGGATAGCATTAATAATTCGAGAATCCCAAATGATTTTGCTTGATTTCAAAAGGAATTTTAAAAAAAAAATACCATGCACACATCTAATGAAATTCCAAATCTAATTTAGAAATTTCCAAACACTTTTTAAAATTACAATTTTCTTCTTAGTGCCTTTCCAGAACACCTAAACAAAAGAAATATTTTTCATTCTTTTTAAATGAATGTTACATATCTTCTTATTTTTCCATGTAGTAAATCACATCAAAAATGACTTTTCTATTATTTTTCAAAGATTTATGGTTCATTTTGATTTAAAAACGAAAAAAAGGATAAAGAACAATAATTGAGTGTCGTGTTATCATCCTTTGCCTTCTTGTGATAAACTCTAATAATTATCCTCAAATCAAATGCACCTTTTCAAGTATCTTTGGCAGTTGGCAATGGAAAGGAATCCTCCAACTAAACTTGACTTGAAACACCGCATTTTGCAACTCCAATAAGATTAAATTTTCTTCATCTCTATTATTACAATTGTTTAATGGCGTTTCTAAACTAAATAATTATTGTTTTAGTTTAATGGAAAATAAATCTAAAGAAGCTTAATTACTAAACTAGCATACAATTTAATTCCCATTAAAACAGAATAAATTCGATGGAAAAAAAAAAATGGAGGCGGAGAGTTATATAATTTGGGTCACGAACGCAGACACGAGTAGGGACCAGATCTCGAAAAAGTACAAGTCAACGAAGAGCGGGGCCGTCGATCCCGCGACCGACCCTGGCCGGCGGCGCGTCCTGCCGCAGGATCCACCTCTCGGCGGCCGCTCCGACGCACCCGGAGGCGGCGGCTACGGAGGGGCGGTGGATGGGACGGCCCCTGCGGCGTCCGGCGCCGATGGGGACGTTGCGGAGGGCGCCGCCGGCGGTCCAGTAACGGTGGCAGGCCTTGCAGAAGTGCCGCGGCTGGTTCACGTTGTAGTTGTTGAAGTAGCAGAACTTGGTCTCCCGGCTCTTGCACCGCGGGCACGGCAGCGCCTCCTCCCTCGTCGCCACTGCCGCGGTGGCCACCGCCGCCACCACCGTCGCCGGATGCGCCCCTTCCTCTTCCTCCTCCGGTTCCGCCTCCGCCTCCGCCTCCGCCTCCGCCTGTTGTGGCTGCTTCTTGACTTCTCCGTCCCTCTTTCCGATAACTGCGCCGAAAAGCTTGAAACTTGGCTGAGCTTGCGGCGGCGAAGGCGGCTCCTCCGCCATGGCGACGGGTTGGTATTTGGAAATGGATTGCACGATGTAAATCAAGTAAAAAAGGGGCAACAAGACGCTTCGTTCTTTATATCCCTTAGGTGATATCGCTCACCCAAGCGCAAGATCGATCCTGCGATTATATAAAAAAAGATAAATTATAATTGATTTATTCCGAAAAAAAATAAAAAACCGTCAATCTATTTCATTTGTGCAAAAGATTGAAACGGTCAATCTAGCGACCCCTATCAGTCCGTTCTCGAACTATCATAAGAGAGATAAATCACGGTGGACCTTTGACCCTTGAGACTAGTAATCAATGCATAGAAGGACGAAATTCACTTTTACGAGAGATTGATCCGTCATTCATTTGTGCAACTTTCTGTATGCGCTAGCCACTAGCTCCTTTTCGCGGGGACAAATAAATCTGTCAATCTGTTTCATGATTATTATGAAAAAAATAAATCACGAAGAATCTTTTAGATTTTCAAAGACGGTAAAAAATCATTTAAATCCAGAAAAAAAAAATTATTTTTTTTTTTAAAAATTAATCCATATACATTCTACAATTATTTTATTGTCGCAGTCAACACACAATTATAATTGATTTATGAAAGGACACTTCAAATTTAATGCAAATTCATCCTGACCATCCAATTTTATCCGCGGAGCCTACTCCATTCTTTATACAAGTACATAGATATTTGATAGGGCAGTAGCAAAAAAAAGAAAGTTACGGTAAAAAATAATAATATGGGGAAAAGTGCCAGACTTTTTTTTAAAAAAGAAATGAAAACTAATCTCATTTCTAATATAAAAATATCTCACAATCAATGCTATGAATAATTTATCACATCTATTTCTTCACCTTGATATCGTTATAATTGTGATCATAAATAGACAATAAAAGCAAGTCTAATAATGCTCATGCAAGACACATCCGTTATTAAATGTTGTAAGTTTACAAGTCTTTGACAATCTAATTAAGCTAAGTGAAGACCTACACAAACTAATGTTACCATAGATCTAACCTAATGCATTGGCACTAACAACACAATGCTGCCGTTACAAAACACAAATAATGCATCTTGATAATACATCTTTACTAATTTTCAATTCAATTCTAGCTAATACAACAATTACACATCCAACCAAATCAACTCTTTGCTTGCCAATATAATACCTAAATGCAAAAATGGAATTTTATGTCATTACTGTAAATGATTAATCATACTTTGTGTTTGCTCCAATATAAATTAAAAATATAGCATCAGATACTCAAACTTTAAGGATCAAATTGAAAATTGCCCATTAAAATAATTTTTAAAATTATTAAAAAGATGTCATACATATCACCCTTTTGGCTTAGATATATATATATATATATATATATATATAAAATCAATGTCAAAGAAAATGGGAATTATTAAGTACAAGATTCTCATACCAAAGAATACTTTTTAAGGAAAAATAATAATAAAAGATTACTGGCCTCACAGGTGTAATCAGATGCACACTTTTCCACATGGTATTAAACTATTCAAGAAGGCATCTTCTTCCTTTTCCTTCAATTTGACCTGATGGAAAAGTTTTTTTTTTTGTTATGAATTACAAAAGCAAAAGGCTACGAGGCCGGCTCGTTTTTTTAATCATTAGTCTTGCTTTAAACTTTCACAAACAACAAAAACTTCGCCTCCTCCTTTTCTAGGGTTCGTCCAACACCTCCCACATCATCAATTCAATATCAGGAAGAAAAATAATAATAATTTAAAGCTAATCAACTCATGATCATCTCAATCCTTTGTTCACCATTAGAAATTCGAGTACTGCCTTGCCTATTTATGAAACATTGTTTTACGAGGTATTATAAAATGAGAAAATATAAGGGCAAAGTGAAAAAAATTTACACAATAAAATTTACATCCAAGTTTAACAATTGGGTAGGAAGAAGAGAGCGGATTTGTCGATAATATTTGACCAAAGTATGATGTTTGATCAATTTAATTGTAGATTGCAAGTTCATCTTGCTCTCTTTCTCTTTTTTTTCCCCCTTCCTCTCTGTTTCCTGTTGCTTTTCTTCGGTTAGGTAAATAAGGAAACAAAGCGTCCGTTCACTCAACACTCTCTCCTTCTCCCTTCTCCCTCTCCCTCTGTGCGAAGGGTAGATAAATAGGTCGAGAGTTTGTTCACCTCTCGCTCTCTTATACTTCATCTCGCTATACTTCATCTCCCTCTTCCCAGAGAAAGTAGGTAAAAAATATAGAAGAGCATCCCAATCCACATAGCCAAACCAGCAAAAGTACAAGCATAAAAGATCTCACTTTACAAGCAAGTGATCATCCTCATCTCAGGGGAGATGTATCTAAAGTAAAAGTATGACAATGATAATTCTTTTGTATGGGATATGACTAATAAATAATTATCATACTCTTGGAATTTTCAGAAGGGAGACCACAAGACAAGGGAGCCTACTTCCACTTTAAAGAAAAAGATAAGAGGTAGGGATACCTAGTGGAGTTGCCATTTAACTTAAATATTGTACTTGGGATTTGCATGCATGCTCTTTTATATTTATTCATTTTCGCTTTTCCAAAAAAAAAAAATAATGGCATCAACACCTTGTCGAAAGATTAGAATGTCCAGTGCAATAGAGCTCAACAGCATTAAGCAGAATTAATTTTCACTAATGTAACACGGACTATTAGATGCTACCAGCCCTAACTTCAATCAAATAAAAGAATAGGGATCAAACTACATCAAAAACCACATCATCTTCAAGTTCACAATTCCATGGTATAACCCTCAGGGAAAAGTTAATTCGTAAGTTGTCGAGCATGTACAGCATTTACGATGACATAGACAAGATCTAGTTCACCGTTAGAGAGTGATAGGAAACAACGAAAGGAGGGTTAGAAGTCACCTGATACAAAGATCATTGACTCCTTCCTTCCCAGAAGAACTCCATTCTTTTAACTAAACAAGGATGAGGAATACTATATCAAATATATCTCTATGTAATGTACAAAATTCTCGATTGAAGTAGTTATTCAAAGACTAAAAAAAAAATCATATTGCTGCAGGTGGAAGATTACAAACTCAAGTTTTCTCCCTGTTAAAAGAGCTAATCGGATCGAAAAATGGTAGCAAATGTGTCACCCATTGTTGACGATCTGGCCCCTGTACGGCCCTCTTCGGACAACAAAGCTTTCTGGAGGTTGACACTCTTCCAACCAAGTCACTTCGGAAACCTCTACTCCACTAGGCAAAGCGCCTTTAAATATTTTGAATAATGAATTATGAATAGATGGTCCTCTGAGTCAACTTGCTTGAATTAATTCGTAAAAAGTGTATACCAGAAAAATTTCTTATTGACTTCTTGAAGCAAGTGCAATCTCGCCCATCTTTTGATGAATAGGGTGGCGATAAAACATCGAAGAGAGCACAAGGAGTTATTGCTTTGAAAGAATGGATGTTGCCGCCGCTTGTGGGATAGAGAATTGTAGTTCCACAAGGCGCAGTCATCTGACCATCTCTGACAATCTTTGCTGCTCTAGCTGAAAAAATTGTTACGACGATGTAAATGCAATTATCAATCACAATCAAAGCGCCAACAACAAAACAACTTTGGCCTGGCATATGTTAATTATTTTTTATTGATATTAACTATCGTATACATTAAAAAAACACTTTTTTAATGCTTTATCGTTAGAGTAGGAAGACCAAAGAGAACTATTATATACATTTAAAAAAATCTATATTAGAAAAGCATCAAAAGGACACTTCACCCTAATTTGTCATCCAAAAAAAAAAAAATATATATATATATATATATATATATATATATATTACTTAGACTAGTCCAATAATGTTGCAACAGTTTGCAAACCTACTTCAACATTCATCAGAATTATTCCGACATTAGTCAAAACTGCTAGAATGCTGGTAAAAAATGCTCCAAAATATTTGGTCACATCTATGCAACATCGGTCAAAAATATTCTAATGCCAATTTGGTCAAAGTAACTTGGTTTAAACTGCTCAAATTCTTTTTGGCCCAAACTGTTACAATATATTGAACTGGTTCAATAAAAAGGGTAGTTTAGAAAGCAAATTTAGCATGGGACATCGTTTAAAGGATGTGAATATTACTAATTATATACCTCTGTAGCCTGGTCAAATAATTGCAACATATACAGTTTGATGATGATGACGGCACAATAAATGCTAAAATGTTACACTAACTTATAAGTACAACTTTGATCAGAAGAAATAACCGACCATTTATTCACAAGAGAAGGCAATTACATTGATTTGAAAGCATCTCCAATCATCTAAACTAACAAGTAACAAAAATAAACGCTTGTCACACGAGGATTTTAATTATCATAGCTAACAAAATAATATTTACAGAAAAAATGGCACATACCTTGGGAACCATCTATAGGTTCTTTAGTATCAATCCAGTCATATGATTTGACAAGCATTGTCCCATAAAGAAGCTTGCTGAGCACGGTCATCCCTGGATGATTATGAAGCGGAATGACAGACAAAGGTGGCATACAGAAGATCCCGATCTGCATCATAGTTGGAGAACAATCAAGATACCATCACTTAAACTCATCGTAAAGAGAAATATGCTGAAATAGTCAAGAACCCGGAGAAATGCAGGAAGTTGTGCAACTTATGAGACATACTCTGGAAAAAGATTCAGATGCTTACAGAAAACTCATCACACTCGTGTACATGCAGATACTCGATGGGAGGTAGACACAGGTTACTTCCATCACGCACTCTTCTTCCATTTGGACCTTGCATGGAAAGTCTCCACCCACGTGCTATCTGAGCCTCATTTTCAAGTCCCACATCAGAAGGATTGATATCATCTGAAATAGTAAAAGTGAGAAATTGAAAATAAAAAGAACTATATATTGTTTATACTAATTAAACAAATAGGTTAAACTATAAAGCATAATTTACTATAGGTTATTGATTGACTATCATGGCATTACTACTGGAATATCGTACTAAGATCATAATTCATTAAAATGTTTTTTACAGAATAGCTATTTGATAATTCAATGTTCGTTCATAATCATTAGTTCATATTGCGAAGATGAGATCAGATATTGGCCTCAACTATAATACAGATTGAATATTTTACCATGAAATTATTACTATTAAGAAGTTTCAGATTCATGTAATTTACCAAATGAGTAAAGGTAGATCAACTTCAGGGGAAAATAAATCACATCAACTATCATTACCGCCAATCAAAAATACAAAGAATGTATCACTGCAAAGAAGCTACATTTCTCACCTAAACAAGACCGTACATGTTCAAGAGCTTCTTCAGATATTGGTCCCTTATCATTGAATGATACTTTACAGACCTCATATAGTCTTCTAATTGCAGGCATACTGCAGGAAGGGGCCAAGTAACCTATAGATAAACCAACCAAAAGCTTCCAACTGGAAAGATGTATCAATCAGGAACTTCAAGTCGACCACCGTTTATCTATGGCGCGGTGCCAAATTGCATAGCTCTATGGTAATGAATGACAAAGTGTCACTTCAATGCAAAGAAAGAAAAAGTGTACTGCTTTGTTTCTAAAAGCAAACATCTACAACAATTTGAGCATGCCCTTATTTATGAAGTTCAACAACAACGACGACAAAAGAAATCTAACACTTTCGCAATGATCCTTATTTTTCTTATTGAAATTCGTTAACTGGACGAAGGGATCAAGGTTTTAAAGCAATCAACAGAATCGAGTGGTTCAGTGGATCGTCATTTTTACGCTAGATAACCCAAAGAGAAAATACTCCTCGTTTCTGAACAGACACTTTCAGCATTCCAAAAAAAAAAACGAAGTGGAATAGAGCACAAAAGATAACGGCAAAGAAAAAGTGACGACGGGGAAAGACGAGCAACCTCCACATAGACAATCGCCGAATCCCGCTGTTGCAGAAACCCAACCCATCGAATCTAAAACATCCATAACAGAGTCCACACAATCCGAAACCGGAAACAGAAGAAACTGAGAAGGAAAAAAAAAAGGAACAAAGAACCCACTCCCAGTTAATAACAGACATGGAAACACGAAGAGCACGCCAGCTTCGTGGTTCTCACCTCGCAGTTAGGGTTCCATCGCGGCTCTTCTCGGCAGGCGACGGAGAGATCGAACATGACGAGCGACGAGTCCTCACCAGGTGCGTTTTGAGGCACATGGAACCACATCACAAATTAAACAAACTGTTCAATACTAAAAATATTAATTGCGGAATAATCAACGTTGGGCTCGCGCGCGAAAACATATAACGGACTGATTCGATCGGAATCGATCCGCTAAATTCGGAGAACCGATTCATCCGAATCGGTTTTAGAATCGATTCCGATTCGATTCAGTTTCAATCAATTTCAGAATTGATTCAGAATCGGTTCGGAATCGATTCTAGTTCCGATGTCAATCTGATTCTGATTGCTAATTTAAAGATGTAATTTTTTAGCATGCTAATATGTCTATAATATTATTTTGTCATAGAAAAGAAAAATAGAATTACTAGTACGTTAGATGAATTTGAAATCTCAAGTTTAAAAAAAATGACTCGGAACCGTTTCGGAACCGATTCATAATCAATCCGAATTGAATTGATTCCAAAATTAAAATCTTGTAATCAGAATCAGTTCGAAATTGATTTCAATGTCGACATATCCGAAATCGATTAGAACCGAATCGAAATCGAAACCGAAAAACCGATAAGCATGCCTTGTTCATAGGTAAGATACAACGATACTGTATTTACAGAAGTGACATAAATCAATTTTGAAGGAGATTTAAATTTTTTTTTTCTGAATTCAGATGATTCTTATGTATCTTGGTCACTACGTCAAGGCCTATAGGACCTTCTGTGATTTACTTTTCTTATCATAGTCATAAAACGTATTAGTAAAGATAGTCCAATTTTTAGAGAAACATATCGACTTATCGACTGCAACGCAAAGCATACCTGTTAATGTCTCCCAACAGATTTCCACGTGCTTGGGGTGGAGGACGGTCCCCAGACAGACCACGATTACCTCCAGTATCGGGCCCGGTACTTCCTTGCGTGAGTAAATAACGTATCCAATCTATTTCGCACGAGGAATTCAAGTACGCATCACCTGTGACGTCACCTTCCAATCCGCTGTGCTCCCTCTGTCATACCGTGCCGTGCAAAGCCAGGCCAGTTCCTTCGCTATGACTGTGTCAGCGCGTTACGAAGTTTTTGTGGGTGCGGAAGCGTGTTGCCTGTGTCCGAAGGAGAGCAAAAGGTTCCGAGCTGAGCTGTATCGTCCCGGCTAATCCTAGCTGATTCGAGGTGAAGAGCGTGGAGCTGATCGGTGGGGAGCCGGCTGCCTGCCTTTGACGACGCACGTGGGCTCCGCCCATGTGGTTGGGTTCGGCACACTCATGGCAAGAACGACTGAACGAGTGGAGTGGGATTTTGTAAAAGAGAATTTATGTATTTAGGAAAACCAAAAAAAAAAAAAAATTGGAAGAATTAGATATATGAAAAAGAAAGACGAGAAAATGCATACTAATTTTGATTTAAACCAGACAAAGATCTTAAAATATGCACGTGGTTTGGTTTTTTTGTCATGCTAAAGAAATACTAAATTTATCATTTTTTTTAGTTGATAAAAGCATCTTAAATTTTATCTTTTTAAATATATATTCTAAGCTATTCTATTTTAAGTAATCTTCTAAATCATGTTTAAAGCGCGTCGTTCAATATGAAAAAAGTATCCATTTTTATTTTCATTTTCTTAAATATCCCTTATTTTTATAATAACTTTAGCTTATAAAAGGATAATACGAAATAATTTAGATAAAATTACTCTATCTTGCAAGTAACTTTGGTTAAAAATCTAGTTGATTTAGTTAAAACTAGTCGTAAGTAATTTTGACCAATTATTTTATATTGTAACAATTTTAATCAAAATTATTATACGTTGTAACAATCCTAATTTAATATTATAATAATTTTTATAAAAATTATCACGAATAGCATTTGACTTATTTGAATAAATTATCAATTTTAATCAATATTTAAATAATTTTTAATGAAATCAGTTGGAGTAATTTTGGATAAAACATAAAACAGCCACCCTTTTAATAATCTTTTTAAACACAAGGCATCCTTTCCACTATAACAAAAGTAAGGCGTGCCTTTTTTTTTTTTTGTTAATAATTTTTGGCCCATGATTCCAAACATTTTCTAAAAGAAACAAAACTAATGAACAAAGTACTATGTAAATTTTTATGGCTGAACATTAACTTACCAATTAAATTAATTTTATTATTATAAAAAGTATTAAAGTTATCCTGGAAATGAATTTTGAATAAACGGCAAAAGCTGTCTCCACTTATTGGTCGTTTATTTGGAAGGAAAAAATAATAATAAATAAGGAATGGAAATAATTCCTCTAAAACATATTATTTGCTATTTTTGTAATTTTCTTCAGTTTAAATTGAACCTTCCCGTTGTAACCAGTTGTTGGGCAAAAATAGCTCTCTAATTTTGAACCTTTCACATTGTCCATTTCTAATTTATATTTTTTCCCAAATATCTATATATATATATATAATATATATAAAAGCAACGCCACAAACTCGAATTCTAAAAATTAAAATAGACTTCATCCGCGAATAATTAATGGTGGAAATAGCACGACTGAAACTTATACTTAACAAATATAGACGGAGGCAGCGAAGAGCATTCGAAAGCGTCGAACGAGGAACGGGAAAGAAATAGTGATTGTTGGAAATTGTTACCTTGTTTTGGTGATCTGCGATGAGAGTTGAGTAGAGTTCCGATCGACAACCACCGCCGATCGTCATGGAGAAGAGGGGCGCGGTGACCGTGCTGATGAACCGGTACGAGCTCGGGAGGCTGCTGGGGCAGGGCACGTTCGCGAAGGTGTACCAGGCGCGGAACCTTGCCACCGGCGCCATCGTGGCCATCAAGGTCATCGACAAGGAGAAGGTGCTCCGGGTGGGGATGATCGACCAGATCAAGCGCGAGATCTCGGTGATGCGCCTCGTCCACCACCCCAACATCGTCGAGCTCTACGAGGTGATGGCGACGCGCAGCAAGATCTACTTTGCGATGGAGTACGTCCGTGGCGGCGAGCTTTTCAGTAAGGTGGCGAAGGGGCGGCTAAAGGAGGACGCCGCACGGAAGTACTTCCACCAGCTGATCGCCGCCGTGGACTTCTGTCACAGCCGCGGCGTCTACCACCGGGACCTCAAGCCGGAGAACCTGCTGCTGGATGAGAAGGGTGACCTTAAAGTATCCGACTTTGGCCTCAGCGCGCTGGGCGCCTCCCGCGGCCAGGACGGGCTTCTCCACACGACCTGCGGCACGCCGGCGTATGTCGCGCCGGAGATCATCAGCAAGAAAGGATACGACGGCGCCAAGGCCGACATTTGGTCCTGCGGCGTCATCCTCTTCGTGCTTCTTGCAGGGTACCTCCCCTTCCACGATTCGAATCTGATGGAGATGTATCGAAAGATCAGCCGCGGCGACTTCCGGTGTCCCTATTGGTTCCCTTCTGACGTGAAGAAGCTACTGCTCCGCCTTCTGGAGCCAAATCCTGCCGCTCGGATCACCGTCGCCAAGCTCATTGAGAACCCCTGGTTCCGGAAGGGATATTACAAGGCGATCAACCAGCACCAGGCGCAGATGAAGCGGGACGAGAGCTTGGGCGACGTCCGCCGGGCGTTTGCCGACGAGGAAGGGCAGGACTCGGAGGACGATAGCAAAAGGCAATCCTTTTCGGGGGAACCATCGAGGACGACGTCCCCGGTGAGACCGGAGCGGCTGAACGCGTTCGACCTGATCGCACGGTCGCCGTCGTTCGACCTGTCAAGGCTATTCGAGAAGGACTCGAATCAGGGACCGCGGGCCGCAGAGGCGCGGTTCACGACGCAGAAGCCGACGGAGGCGATCGTGTCAAAGCTGGAGGAGATTGCACGGACGGAGCGGTTCCGGTTGCGGAAGGAGAAGGAGGGCGTGGTGAAGCTGGAGGGAAGCCGAGAGGGGCGGAAGGGGCAGCTCGCTGTGGAGGCGGAGATCTTCGAGCTTACGCCGGCGCTGTACGTGGTAGAGCTCAAGAAAGCGGCCGGCGACACACTGGAATACCAGAGGTTCTACAACCAAGGGATGAAACCGTCGCTCAAAGACATCGTGTGGAAGTGGCAGGTGGGGGAGCAGTAGCCGCCGCCGCCGCCAGCTCTTCCGGCGCCATTATTGCAGTCGCCGACGGATTCAATTCCCATGTGCCCCTCTTCTCCTGCACGGCACGTCACCAATCATCCGGCAGAGTTTAGAGACCTTCTACAACAGCCATCAATCCAATTACCACAATAAATTATGTATTATTTAGAACATCTTATGAATGTATGCGATAGAACTCTGATCAATTGTTGCAAAATGAGTAAGATTGCAATTTACCTTTCGCGATACAACTGAGAATATTATGCACAAAGGAAGAAATTTAAAGGCAAGCAGAAGCTACAGAAAAAGAACAGCAGTAGAACACATTTACCAGAAATAGATTTGCAGAAGCGTAATCATATTTTACAGGCTATTAGCTGAAAAAACAGGTCTTCAGTTCTTGCGCAATGAACAAACTTTAGTTTATGAGTGCAAGAGAACAAAATTTTTTTATGAATCAAATAAAACCCAAAGGTTAGAACCAAATCAGTTTGGACTTGAGGCATAAGAATCATCAGCAAATTCAATATCACTGATAACAGAAATCTAAATAATAAGAAGATTTGGATGAAAATAAGAGGTGTGTAATTTCGGAAAACCTTGGAACAGTGGCTATCCAACTGGCCACTTGAATCTGCTCAACCCATTGGATTGTTACTCTGGTATCCATGACTGCAATTGATTGTCATGTTCGAGTATTTGATACTGGTGCACTCCTGAACTAATGCCTTCAAATATGATGTTGAGTCACAGAAACTATAAGTTCAACTGCAACCTGAAAGGAAAAACATAACAATCCCTATTTGATCGCTTTTGTAGCATCTCCTATCAGTAACCAAATTGTCAGTATAAAAGAAAATATGTGGATTTAAGAAAAGAAAAGGATATCTTTCTACAATGATATGAGGTGTGTTCCCCCATTTGAAATTTCATCATCAAACAATAGACAGCATCATAATAAAACACAGAAAACAGATCCCCAATGTTTGCTCAACTAAGATTGTGATATATCTGAAGTAATACAGCTCCTTCGAGTAAGTTTCTGATATATCTAAATGGAATCCAGCTCCTTTGAGTAAGTTTATGATATATCTAAATGAAATGCAGTTCCTTTGATACGCTGCTCTGTGAGGGATCAATCATGGATAGAAAGGAAGACGCAGAGTAAACCAATAACTGTTACTCTATTTCAAAATAATAACCAATTTTGGAGAACAAAGTTCCCCATTCTAGCTCGTGCCTACCGTCTCTCATTACTGAGATTGAATTCTTAAAAGTACTGAAAGCTTGGGATTGCATAATTCAAAGTTTAAAGGAGAGAAGAGAGAAATGCAACAATAACAACTAATCCAATTTTCAAACCTAGTTGGGGTATAAAGGATAAGCCACATACAGCATAAGCATGTGTCAAACATATATAAATATCCATATATGCAAAAGCATTGAAGTTGTAATGCTCTCTTATCCTCTACAGATTACAACTTTGGCGCTGCAATACAATTTACTACTGCCAAGTCTTCGAGATCATACAAAAGAGATTTTGGTATTCGTGCATGATTCAATTTGTAAAATTTGTTTATTTTTGTCCACTATTTGATGGAGCGGGGTCATGAGTCTGCAGGTTCAGACCTTCAAAGACATTGAATTGAGATGGCTTGGTCAATAAGCTAGTTAGAAAGGCAGAGGATGGGGAGATTTGAAAGAGAAGCATCATGAATATGCCCGACAAAGTAACACTCCGTCTTTAACCCCTCAAAATCATAGAGAAAGAGAAAGTTTGTCAAAGACAAATATTGACTGCATACCAAACAAAAGGGGAATTTATAGAGGTGGAAATCTAACCCTAATAAGAAATTTGAAATCTTTCTACACATGAGGTCGGTCGGCATTAGCTTAATTATGCAGAAATTGCAAGATAAAGTGCAAATATTGGTATTTTCCTATCTTATATCAGCATTTTTTATGCCAAGGGGTTGCTTAGGATGGTCAATCATGAGATCTGGTCATCAGTTCTTACCAAACAGCATATGATGCTGGGAATATCCAATTTATTATATCCTTTTGAGAGAATATTTCAAAATATTGTTACATGACAATCAGCATGGTTTAAATATATTGTTCCGTTGCCCAATCAACATGCAGAATTGTATGGGACAAGGAACAGAAACTATAATCTTATTCACCAATCACCATCACAAGTCCATTGGAAGCCTTCTCTGTTAACCAAATGTTATGTTTCTACATTTAAGTTTTTGAAAGTTCATTCATGCAATTCATCTGAAATAGATTTCATGCTTAACATAGGTAGAACTTCACAGATTATGTTTTTGTTGGTGCAGGGGCACCAGATAATCGAACCTATGGTTTGATTATGACAAAGACACAAAGTCAAAGTTATTTTGTTATCTCACGAGCTAAAACAAGTGTGCAGAATTGCTAAGCTAAGCCGAAGGTCAGCGACACTCGGAGGGAATCATGGTGGTCGGACGACACCGAGAGGACTTCGGAAGGAGCCGAAGAACTCAGGTGAAGACCAGGAGCGAAGCTTCAAAGGTAAAGGTTGAGGTAAGCTCGTGTGAGTGAGTGTAAGTAAGGTCGTGTCCTCCGTACGGGGACGTCCTTAGGCTTTGATCCAACCAAGACTTCCCATGGAAGGTCTACGTCGAGATCGGATGGTAAACGACCATCGAACTTACTTATATTAACTGTATTTTCGAGCTAACTCTTCATTGCAGCTGAAAACCCTGCCATCAGTCGACTGATGGCTTGTATCAGTCGACTGATACCTCCAGCAGTCGACTGATAGAGTTGATCAGTCGATTGCTGGTCAAGGATCAGCCTCGAGAAGAGTCAAAGCTTATCACCATTTCTCAAGGGCTAGGTGGCATCACCTCGTGAAACCTCATCTCAACGATTAGGGTTTCACAAGGCTATAAAAGTAGGGGTTCTCCACCCCTTTTCCATTATTCCAAGTGCTCCAAAAGGCTCCCGCAACGCTGCTCTCCTACGATGACTCTACTTCGCCAAAGTGTCGCCGGATCGACGACGACTCAACCTTAGCTCAAGATCTTCTTCGTCGTCGGTATAAACATCTTTATTTAGAGTCTTAATTGTGCATTCTTTTTGTTTTCGGAGCTTTAATCGTAACAAGGAAAGGGGGAGTGTCCCTCTACCTTGAGTTTTATTGTTTTCTTGTAATCGTTCACTCCTACCTCTAACGAGGAGGAGTATTTTAGTGGATTGCCCTCCGTACACGGTCTAAGACCGTTAGGGCCTTGGATTAGCAGTCGAAGGCTGTGAACCAAGTAAAAAGAAATAGTATTTTTTTGGTTTCCGCTGTGCATTTCTTTATTGCTCGTATTTTATATCGAACGAACGAAAAGTTTTAACATGCGCTATTCACCCCCTCCTCTAGCACTCAAATCGATCCAACAGTTTTTGTTTCCCTCATTTGTATACGTTTAGTGTCGATAGAACAGTGCTCTCTTATGCAGGTATTTGAGAGTTTTCATCAACTGACACAAGTCAAAGTAAGATCACCATTAACTCTTCACATTTTATTATTACATAATTAATTCTTTTACCTACATACAAAAATACACAGGAAAAAATAGTTTGTACAAGGGTAAAAATTAGCAAACAAGGAAGAACTTGGGCAATCTAGAGACAAGCACAAGCACAGATATGGACACATATAGAGGACCACAACTATACTTTCCAGAAGTTTGGTCATTCATCCCACTCAATAACTAGCTAGATAATAAGGTAGTGAAGGTAGATTCACTTAGAAAAGCTTGTACCAAGTTAACTGGAGTATTAATTGGTGATATGCCAAAAAGCATCGCCTCAGTTTTCATTTGATGAGCTTCAAGATGGAATGTCTTCAATGAATAGTCCTGGGCATGACAGAAATACAAGATTTGGAAGGAAATTTCAAATTGAAAATAAGGTTAAAACTAAATAAAGTTCTACATAAAGCTTACGGTGCATGTACCAAATATTTAATTCTCAATTTTATCAGATGTATAAGTGATGAGAAGATTTATAATGAATCTATGTTCAAATACGATATATGCTCAGTTTAATCTATTCCACATTAAAATGATACTATTATCCATGGCACACAAGAAAAAATACTGTTCCTTTGAGTGTCCCTTCTTTAATGAACTCTTGAAAGAGTTCATAATGAATAGATGATTTGATGTAGTTATCTTTTTGGTAAAGCTATTCATTCATTAGTTATATCAATCCAACTCCCAACAATTATGAACAAGGTTGAGCATGTATGAGCTCAAGGTTGACAACCTAGTACAAACTAGGTAGAAGACAGACTGCATAAGTTGATTGAGCCTGCTAAAGGTCGAAATTGAACAAGGTAGAAATTTTACTATCATTTTATAATGGAGAAACTGGTCCTAGCATTTGTGAGAGGTCTAACGGAATTGCAAGAATATTGTTATTTAAATAATAATAGGTTTCAAGTCAACTGAAACTTACTTTGCAACTCTAAGAAGATGTCCAAGTAATTGAAACATCCAAATAAAGGAAAAAGGACACATGAAATTGTAATTTGGATGTCATTATAACAACTTCCTCATAAATCATAATGCAAAAGATTTGATTTTTTGATAATTATTTCATGATAAGCATAAACCTGTAAAGCTAGAGAACACCTGGCTCTGATTATAAAAGATGAATCTTAACCTATCAACAAAAGAAAAGTAAACTCATTCACATACAATCTTAAAGGAATCAAAGAATTTTGTTGTTTATCCAAGCAAATTTCAAAGAATGACAAAGAATTATCAATAACAAATGGGTAAAGTTATACCTCTTCCTTAGGACTTCATCATGAAGCTTTCTTCCCTGAGTGAGCAGACTCGTACACAAGATGCTGCAATCCAGGCTTCAGTTCCTTCCTCCAGAACTCTTCGTAAGCCCCACTATCCCCAGCTTTCTTCTTCACCTCAACCACAACGATTGAAGGTGTAAGTTCAAATATCTCAGCTCCAATCGTCAATGGTCCCTTCTCCCCTTCCCTGGTTCCTTCCAAACTCGCTCCAGAATCATTTCTCCGCACGGTGAAGCTTACCAGTTTGGCAATCTCCTCCAATTTCGATATGATCGTCGTCACAGACTCCTTGGACAGGAACCTAGTCTCATCCCCTGTCTCTCCAAACAAACCAGAGAGATCGAATGCCCTGGAGAAAGATATGACATCAAATGCATTGAGGCTCACCGGCCTCCGCATCCCCTTTCTCCGCCTCTTCTCCTCCACTAGTGTTGCGGGGCAGGAGACGGCGGAGCAGTCAGACTCAGTTTCCCAATCTAACGCCACATCGCCCTGAGTTCCATCGTCCTGTAGCTCGGGGTCTTCCGGGCAGCGTAATTGGTAGTCGTCTAGGACCGGCCGGAAGCCTTTCTTGAACCACTTGTCCTCAATGATTTCCGGGATGGTGATCCGGGTCTGGGCATTAGTGTCCAGAAGGCGACGTAGAAACCTGTAGAGATCCTGCGAGAACCAGCGAGGGCATCTGAAATCTCCTTTATAAATCTTTCTGTACATTGCGACAATATTGGCGTCCTGGAACGGGAGATAGCCGGCCATCAGTACGAAGAGGATGATGCCACAGGACCAAATGTCGACCTTGGCACCGTCGTAGCCCCTCCTCGAGAGAACCTCCGGCGCGACGTACGCTGGTGTTCCACATAAGGTGTGCAGAAGACCGTCGCCTCCACGGCTCTGATCGGCCACGGCCGAGAGTCCAAAGTCGGACACCTTCAGGTCCCCGTTCTCGTCAACGAGCAGGTTCTCCGGTTTGAGATCACGGTGGAAAACACCGCGGGCGTGGCAGAACGCCACCGCAGAAATCAGCTGCTGGAAGTAGTGGCGGGCGGTGTCTTCCTTGAGCCGGCCCTTGGCAACGCGGGTGAAGAGCTCGCCACCACGGACGTACTCCATCACAAAATAGATCTTTGACCTAGTGGCCATGACCTCTAGGAGCTGCACGATGTAAGGGTGGCGGACACGGCGGAGGATGGCGATCTCGCGCTTGATGAGCGCGACAAGCCCCAACTTCACTATCTTCTCCTTGTCCAGGACCTTGATCGCCACATCCTCTCCTGTCTTCACGTTACGGGCGACGTACACCTTGGCGAAGGTTCCGGCGCCAAGAAGCTTGCCAAGCTCGTAGCGCCCAAGCAGAAGCTTGGCCTCCGTCTTCGCTCGCTTAGCCGGATGGCACTCCAGCCTCGCCGTTTCTGCCTCCGCCATCGAGAATGAAACCGAATCCTCCCAAACGTGACAGTCGAAGCTCACTCGTCTCCCTCTCCGACGGCAAAAGGGTTCCGACGGCAACGCCGAACGAAGTGAAGGGCGAGAGACATCCATTCCGGTATATATATACATACGGCTGCGCTGTAGCGGACACCGCGATAAATGCATAAAACGCCCGGTACAAAAGATTTATGGCGTAGCGTCCGTTATCTGCTGAATTTCAATATTTGGCTCTCATTAAAAATGTAACTCATAAAAAAAATGCATGACATTATAGAATTGATACAAATTAAACAAATCGACTTTTATACATATCTTTTTTATTAATACATTAGTTGGAAATTGTTGAATTTGCAAGGATGACTTTAGATGGATTCAAATATCAATTGACAAAGCTTGCCAACTTAGGTATTGGACAAAATTTAAAATTAAATACTCTTTTTGGATTACGTAGGACACAATGAAAATAGTATTTAATATTTTCATATAAAGTAGGTGACTTCAATCCAAGTTGGATTGATATTGATTGAGAGAAACTTCATTTAAAAAAAAAATCCTTCAAACTATGACGTGCTCCCTTTGATCTATTAAAAAAATAAATTTTATAGAAGAAATTTAATTAAGATTTTTATCTATTTTATTTAGGAGACTAAGTTTTGAATAAGATGGTGTTATTCTTTATAGATGCATATGATAAGACTATTCATATGATAGTAATTAGGGCTTAATAGAGTTATACTTGAGTTTGTTGAAATCTATAGACAACTATGTAATGTATTATAAAAAAATTAGGCAAACTTAATTAAGTATCACATGCTACTCATACATTTAAACTCATTTATTGTAGTTTAATAAGTTTAGAGTAGTATAATATGCCGGGAGGAATATTAATAGAGCTTAGTAAAAAATATAGTAATATTCAATTTAGGTAAATAGTTTTTGGCTTTTTATATCATCTCAAAATTGTTATTTTAATTTATTTGTTCACTGGAAGAGAATTTTTGTCCTAAATTTTTTGTTGAAAATAATAATGACGATTTTGTACTCAAAGCTATATTTTTATTATATGATAAACTTTTTTTTTATGTTAATCAAATTATTGAGATATAAACAAAAGTATTTAATAATCATATATAAAAATTCAAACATGTTATATTTAAAAATGTCATTGGAAGGTGAAAAAGAGTTAAAATGGAATACAACTTCTGGGAAATTTGTTATTATTATTATTATTATTAAAAAGGTAATCATATTTTTATTTTAAAAATACACTTATTACACAATTATTTAAGTAACTATAATATATAAAAATATTTTAATTGAGTTGGAATAATTTTTGACAAAATCAAGAAAATATATAAATATACCAGTGTAATGATTTTATTTGAGAATGAAAAATAGGATAGAGTGTTCTCCTATAATTTAAATTTTTAATCTTATAAAATAATTAAATGGTGAGGATATAATTTTAACTAAATATCATTAAGTTGATTTCAATTTCAATTTTAATATTGATTTTCCTTGATAAATATTCTTACTATCCTAAGAATATTCAGTAAGAAACTTTCGTCATGCCTTTTATCGTCGAGTGAGTTGAAGTGCGGGCAACTACCCCGGAGAGAGCATGTGATGCGACGAGACCGCTGATCCCGATCTGGAACATGGCTTCGCTGCCGCTGGGACCTCACCAACCCCCACCGCCGCCGGCCCATGACCCTGCTGCCGGCGCCCTTCTCTCCCTCGCCCCGCCTCACCTCACGGAAATGCCCGACAACAAGGTTCGCTTCCCTCTTCCCCCATCTCGCCCTTCCCTTTTTCATGCCTTTTTGTGCCTTTTGCTTTTAGTGCGGGGACGAAGAATGAGCTCTTCCTGTCGGTTTCCCTTCGGGTGAGCTTGATCTCGTTTGGGGATCGGTCGCTGGAGGGATTTCTTCGTGCGTCGCCGTTGCGGATCTCGTTGGCAAATTGTTCGAGCTGTTTTTAGCATCGGTTGTTCGATCTGAGGAATTTAGGGAGCTTGTTTCGTCTCCTTTTTTAGTACTGAATTAGGCTCGAGAAGCTGGATTCTTGCATCTGATCCATGCTGCTCCGATCGTTTTGTTGATTTGCACTTGTGATCTCTTGCTCAGTCCCGTGCTTTTCTTTTGGCTTGGAATGTTGATGTGTTGCTTTTGTTAGGTCATCGGGACCCTAAATTTCAAGACCGCTTAGATACAGTTAGAATTTCTTCTCTCTATGTTTGCTGTATTTAAGGTTTTCGGTGAGAGTCCTCGGCCGAAGCAAATTCTAGGTTTTATTTTCATTTTTTTAAGGTTTGTGTTGTGATCTTACGCTTAAAATCATTTCTCTTTGGCGTGATAAATTCTCTTGATTCGGTACTTTTTCACATGGCATACCTTCTGTTTCATCGATATGCTTTGCTTCGTGTTCACTTGCAGACAGACAATGCATCTGAGCATTGCTTGCAGTGAAAGGTTGATGAGTTATTCTTCCTTGACACTTTCTATTGTTGTTTTGCTTGTCTCAACTACACTCCTGCATGCTTTAACCTATTTGATGTCATCTCTGGTTGCCTTGCTTTTCCTCCTCTGCGGTGCATCGTTTTATGTTTGAGCTATTAAGTAGAATGGTTAGTTGCTTTCTTATTAATTTGATTCGTGCAGCATTTTTTTCTTATTATTATTTGTCTTTCTCATGTTTAACTGCTTTACAATAATTATTAAAAGTTTCCACGTTTGTCCAATTTGTTGCAGCAAGCATCTGTCGTTGAGGCTAGTGAAGCAGTCACTGGTCATATCATCTCCACAACTATCGGAGGCAAGAATGGCGAACCAAAGCAGGTTATGTGCATATACTTGTATTATCATGTGAAGCGAGACCTTAAGTTGATTCTTTAGCTCACACTTTATTATGATTTTTTCTTGACATGCAGACCATTAGTTACATGGCAGAGCGTGTTGTGGGGACTGGTTCTTTTGGAACTGTATTCCAGGTTTTGTGTAAATATCTGGTGTTAGTGTCTATTGCATTGTTCTAGACTTAAATGGTTCCTTTGCCAGGCCAAATGCTTGGAATCAGGAGAAACAGTTGCCATAAAGAAGGTTTTACAGGATAGGAGATACAAAAATCGCGAGCTTCAATTGATGCGCTTCATTGATCATCCAAATGTGATCTCTCTCAAGCACTGTTTCTTCTCCACTACAGTCAGAGATGAGCTTTTCCTTAACCTTGTTATGGAATATGTACCTGAGTCTCTATATGGTGCGCTTAGGCATTACAGCAGTGCCAACCAGAGGATGCCACTTATATATGTTAAATTGTATGCGTACCAGGTATTCTTGCCAGTTTTTTAAAACCACTTTATTGACACATGAATAAGAGAGTAAATTAGATAGTTTGTGCAGATATTCAGGGGGCTGGCTTATATCCATACAGTTGCAGGAGTTTGTCACAGAGATTTAAAGCCACAAAATGTTCTGGTTGGCTTCAAAACTTTAAGTCACCGGAAGTTGCTCGTTTTCTTTTAGTAAAATTATATCCTTTTACATTCACTGCACATTCTGCAGGTTGACCCACTTACTCACCGAGTCAAGATATGTGATTTTGGAAGTGCAAAAATCCTGGTACGCTCAACTTTCAATCAAACTTGCGCCATTGCACTTATTTATTGTGGGAAGTATTTTGAGGCTTTAGACTGCTTGGGTCATCATAATTCACTATGGTAATTCCTTAAAAAATGCTGCCCAGTTGCCTAAACACACAATTAAAATTATGAATAGGCCAGTAACATTCTTAACTGACGGGTTTTGTTCATCCAAAACCATTGCATTATATGGTTTACATATTAGTTCCAGCTGTGCTTATCTACTGAAGAACTAAAATAGAGCCTAGCATTTCTCTAGTCTAAATTAGGAGTTGGCCTTTCGATGATCCTCTTAATGATGTAACTCCTTAATAGAATGGAAACTGACGCCAAAAGCTTGGATGGCGGTGCCAATGGTTTGCTAGATGTTTTTGTTTCAACTATTTAAGCGATATATATAAAAGTTTTTTAGAATTTCCCTTACTCCAAATTTATGGGAGTACAGGTTTTGTGTTTCTCTCATATGTGACAACTTGAATCAAGTGCTAGACACTTTCAGTGCTTTTTATGAGTATATTGATTCTTAACTTTTGTGCTATGTATTTTTATCCATTTCGAACAAAAGAGAACTATATGCCATTTTAATGGATTACTGAAGCGATGCAAAAAGTTACATCTGTGTGCTATGACCTGACCAAGGCATCGGTCTCTTCTATAGTCATGTATACAGCTTTGAAGTTCTCAGTTTCTAGCCAGTACTTTTTCTTTTCTTGGATTCTTGCAATTATTATATTAGTGCAGGAATGATCTTTCATAAACTGAATGTTTCTCCCATTAGCCACGTGACAGTCTGTACACCTTTGCTTGAATCTAGAATTGACATTGCTTTGGGCTGGACACATCCCTGATTCAGAGTTAAACATATCACACAGTGTGCACCTATTGTAACACTTTGCTAATTTCCTCAACACATTTTGGCCTTATGGCCAATGTTCCTAAACTTAGCTGGGCAGCAAGGGAGGTGCATCCATAGGGTCTTTTGTCAGTTCTTTGTTTTTTTTGTATATTTTGCTCCAATTAAAATTTAGTACTTCTAGTTAATGTGTATCCTTCCTTTGTCATATTGTGCTCATCTCTTTCATTTTCTGTTCTCCTTATATCTTACCAGGTTAAGGGTGAAGCAAACATTTCCTATATTTGTTCCCGCTATTACCGTGCTCCAGAGCTCATTTTTGGTGCAACAGAATATACAACATCAATTGATGTTTGGTCAGCTGGTTGTGTTCTTGCTGAGTTACTTCTTGGCCAGGTAAGCATTGCTGGGTTGAGTCGATATATATTCTTAACAAGGTATTTTTTAGGATGACAAATTTTCATTATCCAACTTTGAATTTGTCAGCCATTATTTCCTGGTGAAAGTGCTGTTGACCAGCTTGTCCAGATAATCAAGGTATAAATTTCGTGGATTCATTCTGTAACTAATTTGGGTATATATCATTTTCAAAGCTTGCAATAATTAATGAAATGCTATGATTTAGGTTCTTGGAACCCCAACCCGTGAAGAAATTCGGTGTATGAATCCTAACTACACAGAATTTAGATTTCCACAGATAAAAGCTCACCCCTGGCACAAGGTAAATCTCACACCATTGGCTAATCTGTTGAAGAAATATACTTCTGAAATTTGGGTGAACTAGAAGGGATATATTGGATAACAATTTGGGAAGTGTTCCTTTTATGAGCAGTTTAATTATTGTGTAAAATAAATCGAAGTATTTATAACTGCAGACCTATCATGCATCATGCTGTAGATCCTATCATGCTGGTGTGTGATGATAGATTTGTTGGGTGACCCATTACAAAAGCTTGAGCTATTAGGAAAAAGCCTGCTGAAATCTATTATTGGCCTCCTGCTTTATACAAAGTCAAATTTGATTGCGTGACCACTTACCGTACCATGCCATTATTTTAACCCAACAGATGTGACTTTTACCTGCTTGAAAAGTTTGTTATTCTGCAACCGGAACTACCTAGTGCCACACATTTTTTTTTTTTACTTGGATTGGATAATAGTTGTCAAATAGATTTCTATAATTTAGAATTTTCAATGGAATTGGATATTGCCAATATTATGGATAATGAACCTCATGTTTTCAGGATAAAAAAACCTAACAAATTATGATTTGCAGATTTTCCATAAGCGAATGCCTCCTGAAGCTATTGATCTCATTTCACGCCTACTCCAATACTCCCCAGGTTTTCGGTGCTCTGCAGTAAGTTCTATTTTTCAGACTCTACTGATTATAAAAAACAATTCTTGCTTTTGTTGACTCACCCATTTGCCTTTTCCCTTGACTTTCCTCAACCTATTTTGTCCAGCTTGACACATGTGCCCATCCATTTTTCAATGAGTTACGAGAACCCAATGTGCGATTGCCAAATGGGTGTCCTCTTCCTCCACTTTTTAACTTCAAGCAAGAAGTAAGCATGTGAATTTTTCTATCTTAACTCAGTCAGCGCTTTGGTTTTCGATCTTGATTGACTATTTTATCCATTTTGCATATATTTTAGTGAGTTGTCATTGCAATGCTGCACCTGCATTACGTATTTCATCTGACCTGCTAGTACTTGCAACTGCGATGCCAATTTTTCTATATTGGAGATATGCCTTTCATCATGCCCAAATAGTTGATAATTTCTAACTTGAATCAATTATGCTAAAAATCATGTACCATATATCTTCTTCCTTTCCTTTTTTTTTTTTATAGCAAATCATAAGAATTGTACCCAGAGAGTATCCATGCTGACTGGTGAATTTTTTTATCTAATTAGATGGTGAAACTGATAGTAGACTCAGGATGCTGATTATTAAATGTGTGTTTTTTTAAAAAAAAAAGAGTAAAAAAATAAATTATAAGTACAATTCAGTTTTAAGTATGATTATTTTTTAATTCCGATTTTTTTTTATTGAAAGAGCACATTTTTTGGTTCCACAGATGCTTTCAAGAGGCATTTGGTCTCAATAAATGAAAGTTGATCCATGGCAATGATGTACCATTGAGGAGTTCTGAGAGTCTTTTCAAGTGCCGTTCCTGATTCTTCCTTTTCTGAGTATTTTCAAGTATAAATATTCTTATTGTTATAGGTAAAAGTACCCATTAGTAACATCAGTGGTTTGGTGTGTGACGTGTGAAGAAAGTAGCAACATGTACAGTGCCCCAATCCATGTGCAATAGTATTAGCCAAATTTCTCATCAGCCCGGAGAAACTGTTACGAGGAGTGAGCTGTTCACACAAAAAAATCTGACCATATGACATCCTATTAGCTTGCCATTCACTATGAGACATAATAGGGAGTCCAAGACTGAGCTATATATCAAGAGCTTTGACTCAATTTCAAACAATTGAAACTTCACTTCCTAAAATCAAATCCTACCTCAAACTTGGTTGATATTGGTGTTCCCCCATATCCCATCTACTCCACTCCACCTGAGTTGCAATTGACTTGACTGGATCACCCTAGCCCTAGCCAAACTCCTACCAGTTTGGGCAAGTCAGTCTTCAATTCTATTCACTTCGACTGAACTCCCGTCACCCTAAGTCTCATCTAGTTAATAAACCCTTGGAATCGAAATATGCGCTAGGTTTGAGAATTTATCAGCTTTTCTCTTGCACATAACGTTTACTTTGCTCGACAATGGAAGGGCCCACAGTAGGTTTCTACATGCTGACAATAGAGATAGTTCCACTTTTATCCTTCAGGTATAAGATTGGAATCAAACCCGCACATAAGGGCTGATTTTTTTTTTTTTTTTCTTAAATCTCAAGTTTATGAGCTTCAGCTTTCCTTTGGGTCTTTTTCTTTAATTCTTCTTATTTATTTGCGCTTTCTTTATATATATCTATCATAAATCTTGATGAGAATCAATCTACTTTATTATACGTTTCGACAATTTACCATGTATATATTAATTGGGCATATGATATTATCTATAAATATGATTGAAAAACTAATTGGTTTGGTCTTTCATGCAGTTGGCCGGAGCATCACCAGAACTCATAAACAGACTGATTCCTGAACACATGAGGCGGCAATCCGGCCTTACCTTCCTGCACCCAGACGGCACTTAAGCTCGGAGTCTCAAAACTCTTATTCCTAGACTACAAAACTCCAATAGTTAACACATAGGAGAGAAAGCTTAGGACAATGACGCGCTTCCGGACTGTTTGGAGGAGTCTCATCCGAGCTTTTTATTCAAGCTTCACAAACGGTGATTTACTCGGGATCATCATGCTAATCAAACTGATGATTCCAAGCAGTGGAATGTATGACTAGCAGTTATGGGTGCAGGTTTGTTTTTCCAATGTTGTTTGCCTGTTATCGAACGTTGCATCGCAGTGTTCCATGCAGTAGTAGCCTCTTTTTTCTTTGTTTCTACATCATAGCCAATGTGCTACCTCATCCGGAGTTATTTTGGAGGCTTCGAGCTGGAACTTGCAAATCTATGTAATGTTTAATTAATACATATTTTGTACTTCTATTGTCGCCGTTTTTTCTTTCCTTCGTACAGGTGTCGGTCTGTATATTATTTGAATCTCGAATTTGCTGTTTACTCGCCGCTTGGCCTTATCGAATATTTTCACTTTGCACTTTTAATCTAGGAAACTATTATTTTGATATCATTACATTCACCTCGAACAAATTAAATTTAAAGGCGTGGACAAGTTAATTCCAAGTTCGAGTAATAAATATCGAAGAACATGAGCCTTCCAAGGACATTCTTCCACCTCAGTTATCGAAATAATATGATTGTACCTGCATTATTATTTGGGTTGGGCATCGCCACCCCATGGCCAGGTCACCTCCTCCATCAACTCAGTCACCACCATCTCTTCCAGCTGGCCGACCACCTCCGCCGCTGCCGACGCCCAGCCCAGGCCGTCCCTCCACCCATCGTCCCACACGGCATTCAGCGTCACATCTTTGCACTCCAGATGCCTCTCACTGCCGTGTCCATTCCTGATTCCCTTGCAGATCTTCCCCACCAGAACATGCGTCGACAACACACGCCTCGACGAGGACGAGCCAGTCGATGACCGAGGGCGATGGGCCCGCAGCTCCTGATATCGTCTTCTGGGCAGTAACAACTCGCGTGCGCAGCCGAGGTACAGATCGGCATCGGAGTTGTTGGTGCTTGTTGCTTCATAAATACTACTGCTCAGCTGGCAATCGCCGAGGAGCGAGTCGTCAAGATGCTTCGCTTCGCCTGCAACTCTTTTATTAGCGTCGTCGTCGACGTTGAGGCGGTCGTCGATGGCATCAGAAGGGCGGCGTCTCGCTCCAATTTGGCTGGGTTTTGGCCTGATTTCGCAGTCGGTCTTTGGATGTTTATTGGAATGCACATGCTCTGTTACCGAGGGAAGAAGGAGGAAAGACTTAACCAGTAGCACCCGTCAGTCCGTCACGGAATGAAATAGGCAAATAAATGAAATATCTATAAGAACAAACGTTTCTTAACTTAATTTATGAAATAAAATATTAAATTTTCTAGTTTGCATGATCTAGTCAAGCCTTGTTCATCGTTGTTATAATTGGCTCGGCAAGTACGTTCTCGATGTCTCGTTCGATTTAACTCGTTTAAGCTTATAAGTTTGGCTATCACATAAAACTCTCCTGACTTTTGAATCCAATTTAACGCCTCTGTTTGATTGGCACCACTATTGTCCTTGCCACTGTAGACCTGATTAATGAATTTAAGCGAACAACTCGATCGAGAGATATGACTTAACCCGACTCGATTAATGCACTAGACCCACTCGATTTAATTATTTTCATTTGGTTCGTGTAATTTAATTCGGCAATTAATTTGATAAGCTCATGCGACCCACTAATTTGTTTGACCAAACCACTTTACATCAGTTCACTCGACTCAATAGACCAACTGACCGACTGATGCTGTAGGACCTGTTCACTCGCTTAATTTCACAGTATATATTTCTTAAAATATTTATATATATTTATATCTAAAAGAAAGAAATACTATTCCTAAATTCATTAGCAAAGAGATATTCTCATTTATTTATTTTTTGCAATAATTCTCTTTTAACGTGCTAATTCGCAGAGAATAAAATATCTGCTAAAGAATGCACGATGGTGTGTACCATTATTGGAAGATCTCGAGCTGTGTTGTTGGTTGCACCGAGCAGGTTCCTGAGGATCAGGTGAAATATCCATTACTGGCGCATCATCATCTTCTTCTTCTACACTCGTTCTTTCAGCTTTCTGATCAATGGAAGTCTACGAAAAAGATATCAACCATGCATGCCACAATTTGTATCATTGTATGGTTTAAGACTCCAACTACACAAAAGGATTCGATCGACAAAAGAAGAAGAAGAAAGTTAAAGAAAATTTAACCTTGAGTTTGGCAATCTTTTGAGCAGCTGGTTTTGCTCCAGTAGCTCTGTTTCCAGGACTGGCGGAATAATCCTTCACTGCCAAGCTTCTCACAGAGTAGTAGTTCATAGGCTGCAATGGAGCTTCTGTCACTTTCCGAAATCGTTGGTGCTCGATCTTCTTATTCTTCTTCGATCTAATGGAGTTTAAGGGCTCTTGCTCCTCCTCTTCGCGGCCCCAAGTCGGTATTAATTGCATTGCTTTCGTGCAGAATTTGGCATCGGAGAAACCGGAGCCATCGTGCTTCGCAGCCTTCTCTCGCTCGATGATGCTCTGCAGAGTCACTCTCTGTGGCGGCGCACCGTCGCGAGACAGACTTGGATTCTCCCTCTCGGGCTTGATTTTGGCTGCAGCGGTGGCGGCTTCGCTTGCAGGGAGCTCTTCCAGGCCCATGAGCCTTGCGATCAGGTTGGGGGTTGCCACCTTTCCTTGAGGTCGTCGCGAATTCTTCGCTGGGTTCTTGATCTTCATCGCCGCCTCTTTTTCTTCCTCCTCCTCCTCCTCCTCCTCCTCCTCGTGGAACGACGAGCCGAATTCGCCGCTTCTGATGTACGACCGTAACGATCTGCTAGAAGATGCTTTCTCGTCTTGGCGCGAGCTCAACAGCAAGCTCTCTCTGATCACCTTCTTGACCTCTTCCTCATGGCCGCAACTCCCGAATTGCTCACCTTCCTCTGCTCCGGGCTTTCTCCCCATCTCCAGCTTCTTCTCCTTCGCGTCGGCGGTCATGCTCAAAGCATCTTCCAGGAGGAGGCCAGTACCGGGGATGCGTTTGTTTCTCCCGTCGAAATTCTGCACCCTGAACAATGAGTTGATCATTTGGGCCAGCTTTCGAGCCCGCCGGGAGATCTCCAGCAGCTGCATGTCGCTGCTCTCTGTGCTGCTCATCTTCTTCACTCCTCCACAAACTTCGAAGAAACTAAAGGAACACACCACCTCTTCTGAATCAGACGATCAGTAAAAACCTGTCCAGTTCACAAGGAACTTCAAAGAAACTAACGAAGAGAAAAGGGAAAGACTCTGCATTACCTCAAGTCAGTCAGGAATGGTAGGAAGAAAGTCGGGGAGGGTGGAAATGGAGGGACAAGGGGAGGCTCAACAAGTGCTCCTGCTCGGAGGACGAGAGAAATCGCATGAGCTGTGTGTGTTCGATTGGACAGAGCAATTGCAGTAAGCTTGCAGCAGGATGCTGCTCCTCCTGCCCCTGCTTGTTTCTCTCCTCGCACTCTGGGCTCATTCAATACGAGTAATGTTAGTGGGGACATTGCATAGTATAGTTCTCTAAATGCTCTAACTCTCGGCTATAAATAAATACATAAATATTTAAAAATTTAATTAAAAAAAATGTAATTAAGTCAATATGTGCGAGAATAATCAACCGTATAATCCTCAATATCGATATTTGAGACATGACATTCGAGAGAATTGAAGATATCTCTATATATATATGAACATCCACAAATTTCGGATCTTTTCCAACCTGAAACTCTTCCACCATCACCAAATTAACCTCCTATTTTCTTCTCCCTCCTTCCGTATCCTTCCTCTTCGTCTCTAAATTAAAACATGCATCTCATCTCTTCTTCTAGCGACATTAATTAGCTTCGATCTCTATTTGCATTGATTGTGGCTATTCATCGATGAAACCGCGCACGCACTGCCCGATGGAAATGTAGCAATTGATTTGATCGATTCTTCATCAGTTTGCATCGATGACGCGACAAGGCACGGTCGAGAACTCAGGCCGTCGAGCACAGAGCGTCGACTTGGGAAGCATAGGAGAGGACGGAGGGTCGTCGTTAGCGTCGACCGAGGACAATGTGTCGTTGAAGAGCCAAAGCGCAAAGAACATAGGAAGTGAGCCCTTGGAAGGACGACCAACTGGCGGCGCGAAATCAAGAAATGGGCCGCCTCCAGGTAGATTACGATCGAAGACGATACCTGCATGGAAAAATTCTCTGTTTTGATGGTCACGGAGCGAATTGTTTTGTCAGATGTGGAGTTGATAAAGGAGAAGTTTGCTAAGCTTCTGCTTGGGGAAGACATGTCAGGTGCAGGCACAGGAGTTTCCTCAGCGTTGGCTCTCTCGAATGCCATCACCAATCTCGCAGGTCTCTTAATTCCAATGTTAATTTCCATTTTCAAAGCTTTTTGATGCTCGTATTACAGACATCAATTGGTATATTATATATGAAGATTAATTGGAGATCCCATGTGAAACTTAAATTTTCTCACCCTTATTATGAACAATAACTCCTGAATCGAATGCTACTTATTCAGCTTCGGTTTTCGGAGAGCAATGGCGCGTGGAACCGATGTCGGAGGAACGAAAAACAAGGTGGAGAAAAGAAGTCGACTGGCTCTTATCGGTCTCTGATTACATTGTGGAATTCGTCGCCGCTCAACAGACTACTGACGACGGCAAACACATGGAGGTAATCATCGAAGCGATTGAGCGAGTTCCTCGCTAATTAATCTTCCAGCGATTGAGACTTTCAGACATGCATGTCGTTTAATTTGCAGATAATGGTCACTCAACAGCGAAAAGATCTTCGCATGAACATTCCGGCGTTACGGAAGCTCGACGCGATGCTCATCGTAAGAGAAGCTAGCTAGCTAGCTCAACGATTTTCCATGCTTTTGGATTCTGATACTCGACCTTGGTCTTATAATCCAGGGGTACTTGGACAATTTCAAGGGTCCAAAAGAGTTTTGGTACTTGTCGAGAGATGCTAAGGATTCTGAAAAGGGAGGTGCACAGAGATCAGACGATAAGTGGTGGCTTCCGACTGTGAAGGTCCCGGAGAAGGGATTGTCGGAGGAGTCCCGGAAATGGATTCAGCATCAGAAAGAGCTCGTCGGCCAGGTGCTCAAAGCCGCCCAAGCTATCAACGCCAATGTCCTCATGGAAATGGAGATCCCCGACGACTATATCGAAAACCTTCCTAAGGCACGCAAGACGACGACGTTATCTTTCATCCTCAATCCGAACACGAACGCTGACATTTTTTATCGATCTCCGTGGCACAGAATGGAAGGTCAAGCCTGGGAGACTCACTCTACAAGTACATAACGGACGAAGGTTTCGACGCAGAGGCATTCCTGGAGACCATCGACTTGACCACCGAGCACAAGATACTGGACCTGAAAAATCGCATCGAAGCGTCCGTCGTCATTTGGAAGAGGAAGATGAACAACAAGGAAGTGAAGTCGTCGTGGGCTACAGTGACTGGGGGCGTTACCGGTGTAGTTTCGGGCATTAGTTGGGAGAAGCGCGGCGTATTCGAAGACAGAGCAGAGACCATTCTTCTCATTCTGAAGCATCGATTCCCCGGCATTCCTCAATCTGCACTCGATATAAGCAAGATCGAATACAACAAGGTACTCACTGTTCATCAATTATCATCGCAAATTCAACCTGAAATTAACTATTAAAAAAATATAATGAATATTTTTTTCTCAAACGATTCACAGGATGTGGGCTATGCCATCCTCGAAAGCTACTCCAGAGTTTTGGAGAGTTTGGCTTTCACTGTGATGTCGCGCATCGAAGACGTCCTTCGCGCTGACTCTTTCGCTCGAGATCTGTCTCGGGACGGCTCGATGAAGAGGCCGCCGGAGGCGGACTTAGAGCCGGCTGCTAACGTAGAGGAAATTGCTCAGCTCCAGAAAATACAGTCCAATGATTCCATGACGCTGTCGGATTTCATGGACTGGCAGTTGGACAAAGATACGTTGGCAGAGGAAGAAGACACTGGGAACGCAGACAAAACACCGAGCTCAGAGGACGCAAAGTCCGCCAAGAAGTCCCCAAATGTTCCAGCTAACAATAAGAAGTTTTACTATTTGGAGAAGTTGGTGTATTGGGAGCCTCAGCATCAATGAGTTCGATAGACAACAAGGTCAAGATCAAGGTCAAGGTCAAAGTCAATCTGTGAGCTATAAGATCTACTGCTATCTAAACAAGATTCTACAAAGTATAGTAGATTTTTTTTTTTTTTATCTAACGAAGCCGAAGAGATGCGTGCCTTTTAACATCTTCTTCTTCTTGAATTTTATACATCATTGAGTATTCAAACAACATTAGTAACATATCGCAAAAGAAAATGTTGAAAGACTGTTTTCTAAATGTATAATGAATTTTATATTGATAATGAGTAACGTACTCTCCGCCTCTCTGTCTTCGTCTTCGGCTCCGGCTCCGGCCGCCGTTCTTTCCCGTCGGAGATACCTCCTTCCGGACTTCCCCTCCCGCTTTCGATCATGAGCTCCGCAGACGGCAAACGGAACGAGATTGAACGCGAAGACGACGACGATGGCTACAAAGATTACATTCCATTGAAGCCCAGAAGGTCCTGCAGAGCCAGCGAAGATAAAAGAAACTGAAATAAGCAAAAAAGAAAGAAAGAAAAAGCTAACTTCGAATGCGTCGAAAGCAATGTAAAAGCTTGCCTGATCAGCTAATCGTGCAATATTTCGGATCTTACAGGTGAAATGTCGATAGAAATGGACAATAACTCAGTATAAATAAGGAGAATTTAGGTTCTGTTCTTCATCATTGTAGTTCGGAGGCGCTGTAATTTAACAAGGTTCGACATTGTTACGATCGAAGTTTAGCTCTGGTCACTTGCACAGTAACCTGATTCAGCTTTTAAGTAATTTCCACTTTGATCTTGACTGGTCGAGTGGAGCTTAAATTAAGTTTCAATGAATTGGACAACCAAACAATTCAAGTATAATCAATACAATTGCATCCTACAAATTGTATCTGGTTTGGAGAGGACAAGGTTGAGCTATGAAGGAGACATGATCGCAGCCTGCAGCAATCACCAGCTTGCTCTGCCACTCGTCGCGCGGGGAAGCAGGCACACGCGCCGCCGATCTCCTCCACTGCTGCTGTTGCTGCTGGTAGAACTGCTGCACGGCCTGTATGCTTCGAACCTGCATCTCAATCTCTTCGATGTCATCCTCCCTCGCCGCGTGGCTCTGCTGCCTCAAACACGCAGTGACCACGTAAATCAGAATCCTCAGCCCGAGGAGGATGCCGCCGATCGTCAGGGCCAACAAGAAGTAGCTTCCGGCGGTCCGGTGGCTGTGCTTACAGGCAAGCAAGCCGATGCAGGCCATGGTTGCGAACTTGCGATCCGATCAGCTTGTCGAAGCTGCTGTGCGAGTCTCATAATCACTCGCGATGGACGATCGCGCATATTCCTTGCTTGGATGGAGCTCATTAGAAAGTGAGGTCTGCACCTATGCTTTCCTTCCACAGCGAGGGAGTTGGATTTAACTGCTAAGGAACTGATCACACATAAACCGCACAACAAGAATTAATTCAGAATTCGGTATGCATATATATTTGAAAGTTCAATTTTTTAAAAAAAGATTAATCTTCTTTTGGATGTTATTGACAGTCAACGTCATTATCTTCTCCGCATTAATAGGTCAAAAGCCAGCCCATACCAACGGATTTGACTGCCTAATTTATGTAAATTTCTTGGTAATAAAAGTGAAAGGGAGGAGAATTGGAAGTAGAGATTGAAGCAATGGCCGGAGGGGGAGGAGTAGGAGGAGGAGGAGTAGGGAAGAGAGCTGAGTTGTACGAGGGAAGGATCACAAGCTATTTCATATTGGCTTGTGTGGTTGGATCTCTAGGAGGATCTCTATTTGGATACGATCTTGGTGTCTCAAGTTAAATTCTTTATTTCATTTAGATTCTGCCAATGATTCTTCGTTTTCTTTGGATTGCACAATCTTTTGCCATATCGTATTGTATAGTATAAATTTAGGGTGTGATCTATTGTGGTGTGCGTATCTAGTTGAGTTGTTTGGGGATAAATTTGTCATTCGAGCAAAATTTGAAATAAGATTTTGTTTTATTGATTTGAATTGGATCAGGTGGAGTGACGGCGATGGACGATTTCTTGGCGGTCTTCTTCCCGGCGGTGTACCGCCGGAAGCAGGCGCACCTCCACGAGACGGACTACTGCAAGTACGACGACCAGGTGCTTACCCTCTTCACCTCGGCCTTGTACTTCGCCGCCCTTTTCTCTACCTTCGCAGCTTCCTTCCTCACCCGCCGCCGCGGCCGCACCGCCTCCATCCTATTCGGATCCGTCAGCTTCTTCCTCGGAGGTTCCGTCAACGCCGCCGCAGTCAATATCCCCATGCTCATCGCCGGCCGCATCCTCCTCGGGATCGGCATCGGCTTCGGCAATCAAGCTGTCCCCCTTTACCTCTCCGAGATCGCGCCGCCCAAGATTCGCGGCGCCGTCAACCAGCTCTTCCAGCTCACCACCTGCCTCGGCATCCTCGTCGCCGATTTCATCAACTATTTTACCGAAAAGATCCACCCTTGGGGGTGGCGCCTCTCTCTAGGCCTCGCGACGCTCCCCGCAACGCTAATGTTCCTCGGCGGGCTCTTCCTCCCGGAAACCCCCAATAGCCTCGTCGAGCAAGGCAGATTGGAGGAGGCGAGGCGGGTTCTGGAGAAAGTGAGAGGGACCTCCAAGGTGGATGCGGAGTTCGAGGATCTGAAGGAGGCGAGCGAGGCGGCGCGGGCGGTGAAGCACCCGTTCCGGAACCTGTTCAAGCCGAGGAACCGGCCGCAGCTGGTGATCGGAGCGCTCTGCATCCCGGCGTTCCAGCAGCTCTCCGGGCAGAATTCGATCTTGTTCTACGCGCCGGTGATGTTCCAGAGCTTGGGCATGGGCTCCAGTGCTTCCCTCTACTCCAATATCATCAGCGGGTCGATGCTCGTGCTGGGGGCGTTGGTGTCGATGCTCCTGGTGGATCGCCTGGGAAGGAGATTCTTGTTCATCGAAGCTGGACTGCAGATGATTTCCTCCATGGTAAGAGTAAGACTTCCAAATTTGATCAGTAGTAAAACATCAGATCAGACCATCATGAATCTTGCTGTTTTCCTTCGATTGAAATATAGGTGGTGGTCGCTACTATCCTCGCTCTGAAGCTGGGCGACGGCGAGATGCTCCCCAGAGGCCTGGCGGTGATCCTAGTCATCGCCATCTGCGCCTTCGTGGTGGCCTACGGTTGGTCATGGGGGCCCCTCGGGTGGCTGGTCCCCAGCGAAATATTTCCCTTGGAGACGAGGTCAGCAGGCCAAAGCATCGTGGTCTGCGTCAACATGTTCTTCACCGCTGCAATCGCCCAGTGCTTCCTTGCCATGCTCTGCCACCTCCGATGGGGTGTCTTCGTGCTCTTCGCCGCTTTGATCATCTTCATGTCCATCTTCATCATCTTGCTCCTCCCCGAGACGAAGCAGGTGCCGATCGAGGAGATGGCGGCGCTTTGGGAGAGCCATTGGTATTGGAAGCACATTGTTCTTAAGGACCCCGAGAGGGAGAGGGAGAAGGAGAGGAGAATGGAAGATTTATAAATTATAATTAGCTGCTGATCTATGAGATGATAATAATTAATTAATACTAATAGAATTAGCTAGATTTGTATCTTTGTTGAGGGGTGAGTTGGCACAATTAAATTGGAAGAAAAAAAAAATCTGTTATTAATTTATCGATCGAAGATTCTCTAACATTTATTTCAGCAATGGATAAATCTTATTTATTACATTATTTTATATATTTTTTTAATATATAGTTTTTAACGGAATCTGTTATTTATTTGGGGAGAGGTGAAATGACGAAAATGCCACGAGGGGAGTAGGACTGAGAGGCTTCTGTTCCTCTATTTATACCCGCCTTCGCCAAAGCGACGGCGGCTTCGGCAAAGGGAGAGGGGACGGACTGCTTCTCAGATCGGAAGGCGATCAGAGAAATTCCTGCCCCCGTCTTCTTTGATCGGACCCAAAAGGGATAGTTGGCGACTTTTGGGCGTTCGATTGGACGATCCGGTCATGTCTTCGGCGGTGGCAACTACCGGAGGTGGGAGCGCCGGTTCGGGGAGGCCCGTGGCTGGGAAGGTCAGGAAAGAGAGCGGCGGAGGCGAGGGGAAAGGCGTTTCGGCGTTGGAGACGAAGAAGAAGATCGAGGCATCGGGGAAAACGACTGCAGTCGTCAAGCCGAAATCTGCGATGGTGGTTGTGAAGTCCGAGGTTAAGATCTCTCTTTTTTCGATGGAAAATTGCGATCGGCTGTGGGAGTTCGTACGATCTCAAGTTTGATTTGATTAATGTGAGATTGCCTAATTAGTCTGGTTTTGGATTTGGATTCTGTCGAAGATCTCATCTCCTTTCGCATCGTTGATTTTATTCTTCGTGGTATAATTAAGTTCCTAACACAAAGTGTCCAATTCGGTGACCGCGATCATCTTCGGATCTGTTTCTTCCCTTGTTTCCCTTCAGTTTGATTCATCGGAATTCATTGATTCATTGCACAAGCTTCTCCATTCCTATGCCGTATATTACATTTCCTCTCTATTTCATTTCTTAAACATTTGATTTAAACCAATGTGAAGGTCAAAACAGTAACGACCGCTTCCACTGCCTCCAAAATTGTGACAAAAACCAAAATCAGAGCCAAAACCGAGAAGAAAGTGTATTCTTTGCTTGGCCAGAAGTATGATCCTCCTGAAGAGGTTTGTGATTTGGAAAAATCCCATTCTTCTTTGTCGTAACTTGCTTGCAGTTGGCTGAATTTTTCTCCTTCGGTGTTATTTCATACAGAGAGAACCCTTGAGGATATTCTATGAATCACTGTCGAAACAAATTCCATCAAGTGAAATGGCACAATTCTGGTAATATCCTTCTCCCCTTACTATGCTTGTTTATTTGCTTCCGAGCCCGATCCTTTCTTCAGCTAATACACTAACTTTTTGCACAAGTGGATTATCAAATTATCGAATTTGCAAAGGCGCGCGATAGATATCCCATGCAACTTCATGTATTCTTTAATCAAACATCTGAGACGCATTTTATCGATACTAATTGTTTTTTGCTTAGATATCCCAATATGCTGCTTCAGTGGGAAACTTTACGTAAAACTTGAGCATATTCATGTCCCAAGGACCATGATATTTGATTGTTTTGATGGGTCGTCGCTCTCCCTGGTACATAAATGAAACATGCGCCCCGTGGTTGCCAGCCCTGGTGCAGATATGATTATTGGGTCAGTCACTAGAAGAATTTGGAGATCCTGCAATGTGCCACCCCCTAAAAAATTCCTTTGGCTCTTGTTTTCTCTGACTTCATTATCTGTTAGAAGTACATTTAATTTAATATTTGTATGCAGTTTTTAGTTGTTATAATTCTCCGATTCATCTCCAACTTGCAGGATGATGGAACATGGCTTGTTGTCTCCTGAAAGAGCAAAAAAAGCGTACGATAGGAAGTTGAAGAGGCAGTCACAGCAGAGATTGGGAACTTCTATTAAACCCAAGCAGGACAGACCAGAGAGCTCCAAGAAACCACCACCTCAATCCAAGAATGCAGATGTTAAAGCAAAGAGAAGGGCTGATAGTGACGGCGATGATTTCACTGTCAAACAAAAGAAGGTCAGGATCTAAGACAGAAAGTAAAGAGTACATAATCCATCCAGTTGTAGAGTTAGAAATGCCATAGTTCCTGGTAGATGAGATTAGTAGAAGATCCATTACCAGAGAAACTCAAAAAGTGAAGGGGAATGGAGATTTAGATCAGTTAATTATTCTCGTCGTTGACATGGGTCATTAAAAAATGGCCATTTTTTTTTCTCTTGAAATTGTATTCTCATGTTATTGTTGTTGGGGATCATGATGCAGAGGTTGGAATCCGTCAATTTAACGGCCCCTATCAGTTCGCTTTCGGACCATCGTAAAGGAGGTAAATCACGGTAGACCTTTGACTCTTGAGACTAGTAACTAGCGTATGAAGGGACGACACCCTCGCATTTGTGAGGGATTAATCCGTTGTCCTATGATGCAACGTCTGCATGTGCTAGCCATTAGGCTCTTCCTGCAGGGGCAATCAATTGGCTATTACATTTGGTTTTCATGTAGATGATATATTTACGATAGATTTGCACATGCTAACTCGTTTATGACTAATTAATAATCCAAATTATCATTTCTATTGCCAGTGCTAAACCGTGTCAAACCATAAACTAAATTTTTTATTATGCTCCGCATGGTATAATATGATACATGATACTGTGAAAAGATTTCCACAAGGATTTGTTCTTCTTGATTGAGCAATTCCGATAGTAGGAGAGAAAAAAATTAACTTCGAGATTTTTTACTTCATCAACTCATGAGATAGTAGGAAAAACAATGCCAAAATTTCTATACAAAAAAATTAAATAACCGTATGGCCTCCATAATACATAATTAAAAAAAAATGGTAAATCTAACAAGTGTAGACGGTAATATTACTGTTCTTCTAAATCTACCTACTGTTCTTCTACACGTATATTGGAAAAAAAATAAAAAAGGTTAAAGAACCACAACCTCAAAATATTCTTCTCTCTGTTGAATTGATTGAACTCCCAACCAAACTAAACTCGTAAGGATTTCCAAGTTCTTGAAACGGATGCCATTTCATGTTTTTGCGATCAAATCAGCGGGGCACGGGGGAGCCTGTGGTGGGATTGCACTCTCCATGCTGCCACCAGAGATCTCCATCATCTTCCTTGCAGTCGCTTGAAATTGAAATGAACTTTCAATCGAATCTGGAAGAGCATCGGATTTGCCTTGAGGTATGCCGGCAGTGGAGTTGAGTTTTAGTTTGGCAGATGCAATTGCAGAACTCAAAACACCATTCTCCCTCAGAGATTGGATGATGGCCTTCAAACGCATAAGAAACACGCAGAAGGTGAGGGACAAACTCCGCAACTGAGCATTAGGAATTTAGTTTCCAACACCATAAAAGATACAAAACGTCGTCAATTACCATCGGTGCATATATGCGCGTCAAGATGCCCTTCCTGAGAAGCTTCAGATTTAGCTGTTTGTCAGTCCATACGACGTGTTCATCGTACCTACAAAAACGGAAGCATTAAACCCTAAAGGGAAACAAATGACTTTACATTTTACCGCAAAGAGATGAAGCTTTGAATCTTATCTTGCCAAATGCACTAGTAAAAAATGGTTTACATAAGCCAACAAAGTGCAAAATTCATGTGAATTGTGTTAAAATATAGATATATATACATATACATATTGAACATTAATCAATGCATTTCAGAGTATTTTCTTATTCAGACTTTTTTTTCTTATCATCATCTGCTTGCTCCTGATCCTAAGAAAATATTGATGCATGAATATTGCAAAATATTAGCAAAAAATAAGAAAGTTAAACGGCACACATTCTGCACACGATACTGTCTTCGTAGCAAGGATTATGTGCCCATTGCGTTTAGTTTCTACATTTTGTATCTTCATGCTAGGATAATCTTAAGGTATACTAACTAATCCAATTGACTGTTGATCCAGACACTTGGAGAGATGGTAAATTCAAAGGAGACAATATCTGACTGATCCACACTTGGAGAGTGGAGTTTCAGACAATGAACATAAATTGATCACTCTCTATACTTTCATACAGGATGGAGTTTCAGCTCAGTTATCTCGCTTCAAAACTCAGAAATCAATTAATCCATAAGCAATTTATCATAGGGTAGATGCTAGAATTAGTACAGCAATCGATTAGTGGGTTATACAACAAAAACAACTCATGTTTCCCTTCTTGTAAGAAAAAGTCGCATGTTCACCTTGACTACAATGTACGTTGATAAATATCATGCTCGCTCCGCTCAGATCTCTTTTAATTATCATTAGTAGTCTCGCACCCTTTAACTCAATTGATTCAACTAGGTGACTACAAAATTTATAAAACATCATTGAAACAGCTTCTGTACCATTCATAATTTATTTTCTCTGTTATATCATTTAAAATTGTAACAAATTATGGGATTTGGGTCACCAACTAATTGATTGTTTTCGTACATCCTTATAAAACTCAGTTTGAAAGCTGAGAAACTTACCAGCGCAACATTTCTTCTTCGGTGGCAGTCGATGCGATGATGAAAGCCTATAACGAAGACATGATGGCTGCTAATTAGTGCAATTTGGAAAAAGCTTGTATAGACAAATAAATCAGCTGTTGAACTTTATGCAAAAGGGTAAATCACTAATAATATTCAACCTCTTAAATCACTCGGTTTAAAATTCTTTTTTTCTCACTCTACTTCTTACACCTACATCTCCAATAATCCAATGCATATAATTATAAAACCTAATGATCATCTTTGACATATCCATACTATCTTAACCTATTTTCTCTTATCATTTTGTCCAACAATTTATAGTCCGTGAAACACAATCTTTGTTATTCAATTTTCAATAAATCCTCAAATAATCAGTATTTTCAGTACCATCAGACTACCAGTTTGAATATTCTTTCTGGAGCTATCCGCTACCATGAAACAGATTCTTTACATGTTAACTTCTAATATAAATTTATAAAAGGCATACGGTCATATCGTATAACCTCTTTAGTCATTTCATTTTAGTTAAGCCAGTTCTTGATTGATAATCTTTACAAATCATTGTTCCAAACTATATAAAAAATAATCACATTTTTATATATAAAAATCTATTATACAGGAAACACACGCTCTTCCATTGTAATTACAATTTTTATAAATATGATTTGGTGTGAAGTACTGGAGCCCGTGGTATATAGAAACCAAGTGAGCTAGATAAATGGTTTACAACTGCTCTAGAAATTTACAAAGATAAAGTAATTTGCAAGGATATACATGTTATGGCTATTCTAACCTGTTGGCTAACAGTCAAAAGAAAACAAAAGAAACTAAAACTACAAATAAAATGTCTACCGATAAATGAAGTAGAGTGACCAATGATCTTGCAAAAAACAGCATTCTTCATCAACACAAAAGGAAAGTGCAAACTAATTTCTTGCAATAAGTGTTCATTGTCATAATCACCTCTTCCGATTAAAGAAGTAAATGCAATGGTAAACACATACCGCTCTATCAAAATCTAACATGAAGCACCTCTTGACATCCTCTTTGGTTGGCTTACAGCCACACCGATCATGTCGGGATGTCAAATCAGAGAACTTGGAATATGTGTAATGCAGTACAGCAGCCTCCTCTAACTTTGTCTCACTATAAAGAAAGAAATCTTTATGAGGGTTACTGTTTGGACTGCCAAAGAAGGGGGAAAAAAAATAGAGTACAAAAAAAAAAAAAGATTGTCAACGAAACTCTGAATGTTTGGAAAAAATTATGGTCCAAAAACAAAGAGTGCTGCGTGATCATAGGCAGGGAAACATCTTACATTGGGGCCTTCATGTAATTATGCCATCTATGTGCGCCATTTGGCCGAAGATGGTCTTGAATCCGTGCAGCTGATTTCCCATTTCCATATGTAAGGAAGTAATTGGGATTACCACGTGTGGCCTCTTTATACATACCGAAGTAAGTCTCTTTTGGTAGATGATCATAATTCTTTTTGAACATAGATACCTGTGGAGAAAGGACACAGTATGAACTGGCATGGGGCCTGATGTTTTTCCAATTGCAATAGATGAAATTTTAGCTGAGAAAACCATTAGAGGCATCATCTGATAACTAGGGAATCCTCCCAAACTGTATTTTAATAGAAAGACCACACCAGACCATAAGAATCAAAATCAATACTCTCCTTGATATTGTTTCATCGAGAAAGTTTTTACGAAGCTTGGATAAATCTTGAGCATAAGGTGCTGGTAAATGATATAGTGACATATGGGAGGAGAGAAAATGAAGAGTGGTTCTCCTAGTAATGGATAATAGAAATCTGGTCTATAAACTAAGGGAAGTTCTGAAAATGGTGTAAGTACATAGATTTAATCCAGAAGAATTGATAGGTATTGATAAGGAAATTGTTTAACAAGTATAGACTAATATTGGAGTACAAACTATGTGATATGTTATGCTCATTGATTTCAAGGAAGAAGTAAAGTACAATAAGTCATATACCTCACTGAAAGGATCTTTGATGTCATTCCTCTCAACACTGCTCTCCTGGATCAAAAATATACATATATATATCAAACATGCAATAAAACATCTTATTCTATTACAAGTACAAAAGTTTACATACATAATTTGGAAAGATAACCATGTCAATGGTGGCAGGAACATCAGAAAGCAACTGAGTTAGAGAGTATTCCTTTGCACCCGCTGGATGCATTAACTCATCTGTGTCAAGATGAATAATCCAATCCATACCAGCATCCTTCATGAAGAATTAATCAAGTTAGTGTTAGAAAGGGGCGAAATTTATTTATCTATATAATTCAAAGAAGTCCAAGTACTTCCAAAAATATTACTGTTAAACAAACACAAGAAATTTTGGCACATAAATAATAAATGCCTACTCATGCAATTCTACAAAATGTTGAAATAACAACAGAATATCATACCCGTGCCATTGGTATTGCCATCTCCATGTTGAGTGATTGCTTGACAAAGAGTTCATAATTACAAGGCTTGTAAAAGAAGCCTGCCAACCAAGTTTCGTGCCAGATTCGGCTGCATAATGAAAGGAAATGCATTTTATCCAACATTTTACCACACATTAAGAAAACATGTGAAACAAACATTTGCTAAGACACAAACTGTTGATAGTTTAAAAAGCAGGTATTGATATTTCTATTAGGTGTGTGAAAATCCAAGAAAAAGATAATTCATCCAAAAATGTCAAGAATCTTTGATGGGGTCCCTTCATACTTACAAAATGTTGAAAAGTACATCATATAAACATGTGCCTAAAGGTCAGAGACTAGAGGATACAAAAAATAAATCTAAAAAAAACTTGCATTATTACATTTTTTTTTTTTTATTAACCTGTGGTGTCGGGCTTGCGCCCACTAATCCACAGGGCCAACCGGCCCCGCCCCAAGGCCTTCAACTAGAGTCCCCACCGGTTGACGAGGGTAAATCACTGCATTTGATTCGACCCTAAGCATTCAAGTAAAGCTCATTCATAATATATCATTATGCTACAATTTGTGTTTGCCATTGTTAAAAGATGTATGTTTATTTTGCCAACTATGTAGAGGTTCAAAAGAAGGGAAAGGAAAATCTTCTAAAATTTCAACTTGAAAAGTTATCTAAAAGTTAAAGCTGATGGAGTTCCAATTGGATAATTTGCATGAGTGCATGCAACTATATTACAAAACATCAGAGCTTCAAAATCATCCTGCAAGGTTAGCTTCTAAATGAGTATGCTTAAGCGATGCTAGATAGTTCTCACTGATGGATGGATGGTGATATTCATTTCTATGTTTTTAGTTTCACATATTTGGTGAAATGAATCAGTCATACTTCCACCTACAAGAAAAATTTTGATGATTGTTTTGTGGGGCAAAGGAAATAGTGAGTTTTTACTGATTTTGTGTTTTTTCAAGAATAAAGAACTTAAGAAGACATTAAAAAATGAATGAACTGACCTTTTTGCCTGTTTCTCCTCAAGTTCTTTAGTTCTGTATATGACTTTTACACCCTGCCAAAATATAAATAAAAAGAATAAAATCAAAGAATCTCACAAAAATCAAAATTAACTAGATCATTTTAATCAGAAATAATATTCATCTTATGATCTCCAAAAAGAAAGACTGGTTAACTTACATATATAGATTCAAGAACAGCCGAAACATGAGGTTTTGCAGCCTTCCCTTCAACAAACAGAAAAAATTGAGACACACCGATAACCTTGTGATAAAATAACCAAGGTATAATCTGTTCTAAACCGGCCGAGGTGCTTGCTGTTATGCATATCTGCAGAATGATAAGAATCTCCAATAGTCAAACGGTATAAAATTCCTGATTCGAGCGTAAAACAAAAAGGGCCGATTTCCAGTTGGCGAACAAATCAGTTATAGGCTAACATAATTAAACCCTTCTCCTCCTCAAAATGTTAACTAGTAGTCATTCTTCCAAGCTCAAGGCATTCCTCTTCTCAACGATAGGATCGCAAATGAAACAACATGGTTACGAAATCTCTACCCGGATCCGGATTCTCGTTTTCTGTGCACGTACAAAGTTAAACTCAACCGAAGAACGATCTGGAAGAGCGCAAGATCTCACCTTTGGCTTCAGATCCTTGTCGAAAGCGAACTTCCAACCGCGGAAGTAAGGGAAGGAGGGTGAAGAGCTCGAGACGAGGATGTCCGCGCAGTCCGAGGAGGATCGCGCGACCAAGGAAGGCGTAGACGAATCTGACGAACTCAGAGGGCTATTGTCCATCCCCGGGAACCCGTGGGCGTCGGCTGCGAGCCACCGCGACGCGGGGTCGTCGACCCCGCCGCGCCACTGGAGGACGAAAGCCAAGGCGGCTAGCGTCATGGGGAGTGTCGCGAGAAAAAGGAGGAGGCGGGCAGGGAAGGTCTGGTTCCGATGGACCACGTCGAGGCCTGCCATTGGGGCGATCGAACCGAAAAGGAGGAAGATTTAGAAGACGAAATCGAGGAGAAGGGGGAGAAATGTAACGGCGATTGAGATTATTGCTTTGCGGTGATCACCGGAATCGCCGGCGGCGACAAACAATATTCTGCAGATGGCAATAAGCAACGATTAGATCGAAGAAAAAAAGTTACTCTGAAATTTTAGGGTTTAAATATAAACAAAAATTTTAAATTCACATAATCCACCTTATAATCATGATTTTTAAAAATTGTAAAAAATATATATATATATATATTATTTTCCTCGTATCTAACGAGTAAACAAAGGTTTTACTATAAGCAAAAATAAAATAAAATAAAATAAAAATTAGAGGCGGAAGATTCTTAATAGTAATATTGGCAAAAGAAATTTCAAAATATCATAGTTCAAATTTCAACTGGAATAAAATTAAAAAAATCGACAATTAATACACTTCTGAAAGCTTCCGAATTTATTCAAATCAGAGAAGGGGACTGTTTACCTCTAAAATTAATTAGGAAAAAATCATTCATCTTTTCAAAATTAATTAGATCCGTAAGAATCTGAATATTTAAATTATAAAAATAAAATGAAATCTCTCTCACTTCCCATTCAAAATACGTGATTTTTTTTTTTTTTTCGCCCTGAAGGACACAATGGAACGGTAAAAATAAGAAAATATAATTCGATCCTCTCCTATGATATCGTTCGACGATAAATTTAAAAAAATTTATTCGAATTTAGCGATAGATAGAACTCGAAGAATTTACTCGATGATAGATAAGAATCTGATTTAGACGATCGACTATCGCTTAAAGCATTTTATAGCACTACGTAATCAATCAAGCAAAAAATTACGAATACTTTCCAATTTAGATACTTTAATATCAATCAATATATATAAAGGGATGATATGCTGGACGCTCAAAATGAGCAATCAACATAGATGCCCCAAAGATACTATTCATAGGCACCCATAGCTTGGTCAATGCGACTTTGTCATGCACGTCGACGCACATAGACAAGCACACAGGTGAACAACCCTCTCTATATATACACACATGGAGTGTCTATGCGGGTGCTCATCCCGACCGATCAACTCATTATATATATATATATATATAAATAAAGGTATGTTGTAAATACTATTCCCTTGTGATATTTTGGGGGAAAATAAGAAAGTAAATAAATAAAACCATCAATTTCTCTCTTTGTTTTTTCTTCTTTTTTTTACCCAAGAGATAATCCAAAATTGTATTTCCATCGAGAGAAGAAACATCTAAAACCATTTCCATTGCACCAGCAATAGCAATAGAAGCTAAACAAAGCAAATCCACAACAATGGAACAAAGAGACAAGATTAAGGCAAAAGCTGAAGAAACCCAACTTAGTTCTTGTCTATGCAAAGCCAAGAAAATATTCAGCAAGAAACTTTAGTTCTCATCAATAACAAAGTCTAGTCTGTTCTGATGTCTTAGAATTGCTTGATCGTTTGCATTGTGCTTCACTTCTCCTTAGCTCTCAGTTTGCTCTCTCAGGCGACGAATAGTGCTCCTTACCGTCACAGCGCTAGCAGTGCTGTCGAACAAAAGGCATCTCAATAAGCTTAGGAAAAAAGGGATGTAATTGTAAATCATGCAAGGTTCTATAATGATCGAGGAGGAAGGAATCAGAGAAAAGAGAAGGCAGAATCTGGAAGAAGAGAAGAGGCCGTGAAGCCTCATTGTGAAAGTTCCGATGGGTGGAAACCTTGTCGATCAAATTCTGACGAGCAAATACCACATAGTGTAACAGCACAATAGTCGCGCACACAGAAGACTCATGCAAAACCTCTGCTGTGCCAATTGTAGGTCAAATGATGAATGATATGTTTCATTCTTGCAAAGGGTTCCTTACTTCAATGTATAAGCACCACCAGCCTTGACCTTGCCACAGTCCTTGCAACCCCAAATCCCAACTGCTTTTCTTTTCACTGCAAACTGTAAAACCAACAAGGAATGAATGGATGAGCAGCAGGAACACTAATCAGCTAAGTGGAAATAATAACAATTGTGTTTTCTGTGAGTTTTCTTAGCAGAAGAAAAAAACTGAAGGACAGATTGCCCTAAATAAGGAATCAGAGAAATGCTCATACAGAAACAAAACTTAGCTGACAAAATAAGCATTCATCACATGGATATGAGAACCAAATCACTTTCAAAAATAACATCCTTGAAAACAGAGTTTTTATAAACTGGACTGACCATTTTGATGAGGAACAATTTCATATCTCAGTTAAGGTTTGTTCATTTGTGTATACATATATATATAACTTTCAAAAATACTTTCATAACATAATACTACTACAATTCTTCCACATTATAACCAATCAAAAAGTAATAAGCTAATTTAATACAAATCAAGGGAATTTCCCAATAAAAGAAGACTGGATGTAAAAGAAGTCAAACCTTTCCACAGAATTCACAAAAGTACTTTGCATGCTGGGAAACCTCCATCTTCTTGATTTGCTTCCGCAAACTTGCACCGTATCTGGTACCTGAAGCAGAAAGAAGGCATGATCAGGAGTAGCTGCAGGTATAATGATGGATCTTGCATCAGCATCGAAACGAGTTACAGAAAATATCGAGCCAGTGAATTACCATATTTCCCAACAATTCCAGCCTTCTTGGTGCGCTTCGTCTGTATTACAGTAAGGGGAGACAGTAAATAGATAAAATTCAGTCAAGTAATACATACTGACATTTTGCATCTAACTAATAGTTTCGCATGGAATGTTAAACACCTAGCAGGAAAAACATCTCCTGCAGTAATTTTACAATGAATCAAACAGCATCTTAAAAATCAACTATCATGCTGCAAATCGAACGTTATAAAATTGTAGAAAAACACTTTTTTCCTTGAAAATTTTAGAAAATAAAAAAAAACTCAAAATTGCCATCCTTAAACAGATTCTTTTTAATCATCTCAAAATAATAATAATAAAAGTTCATTTCGATGTGGATACCCATCAGTAAGGCTAAAAAAATTAAATTTTTTTTTTGGGCAAGAACTTCGAATAGTCCCGTGATAAAGAAATGATAAACAGAACAGCTCGAATTTCAAGCAATGCTCGCCTCCTTCTATCTCCAGAATCAATCCATACCAAAACAACTTCTTACAGGTATGAACTCACCATCTTCCCAGGCAGCGGCTAGATGCGGCGTCGCCCAGAGAATCAACACGCCGAGCGAGAATCGGAAAGAGAGGAAGCCTACGTAGGCCGCCATCGATCCGCCTTTATAGTTAAAACCCTAATTTACACGACGGAGATGTACTCGCAACATGCGGATCCATATATCAACGCCGTTGGATATTTCTTAGGACCCATTTCTATTCAGGATCCACAAGTGTTCGATGCCGGAAGATCCGTTTCACGTGAAAACTTCCATAAAGGCCCATTGAAAGCCCAACAACAATTTTTATTAAAATATATATATATATTACTTTTAATAATAAAGTTTATTTTAAAAAAAAAATGCAATAGTAATCTCTCTCGTCCTCCCCTCATTGCAAGTTGCGAAGTGCTGTGCACAGACATGGAGCAGCCACAGCAGCAGCTTACGGCTCCATTTGCCACTGCCATGGCAGCCACAGCAAGAGAAACTCCCAAACACAAGCATTTTGTGTCTCGATCTCTCCATATACTTCCATCCACGAGTATAAAATTAAGGTAAAAAGACAAGAAGTGGTAGCGAAGATGGCAGAGATGGTCTGGTCTTGTCTGATCTATCTGCTACTCTGCATGCTCTGCTGAACGCATGCATGGTCGCCTTCTTCTGTTTGTAAGCTTCAGCATTCAAATTCAATGACATTGTCAGTCTTCTTCCTCTTCTTTCAGTGTTTTTTTTCCAGCAGCCATTGTTAACACTCTGCCTCTGCAGCCTTCTGCTTTGCAAATTATCCATTAAACCAGGATTCCTATTCATTAAGTGAGCATCTCTTACAAATGAATCCAAGTCAAACTCCTCCCGTATTCCAATGGATTCATTGTCTGATTCTCCTCTCTCCATCACCACTCTAATCTTCTTCTTCTCCTTCTTCCTTGAACAGACTGCACTACTGCCATGGTCACTCCTCCATTTTGTTTTAATCATCTCCTCGGGAGCAAACATGCTTCGTGTTTCCTCACTTTTCCCTGTCACCACCTCTCTCTTCCTCTTCCTCTTCCTCTTCCTCTTCCTCTTCATTCTCATTTTGTAAGCATGCAATGATTCAAATCATCTATAACTCTGCTGACAACATTTCTTTTCCATGTCCCTCTGCATGCACTCATCTTTCATCCATGGCAGCGACTTTAGTCTGTACGCAAGGAGCATGCTACAGTGCTGCAAAAGCCATGAGCATGAAAGCAACAGATTCTTACCATACCTATGCAATTGCTGCAATAATACACCCACAATCTCTCGCTCATTAGCTTCCACACACACTTTACATAAACTGAAAGGGCAAAAAAATAAAATAAAATCTCTAGTTAAAACACACATGGAAGCTTAGCTCATCATTCATTGACAAAACTGCAGAATCCCAATCCCAGAACAAGTAGGTGACTAGCTTGGGTGTAGAACTGAGGAGGGTTTGGCTTGTTCCAGCATTTGGATCACCTCTCTCATGGTCGGCCTCTCCACGCTGTGCTCCTGCACACACAGCATGGCAACAAAGAACACCTGCATGGCCTCCTCCACCGGCACGTTGCTCAACCAGGGGTCCAGGATCTTCACCACTCCTTCCTTGCTCCAGTTTGTGACGATCCTTGTCCACTGGACAAGGTCTAGTCCTTCCTCACCGAAGTCACCCACCGGACGTCGGCCGGTGATGAGCTCCAATAGTACTACTCCGAAGCTGTACACGTCGCTCTTCTCGTCCACCTTCAGAGTGTACGCGTATTCTGTATAACGAAAATGAGTCGACATCAGTGACGAGTGATTCTGAATAAAATTTAAATCAGGGATCCCGATCAGGATTCATGAGGCAAAAGGAAGAGAATGGAAAGCAAAAGCAAGGCAAATGCCGTTTGCTTTCTTTGAGGAATTGGTCGGGTGATCTCAGTTCCCTTCTTTTTATTGAAAAGGATCTCTCGCTCAGTGCCATGCTTCTTGGAGCAGGAAGAGTGCAGATAAAGTGTACTGCTCGGAGCTTTAAAGTTTGAACCATCCATATATAACATAGTGGGGATCTTGCTCGACTAAACAAACTTATCTACAATGATTTGGCCTATAAGTAAAAGATGATACTGAAATCAAAGCATTATACGATCTTTGTCCGTCACTTTTAGTTAAATTTTACCTAAAAGGGCAGAAAGGAATGATACAGTTGAGGTTGAGTGATTACCAGGAGCAATGTAGCCGTAAGAACCAGCAATGGCGGACATGCATTCGGAGGCTCCAATGTCCCTCAAGTATTTGGCTAGCCCAAAATCAGCTACATGAGCTTCAAAGTTTGCATCCAACAAGATGTTGTTGCACTTGACATCCCGGTGGAGTATCGGAGGGCGACAGTCGTGGTGCAGGTAGCACATTCCTTTGGCCGATTCGATGGCGATCCTGAGCCTCATTTGCCAATTGAGATACCCTGCTCTCTTTCCATGGAGCAACTCTCCCAAGTTTCCATTAGGCATGTACTCGTAGACCAGCAACTTGCAGTCCTTGTTGGAGCAGAAGGCAAGCAACCTGACGATGTTCCGATGTCTAATCTTGCCCAGCGTTTGAATCTCTGCAGAGAATCCGTTGTCATGGGTCGACCCCTTGCTGATTCCGAGCAGTCGCTTCACTGCGACCTCTTCTCCATTCGGCATTGTGCCTCGGTAGACGATACCAGCTCCTCCTCTCCCGATGATGCAGTTCTCTTTGAGGCATTCTACAATCTCTTGACTCCCGAAATCCAATTTCTGGAACGCTGTCAACTTCCACAAATTAGAGTTTCTTGCCATCATGGATCGCGTCTTGATGGCCACCGTAGTGGCGAAGACTATGGAACACACTAAGAGGCCCAGTGCAAGCAGTAGCTTGGACTTCCCGGGGAGCTGGAGCTTGAAACTTCCTTGTTGATCTCGATGGAACTGAGAACTTGCTGAGATGTTGCAGGGGATCAGAATTGGTCCACATAGCTGAGGATTGGAAAGGAAGGATGAAGCATTGAAGTAGGCAAATTGCCCTGACTCCGGCACTCTGCCGGAGAAGTCATTGTTAGAGAAGTCGACAGAAGTTAGACTCTTCATGCTCCCAATTTCCTTTGGAATGGCTCCGGTCAACTGGTTCCATGAAACATTCAGATAATTCAGAATCCTAATCTGAGACACTTGGTATGGAATCTCACCGGTTAATTGGTTTTGGCTCAAGTCCAAGTAGGTCAGCAGCAAGCAATCACCCATCTCAGGAGGAATCCGACCAGAGAAGTTGTTCGTGCTCATATCTATCTTCAGCACATGCTTGAGAAGTCCAACCTGAGGTGGGATTTCTCCGGTGAACTGGTTGTCACTGAGAAGAAGAATCTGCAATGCCGAGAAGTTACCAATGGAACCCGGAAGAGGCCCGAAAAACCGGTTGTTCGATAGATTAAGCTGGCCTAGCTTTGGAGGTCGCTTTGCAGGTTCATCTGTTAGAACTCCAGAAAGGTAATTGTTTTGCAACTCTAGCAGTAACAATTCCGGTAGGTAGAGGAAGCCTCCGGGAATAGACCCGGTCAAGTAGTTCTGCCCCATTCGCACTCTCACAAGAGTTGTGCACTCGCCGAGATCATCCGGCAGAGGACCAAAGAGGAAGTTGTTGAGCAAGATCAGTATCTCCAACTTCCTGCCGATGCAGAGAGCTCCGGGGACCAATCCAGTGATTTTGTTGGTGGAGATATCGAGCTCACGAAGTTTGCCATTCTGTCCAAGCTTGGGAGGAATAATGCCAGTGAAGTTGTTGTGCCACAGTTTCAACACCTCCAAACAGGGCAGCTCGGCGATGAACAATGGGATTTCTCCATGGAACTGGTTGAGGAACATGTGCAGCAACTTGAGCTTTTGGAGATTCCCAAACTCTTTGGGTATCTCCCCGGTTAGCGCATTGTTGGAGATGTCGAGGAATCTTAAGTTGCTCAAGTTGCCAATTTGGGGAGGAACGGTGCCGGTGAGCTGGTTCGTCTGCAGGAACAGAGTGTCCAACTTCACAATATCCCCCAATTGGTGCGGGATTTCACCCTTCAAGCCGCAGCTCGAGAGGTCAAGGTGGATGAGATTAGTCAACCTGCCGAGCTCCACCGGAATGCCACCGTCGAAGTCATTGAAGTAGCCTAAGTAAAGCTGCTCAAGAGTGGTGAGGTTGCCGAGCTCGGGTGGAATGCGACCGCCCAAATCGTTCCCAGCCAATGACAGATAGCTAATAGCAGGAAAACCGCCGTAAGTAGCCGGGATCAGGCCGGAGAAGTAGTTCCCGCCGAGGTCCAAGTGGCGGAGCAGAGGCAGCTCCGGGAGCGCCACCGGCAGCGACCCGGAGAAGTCATTATTGTACGCGTCGAAAACTTGCAGCTCCGCCATTCTAGAGAAGTTCCGGTCCAGGGAGCCATTGAAGCGGTTATTGGAGACGTTGAGGAACTGGAGATGCGGGAGCTGGCAGACGCTGGCGGGGAACTCCCCGGCGAAGTTGTTGCCAGAGACAGAGAGGCGAGAGAGCGCCCTCAGCTCGGCAATCCTCGGCGACAGGAAGCCGGAGACGTTGAGCTCCGAGACGTCGAGCTCGGTGACCGCGCACCCGGCGGCATCGCACCGGACGCCGTTCCACGAGCAAAGCGAAGCATGATTCCACGAGTTCCAGCCCCGGAAGAAATCGTCAGAGGTGCGGAAAGATTGCTTGACGGAAAGAAGAGCAGAAGCCTGCTTCTTCAGGGAAAGCCCGAGGGAGGCCGGAGAGGCGCCGGAGGAGAGGAAGAGAAGAGAAGCAGAGAGGAAAAGAAAGAAGCTTGCACCGAGCATGGCCACGAAGAGAGGGTGACAAAGCAGAGCAGGCGACTCGAGGACTGGTGCAAAGTGCAATGGAGGATGGCTGGCGGTGGTGGCGTTGATATGGAGATGGCACAAGCTGCTGTTGCTCTCTCTCTCTTTTCCTGGTAGGAAAAGCTAAAGACTAAAGGGCAGGAGCTTGTATTAAAAGAGGATACAAGGGCACTGTTGCAGCAGGACTGGTCATTGTTTTTGGTGGACGTTCCTCTGCATGAGCTCAACTTTTGTTCAGCAAAATTCCTCCCTCCGCTGCTGCTCGATCTAAAATAATAATAATAATAACAACAATTCAGCAAAAGATAGTGAACGGATCTGAACACTCTCTCCGATCTCAGTTCCTTCAACTCAGTTCAACAAACAGCTTCTGATCTACATCAAACAAGATAGTGCAGTCTTCCTGACTCCATCATCAACATCATTCAGCATTTGGTATTCAGTAATGATCGAGAGGTGCCCTACGATCAGAGACAGCTACCGGCCTTTGAGGAATGGATGAACATGGGCCATCGAGACTTACCTTTGCCCTTTAGGCCAAAACCGAGCCTCTTTTTTAAGAGGAAAATGCACAATAACAAAAGACTGCTGCACAGAGAATCCTTAAAGCAGCGACTGTGATGGGGCCTAAGGAACAAAGGAGAAAAGAGGCTCCAATGCAAACATCTTTGCAGTGGTCTAATATTACAGCTATATAAGTAGCAATGGATCATGAATGATGATGATGACTAGGAAGGATGCTGAGAAATTTACTGACTAGAAAAAGAAAAGAAAAGAAAAGAAAAAAAAATTCAAAGTCGAGATAAGAAGAATCTGAAATCCTTGTAGCGTGCTACTTTCTTCTTGTGTATTTCGAGAGGCTTGAATCTTTAAGTCAGATCATGAGCAAGAAACAATCTTTCAGTTTAGGGAATGACTTGAATCTTTGGGCATTTGCTTGTGATCCATCCTTTTTAAAATTCATATTCAAGGTGTTCAGTGGCACCTTTTTCAGATAAATGGAGGAGCATAAACGCATCATGATATTTGCAAACGCAGCCATTTTGTATCAAACACAAGAGCACCAATTGGGCCATAATCTAATTGAAACAGACAAAAGAGAAACCTACTGTTTGAAGGGTCTCTCAGATAAACAAGACTCAAAAAAAGATACATAGATGATGCTGATTATAATCACTTTGCATGAATGAATTGATAATCTCTATTTTCTCGTACAGAGTTTCTGTAACTCTTTATTTCTTCTTAGTAGACAACAAGAAACAATGATGCCGTTTTGCCTTTTTGTTTTTTATTTTTTAAATCTTTCCTAATAAACAGATCATTTAATGTATAATTTTAGGAGGATTTGAAGTAGGACTGGGTGGAGGATGAGGTCTTCTCTCCGAAAGCAAGAATCTTGTGTGTCCTTCAGTTATTTTCTTCTCCCCTGAAAATCAAAAGATACACACTTCAGAAATAGAGTTACTGTTTAAGATTTTACTGATTGTTTTTGTTCCTCACAAAGATTATCGTTGTTTTCATACAGTAAAAAAAAAAGGATGAAAAGATTAAATACCATCAAAACTTTGAAGGTGAATGACTCTGGAATCTGCAGAAACTACTGAACAAGCAAGTAGGAAGAGGAGGAAAACAAGCTTTCTCTCCATCTTATCAAATCTCAGATGCTTGCTGTTGGCCTGCCATTTCTGTTTAATTTATAGAACAAAATTCAAAGTCAAAGCCATGGCCCTTGCTTGGTCTCTTCTCGTTAGTGTTTTTTTTTTAAATCATATGGTCAGAGCTTACCATTTAGATATATTTTACTTGAATGTGATATCAAAATTTACTTTTAAAAACAAAAAATACAATTTTGTGTTCGATGGGAAAAACATAATCTCCTTCCTTCTCCGGATCAAACTGATCGGAAAAACCAATTGAGTGAACTTGTTGGATCATAATCTTCTTCTCAAAATTGAAATGATCACGGGAGCCAACTTAGACTAACTTGTCTCAAATTAAATCATTTGAATCGACCAATAAATCGAGATTGAATTGACTAGAACAATCAAGCCAACTGACCCAAAGTCCTTTTTTGCCAATCTAGTTTGTCTCCTTGAATGATAGAATAGAGAGTAATTGATTATTAAAGTGAATAAAAAATTATATTAAGTTAAAAAATATTTATGTTTTTTAATCAAATATTTTTTTTTATTATATTAAATATTTTTAAAAAAATCCTTAAACAAATGGAGTTTTAGCCGTCTAAAAGGTGGATTTGGCCTATTCTGTTTGAATGGTCTAAAACAAGGCAAGGAGTCTGGAAAAAAAGTCTGAGATTGTTAGTCAAAAGAATTAAATTATGTGTACAAGTAAAAAGAAGACTATTTCAACGTATATCAAATGGATGCAATTCATATTCAATAAGTTTCTTGAGACTGGCAAGTATAGAATTGAAACAATGAACTAGTAGCCCTCGATGATAAAAGTGGAGAAATATTTCATAAAAAAAATACAATTTGATTTTCTATTGTGACATCGTTCGACGGTGAATTTAAAAAAAAAATCCGTTCGAACGGTCCTGAAGCTCAAGAGTGTGCCCGATGGACGAAGTTGAACCGTCGTTCAAGGATAACTCAATTATAAAGTTCAGACTGAACCGTAAAAAAACTTCGAACACTCCCTTAATTTACCTTTGGTGGCCGGTGAAGACCACTTGTACTCCGACCTTATCCGACTCAATTGTTGATCAGGCATCTCGAAGATTCGTGGGACAAAATCGATCGCTCTTATGGTGTGTTTGGTTGAAGTTATAATGCATAACTTTGGTTATGTGATTACCAGATAATCACATTACCAAGTTTATAGAGAATGAAACATAACCTAAGTTATAATGCATAACTTATGTTGTTTGGTTCAATCCAAAATAATGCAATCAAAACTTATTTATTTAAAGATTTTAAAGTATCATATAATTTAATATTTTATTATATTACTCATTCAATTATAAGACTTTATTTACTACGAAACATATTTGTTAACGTATTTTGTTAAGTATGGAAAAAAAAAAGCTTTCCCCCCGCACCCAGCCATCCTCGAGCCCATACTAAAGCACATGCAACTCATGCGCCTCGATCCTCGTGCATCCCTTTCTTCTTATTCTTCTTCCTTCTCTGTTTTGATTTTTCCAGCCGCAACTAGCTGCTGCCCTCTCCTCTTCCGCCCTTTCCAGCGACCAACACAGCCCCTCTTCTAGGGTTTTGCTTCCCAAACGCAGCAGCCTTCCCTATCGTCGACTTTCATCGGGAAGAAACGAGGTGTGGATAAGGTTTTCTTCTTCCCTCGTCTCCGTTTTCATTTTTCTAGCCGCTGTCCCCATTCCTTCCTCTTCTCTTCCTTCTCTTTTCTCCGATTCATCCCCAGCCACTGCCCTAGTTGTTTTCCTCCTTCCGACCATAATAGCAGTAACTTTCGCCCATTTTATGCTCTCCTAGGGTTGCTATAGGAGTCGTCGGAATTTGTTGAAGCTAACGAGGGTTGATAACGAAGACGGTAAGGTTTATTTTCCATAAATGTTGCTGTTTTCAACAATATAAACAACAGTTTTGTTATGTTCTTTTAAACGGACAGCCATAATAGGATACTGTCTTCCAGCGTTTGTTTTGTTGATTGAAGGAGTAGTAGGTCTCATGTAGTAAATGAGAATAAACCGATATAATGAGACTACGATTCAGTCCGTATGATTCAGTTCGTCGAGTTCAAATATTGGTCAATTATTATGATAATTGCGTTATTATCTTTATTGGATATTATATTGAGTTTTGAATCATTTTCATATTGTATTTGTAGATACTAGTTCGAGTGGAGCTCGGTGATCGACCGAGAATCGACGACTTTTGCTGTATATAGAGGCGGGTACATTCAATCCTTGGACTCTTTATGTTCCTTGTGCATGAATAAATGAGATAATTGATTTATTTATATTTGTATAATTGTTTTCAAAATTAGGGATAAAATGATATTAAAAAATAGCGAAATGGGTAATGAATAATTAAACTGATGGAGGGTAAATAATTGATATTACTTCCTGTTCATATATAAGTTTTATATGGGGTGAACATGGGATGGGTTGTTTTAAAATTTTAAATAGATACTCTGACCTATTCTTCCGTTGATACTTATTCTGTTTACATTGCTTGACCTTCCTTACTCATGTTATTTCATCGGTTGATACTTGTACCTTTTTAATGATATAATATGTACATATAAATCTTATGTTGGTGATTAATAACTTGAAATAAGTTGATCATTCAGATTTATCCTAAAATGGACACATATAGTTGAACAAATATGATAACTGAAATAAAGTTGAATAATTAAAGAAATGAAAGAGAAATACTAAAAGTGAAAACTCTGAGCCTAGCTTTATACCAGAGTACCTGACCCCCACTTGAGTAGTGGTAGCATGAGTTGCACGCGGTCAGATTTTGTTTGCGCTTCGGTGCCTTATTGTTATTTCTTATTGCATTCCACCGGTGATGAGGCTTTTAACCTATACGTCAGATGACGTTATATACACTCTGATGATATTGGCTCCAGTTATTCACTATTTAGTTGATTTATCAGATTATTGTTGATCTATCAGATTGTAATTGATTTGTCAGATTCACATTATTGATAATGTTTATAAAGACGATATATATATATATATATATATGTATGTATAAGAACTTGAAACAAATTAAAAGACTTGAAATAGAATGAAAAGAAGAAATTGAAATTTTACTAGCTCCTTTGACCTCTTAAACAAGATTAAATTCATGCACATCTTTCCTTATTACCCGCAGCGATATGCAATATGCGCTTTCTTTGGCCTCAGGTTTTGCGGACTGAGCACCCTTTTGATATTTCACGATTTTCTTGTCATACATAGTCGCGTAGATATCGATCTACTGTCTTCCCGGTTTGGTTTCTAGCTTCGATGTATTTTGGTTATTTCATCGATTTTATGTCTAGATGCATTTGTAGCTTATGTAGAAAAATCTATTTTTCATGAATATAGATATTTTATTAAATTCTTTGAGTTTTTTGGATCGCGATCGCTTGGCCATCCGTCATCGCCGCCACATTGCCGATCGTTATCGCTTTGCCGTCTACCATCGACCATATCGTCGATCGAATCGCCAATCGATCGTCGTCGACCGCCATCGATCGTCAATGGGCGACGACAGGTCAGTTGATGGCGGGCAATGGACGACTGATCACTTAGGACTTTAATTATATTATTAATTTATTTATAGTCAGATTGCTATTTAATAAATTGATAAGGACATTTTTGTCCAAAATGGTAAAAAATGAAGAATATTTTTGGATAAAAAAAATCATAACTAATGGAATCAATAAAAACCAAAAATTTTGAAAGTTTTTCGATTCCTCCATGCATAACCCTTTTGCTGACGTGACATGATATGTCGAACATTCATCATAACTTGATAATCGTTCAAATCCTGAACCAAACGAGATTTTTATTGATAACCTTGGATGAATAATCAAGGTTATTAATAATAATCTCGAACCAACTGCATCCGAGATTAATCGGACGAAAGTTTCGAATATCCCAATATCAATAACAAAAAAATGAGCTAGTAACCCAAAGCCAAAATACTATAAATTCTCTTGTCATTCAAACTACTTCACAGAACTACAAGTGCATTTCTACATACTGAGTTGGATACTATGTGATAGAAAAATTTACATGATCACGAGCACCATCCTAATCAAAGAAAATGTCCATATCTGCTACTAGCTTCATCTCTCCAGCTCATTTGTTCACATAACTTCATGAGCAGCTTTGTCGGCAAGGAAGCTTGCAGGGCTGCTACCAGCTTCAACAGCTTGCATGGTTAACTATTTGGATCGACATGTTTGGTTATTCGGTCTTTGCAAATCTTCCCCTTATCCTAGGCTGACTGTCGGCAAGAGCCTTCCTGCAAGCATACTGAAAAACACCCCAAAGTTTATCAGTTTCTAGAATTTGTGTTTGACTGAAAGTTATAAACAAGTAGGCTATATTTGCAAGCACTTCATGGGCTCAACACCATAAAATAACTTTTTATTGTGGTATCAATGTAGTTTAGGCTACTGAGAGTATACTTCACGATGACAGGTTTATTTGTTACAAAAACAGCAGTATCGATCAACAGATCAAGAAACTTTTCATTCTTTGTTCCAATAAGGAATTGTCTTTTTTCCTGTGTGGTAGATCAAAGATGTTAAATTTGCTCAGCAGTATCCAAAATACAAGGAAGACATGGCACCCTTTTTTCAATCTAATAATAGAATGTTATGTTCAGTTAAATGTCTTTAGTTATTTAAAATGTTGAAATTTGTCTCTCATCAAGTTTGTTGTGCATAACCCACGTATCATTTATTCTAGTGTGGGGAATTCCAAATGTTTTTTCAAGGCTTTACTTACTCGAGAAAGAATCATAAAGGGGGACAAAAAAAAGTTCACACCTTTATTTGTTTGCCAAAGTTTCTCTTACTCTTCTTCTCCCTGTATCTGGAAAGTTTGTGTAGTCGCTGTTCTATCTTATTATCGATGGAGAGGAGTTGCTCAAATGAAGAACATGCAATGGTTGTATTTCTTGAGTTGGCACTTTCACTGCCAAGACTCTGACAATAAAAAGCAAAAAATAAATGATCCTGCTGGCATACATCAGGTACAAATTTTACATACAAGTGATATATCTCGATGATTTTTTAATCCAAGAGAATTTCTCCATTTCTCAGAGGGAAATGTAATCCTGTAGATTTTCTAATAAAGTCACAAACTTTATATACTCCTTCAAATTAGTAACCTAACTTACAGTTCCTATTATTAAATCTGGTCATTCATTTTACAAGTTGGTACAAAAAGTCCTGAGTGTATGTGTTGGACCAAAAGACGATTAATGACTTTCATGCAGCATGACAAATTGATGCAGATCTAAAAATGCTGAAGCAATTTTTTAAGACCTGAGAAAATGCTAATTTGATATGCAAACTAGTTCCGCATCTCCAATCATGCAAAGTGTGGTTTTGGTATAGAGAGTTCCTACTAATAGTATGAATGTCGAAGCAAAGTTCAAAGGTCAAATTTCAACATTTTGGTGTAAGGTATAGCTAACACTACCGTTCCTCCATAAGACAAGTTTGTAATAGCAAACTGTCAATACTTGCCTATCATAGTTCCTAAAAACTATAAAACTGGGTGGAAAGGCCAAGGGATGAGATATTGCTGCTCATTCATAAGTCTTTAAGACACAATAAGATAAAATCCTGGCCAAACATGGACGAGATAACCATGAACAAAAAATAAACAAGGAAAATAGCCAGAAGATTTGAAGTTTACTCATACCTCTATATCTCCTTCGCTGCATGCTCTCCTCAATCCAAGTGCAGCTTCAAAATCCAATCCTTGGAAATCAAGGAATTCTGGTCGCCTAGTTAAACTAGGAATCCATTCTAATGAGCTTAAACACTCAGAACTTGCACTTTTATGAATTAATCTTTCCACACAACTAACTTTTTCTGAAGGTGGAACTCCAACTATTTTGACCGCAGGAATCATCACTTCTAGGAGTTCAGAAATTGTCTCTTCGATCTGTGGCTTCTCTAGAATTGTTCGTTCTGCACAACCAACTTTTTTGGAAGATGGAACTTCAACCATTTCAGCTAAAAGAATCTTCACTTCTGGGAGATCAAAAATTGTCTCTTCGGTATCTGATTTCTCCATAAGGTCCTTCTTGCATTCATAGTAAATGTCACTCAGATGATCATTTTGGGTCGACTCTATATCTGCAGCCTTGATTGTTTCTGCGATGCCATGTTCTCCACCTGATATAACGGACATGGCATTGACCAAAGGATCGAGTGCATGATCTTCCAAGATAGGTTCTGGAGCATTGAAAAGATCTCCTTCTCCTCCCATATCATATTCCAAAATTGAGGGAACCTGTACCAAATTGGCCAATACAAAAAGCCAACAAGTGAACTATGAAAACAGTTTATAATAATGTGCATGTTTTGTTTTCTAGTAAAAATAAGTAGTTCTACTGTGTTTTTCAACAGATTTTGAATCATAAGCTCACAAAAGTCGAAAGATGTTTCTAGTGTCGCTATTAAGTGAATTTTATTGATTGCCAGCAATTTATTGCTCACTGCTCTCAATGATTCCACTTTTGATTATTTCACGAAAACAAAAGAAACTGAAGTCTGGATATAGTGTTTCTTTTTCTTTTTTCTTTCCTTTCAACTTGACAAAAATTCCCATTTTTTCCCTTAGCAGACAGCCACAGTCACTTGCACTTGTCTATCTCATCTTTTATTTTACAATGGTAAGACCTCAGCCCAAACTAAATATTATCCTCAAATTGAAGTTAAAAACTAAAATGTTTGACCAGATTTCACATTTATGTATCTTTTTTTTTTTTTTAATATAGGATCCAGTATTGTCTAATAAATAAAAAAATTTCAGTTTCTTTGCTTTCATAGAATTTTGTCGACTTCAACCCAGCAATAAGTACTTTTCGATCTCAACCTTCCCGATCTTTGCTTTCAGAAAGTCCTCTTCGGAACTTCTTAAGTAGCATGCACTTCTTCATCATCTTTCAAAATCTAAATTTTACCAATAAATCGGGAGTTTTAAGATTCTGCGACACATCTTTTTCTTTCCACGCCTTTACGAGTCTTTTGAAAGATCGTTTAGTAACAGTCCCAACAAATCAAACAACTTCTTTCGGTATTTTTCACTTTTCACCCCACAACCATCAGTGGCCGATCCAAATCTCCCCAAAACCTAGCATATTCCTTGACCGAACCAGTTCACGCAACCGTAAAAGCGAGATCGGTTTAACCAGAAGGAAAAATTACCACGTTGCAGGGACCATCCGCGACGCCGACCCCGACGCCGAATCGGGGGGAGAGAAAGCCCTCATCGGAGAACGGCAGGTAGGAGCAGTGCCCGCTACTGTAGTCATGGAAGAAGGCGTCCGAGAAGCTCGGAGGCAGCTGAAACCCGGCCTCCGAATACATCTTCGATCTCTGTTCCCTCTGACCTCTCTCCAATTACTTCCCTCGCGCTTTGCGAATCCTCTCCCCACCCTCCTTCGCGGACCGGAGGATGAAGAAGCGAGCAGGAGAGAGAGTACCTTAGGAAGAGAAACAGGTCAATTTATAGAGGACACAAAACAACAGTGACTCCTCTCTCTCTCTCTCTCTGCATTCTTTTTTTCTCCACCTTTTCCAAATTTATTTGATAAAATGATCCAATAAATCAAATTTAAAATTAATTAAATTATTAAAAAATCCATTAAAATTGACTTAATTTTTTTATCATTATAGATTGAACTTGTATTTAAATTGAAATTTGATTTATTTAATAGATATCATGATTAAATTGATTTAATTTTATTTAAAAAATTTATTTATTTATTTATTTAAAAGTTTAATATTTTAATTTTTATTTGTAAATGAAAATAAATAAATATAATCATGAATATTATTCATCGATGAATAATAATAAATCAAATATGAAATTTATTAGCAAATACTCTTTTCTTCTCCTCTCTGCTAAAGTAAGTAAACGTATCCAAAATATCAACTTCAGTCCATTATCATGTTTTTTTAATCCTATTTAACTAAAATATCAACTAATTATGTTAAGATAGCTTCATTAAAGTCAAAATACATCCATAATTAAATTTACCTAATTAAAAAATATGTTATTTATTTATTTATTATTATTATTTTGTCTTGATTAAATTGATAAATGGAACTCGATATTGACATTCATTGGTCGATGCCACCTCATGATAAGGAATCTAGCGATCGATTTGAGGGAGGCAAGACATGAGGACAACAATTCAATTCCAAGGTGCACGTCATCGACTTCAATTCGTTGCCTCTCAATCATTGCACAACACCATGGAAGGCTCCATGTACTTCCTTTTTTTTTTTAGCGCACGTGTCTAAATTTCACTCGACTATAAATAGATCGATCTATTCATTGATAATTTTTTTTAAAAAAATAAATAAATTATCCACCGTTAAATATTCATTCTATTTGAAATTTAAATTTATTATTTTATCGCTCTGCCACAGCCGTAAAATAATTACTTTTAATTTACATCAATAGAAATTAAAATTTTAATATACAAATTAGGAAAGAAAATAGAACTTGTAGCATATATATATATATATATTCCTATCCTCTTAATGATTCCCAAGTTAAGGCCAATGGTAAGTAAAACTAAAAGGCATCTTTTCTACTCATAAAGAAATGAAGTTACATGTGTGTTTATTTGGTGGGATTAAAGAGCTCGATGGATAAATAAAAAATAAAATAAAATAAAAGGAGAAAGAAAAGAAAAGAAATAATAAAGAGTGGAATCCGTCAAGAGATACATTACTTTAAGAGAGTCGAAAGGTGTTCTTGGAAAACATCATGAAGTATAATTTCAATTTGAAAAGTGAAGTGGCATCAACCATCTCACTCTTAAAAAGTTAAAACCTCATAATTTAAACTTCTTTTTTTTTGTTTTGTTTGGGTTCTTCTCTTCTTCCTTACTCAAGAGCAAACATTTTTTTTTTCCGAAATCATTCACAAAACTACCCTTTTGTTATCTAACAATTTCCATAGACATGTTTTCTCCCTTTTCACTCTTTTCATTGCTCTTAGTTTCCATTTCTTAAAATTGCAAGGGTGCTATGAGAATAATGGCCCTACTCTAACAATGAGGCCCACAATCCATCATCTTCTTGCCTAATACACATCACAATACTTTTGTTCAAGTCCTCGTTCTTCTCGCCTTAATTCACTTCCATGGAAGCCTACAATGAAAGCATTAGTGACCAATCTATAAACCCTTTATCCTTTGCTACCTTTTTTTGTTTTTGTTTTTTTTTTCCAATTTTTATCGATCTTTTGGGGCACTTGAACTTTAAGGCGCAATACGAAAAGTGCAATTTAGGCATCTTGTTCGACTTTACCATTTTGATTGATGGTTTCCTTTGTTATCTATGATAACATTTTTCAATTTGTCACTTGAAATAGAATTTATTTTTGATGATAAAAGTAAATCTTCTGAATAATGTTATTAATAGGAAATGAAACTCTCTATCATTGGGCGAAATTAAGCAAGTGAGTGGTGATTTTAAGGATTAAATACATTTAGTTAACTAATTAATGACGATCGAAGAATTTTAAGAGTGTATTAATTGTCGAAAGGGCTCTCGCCGACGTAGTTTCCCGGCGGGTCGTAGCTGCAGATGACGATGTAGCCGCCGTCGGCGAAGCACTGGACGCGGGCGCATCCCACCTTGCCGGTGCTGTTCCACACCATCTGCGTGTAGTGACCGCACATCTGGCCCTGAGCGCAGGTGTTGGTGGCGCGGTCGTAGTAGGCGGCCTCCTCCGCCCAGGCATCCACGGCCCGGTCGGGGGTCCACGACCCGCCGACTGCCCCCCAGAATATGTTCTCCCCGTACGGCCCTTGCGAGTGCACCATCGCGCAGTCGCGGCGACGCTTGCTCGCCCACCGCCGCGCGTACCGCGCCACCTCCCGGTCCCACTCCAGCGGCGCCTCGCCCTCCGCCACCCTCACCTGGTTGTGCGCGTGCAGGTACTCCCGCACATCTTTCCCCCGTCGCCCTGGCGGCTGCGGCGGAGGAGTAGGAGGGGGAGGAGGCGGAGGCTGAGGTGGAGGTGGAGTATTAGTATCTGAAGGCGGAGGGAACAGAGGAGGAGGAGGCGGAGGCTGAGGCTGAGGTGGAGGTGGAGTTTTAGTATCTGAAGGAGGAGGAATCATCAGCGAATCCAACTGGGGCGGCGGAGGAAACAGAGGAGGAGGAGGAGTCAGCGAATCCAAATTGGACGGCGTGGGTGGAGGCGGAGGAGAACTGTTCGACGTAGATAATTTCTCACCGATGCATACGCTGATGTTGCCGATCTCAGCGGCGCTCAAATTGAGGCAGGCAGGGTTACTCTCCGGCGAAGTTACATGGGTGCTATCTCCACCTGCGGCCGGCGGAGAGGGTACGTCGGCTGAGGCAAAAGTGAAGGGGAGGAGAAAGAGAACGTGGAGGAGGAAGAGCGAGGGGAGAGGAAAAGCCGCTGGACTCCGCTCCATTACCGGACTCCCGTGGGGTAAAGATCGCCGGATTTTGTTTTCCCGGAAAAGAAAAAGAAAAAGAAAAAAAAAAGACGGATTACAGTGGCGGGAATGGCGTTCTAACGACCTAATTAACCGTTTTGGAGCCGCTAAAATTAGATGGATTCCAACGGTAAATAGAATGCCTCCCCGATTCACTAATTTAGTAGTTGTTAAAATAAGGAACTGATTAATTTATAATTTTTGAGAAAAAAAATACATTAAAAGAGTCCTCTTTATTACTAAATCATCTTAATTTATCTTTATTATTTCTTGTCAGAATTCCTATTAATTCCTCGGATCAAGTCAATTTTTTTTATTATTTAAATTACAAATAAAATAATTAAATCAAACCAAGTAGAATTTAAAATAAATTAATTTCAGAGATGATTGTTTAAATTTGAATTAATATTTTTTTAGGACAGATGATGATGCACTAGAGAAGAGTGAATAACATTTTGCGTCGTTTGAAATTCGATCGTTTGTGTGCTTGTCTATAATATTTATTAGTGCAATGGAATATAGAATAACAATAACAAAATATAACAAATATAAATGCAATACACAAACATAAGGATATAATGTGGTTCGAAATCTAAGGTTCCTACTTCATGAGTCGAGTTTAAGTGAGCTCTAATGATGCACATCTCTACTAATAAATTTATTCTCGGAAAAATCTGGAGGTGGAAAAACCTCTTACAAGTGATTACAAAAGTAATACAACAATAAAAATAATATACAATCAATTACACTAAGCAAATGAATACAAATAAAGAAAAATAATTTACAAATGTAAGCTTTGAATGCTTAATCTTTGATTGCTTTTGGAATGTCTCGAAAGTCTGGAATACAATAGCAATTCCCTTTCAAATTCCTCAAGAAATGCTAGCCAAAATCCTCCTCTTCGTACTATTTATAAAGCTGCAACTCGGACTGATTTTCGCCTAACAGTCGACTGTCATAAGCCACCAGTCGACTGCCCTTGCAGCCGTTATCTCACAACGGATAGCCTAGCAGTTCACTGATCAGTCGACTACCAAAGCTTCTATGCTCGTGTCCACTTAGAACAGTCGACTTTCCTTCATGGCAGTCGATTGTTGTTAACCAGTCGACTGTTAAACCCTAGCAGTCGATTGTTGTATCACAGAACAACAGTCGAGCATCAGTCGGCTCTCGCCAATCGACTGCTCATAACCCTAGTCGACTGATCCAAGTTGATTAGGTTGTCAAGTGTCAAACATTCGGCTATGCGATTGATTCATAATTCTAGTCGACTGATAAACCTCAAACATGAAATTTAACTCAAGTACGATCCCTTTATACTTGATAGATCACCCTTATCCTATACCTAAGCCTTCTAGCTGTTGGTGCAACAATGCTCCAAGCATTTATATATGTTTTGATGTTTGGATAATCATCTGAGTTAGGCAATATCTTGTGATCTAATTACGAATGTGTTTAAGTGACAGGGAAATCCAAGGATGAAGTACTTGGTAAAAGGAAGTCCAAGTATGATCTTGGCAAAGGAAGTCCAAGGGATGGACTTGGCGGCATAAGACCAAGCTTGTAGTCTTGGCAGCATAAAGTCCAAAGTGAACTTTGGCAAAGGAAGTCCAAAGTAAAGTCTTGGCAGCATAAGTCTAAGCGTGTAGTCTTGGCGGCGTAAAGTCCAAGCATTTGGCAACCCAAGACATGACGAAACCGAAGGAAGCTCTTGGAAGCAAAGCGCAAAGGATGAACAAGTCGCGGACTCGGAGGGATCCTGAAGGCGCAAGGTTTATTGAGGAGCTAGAAGGTTGAGTCTAGGTCTAGGGTATAAAATCAAGTATGAATTACTCATACTTGATAAGTATCACGATCGATACGATGTATCGATCGACTAGTCGCGTCGACCGAGTCGGTGAAACCGACCATCGATCGACCGCCTTGGTCGAGCGATCGATCGATTCTCGCAATCACCGATCGCCAAAGGCATCACCGATCGATCAAGGGAAATATCGCCATGCACGCGCCTCACTCAACTGTTGCCTTGATCACTCGACTGATTACCCCATCAGTCGACTGATGGAGGGATTAGTCGACTGATCGCCTGGCCGTTGGAGATTGCGGCTACGAATCTCCACGGAGATCGCGTTTCAGAAGCCGTTGGCGGCGATGATCGATGGTATCATCGACCGATCGATCGCCAACGGAAAAAAACAACCCTCTTCTATAAAGGCCATGGGGAGCTTGGTGAAGCTAGTGCTCTTACTCCTAACTATACTCTCGTGCTCACCAAGCCTTCCAAGTGTTTTTAGTGATTTAAATCCTCCTCTTCTCTTGTTCTTGATCATCCATCATTGTAAAGAAGAGGAGAGCATTGTAAGAAGGGTTTCTCCACCTTGGTTCATCCAAAGGAGGTTCTAGTGAAGGTTGATTAGGGCTAATCCACCTTACAGATTGCCGTGGAGTAGGAGCGTCATCTCCGAACCATGTACATCGGGTGTTAGCTTCGTTCTTGCTTTGATTTGTGTTTATATTTTGTATTGCTTCCGCTAACAATTTTTGTAGAAAAGAAGAAAGGCTAATCACCCCCCCCCTCTAGCCATTACAAGGGTCCTAACAAGTGGTATCAGAGCCCGGATAGCTTGGAAGATCTCACCATCAACCAAGACATCAATGGCTCTTCAAGAGGGATATAGCATCGCCAAGCCACCGCTTTTCGATGGGAGTCACTTTGCGTATTGGAAAGGTAGGATGAAGTACTACCTTATGAGTAATATTGAAATTTGGCATAGTGTTGTAGATGGCTTCGAGGAACCGGTGGATGAACATGGACATCCTATTCCAAGCAAGGATTGGACAAGAGAAATAAACAAGAAATTTGAATCAAATGCAAAGGCCGTCCTCACCATCCAATGCGGCGTCACAATGGAGCAACTCAACAAGGTGGGGCCTTTTGAATCCGCCAAGGAGCTATGGGAAAAGCTCATTGAGCTAAATGAAGGTTCCAAGGAGTCAAAGAGGGCCAAGAAGGACCTATTGATTGGACAACTTCAAGCCTTCCAAATGAAGATGCATGAAACCGTAAGTCAAATGCATGGAAGGTTCAAGGAAATTGTAAACGGACTCCATATCATAGGTGAGCGAGTTGACAATCGAGATTTGGTAAGGTATATCTTACAAGCATTTCCTAGAAATTCTTTATGGACTTCTATAGTTGATGTCATTAAGGTAACTAGGGATTTATCTCAAATTAAAATTGATGAATTATTTTGTGAGTTTGAATTACATGAGCAAACTAACATGTCATTTAAGGAAAAGGGGTTAGCTCTATTTGTTGAAAAGAAGGACAAGAAAGAAAAGAAGAAGAAGGAAAGAAAAGAAGCATCATCATCATCCGAGTCGGAGGATGAGTCAAGTAGCGATGGGGATTCATCTAGTGAAATGGCAAATTTTGTCAAGAAGCTTTATAGAAAGTCAAGAGAGTTCAAGAATAGAGAAGCAAGGAAGGGGTCTCATTCCTCAAAAGGTAAATTTAATGGTAATTCAAGTTTTAGCAATAATGTGATTTGTCATGCTTGCAACAAGAAGGGGCATATAAAGCCGAATTGCCCGGAGCTAAAGAAGAAGGAAGAAAATGAAAAGAAAAAGAAGGACAAGAAGGAAAAGAAGAAGAAGGAGGCCATGGTGGCTCAAACCACATGGGACACACCAAGTGTTGAAGACTCGTCATCCGATGAGGAGCTTTGCCACATCACACGCCATGTGACACTCATGGCATTAGAAGATGATTCCGACACATCAAGTCAAGAAGATTCTTCAAGTGATGAATCGTCATCTAGTGATGATGAGGTAATGAATTCTCCCAAGGTTATGCTTCTCTATAAATCAATTGTTTATCTTAAAGAAGCTCTAGATAAGTCAAAATCTAAGGTTAAGAGCATGAAGGTAGAACTAAAGGCCATTAGGAATGAAAAGCCTTCACATATTGACTCTTGCATGCTTAGGGAAGAAAATGAAAAACTTAAGGATGAGGTTAGTGAATTGAAAGCATGTTTAGAAAAATTTTCAAATGACTCAAAGTGTCTTGATATGATTCTTAGTAGACAAAGAGCGGTTTATAACAAGGCCGGGTTAGGATATAAGCCAAAAGAAAAAGAAGTTGCTTATATTTCATTAATTAATAGGAGAGCAACCATTAAGGGTAAGGTTAAGAAAGCTTGGGTACCTAAGAAGTTTTTACTTAATGTTACCGGTCCAAATGTTTGGGTACCAAAAGCTTGTGTTTTTCATGTGATTTAGGTAGGAGAGCGAGGTATGTGGATTGTGAATAGCGGTTGCTCAACACATATGACCGGGGATGTGAGCAAGTTCTCCACAATTAAATATGTGAAGAAGGGAGCGGTGTCTTTTGAGAATAGTGGAAAACTCAAGATATTAGGTAGAGGTACAATTGAGGTATCCCCTAAAATTGTTATTCACAAAGTATTGCTAGTTGAAAATATGAAATTTAATTTATTAAGTGTTAGTCAACTTTGTGATGCAAACTATCATGTCTCTTTTGAATCCTCTAAATGCATGATTAGACACAAGGAATTAAATGATTGTATATTAGTTGGATATAGGAAATCAAACATCTATTATGTTGATCTTTCATATGCTTCTAACATTTCTACTAAGTATTTGGTTGCAAAAGAAGAGGAAAGTTGGCTATGGCATAGAAGATTGGGACATATCAACATGAAAAACATAGCCAAGGTAGCCAAGATGGAGTTGGTCAAAGGGCTACCAAAGATCAAGTATGTCAAGAGCAAATTGTGTGATGCATGCCAAGAAGGAAAACAAACAAAGGCATCACACAAAGGTAAAACCCTAACCAATACCTCTTTACCATTAGAATTATTGCATCTTGACTTATTTGATTGCCATAGTACTCCATCTTTAAATGGTAATAAATATTGTTTGGTTATAGTAGATGATTTTTCTAGGTATACTTGGGTCTATTTTATGAAACATAAGGATGATACCTTAGAAATAATCATAGGATTTAGTAAAAGGGTTGAAAATGAAAAGAGTCTCAAAATCAACCGGATCCGTAGTGATCATGATGGTGAATTTGAAAACCTAAAATTTTCACAATTTTGTTTAGAGCAAGGGTACAAGCATGAGTTCTCTTGTCCTAGAACACCCCAACAAAATGGGGTGGTGGAAAGAAGAAATCGTGCCCTATAAGAGGCGGCTAGGACTATGCTTAATGCATATTCTCTACCTAGCTACTTGTGGACGGAAGCGGTTAATACCGCTTGCTATATCCAAAATAGGGTTCAAATCCATAAGTTTTTAGGAAAAACACCATTTGAATTATGGAATGGGACTATACCCACAATTCATTATTTCAAAGTCTTTGGTTGTAAAGTTTATATTCTAAACACCAAAGATAACTTAGGAAAATTTGAATCAAAAGCGGATGAGGGAATCCTAGTTGGATACTCATCCACAAGTAGAGGGTATAGAGTCTACAATAAGAGAACCAAAGGGATTGAGGAGTCTTCCAATGTTCAATTTGATGAAACTACTAGTACCTACCCTAGAAAGTCCTCCATTGATAAGGATATTAATGACAATAATCAAGACATTACCCAAAAACTTCAAAATTTGAACATTAAGGGTAATGATCAAGGGGGAGGAAGAGGAGACTCCGATGATGAAAGAAGGGTGGAAGATAACAATGATCAAATTGAAATCCCTTCTAGAAATCTAAGAATTCATCAAGATCATCCACTTGACCAAGTAGTAGGAGATCTATCTCAAGGAGTAAGAACTAGGTCATTTCATAGACCTCCTACTAGTCAAGTTGCTCTTATCTCACAAATTGAGCCCAAATCAATCAATGATGCATTACATGATCCGGATTGGATTTTGGCAATGCAAGATGAATTGACTCAATTTGAGAGAAGTCAAGTGTGGGAATTAGTACCTAGACTCAATGATAGCACCATAATTACTACAAGATGGGTCTTTAGAAATAAGCTAGATGATCAAGGAAATATCACTAGAAATAAGGCTAGATTGGTTGCTAGGGGATTCAATCAAGTTGAGGGGCTTGACTATGATGAGACTTATGCCTCGGTTGCAAGGTTAGAATCTATTAGGATTCTCTTAGGGTATGCTTCCTACATGAGATTTAAACTTTACCAAATGGATGTTAAATCGGCATTCTTAAATGGTTTTATTAAGGAGGAAGTATATGTAGAGCAACCACCCGGATTTGAGAACATAGATTATCCAAATCATGTATGTAAGCTTAGGAAAGTATTATATGGGTTAAAACAAGCTCCCCGGGCATGATATGAAAGATTGTCATCCTTCTTAATTTCTAAGGATTTTAGAAGAGGCCAAGTAGATCAAACTTTGTTTATAAAGTCAACGTTAAAAGATATATTCATAGCCCAAGTATATGTTGATGATATCATTTTTGGGTCAACAAATGATGATCTTCTTCAAGACTTTATAAAAAATATGGAAAATGAATTTGAAATGAGTTTGGTTGGAGAGCTTACCTTTTTCCTAGGTTTACAAGTCAAACAAACCAATGAGGGTATTCATATTTATCAAACCAAATATGCAAATGAAATGATCAAGAAATTTGATTTGGAAAATGCCAAAATTGTAACCACTCCTATGGCCACTAGCACTAGAATAGATAGTGATCATGAAGGTAAATCAATTGATCTTAAATTGTATAGGAGTATGATTGGTAGCTTACTATACCTAACCGCTAGTAGACCCGACATTTTATTTGCGGTAGGTATGTGTGCAAGATATCGTCGTGCCAAAGAATCACATTTAGCCGTCAAAAGAATATTAAGGTATATTAAAGGCACCCTAAATGTAGGACTTTGGTATCCTAGGACTAAGTCATTTGAATTGCTTGGTTATACCGATTCCGATTATCTTTGGGTGCAAATTGGATAGAAAAGTACTAGTGGTGGATGCCAATTTCTTGGGTCCTCCTAGTTAGTTGGAGTAGTAGGAAACAACATTGTGTTGCTTTATCAACCAAGAATATGTGGCTATGGGTGGTTGTGTAGCTCAATTACTTTGGATGAGACATACTCTTGTAGACTATGAGCTACACTACTCTAACATCAAAGTTTATTGTGATAATGTGAGTACCATCAACTTGACCAAAAATCCGGTACATCACTCTAGAACCAAGCACATTGAAGTGAAACATCACTTCATAAGAGATCATGTGGCAAGAGGGGACATTGAACTTAATTATGTAGAATCTAAGTCCAACCTTGCCGATATCTTCACCAAAGCTCTTCCCGAAAATGAATTTTCATCTTTAAGGAGATAGCTTGATATGTGCTTTGTAGTGTAAAATTCTAGGTTTGCATGCACCCATGTTTATGTGTTATCTTTATACCTTGATACATCTCACAAAAAGCCTTAAGAAACCTTGATTTTTGTATTGAGACACTTAGAACCATGTGAGATGATAGGGAAGGTGTACTTGGCTCATCATGCTTGTTATGATGCATTCTTTATGAGCGATGACACACCTAGAGACATAAATACCTTATGGACCAACCATTGGGAAGACTTGTATTCAAGTAATGAGTACATAGCTCTAAGAGCATGGTTGGAAATTCCAAATCATATATATTTTAAACCATATTCATTATATTTTGGAAAACAGTTTTCAATTAAATCACAAAAGTGATACAAAGTTTGAAAATTCTTTAGAACTTTTGTAAGTTTCCAAATTTGTATCAATCTTGAAATCTGGAAAACATGTATTTTTCAAATTATTTTTCCTTAATAAAGTATGATTTCAGAAGTATGTACACAAAATTTCATGATTTTTCGAGATTTCTGGAATTTCTACCGCATTTTTGAAAATGAAATTTGAAAAATTTGAAATTTCGATTTAGCGTGTGATCATGAGTTGGAATACCGATCAGTGATACACACTGGTTTTCTGATAATAAGCTCCATTTTCTGATATTTGGTGTATCTTTGATGTCCTAACACTATAGTATGATAATATTGCGTATAAACAAGATTTAGGACTGACTAATGCAGAGTTTTAGGGGGAGTTTTCATAAATTATATCTTTTTCATCCCCAAAACCATTGTTGGTGCAAAGTTAGGATTTGATTTTCTTTGAATTTTTGGTATGCTTTGCTTCAACTATTGTTTATACAGTATAAAGCATATCTTGGATTAAGGGGGAGCTTAATTTCAATATTGTACCTTAGTCCAAGATCTAACACATTATTTCCTTCATGTTTGAATCCTTCTCTTTTTTATGTATGTCAAAGGGGGAGAAGGAGTGTTTAAGTTATAATACATATTGAAAATTTGATTATGTGTGATTATGTGTGTATTTAAAGACCTAACTCAAATGATTGCCAAACATCAAAAAGGGGGAGATTGTTGGTGCAACAATGCTCCAAGCATTTATATATGTTTTGATGTTTGGATAATCATCTGAGTTAGGCAATATCTTGTGATCTAATTACGAATGTGTTTAAGTGACAGGGAAATCCAAGGATAAAGTACTTGGTAAAAGGAAGTCCAAGTATGATCTTGGCAAAGGAAGTCCAAGGGATGGACTTGGCGGCATAAGACCAAGCTTGTAGTCTTGGCAGCATAAAGTCCAAAGTGAACCTTGGCAAAGGAAGTCCAAAGTAAAGTCTTGGCAGCATAAGTCCAAGCGTGTAGTCTTGGCGGCGTAAAGTCCAAGCATTTGGCAACCCAAGACATGACGAAATCGAAGGAAGCTCTTGGAAGTAAAGCGCAAAGGATGAACAAGTCGCGGACTCGGAGGGATCCTGAAGGCGCAAGGCTTATTGAGGAGCTAGAAGGTTGAGTCTAGGTCTAGGGTATAAAATCAAGTATGAATTACTCATACTTGATAAGTATCGATCGGCCCGATCGATGTATCGATCGTGACCGACCGGTCGGCCGATCGAGTCGGTGAAACTCGACCATCGATCGACCGCTTGGTCGAGCCGATCGATTTGATCGCCGATCGCCAAAGCGCATCGATCGGGATCAGGGAAATATCGCCACGAAAATCGCCTCACTCGAGTTGCCTTGATCACTCGATCGATCACCCCATCACGATCGATGGAGGATCACCGATCGATCGCTGGCCGTTGGAGATTGCGGCTGAATCTCCTGAGATCGCGTTTGGTCGTTAGCGGCCGATCGTGATGGTATGCATCGGATCACGACCGATCGACGCCAACGGAAAAAACAGCCCCTCTTCTATAAAAAGGGGCAATGGGGAGCTTGGTGAAGCTAGTGCTCTTACTCCTAACTATACTCTCGTGCTCACCAAGCCTTCCAAGTGTTTTTAGTGATTTAAATCCTCCTCTTCTCTTGTTCTTGATCATCCATCATTGTAAAGAAGAGGAGAGCATTGTAAGAAGGGTTTCTCCACCTTGGTTCATCCAAAGGAGGTTCTAGTGAAGGTTGATTAGGGCTAATCCACCTTACGGATTGCCGTGGAGTAGGAGCGTCATCTCCGAACCACGTACATCGGGTGTTAGCTTCGTTCTTGCTTTGATTTGTGTTTATATTTTGTATTGCTTCTGCTAACAATTTTTGTAGAAAAGAAGAAAGGCTAATCACTCCCCCTCTAGCCATTCCAAGGGTCCTAACACTAGCTACCTCCATCAGCCTCACGTTTATTGGATCCCTCCAAGTCACCCATGATTTGTTCATCTATACACTAACCTTCAGGTGTTTCCATCGGTTATTGTCATGTTAAATGAGTCTACTTTGCCAATGTATATTTGGACTTATGCTACCAAAATACACGCTTGAACTTTACGTCGTCAAACATTGGACTTATGTCGCTAAGACTACTGTTTGGACTTTACACCGTCAAACATTGGAATTATGCCGCCAAAACTATAGTTTAGACTTTACGTCGACAATATCACACCCTTAGACTTTCGAAATGTCAAGATCTATTTGGACTTATGCCGTCAGACTCATGCTTGAACTCTATACCGCCAATATCACATTCTTGGACTTTACTTGTCAACTCCATGTTGGACTTTTCAATTGTCAAAACTTATGCTTGGACTTTCTATTGCCAATTACCCATGACTTAGATTTTATCAATGTCAATACTCATGCTTAGACTTTTTATATAAGTACTCAAAACTTGGACTTTCCGTGTCAAGTACAAAAGACTTGGACTTCCCATGTCAAGTACGTAAGACTTGGACTTTCCGTGACAATCACATTGTCATACATTTTGTCAAATATTAAAATACAGTAAAAGTCAAACTCGAATTTGATCAATCATGATCTGAATCGATTGCACTAATATTTTTTACAAACTTAGACTTGATTTGAATTTGATTTAGTTATACGACATCAAAATTTTAATTTAAAGTTATTTTATTGTCTTAATTTTTTATATTTTTTAATTTATTTGATTAGTTAGCGGGCTGATATTTTAAGATTATTTATTCATCTTTAAATTCGATAAACAAAATTTATTAATAAATATAATTTATAAATTTTATTTGTAGATATTGTAGGTAAACATCCTTCCTAATCTACAGTAATTATAATGTTAGAGAACACGACTGGAAATTCTGATAAATCGCATAGAGGAATAGAATGGAAACAAGAATATATTACATAATTTTTTTCTATATTGCTTTCCAAATGGAACTCTAAATCCCATCTTAAAAAAATTAAGAAAAATATTTTAATATTTTATGTTTTTTTTAAATTTCAAATAAAGTTTTGAAATTATCATCTTATTTTATAATCGTTTTCTGTGATTTTTTAAAATTCCCTTTCTTATGCGCCTCTGTACTTCTTTCTGGAAGTGGAATCCATTGTTCTCTGCGTAACGCAAGCATAGAGTTTTTATGCGTCAAACGTAAGCCCCTTGAAAACCCCTCGCTCCCTTCCACTTTTTCTGCCGCTCTCTTCAGTCTTCGCTATGCTCGCCGTCAGATCTCTTCGCGCCGCCGGTCGCCGCCGCCTTGTCTCCTCCTATGGCAGGCTCTTCTCGCGCTGCCGATTCCACGGAGGTTTTCCTCTCTTCTCCTTTCTCTCTGTTCTGCCATTACAGTTGTTAATCGTGCTTCTCTCTTCCTGGATCTCAGATTCTTCGACGAAGGGACCGGGAGAATCCAGTTTGATTCACCCGACTGCCGTCATCCACCCCGATGCAGTTCTTGGGCAGGTTCTCCTTCGATTGTCCTTATTTGACGTCGTGATCCTACTTATTGGCTGCTTGATGTGCTCAGGGCGTGTCGATTGGACCTTTCTGTACTATTGGGTCTGCTGTCAAGATTGGTAATGCTTGTCAGTTGTACGCATCGAGCCATATTATGGGAGAGACTGAAATAGGAGACCACTGCATAATTCAAACGTATGTTTTGGATATTGTTTGATGAAATCTCCTTTTCGCTTTAGTGGATTAGTTAAAAAAAAATTATCTTTTACCAGTTATGCCCGAATGCGTCAAAAAAAAAATGATGTTTATCTGAAAGAAGAAGTAATGAAGCTTCCACCAAAAGTTGTTCTCTGAATTCTTAATTTTGATTAGCTAGGAATATTGAGCATGTATGTATCTTGTCATGCCATGCAACTCCATTTAAGCTTCTATTGGGAATTGATGATTATGCACACCATTTGTAAATTCTGTTTTACTATTTGAATACAGTCTAAATAAAATAATCTCAAAGCTTATTGCAGAGGCTCAATGTTTTAACCTCTTTGACAGACAGTGGTGCAGTTGTTGGAGCAGATCTACCTGGTCTCACAGTCCTTGGTCATCATAATGTCATTGGACACTATGCTGTGGTTGGTGTGAAGTGTCAAGACTTGAAATATAAGGTCATTTGCAATATTTTCTTTGTTCTATTATAATGTTTTACATCAATTGTACCAGCTCTGCACTCTTATTGAAAAATACTGAAAGTATAGCTTCACTTGTATACTTCTTTTTAATCATAACCTAGCCAAGGATCAATATAAGTATACCAATTCTTCAAATAGTAGAAACCATCAACATGTTCTTCAAACAAGACTTCTAATGAATTTACTAATAGCCAGGGGATGAATGTTTCCTGTATATTGGTGACCACAATGACATTAGGGAGTATAGTTCCATTCATCGTTCTTCAAAATCCTGTGACAAAACTGTAAGTTGGTTTCTTTTCTTTGTTATCTTCTTTAAAAAAAAAAAAATCACTTTCTGATCAACATTGAATTTGGTAGATTATTGGCGATAACAATCTGATCATGGGTTATTGCCATTTTGCTCACGACTGCAAAATCGGTAACAAGAACATTTTTGCTAATGACACTTTACTTGCTGGACACGTGGTGGTAGAAGTGAGTCATCTTCTCAAATTTTGTTATTATATGAAATTATTGTTGATTGATTATATCTTATTGTCAAAACCATTTCCTCGTCAGGATTATGTTCATACTTCGGGTGCAGTTGCAGTTCATCAATTTTGTCATATTGGATCACATTCTTTCATTGGTGGGGGAGCTATGGTATGTTGTTTTAAGCCATGATTCATAATTTTGATTTTTTTTCACATTAATAATGTGAATAGTTAGATTTCTATTATCTCCCATTAATTCACAAGTAGCACTCTGTATACTTAATTTCCTTTTATAAGTTTATTATGAGTTTGTAGCCAGACCAAGACCTGGAAGTTTGGACCAATCACTGACAGACAATAAATAATCAAGTCAATGGAAAATTCCTGTGATGCAATGGAAGAGCTCATATGATCTACCATATTGAGAAGTTTTCTTTCACACAGTATTATTTTTGCTCCCAATATGCTTCCAATCAACATTTCTAATATTGCAGTTTTTTTGGGGTATAATTTAGAAGATTCCTAATCTCTTATGGGCGTTGAGATATACGCCAGTATTTTTGCTGAGATCGAATACATGACCATGAAAAACGTTATTAGACTATCAGCATCCCTTGAGTTCAAGGCGTGACAAGATCAACAATATGTCAATGTACATTTCCAATCATGAAATCTAAATTGTCGCCTTATGTGTTCTATTGATTTAGCGAGTTTTTTAAATGCCTGTTTTCATGTGTCTTGTAGTAAATACTGCTGTATTCCTGAACTAGCATTTACCACATTATACTCCAATCTTATTTACGTAGGTTGCGCAGGACATACCAAAGTTCATGATGGTTGCTGGTGGTAGGGCAGAGCTTCGTGGTTTGAATTTTGAAGGGCTTAGGCGGCATGGATTCTCAGAGATTGAGGTAGTATCATCAAGTAATCTCGATTTTTAGAATTAGACTATGTTCGCCTTATCCAAACATATGTCAAAAAACCAAGCGCGCCTACAGAAGCTGCGCACTCGGTTTTTTTTTTTAGTTTTCATTTTTTTCCCCTATGAAATAACAACTAGAAAATTTATGGCTTCGGCACATTATGGATTAAATATTTTAGATTGCATTAGTACAAGAAGAAGATCTAAGATGAAGGTTCTAAATTGCTTAGGGCCTGTTTGGTTTGACAGCGCGTTTTCCATTTTCTGGAAAACGGAAAACGATTTTTTTTCGATTTTCAATTTTCCAGAAAATACATCTTTGTTTTCTGGAAAACGCAGTTGGAAAACGCAAACCAAACGCGTTTTCCAGTTTTCCAGAAAATGAAAATGGAAAAAGCAACCATTTTCCATATACCAAACACCCCCTTAGTTTCCCCTTATTTTCTCCCTATTTTTCACTTGGAGACTTATCTAATTCTTGAATTTGAATAAGGTACGCGGTATGAGGAAGGCTTACCGAAAGATATTCATGGCCAATGAAGCAAACTCTGAGGGTCTTGACGACCGGCTCGCTCGAGTGGTATGGATCTTATTCATCAACTGGTTTGCATCAACTCCAAATAACTAAAGAAAAGGTTAACTTGACAGGAACAAGATGAAGAGATTGCTTGTTTTGCTGCTGTGACTCATATGATTCAATCAATCCGCGAATCATTTCAACCAAACCGACGTGGAATATGCATGTTCAGAAATCCATGTGCATCCTGAAGAGTTGCACAAGTGAGCTTCTTCGTTGCCATTGTTAGTTATAACTCTGTCTTAGTAAACTTTGAAGGCTTTTTTTTTTTTTGGTCTAAAAGCTTATTTAAATAAAAACAAAAAGAAGATTATTTCTTCTAAATTAAATTTCATTTTGGAATAAAATTGGAGGTAATCTCGACTGAATAGCTTGATTGACTCGAATGTATGGGGAACAGCAAGATGGCAACAAATTGAATTATTTCCCTTTACCAGTTGAATTTTTAATGAAAATAACAAGTAATATTTTAAAGTTAGCATTAAAGAAAAAAAAATTGTTTAATTATTCCATTAGCATGCTATAATTTGTCATGAACGGATAAGATTGATAATAATTGTATAACAATAAATTTCCTGATAGATGTATATAGAGAGAGGTTAAAGTTTTATAGGTCCTTGGTCACACCCCTTTCATTCTTATTTGATTTAGATGGACTCAATTTAGTGTTCGAGGGTAAACTTCATGAATTAATGTTGTGAGGCTCTCATTCATTTTCCATCGACTGTCTAAGAATTTTTAAATTAATTAGAAAGGAAATATTTTGTAAGTAAAACAATTCATGCATGTTAATTGGCTTTTTTCCTTAATCATGATCTTGCAATGAATCATTTGATTAGCTTTTTTCCTTTACTACTAAGATTAAAGGTTCAAATCTACAAAGTGAACTATTTCTATCCAAAAAAGAAAAAAAAAAGCTCGTTTCTTTGAATTATAGTAATTATTTTTCCTAAAACATTCATACCTTCATCTTTATCTCCTTTCAACATAACCTTCTTCCCCACAAGACTTGTTTCTTTTAGAAAATACTATTCTATTTCACACTGTATGCTTACAGACTCAGGAACTCGGATAAGTGAAAACAAAGAGACTTTCTTTAAACATAAGATTTGCTCCACAGTATGTTTTACCTGAGTTATTTTGAAGTTGCTCTTTTGTAACAATCAAGGAAGGTTTTTCATGAAGGTGAAACTTGACTCCGTGCCTCTTAATAGTATTGCCCTCGTATTGGGGTTAGACTTTTCAGCTACGGGAACCTGATGAGCCTAAACCACACGCCTCCATAAAAAAATATATTGAATGCTAAAGTCAGATCTAACTCCAACAAGTTTAAGATTAGGTGTGAAATTGATCTTTGGCGCTCACATTTTGCATACTATAGAAATACTCCCCGAAGAAAGCTGCCGGCTCGGCCGCCAGCTGACCACCTCCGGCGCGGTTCCAGATCTCAGGAGACGACATAAACTGCCAGGATGATGCAATGGTTGATGGGCACCATTGAGCTCCAATATGCTCGTAGACCGGTCCATTTCCGGCCCAACATTTCACTTACATGGATCATATCGGTGGCCCAATTGATCTTTTATTTTTTATTTTTTTTACATGAGAGCATAAAATGCCGAATATTATATTCAAGTATTGAGAAAAGAAATGAATGTTTTAGGAAAAATGATTCATAATAATATTATGCTCTTAATTTTATGGTTCAATAATAGAGGTGATCTAAAATACTTTTCTGGATTTAGATGATCTCATTATGTTACCACAAATATCCAAGAATTCATGGGTCGCGTGATTTACCTCTCACGATAATAGTGAGCAGGCCATGAGTAGCTATCGCTAAATCGATTGCCCAATTTTTTTTTTGTAGAATAATAGAGAAATGTTCATAATTTAAAAATTCATTAGAACATACCCAGAGCCATACTAAAATAAATCCTAATAATTCTACTTTGCTCTCGTGTATAAATTACAAAAGAAAGCATACTGAATAATAAGATGCCACTATAAGCTATCCAAAACACGGCGAGTTCATGTAAGTTTCCCAGCGAGGACCAAGGATGCTTGGTCGATCACCCTAGCGACCCTCCACACTTGATGTTGGGCAAAACGCCATGAATCTGAAGTATTCAGTCTCTTAGCCTTCCAAATGGCATCGTCGATACCTGGGAATATCGTCGACTCATAGTCATCCTGTGCCGAAGGTCCATAAATCTGTTAACATTCACAAACACCCAGTGCCTTGATACTCTTCCTCCTAAGCTGAAGCAGAAAGTGAAGACGCTGGCATTTGGCAATATGAACATGGAGGTTCTGAACTACATACCAAGTGCTTGTACCATTCTTTTTGGAGAAGCCCTTCCCGATCGGTAAATGCTCGTTCAGCCATCATCAACCTATCGTTGACATCCCGAACTGTCAGTGGATCTTTCTTCCACTTTAATAACCCAGCTTTTGACTCTAAACCCTGAAATGTGAGAAAGTTCAACATCAATAGGAAGCATTTATCTTCCTCCTTTCATGAAGGACCATCATTGAGTTTGGAGATGCCTTTTTCTGGTTATCTATCGTTGAAGCTGCCCTCTTGAGTTTCTCGATGGATTTGTACAAAGGAGCAAAACTTATGGGCATATTGACTGCCTGGTTTTCGGCTATCTTTGCGCTGCGCTGACAAATTCAAGATAGAAGTCTTCAACGAGAAGGGCATATTATGTTACATACGAAGACGAGTACATAGCTGACTCTTTCTTTTTAGGATTTTCGGATGCGATATAAGAACCTGGAGTTCAGATGCATAGGAGCTGTAATCAAACGGCAAGAACTCATCGTCTGCTAGCCTCAAGGCGACAAGACCCCATATACTTGCGACTGCAAATTAGAGAAAATTGGAATTGAATGAGATCCATAGCCAATTTAGATCAATGACAGATAAACAAGATGTAGCAAGCTGACACTAATGAGGAGGACATCAATAAACAGGAATCTTCAGAGTTTCAATGGCAAAGTTTAAGAAATTTAACAAGAAAACTACTTGAGAACGAAATTTGAAAGATGATCTCCATGATGTTCAAAGGAATATATTTTCTGTTATTTCGACGACCACAATGTACCCTTAGATATATGATATACACAATATCGTCGGTTACCTGCTACATGTCTCTGAAAAAATGGATCTCCAAAGTTATGCATCCAAACAAAATCATCGTACAGTGAATGGTAAACTGGGTATCCTATAAAAAAGGATGCACGTAAAAAATAAAAATATTTGGATTAGCCATACAAAAATGGTTCGAAGAATTAAAAAAAAAAGCTAAAGCACATAATAAAATGAGAATTATGTAAGGATTAAGTTTTAACAAGATAATTATACCTTCTCCAAAATACATATCCAAGGATGAAACACCAACATGTTGGATGAAAGCAGCAAAGTCTGTTGCACCACCACCTAGTCTCCCAATCTTCAAAAAATTCTGCAATTACATTTTACGAATAGGATGAACCTTTTTTTTTTTTCCTGAGGTTGAATACAGTGATAATGCACCAAAAACATGATTATTTAGGCACCAATTACAATATGTTATCAGATTAAATTTGGCAGGAAATATCAAGAGGACAGCTCCCAATATATGTAAAAAGTATATGCTTCAAATTAAAACTTAGTGACTTGCCTGAGGAGAATGATTGGGGGATGTCCAAGAATCATAAACTGTTTGAGAGAAATTGTCTGGGTCTTTAACCTATCAAATACTTGATAAAAGATGAGAATAAGCACCGTCATGTCCAAAATGTTTGGACCATAAATGATAGAATGAATTAATGTTTAATTGGCTTTTGATACCTTTTCACTTCCATGGTGTACTTATTTCAGATTTCATTTATATAACAGCAAGAACAATTTATAGATCCAGTAATCCAAATGAATTATATTTATTTTCCTACAAGTGATATACTTCTTGTTGCAGTAGAATTGTCAAGGAGATAAAGTGACACCATTAGCAACCTTTTTAGTTACTTCCTTCAGCAACTCGTCAAGTTGTGGTGTCGTAGAGGCATGGAAACCAGAACCTCTGACTGGGCAGTCAGCATTCAGATAAGCAATTGCTTTTGAAGCTAACATTTCCCGATTCTCTTCTACCCATTCTGTTGATCCTATCTACAAGAATGCAACAGTTTAGAAAATTGCCACTGAGAGACATAAAGTGGATGATTAGAGGAACCAACCAGGCCATATTCTTCTGCATCCCAATTGCACAAGACTATGGTCCGTCTAGGTCTCCATCCCCTTTTTTGTAGCTTGCCCAATCTCTCAGCTACCTAAAATATTATGAAAATTATATACATATTCTTAGGTGAGCAACTTTGTCTTCCCATTTCAGAGTTACATGCTATAGAATAAGCAAAATTAAGCTTCGCTCATTAAAAAAAACACACATCAGGGAGCATTTTAATCAAGGTGATTAAGCCAAGAAGGTCTGTAAGTACCTCAAGCAACGCTGCAGTTCCACTACTTGGATCTACTGCTCCAAATGTCCAGGCATCCCTGTGATTACCCAGGATTACATACCTGCAGCAATCAGTCTCTTATAGCCTCATTCACTGTGAATTATAGCCATAGAAAAATTTTGTAGGCATTGTGTATCATGTGACATGGTAATCTCATTGTGTTTACTAAAACAATAAGCATGTTTTGCAAAGTGGTTCTATTATCTACACATCCATATCAACCAAAACCTCAATGCAGATTGATTGTCAACATGGGTCAGACAAACTTTGACAAAATATAGATAGAGATATTTTCAAGTGAGGAAATTAAATATCTAAATAGCTGCTCACTGCCAATTCTGATCATAAGATGGATTATGTCAATAGCAAAATCCATAAATACAATCTGACTTGCAAATGGTTTAATCCCCCATTCATAATAGACTTTTTAAATTAAATACAAGTAAAAAGTTTGCTTTGCAGAAAAAGGGAAAGATAGTATCTATCAATTTGTGCTGACCGATCAACTTCGTAAAACGCATCACAATTATCTAGGAACCACTAGCACATGTGTAACTGAACGAAGTATACTGCTGTATTGTTGCAAGTGTTTCATTCCCCTGAAAAAGACACAAAAACACATAAAAAAACAGATGGAAATCAAATGGCAATCACACACTTAGCAAATGTTCAATGCAGTGGCTGATGTACAATGTACGTCAAGTTGAGGAACCCGGGTCCTGCACCCAGATGGTAAAAAGGGGCCCCTTCGCCTCCTTGCCATTCATCTGGCGCCACCTGTCCCCCGACGCTCCTCTGTATCGCCTCCCCGTCCCTCGCCGAGATGGGCAACGACGGTATGCCCGGCACCAGACCACTAGCGGATACCTCCGCCGGGCTCAGACGCTCGCACCCGGCGACGCTCGGCCATCCAGGGGTCGTCGGATCCCCAATTCCACGAAACGTGGTCCCCACCTGAACTCCACTCGGCGGCATCCCCGGTCCGTCGGGGAACCACCGCTCCCTGCCGCGGTAGTCTTTGGCGTCGGTGTACACCACGGCAGCGGCAGCTCCAGCGTCCTCGGCGTTCTTCAGGATGTCCCCGCGGAATATCTTACCATATCTGGCCAAGATCACAGCCCCGGTAACATTTACCCCCATCTCCGCTAGGGCGGCGAAGTCCTCCGCGCGGCCGTAATTGGCGTAGACGACGGGACCGGCCGCGGAGCCGGATCGGGAATAGGCATGGAAAGTGGGAACGGCTTCAGCCGCCGAGTTAGCGTAGGGATTGCCGGGGTAGATCTCCTGGATGAGGTCGAATGCGACGGGGCGAGAGGAGAACGACGGCGGCGAAGGGGAAAGGAGGAGGGAGCGGGTGACCGGGTAGGAGAGGAGGACGTCGTAGGAGGCGGATCGGGCGGAGAAGGAGCAGGAAGAGAGGATATTGACCATGTAGGATGCAACGTCCGCGTTAGCCGGGGTTCCGGCGACGTGGGGGCGGCGTGTTAACGCGAGGAGGTGTCGGGCAGCGGTGGCGTTGTCAGCGAGGGTGAGGAAAAGAGCGTGGTAAGTGGATTTGGAAGGAGGGGAGGCGACGAGGCCGAGGAGGACGAGGAGGAGCGGGAGGGAGACACTGACGAGGATGCGGCTGGAGGAGGAACCGGTGGTTGCGGAACCGCGTAGCGGTGGCGCCGCCTTCTCGAGCCGCTCCATTGTTTCCAGAAGCAACTGCGTTCGCATAATTAAAGGAAATATTTCATTCGACTCCCAAAATTTTTACTAATTCTTAAAAAATATCTTCTGCATTTTATGCTCCCATGCTCAAAAAAAAAAAAAAAAAACAATTGGGCCACCGATATGATCCATGTCATGTGAAATGTTGGGCTGGAAATGGACGGGTCTACGAGCATATTGGACCTCAATGGTGCCCATCAACCATTACATCATGGCAGTTTACGTCGTCTCCTGAGATCTGGAACCGCGCCGGAGGTGGTCAGGGCGACGGTGGGGGCCGAGCCGGCAGCTTTCTTCGGGGAGATGTTTCACCGAACAATCATTGATCATCGAATGTTTACGATCGCAATCTGATTTTGCCATCTATTCCGCCGACGACGAATGTTTGCTCTCGACACATTTTTTACTTTAATCTACGCGAATGATCATCTCGAACTTCCAATTGGGAGTCCCATTTGACGAACCCTAATCCTATTTCAATCCTCGTTCAAGTAACTAACCCTAATCTCTCATTTTGTTTTATGTTTCTGCAGTATGAAGAGAAGTCCACGGAGAATTAACTCGGCGGATTGTGATGCGAGACCAGGTAAGTTCTTCCAAACCTCAATTTCGTTGTAAATTATGCCCTTCGTTGCATCCCCTAGTTCTTAAATGCTACATAGCGGTTTCCATTGGCTGCTTCTAAAAAATGCTCTCTTTTCCCTGACCAATCTAATCAGAATGTAACTATACAGAATATGAAATATTATGAGCAACTTAGTCATCATCGAGGTGGCAACCCTATCTGTTTTTTTATGCTTAGGGCCTATGAATTGACCTCTGGAGTCGATTCACAAAAACATTTCTTGATAAGAACAGATGTAATATTCAATCTTTTTATTAACGTATCTCTTTGGTTAAAGCTCTCCTGTTAGGGTTGCTGACAATCGCAATAGTTCTTGTCACCTGTGACCGTGAGAGATTTTGGTGTTGACCCTTGTATACGTTCCATTTTATCTGTTCATCTTCTAGATGTTTTATTTATCCCAAGGTTTAGGAAGAGGGAGGAGAGGAAGAAGAGGACAAACTGTTGATGGTTTATGACAGAGTTTTGTTTGGCTTAGGAATTTGGGCACCTGTGAAAAAAAAAATGGAACTTAAAAGTCACCGTTTAGACAGGAAAAAAAAACAATAAAACTCTTTCTGTTTAGATTTATCACATGGAGCAAAGATTCTACAGGAGACATAATTCATAGAAGGGCTCAAGTAGGAACAGAGGTTGTCAGGTTCCTTCTAAGTTTTAATCATTTTTCGTTATTTCATCAAATGATTTGATGGAAAACCATTAGCTCATATTTAAATTCAATTTTGCCAAGGCTTGCACAAGATATATTTCTATAGTATGTAAAATGTGGGGGCCAAAGATCAATTTCACACCTAATCTTAAACTTGTTGGAGTTAGATCTGACTTTAGCATTCAATATATTTTTTTATGGAGGCGTGTGGTTTAGGCTCATCAGGTTCCCGTAGCTGAAAAGTCTAACCCCAATATGAGGGCAATACTATTAAGAGGCACGGAGTCAAGTTTCACCTTCATGAAAAACCTTCCTTGATTGTTACAAAAGAGCAACTTCAAAATAACTCAGGTAAAACATACTGTGGAGCAAATCTTATGTTTAAAGAAAGTCTCTTTGTTTTCACTTATCCGAGTTCCTGAGTCTGTAAGCATACAGTGTGAAATAGAATAGTATTTTCTAAAAGAAACAAGTCTTGTGGGGAAGAAGGTTATGTTGAAAGGAGATAAAGATGAAGGTATAGATGTATCGCTACAGGACAAAGCTCCCATATTCCTTTCGTGTGCCCAGCAAACTCTCCCTGTTCCTGCCTGTCCTTAGATCAGGCTTGGCCCAATGAAAGGGACCTTTCCTTTTGTCACGAGCACTGAAATTTGGAAACAGTGAGCCAACGTTCCTAAGGTTTTTGTTCTTTATTTTATTTTTCTTATGCGTTCACTTAACTAAAAATTTTATGAGAACAGACAGAAGATATATAGTTTGACTGAGTCTTAGTACATGGAAGGAAAATTATTAACATGCGATCTTTTTATGTGTCACCTTGCAAGTTCACCACTTCGGATTGAACATCTCTAAGTGGCATCCAACCGGATGACTCGTACTTCCATTGCAGTGGATTGGATCAGCTTTCTTATGGAGTCGTCCATCTATCTAGGAAAAATCTGTGCGAAAGCTACTCTATCATCTGCAATGCTTAAGGGTGCCCCTGGCTGAGTTACTAGTATACAAACGAGTGCTTAGTGACCTTTCAGGCAGACAGTTCATCAGTTTACAATAGGTCCACTCTTAGCATTAGTTATATATTCTGCACCTCCAATTCCTAGGATGCATTTTGATTGCAATATCATGGCAAATTAGTCCTTTTCCTTGCTTAATTGCTCAACGCTAATGGTTTCATAGCCTACTGCTTGCATTAGAAGAGGGAAAACTAGGCTTCTTTTTTTTTTAAAAAAAAAATAATAATAAGATAATACTTTTTGGTATGTTAATGTGCCTCTACCAGAGGTAACTCAAGCACCCACTGATTATTCATATTACCAAACAGATACAAATCGTCACGCACATTGCATTTGCCATTGAAACATGTAAATCCAACTGATAAAGTAATTGCCATTAATAAACTCAAGTATGATTTCAATAAGCACAGAAAGAGTTAGGAATTAGTTCAGTCCCAAAGTCCTCACCGATCTCAACACTCTTCGCCTGTTCTTTTCCGGCATACAGATCCTAACTGAAAGAGGGAAAGAAATGAAAAGCAATGAGATCACAAGGTCACCATTAGTTGTTTTTTAGTCTGTATCAGAAAATTAACTAAGTCTGTTTACCAGTCCGATTATATGAATGTTGTGATTAGATTAAAGAGGACTCACACGTAATGAAGAAAGATCAGAACTTTTCAACACCCTCAACCTTTTTACAGTCGAAACAAACATCCTGCAAGTGTCAGAACTCATGTCAATAGAAGTCCAGTTGACGGTTTCTCATCACTAAAATATGTACTATATTTCATTAGAGACAATTGAATCAATTATTTTTATTATTCTGTTGTTTTCATGGTTTACAGTCAAACTCGAGCTGAATTATCCCTGAACCACTGCTGACTATTTAAGGTGCCAACTAGGTTTTTGGATTCAGTACCATAATTTGGTATGAGCTAGAGAGTACTAGGATCTAATTGAAAAGTTCAGCAGTTTACTCTTTCCTTCTTTTGACCAGTTCAATTATGGGAGTTAGAGCATATAGTTTTGAGAGTAAACAAGTTTCAATTAAACAAAGATGCATCGAGCCAGGAGAATTAGGCGATAGTTTGTTCCGTAGGTTGTCAGTTCTAATATTCTAATGCCAGAGTGTAGTAGCACAAGCAAGTGGTCGATGGTAACAGTTAAAGAAACATTAAATATTACAAGAAGATCATTTTCTAGACCTTGTTGGCCATAGGCATGCATATACGATGACTTTCTAAGAGGGAACAAGCGGCGGTCAAGCCGAAAGTGCTGTCATGTTCATACTATGGCATTACTAAAAGACAGATGATGGCGTTAGGTAAGTTTAGAAAGAAAAAGATAAAAAGATAAAAAACAAGGCTTACTCCCATGGAACATCCCCAACAAGCATTCTATGACCATGATTGTCTTCATAAACCAAAGTGTAGACACCAGAGCCATCCATTAAACCTGTGAATGCTCTTTTTGCTTCCTCATCCTTCTGAATGGCATTTGCAGTGATATCCTTTTGAGCTGTGCATTAAGTAAAAGAAAATGGATAGGAAAATCAAGAACACCTTTTAGGGGGATATGAATAAAGGGCTTAGAAAACCGAAAAAAGATGAATTCTTCATCTATTATGTGAATTCCTAGCCAACTATGATAACTAAAGACAAGCAAAGATTAGCATGATTCTAGAACACAAAATTGTCTACCTAAAGTTCCAGTACCTTCAAAGAGGCCTAGAAAGAGATCTTCCACTGCATTAGAGAGCTTCTCATAGCTATCATAAGCTTTTAAATCAACTTTTCTCCCAATTGGGATACCATCCATGTTGATCTTCACAAGCAAACCCTTGTTGTTCTCAAGTTTCACTTCTTCCACTATACTCCTAGTCTCTGGCTCCACTGTTTGTTTGGCTGAATTAGTTGCTAGATTCTTTCTGAACGATCTGATGGGAGGCCAACCAACAACAGGAACAGCAGCAGCTCTGCATATTCCACATAAAATGAAGCGTGATGCAAAAGGTATTCCATTGGTTGCAGAAATAGCAAATACAGCAAATGAAGTGTGCATTTTTCAACTACACAATCTACCATCTCGTTAGTTTTTAGAATAGCATGAAAGACATGGGAATAATTTTGCATTGGCAGGAAAAACTTTTATAGGCTAGCATCTCTGGTTAATTAGTCACTTAAGCTTAGGCCGTTCTGATAATTTAGCTCATCTTCTATATTTATTTTCAGATTATACCAATAATTAGGAAGCCAAGAAAAGATATTCACTGGGACAAATGAAGTATTTCCAGTACCAAATGCAACTCCCTTGTGAGTCACATAAGAAGCATAAAGGTAGTTTTTACTTTTTAGTATCAATATAAAGGCAGGAATATAGTAAAGGAATGAACACATAGGCTAGTAATATAGCAATTAACACGAGTAAACAACCAAGTTAGCCATCTGAGCATTCAAATTGCTGTGAGCAGATAGTTAAAAAAGAAAGGTACTCTCAAAAATCAAAATGGGAAAAGACAATAATAAAGACATGGGTGGCCATCTTGGAAGAGATGGCATAGGCCACACAGCCACAATGGCATATAGGCAAATCATCATGACTAACCTCGTCTGGGAGCTGGTGCTGGGTCCAGCAATTCCATCTGCTTTCTTCTTCTCAAGGCTCTGTTGTTGTTCAAATTCCCCATTAGGCCAAGTGGTCTTGTATTCCTTTTCAGTTCCAGCTCGGCTCTGCAACTTGAAAAATCCAGTTTCCTGATGCTGAAAACCTAAGGAAAAACAAAATAAATAAATAGAAGGGTATGGTAAAGAAAAAAACCTGATAGAGAAAACACTTTTTTGGTACTAGAAATACCTTCATTTTTAGATTCAGCTGCTCCAAAGACCCTAATGGAGGAGGTCTTTGAAGCCTTGGAGATGAAACCAAGCGATAAAACAGAGGACTCTTCTTCTTCTAAGTCTCCTCCAGGGAGTCCAAGCCTCAGTTCCAATTTCATCTCTTCTGAGGCATCAAAACGCCCAAACGTTCTTCTTCTTCCTCCTCCTCCATCTTGCACCACTCTCGCATTTGGGATCAAATCTAGCAGCCGAGGACATGGATGTCCCCGGTTCTTAAAGTCTTCTCCTTCCATGTTCTTTTTCTCTTCAAGAGGATGAGCTAATGTTTCAACTTGCAAGTATTAAGGCCATTTGGATTAAACAAACAGCAACCTCCTTACTATTTCAACCCTCGAGCTGGTAGAAAGCGTCAAAACCAGTTTCTTTGACGAAGGAAAAAAAATTCCACAAACCAATTGATTAAAACTATTTCCACGCGTGCGAACCATTAGCTTGGCCACAAACCTTTACATTTTAAAAGACAAGAACAGTAAGCTTACTCGAACTGCCCGCACTTAAGTTGTCTTCCAACTCCTTGCACCGGAGCACTAACACACGATGACCTCAAAATGAGAACTTTGAGGAAAAATTAGGATGAAAACCAGTTAAATCCCGGAGTCAAGCTACAAAGGCGTGTTTTTATTCGTTTTCTTGCACGCTTGGGAGCCTCTCCTTTTTTTTTTTTTCCATCTCTCTCTTTGTTCCCTCTTCCTTGTGATAGAATTGGTGCTTAAAAAGGGTGCAGTAGCAGGGATTCCATGGCTGATAAAGTTCAGAGGGCCCAAGTAAGAGAACTTGGACTGATGGGGTCGACTCATGCAGCGTGCTGCTCTTATCTCTACCGCAGCACGCTTACCCAGGCAAGTCAACGATAGAGACATGAGTTCCTCCCTCTCTCCATTTGCTGTCCTATAATTTGGTTCGGTGAACCTAGTTAATAGAAAACATGACACTACTTTGATAGCCATGAGTAGACAGATATTCACTCGTTTGTGCAGTGTTTGATATCTTGAATTCTTTGCTAGATGTTCCCTTGTTTGTGCAGTGTTTGATATTCCAGCTCAACTCATTGTAACAGTGGTCCTGAATTCTTTGCTTAAAGGCCTTTTCTTTCTCTGAGACACGGCTCTGTAAGATATTTTGGGCTCAAGGTTATTGTCGCCTTTTTTTTAATAGTATATTGTGCACAATTCTGTGGCTTTTACACCTTACAAAGCAGCATGACTAATAATGTTAGCCAGTGGATTTAGTGGTCCTGTAAGAGCTTTGTTGCCCTGCTGGGACAAGTTGGTATCGATTGTTTCAAGAGTTTTCTTTTGATTATTTCTCAGGTCTAGATCAATAGTTTATACTGCATCGATGGTTTACCTCTCATCCTTTGGATTATGCATTGATTTACAGAATCTGCCACCATGTGCATACCAATACCCTAATGGCTATTTTGATTCTTACGAATGATTACAATTCCTATAGAGCATTAATTATTCTATTCCCAATTTCATAACTACTAAGTATTTGTTACTTTAATATCCAATAACATCTATTCTTTATTTATTCCTCTCTCCAATACATATATATTCTTTTCTATTTAATTCTTTTTATATATATATACACACACACACAAGCAAAGTACAATGGATAGTCAGTTTGAATTAATTCCAGGCCATTTGATCAGGCTAGATAGAGTAAGCAAGTTAGGTGTGTGAGACAAGTTAGCAATCTGAATGAGCTAATCAAGTCAGATGTTGGGTAGGTCACTTTAGTCAATGCAATTAAGCAAGCCAACTAGATGAACTAATCGAGAAAGGCGAGTTGACCTTGATGAGTCAGTCACACTTAGAATCTAGGAGGGTAGACCAATGGATGGGTTGGATTACCTTGTTGGATAAATTAATTTCACAAAATAAGTTAGATTATAATAGGCACTAAATAAGAATTAAATTTATTACATTCTGTTCCATAAGGCAACTATTTGAATTTGATTTGCCTCAATATATATACACATATACTGATATGTTTTACTCTCGGCCACCATTTTATATATGCGAATTTTCACACTTAAAATCCAACCATTTGCCATTAATTAGCTTGTGATGCTCGATGTATCGATTCGACCTTAATTTGTTACAGTGCACGAGCTCAAGTAGTGTTACAAGAAAACTAGTCATTTAGGCTCATGTCGTGACTTGTGGCTTTTCCCATTGAACGAGTTGAAAGTTTTATTTTCCATTTCTTCTTTTTGCTAGAACCTATCCGGTCTGGTTTATAAAAACGCTGGAGACAAGCTCAAGGTGAGAAAGACAACACAGTATATAAGGGCATGTAAGAAGTAGTAGTAGCAGTAGCAGCAGCAAGTGACCTCTATAGCATAGGAAAGAGGAGGAACATTGAAATGTATTGTAATTACCTCAAAACAGTTCGTAGTAGGCATGCTTATCAGTTCCGCAGTTCCGGTTCTGACCGGTTCCGAATCCGTCAACGTTAGAACCGATCCGATCCGAACCGGTTCCGGTTCCGAATCAGTTCCGAAACAGTTCTAGACCACCTTCCTCAAACTTGAGCTTCCAAATTCATCTAACGTGTTGGTAATTCTATTCTTTTTTCCTATCGCAAAATAATCTTGTAGAGATGTTAGCATGCTAAGAATTTCCACCTTTAAATTAGCAATCGAAACTAAATCCAAATCGGAATCAGAACCGATTCCGAAACAGTTCCGAACCGGTTGGAACCGAACCAAACCGAACTGGAATCGGAACGGTTCCGGTTCGGTTCCGGAACCACTTCATCCGAATCGGTTCCGGTTCCGAATTTAATGGATTGGTTCCGACTCGATTCCGGATTGATCGAATCCGTTAAGCATGCCTAGTTCATAGTAACTTGGGGATCTCAGACTCGATGCAGTCTTAATTCACAAGTCCAGTAAGATGGTGATATTGGGCATGTTTACTTTGCATCGTGTGTGTTTCCTCCCAAGGAAGAAAGAGGAAGAAAAGTAGAAGGGAGCTCACAACTGGCCTTGGCTAAGTAGAAGGAGATTCTGCCGGTTGGACTGGAAGGACATATATAGTCAGCTTTGTCGTCTGATTCTGGAATTCTGACGATAAAATTAAAAAGCTCAAGGAGTGAAAGGTCAAAGATGATCGATGAGAGTTTTCGAATAAGTCGTGAAATTGAGAGGTAAAATGAAATTTCCACTGATTTCTCAAGTCCACTGTCACCGATACCATCAGCTGTTTTGTTTTCCCAATGTTTAAAGCCATTGAGGGTCAAGTCAACATGCTATACACAAAGTCGACATCGTTTCTCACCTGCTATACTCGTATGATAAAGAGAATTATATATCTTTATTTCTATTCTTTTTGTCTTCCAGTAGCATTTAACGTCAGTCGAAGAGAAGATGATAGTAAACACGTTTAATCTTGATTTTAATGCCATTAGCGTGTAATCAACAAGATCAGGCATCAAAAAGTGTGAAAGATTATGTAGATTTCAGGAAACAAGCATAAAAAAAAAGGATGAACTAGAAAGAAAATACACTACCGTCTACCCAACCTGTTCATCAGGACCACTCGAGCACCCCCAGTAGTTCAATTACTTCTCCTTTCTTGAGCTTCGAATAGCCTCTAGCACCTCGAGCCTTGGCAAGATCCGATCCCTCAATTCTGCAACTTTTAGTGAATCCAGATCCTGAGAGACCTCTGTGCCAGCTGATTCCTCAATCGTTTTGGCAGTGCAGTGCATATAGAATCAGAAGTTTCGGGTTGGTCATTAGAAGAATTCTGATCCTTCATGACCAAGAAGATCGGTGAGCTCAGCCTGCGTTGCAACCTCTGATTCATCATCACCGGTCCTTTTTTGTTCTCCTTTTCTGCTAAAAAGAGAACTTATGTTTGTCAGACGACTCTGAGTCAATATCATCAGTGGCAAAAGGATTCAAATTCTCTAGTTGGTCAGCAGCAAGGTCTGCTTCTAGAGTATCCTTCTTCTGGTCCACTGAATGTTTCCTCAACAATTTCAGAAGGAAATCAAAAGTTCCTCACTCTCATAGTTGTGCTCGTACCTTTCCGAACAACTCTACGATTTCCATCTCTCTTTGTCCTCGAAGAGGAGCAGCTTGATGCCTGATGTTACCAGTTAGAGAAAGCAGTGAACTATCTTTTGAGGAAACATAATTCATCTCTTGTATGTAATCTGGCTGTTGGGGCTCTTGGCATTGCTCGCTTTTGCTTGCTGTCTCAAAAAATCAGGATTAATTCCTCTCGTAGCTATTAGAACCCGCATTGCACTTGAGAGATACCCTTATTGTGTCAAGTGAATTGGCATTTTGATACTGCAGAACTGCTTGTGGCAGCAAAATCGCTCCTCTGAATCAATCCTGCAAGCAATTCTTAACTTATTTAACGTCGAATGGTTTAAAAGCCATTCACTGAATGAATGGAAGTCCAAAACAACTATCTTTCAATGGAACAGGGATAGGAAAGAAGGTTTTGTACCATAATTCACCACTCCCTGACTCAAAAGCATTTCTATGTTTGCCTGAGATAACAAGCTAAGCCTCAACCCAATCCTGCCCTACCCACACTTATTGCCATAGTCAAGCTCCTCCTCCATTTATGATTTGAATTTCTCATTAGCCCTAGAGTCATTCATAGTTACAGACATGCAAGACCAATGGAAAGTCCACCATTATCAGGAATCCTTTCCCTTTAGATCCCTCACCAAGCTCAAAACTACGGTCGTTCCAACTTCATATATCATAATATATTTAGGTCACCAAAATCTTCCATCCTACTTATTTATTTCAAGCGAGGAAGTATAGAATTACAGAAATCAAGCTGCGAGCATTCAGTCTGTGTGTACATTTATATCAATAAGAATTAACGAACGCAATTGTAAGAAATTTTTCACATAAATTATCTGCACGCCACACTGAGAACCAGTTAGCGCAGACAAAACCGACCAGAAATGGATTCAAAAATTTTCTCGGCACTCGTAATCAGATGAATAAGAACTTCAACTAGAATTGCATTTCTTTTTTCTCGATTTAGATATCTAGAATAGTAGAATACTACGCCATCGAATAAAAGCCCAGACATACCTATGCCCGCCATCTCGCTCGTCAGCGGCACCGGCCGGGGCCGTCCCCCGCTTCCTCATCCGATCAAATCGAGATAGCACTCGAAGACAAAGGGAATGCTGCAATTGAGCACCCATAGTCTGGTGCGTAGGCCGAGAGCGCAAGTCCATCCGAATAGGAAGCGCCGGGAAGATGCCCCGGCGAGGCGACGCGAACGGCAGCGGAAGGGAGAGAGAAATAAGGAGGGTTCGGGGGACGGAGCCATCGCTTCTTTATAATTTCCATGGATCAAACCTATTGTTTCAAGTCTGATGGGCCCGGCCCGCCCGGCCCAGTAACAGATCGACAATGTTTCTCGGTAAAATCTAAGATTAATTTATAATTAATTTTAATTAATAAAGACTATAAAATCGGATAAAGCAATCGAATTTACTCATTACTGTCTCCACGGGTAAAGTTAGATGGCTAGCACAGCGTAGATATACAAAGAATGAGTATCGGTCAATCTCCGTCGAAGGCTGAGTGTCTGCCCTCTACTGTGTCAAGCTCCAATACGATCATAAAATGATCATAATTTACCTCCCTTCATACAGACATAGAGTCGATCCTGAGAGGTACTTAGAGTGAGCGATATCACCTTTTGCAAAGGATGAAAGAATTTACTCATTCCTTCGTCCCAAATATATACATCAAGCTAAAAATCTATGACAATTATTTATCATTGATGTGAATATAACTCAGCCTACGAACTCCACTAAGAAGTGAAGGGGCAAGACAGTTAGAGGCGGAGCGACTCGGAAAGTTAAGAAGAGGACCGAGTTGAGACAGAGCGACTTGAAGAATCAAGAAGAGGAGCAAGTCGAAAGTGAAAGGAGTTGGAATGAAGTGACTCGAAAATCCATAACTAGGCCGCCCTAAAGAGTGAGACGATTCAAGAACCAGAAGAAGTGATGAAACAGAGAACTCCAAGGCAAGAGCAAGCGTAGGGACTATAAAGGAGATTCTTTTTTATCGCTATCCCCTTTGGTCTCCTAATAACTTTGCCTCGCGATCATTCTCATATGTGGGATATAATATGTGGAGATTTTATGCAGTAATTATTCCCTAACAATTTAGCAAAGGGTTTTAGTGATGGAGACAGAGAATTTGAGAGATGCTATATATAAAGATAGATTGAGATAAAAAAAAAAAAGCAACTAACACTTTTTGCTAAGACAGACTTTCTATTTTTATTTTCTTCATCTTACTATCTAACGTAAGCTTTATTTTCTTCATCTTACTATCTAACGTAAGCATCCGAAGATCGTAGCGGGAACCGTGACAATTATTTAACTTGTATTAATTTTGACAGAATTATTATTACGATCAAGAAAGGAAGAAATCACGCGTGAGTAAATGACTTTTCCTTCCCCACAATAGTCAGAGAGCATTTTGTTTTTCATTTTTTTTCCCACATTAAAATGATTTTTTTGATATTTTCTAACCAAATAAGTCTCATTTTCTAAAAAAAAAAACATAGAAAATATCAATCAAACAACGTTTTTTCAATTTTTTTTTCAAAAAATGAAAATGACTTGTTTCTTTTCCTACCGCATTGAGAGGGCAACTCAGAAGAAGAGGACGAAGAGACTAATTGACTCTGTTGTCGGTCCAAGTCAATGCATATAATTAACGTCTCTTCGAGCTCAAACAAAAATCGAAGTGGAGATGGCTCAATTTTCTTTTCCAAAGATTCCTAAAGAAGCTCGGTGCCATTCTAAATTGGTTACCTAATTTCGAAACACAGTCCATTTCTGCCATCATTGCCTGCAACTTCGCCCGAAAATTCTCCCCTGCAATATCTTAACGCCGCTGTTCTGTCTGTCTGTTTGCATGCATCGCTCGAAAGTGATCGCCTCATTTACCTCCAATCATGGAAGATCAAATTAAAAAAAAAAAAAATTGATCTCGTATATTGCCTTCTAACAGTTACTTTTTCAGCTGAAAAAAAAAAAAAAAAAGGAAACAGAGAGAAAAGACAGTGGAGAGGTCAAAGGTGAGAGGCAGCTAGGTAAAGGCTAAAGCATTCCGTTCGCCCAAGAACTCTGCAAACTCAATTCAGACGAACTCGATCGACTGACCATGGTTAGTCGTTGCTTAGCTCACGTACAAGGCAGTATTTCTGATTATTGAACTCGGAGGTTCGGTTCTGAAGTCAAAATTTGTGCCATGGATGAGAGAGCGGAGGAGGGAATCTTATAGCTGTCTGCAATTTGTCCAATGAGTGGGGGACAGACTGCTAAATTTTTGTTGGCATCCTCGATTCTCCACTGATGCAGCAATCTTTTACTTTGCGATCACAATGTGTTATTCTCCACTCTGAGTCAACCTAAGAAAGCGGCAATTTTGGTGGAAGAAACAATACAATTGATGGCCTCTGAGATTCTTCTGTTCTTGAACAGAGAATAGTGAACATGAACAATGATGTTAAAGAGTTCATACAGATGAACACTGGATTTTGAATCGAGGTTTTGCTTGATGAGAAAAAGATAGTGAAACATTGCAGATATCGTTCGTGGTGGATTAAGGTTAGAGCTCAAATTGTACAATAGAGTTACCAAGGACATGAGCTCGAATCACTCAGGAAGAAGAGCCGGCGGCGGAGGCGGAAGACACTCTCGGGGAAGTCACCGGGAAGAGCGGCAGCAGCCTGGGCAGCTTCGTGTCCCGCGGCGCGGTCCGTGGCGAAGGGTGCAGGTAGAAACCCTTCTCGGCGATGGCCCTCTCCTCGGCCGACATCGCCGCCGCCGGAGGCGGATTGGGCGGCTGCGAGCGCTGGAAAGGATCCGGGTTCAGGGGGGTGACGGGGCTGAGGGTCAACGAGGGCAGGTCGAGGACGCTCGGCGAGAGGACCTCCGGCGGCTGCCTCCGCGGCGAGGCGCCCCCCAGGGGCGAACTAGGGTTCCAGCAGCTGGGAATCATGGGGCTGATCATCTTGAGATTCTTGAGGCTACCGCGGCGCTCGTAGAGCTTGAAGGCCGGCTTCTTTGGCCCGGTGGCCTTCGCAGCCTGCGAGATCCCGCTCTTGGCGGCCGGCGGAAGCGGCGGCGGGGCAGAGTGCTGCTTGGCGGCCGTGTCGGAGGTGCCGGTCAACATCTGAACGACCTGCTTGAAGGAGCCAGCGTCGGCCTGGATGAACGTAGTGGGGTAGGGACTAGCCGCGTCGACGGGCCTCGGCGTTGACTTAGGAGTGAGCGGCGGCGCCTGCACCGGCGATGCGCCCACTCCATTGCTGTTGCTGCTGCTGGAGGAGGAGGAATTTGGAGATTGGAGGCCTTTCTCCATTAAAAATCCAATTTTTATGCCCAAAGGACGAGAGCAAAAGGAAAGGAGAGACCTTGGCCTCTACTTCTCTTCTCTTCTCTTCAGATTCAGTTCTTCTTCTCCGTGGAGTTTGTGTGTGTGTGCAATAGGGAGAGAAATGAATTGTTTTGCTGTTGCTTTATGGAAGCAGCTCATGGTGGGGCAAGTCAAATTGGGCCATTTAGAAAAGGGATCACACAAGTTGACTCAGTTTGCACAATCCAACAACCAGCTTAATCTGTCAATATTTATTATTATTATTTTTTTTTACTTTCCTTTTTTTTTTCCTCGAACTTAAATTGTCACTTTAATCGGCAGAGAATTAGCTTTTTTTTTGGATATTTTTAAAATAATAGAGGGAAAAAGAGCACAAAAATTAAATAACATCTAAGAGGAATAATTAATTTTAAAAAAAAAAAGAAAGAAAGAAAGAAAATTGTGAGTTGTGATGAAGCGGTCAGACATGGTAGCGGAAATCACAAGAAATTTGTACAGGGACTAATTAGAAAAATCCATTTCATGTACAAGGTGGTGGTCCACTTTTTGCCCCCCAAATTTGACCCGTGTTGATGCAAACCCTCTAGTAAATGTTATCTTCCCATTTAAATAATAATAATAATAATAAATTTTATCTCAATAGATAAAATCGACTATATAAATCCTTTTACGTCATTGACCTTTATCCCCTACTATATCATCATCTATATTTAAATAAATTTTATTTTATTTTATTGTTGCCAACTAAATCTTTTTTGGTCTTCTTCCTCCTCGTCCAATGTGTATATTTATCAGCGTTTCATATTGCCTAATTGGAACATTTATTGATCGTCTAAATACATATCTGTACCACCTTAAACGTATCTCTCGTAGCTTTCCTTCAATAGATACGACATCGATTTTTTCTCTAACATTCTCATTTCTTATTTTGTCCATCCTCATATATCTGCACATTCATTTTAACATCCTCATCTTTTGTTCATATGCTGGAGTCATAATTCAATATTCAACGTCATATAAAATAACAGATTTAATCGTCATTTTATAAAATTTCTCTTTAAATTGATGAATAATAATAATAAATAAATAAATAAAATAAATAAATGCTGGCCAATAAATAATCCAAAGAGTATGTGCAAGTCATTTTCTCTAACAATATAAGCCGCTTCAATTGTTGATCCATCTCTCGTCCTCTTCCTTCTTTCATCGCCCGCCCCCGTAGAGAAAGATCAAGTAGAAAAGTAAGCACCACAACAAAAAGAAGAATATTTTATCATTTTACACCGAACAAATGACAATTTACAATCAAATTAATACAAATAAAATACAGGGGATAAAAATAAAAAAATAAATAAAAATCAAATCCGTTTGCATTATCCTGCCACCTCAATTTGGTAGATCAAGAACATATTTTTAGTAATCTATCTGTGTATTTTTGTATTTATTTATTTTTTGGTTTGTTTATCAAATGAGAAGCATATTTGATACCTAATCATCAATTAATGCACTGCCAAATCCAACCCGACCCGACCAACTCGAAGCAGGTACTACTGAACATTTTGGCTCGACCGGGGTTAGCTAAGAGTCTAATGAATAGTCATCGATTGTTCTTGAAATAACAATCAATTTTCACAGTTAACATGTGTGAAAGATTATTCAACCCAAGCATTGACTAACAAACTCAACTAATAGGTTGTTTTGCTTCAGTTGATATAGACATCAAGCTTTAGGTATTTCAGTTCTAACAATAAGAAGCAATTTCAAATAAATAAATTATTTAAAATGGAAACAAAAGTTATAGTCATGTGTGATCATCTTGTCGTGATGCTATTAAGCTAAAAGAAGAATTACATATTCAAATACAACAAATATAAATTGTATAGGTAGAAAAAGCTAAAGAAAATTTAAAGCAGTGATGTAATTTACATAAAGATTGATGGAACTGTAAAATACACAAAGTTGATTCATTTTCTATTGATATAGTCGTAGGAATATATCAATAGAAAACAAGGGGGGAAATGAAAGAGAAAGTCAACTCCTTTTCCACTCATCAAGAAATATTTGTGATGGAACCTTGCTGAAAAGAAAAAAAAAAAAATCATAGACAGAGCTTCCATTCTTTATTTTCTTTACTTTTATAATTTTGTGGATGGTGAATAAATTAAAATCGAGTGCAGTTATGCACCTTCACTTCCAAAATATGAATAAATATTGGAAGGAAAAGATTCAGAAAGTGAACTATAATAATATATTTCCTCTCTTTAAAAATAAATAAAAAACACTTCAGTTGCAGTTACCTCATCAATCATCCATTACCGAAGGCAACTGGAAGTGGAGAATGAGGTTCTCTCCATTTTGAAAGTTGATGCTCATAATAACAAACAAATTCAACCTACATGACAAAGACATAAGTCAGATTATAGAAAAACATGTTACATGAGAGAAAATATTAGTGGTAGTTATGCCCTACAACATTATGACCAACCATAAATCTTTAAATAAACATAGAAAGAGAACAAATAAGTGGCATGAAATTCTAGATGATGTAGATGGCAAAGATATACTGATATAACACTTGGAATTCGGGTTTGAGCGTGTGTTTACACCTTGTCCACTTGAATATACACAATATTTATGATAACCGAGATATCATTGTAGGAAACAAAGACACAAGGAATGATATTGCAACTTGTGATAATAATATGACAATTGCCATATATAATTATTATTTTTATTATATTGTAATTCTTAAAAGATCTTTGACACATACCTAAAAGTGATGCAATGCAGTTATTATTTATAGGAAAGTAGAACTAATATATATATAGAGAGAGAGAGATATAACTCACTTTAATTTTGTGTCTATAATACATTTATTATTATGCTTATATGGATGGATGAAAGCTATTTTAATAACTTGTATCATACAGAGTTACTTGTTTTTAAGTTTTGGGTCATTTATTTTGTCAGAAAAACAGCAAGTATCTAACAAAATACTGATAGAACACATGAAAATTTCTTTGGTTTGGGCATCTGTCAACACCTTGTCCACTTGAATACACACAATGTTGATGATGACCGAGATATTATTGTAGGAAACGAAGACACCAGACATGAAATTACAACTTGTGACAATACTATGACAATTACAAATACCAAGCTCAATATTAGAGGTCGTTTATGCAATCATAAATAGAGGATTCAGTAATCTGAGGGCAAAAGCAGTATTACATGATATAAATGTAAACACATACCAACTTTTGGTCACTTCATAATCAATATCTTAATGGTAATTTCCTTTCAGTGACTGGATGTGACAAGATCCCCTGGTTGCATTCAAACTCCATAAACAGATTATAGAAACATATAATGTGCTGTTCAGATGAAAAACAGAAGTTGCATAATTTATAGGGCAGAGATCTTGGCTAGGCTACCAAAATCAACACCCACTCATTCTGTTCAAACTAACTGATGGAGTATACATCCACTTGGTATCATAAACATAGAGAGAGATCGGTTTCAAGTTCCACATGGTGTTGGGATTGAGATATCAGAATGGACAACTGCTGCTTCTCTAGCCATATCTGTGGAATTTCTGGTTGAAAATCAAACACAGGTCAATTGATGTTGAAATTTCAATGCAATTCTCAGCATCCACGACTGTTATAGATCCTGTCCAAGAATTAATGATCCAGCTGCCGGACAACACATCCTGAAGCTCACAGAGGATTATTGGAGCACACTACTGGACTGAACTGCACTGTCGATCCTGAGCTCTGAGGTGATCATGAATTTCACATCCCACTGATCCCAGTTCCACCCATACTGATGAAATTTGAAGAAGTACTTGAACAGACTGTTTTTTCCACACCTCTGACAATCAGGAACTTCAAATTTTCACGAGGGAGCTACAAGTGGCACAATCCACTGTTTCAGTGATCTCCATAGAGGATGCTGCAACCAAAACTAAAAGTTACCTGTTTAATTAGTATGCTAACAAAGAGACCTCACAAGTCATTACGCATTCATGTTGTTTAGCAGCATGGTTCCTTTTTTAATTATGTTCCTCATTGCAGTAATATTTTTCTGTAACATTCCTATACTACCAGTTCCTGGGTCAGACTTATGCTTGAAATGCCAGATCCACGTAGTAAGATATTTAACTCAAGCACCATGGCAGTTCTATCCTATAGATGGATGTCAACTGCAAAGACTGCCTAAATTATTGAAATCAGTACATAACAATTGAAAGGTTGTATGTACAAGGTATTATGTGACATATCCATCTAAAGATGCAGTAAAGACAAAAACTGATCAGAAAGAACAATAGGGCATAGCTCACGGAGACTAATGATGCTCAAGCTAAGAGAGCATTAGTTCTAATAATGGTTCCATACCACTCAGTATTCATTTCCAAGTTTGATAATGTATCACTAATTTAAACAACAATTTGACAGCATCTCAAGAAGAGAGCGAACATAAAGATAATTGCTGGGGCCACAAGCTGAAATTTGCATTCTATCAAGCTAAGAATAACTATGGTTTCTCGAGTGAACAGAAGACTTTTGCAATACAAAAGGTAGCATATTTTACCCACCATTTTTCCCAGTTATCAAGGGCAGCACAATTTAAGCTATCTTGTTGACACAATATCATTCAGTAGTTGAGTTAACAACTGGTTCTTTTGCATCAGTAGGTGTCAATAATAAAATCAGTTACATCAACAGCTTTATTCTTAGATATTGATGGCACATAGTTGGCATTTCTTCAATTTTCCAGTTACTGAAGGTCACAATAGGAACAAGTCAAGCACCCCTTTAAAAGATGTAATGGACAGTAGTTGTAAATACTAAATACAACATTTTTGTAAAAGCTTTTGGGAATTATTTTAGATGGACAGTAGATGCATTAGAGAAAGCAGAAAACATAGCATTAAGAGGGAACATTTTTCCACCTTATTTAGGTAATCAACATCTTGCACAGAAGAAATATATGATACAAGCATCAAAATACTAGTTGAATTTTGGGGACAGTAAAACTTGCAAAAATCTATTTCCCTGAAATTTTCTTCAACTTCAGTGCCATCAGTGAAGGCAACCTCTACACAAAAAGAAACTGAAAACGACATTTAACGTAAACAATTTTGCCTTTCATCTAATTGCAACAGAGTAGAATGGCATAAAAAAAGACCACCTCCGGTAGTAACTTGAGGCCTCCCAATTCCTTGATCTCTAGCAAGGAATTTCCTTGAACATTGATGTCAAACTTGTCTAGTATTGAACAAATATGTCTCAATAGAATTGTTTGGTGTAGATCAAACTACAATGATGCTCTAATGGCATTTTGGATTTCCTGATATTGTGGCACCAGAAGTTTTTTCAACTGATTTTCTAATTTAAACTATAGAATTTCTGAACAATCATATCATCCAGCAATCAATCTATCAATCTGCCGGATGTCCAAATTTCAAACTCAAAATACCTTTCAGTTTACTACACAGCCACTGGCTACATGTGAGATTCAAACCAGTCGAGAATATCACCTATAGGCAAGCTGGTCATCTCATGGTATGCAAACGCAAGATTTAACTCCTCTTCGATGTGACCAAGCCATTCATACTTCTCCATTGAAGGATCCTTTTCCTTAAGAGCTTGCTTCCACTGAGTTGCTCGTCCATCGTTCTTTAAATATCCCCTCTCATCAATGAAACCCTTCTCCTGAAACAACTCAAATAGACTGGCAGACACTGGCTCATCCAAACCAGGGATTCTTTCTGTCAAAAGCGTACGAGTCAATGGGAACTCCAGACACCTGACCTCCTTAACAGAAACACCCTTCTTCTTTAACGCAACCATGTTCTTCTCTATCAGCCTCTTTACGCGCAGGTCTTTAGGCATATGGACAAAGAGAGTGGGAGGATACCCAATTGGAACACCCATAGAACCAAACACCCCAGCTGAAATCATGAGCGCTATGCTGCTAAAATTCACCTCCTTTGCCAGCGCAGAAACAAAATAACCACCAGATGAAGCTCCCAGAGCTGTGACAGGAAGCTTTTGGAGCTCGTGTTTCTCAATCCACCATTGTAGTATCCCTTTAACAATACCAGCATCCTTCTCAATAGACCAGCATCTGCCGATGCTGGAAACAGCGATGACAGCGAACATGCGACGTAGAGTATTGAGGACAATCAGCCTGTCTTCTGGAAGACCGACGCAGTGCGGGCAAAGAGCGGATTGATCCCAGAAATTGGCAGCTCGGCAGCTGCAGCCATGAGCTATGAAGACGATGGCCTTGGGGGACTCAGGAATTTGCCATATGACTTCGGTCCTGTTAATGAATTCCGCGGTAGGTTGGGATCGAACAGATGCAACAACAACAACATGATTCCTTTCACTCTTCGTATCAGATTGGGCCAGTGATCCAGCCGAATCTTTAGAATTCATTGTGGCGGCGAGAATAATCATTCCGGCGAGAAGAAGAGCCAGCAATGCGACAGCAACCGCCCCGCCGCTCCGCTGAGCGCTCAGTGGCTTCTTCGCTCTCTGCGCGCGAATCGAGAGAGGCGGCATGATCTAGGCCAAGATCGAAGCTTTGCGTCTGGAAAGGAATCTACACGCCAGACGAAAAGTCTGACTACCACTGAACTGAATCATCCAAAAAGCATCTCGCAAAGAAGATTCGACGAACTGTTGAAGATGAAGCAGGCGATGTGAAGAAGGTGAAAAAAAAAAAAAAAAAAAAAATCTGCAGATCGATCGAGATCGAGATCGAGATCGAGATTGAAATTGATTGTTCAAATTCTTTCGAAATAAAACTCTACTACTTATTGGGCTCTGAAGTGGGGGATACGGCCCAAAATCCTTATATGGGCTGGACGGGACTTATGTGAAAACCCACAGCAATATTAGAAGTAATTTACATTTTAGCCCTTGCAATTTGAATTTTAAATAATATCTTTAATATGTATTATTTGGAAAATTGCATTGGTTTACCCTAATTCTTAGGTTTCTACGTTAACAAAATAAATATTCACAAATTTTTGAAACTTTATTCCACTTAGTTCTCGAATGACACGTCACACACAACGAGATGTGACGTTTCAAACGAAAGAAAGACAATGACAAACTCTTCTAATCTCACTCAACTCAACTAAGGTTAAGTTTAGTTTGGTGCTTTTATAATATAATCAAGATTGTATTATAAGAATAATGTATTATAAGATGAATTAATTTATTTATATATTTTTAAAATTATAATATGATATAATTTATATTATAAAAAAATAACGATTTTTAAAAAATAAAGTTATATAACCATATTATATTACAAGGTTAAAAATTTAAATATCAAATATATTCGTATCTTAGCTCTAGTTCTTTCGATCAAATCAGCGATCGATGATCGATGTTTGGTCATTAGAGTCGTCAAGTTCGATTAGGGCCGTCAGGTTGGCCCGCCCCGCTAAATAATTTAGACAGATTGGATTGAAATTTTATCACCCCACCATTTTGACGGACCTAAACGAATCGACCCGCACAGGTTGCAGGTCTAGACGGATTGGCCCACGGCGAGTTGGGTTGGCTCGCGGGTTGAGAAATGATAAAAAAGTAAAAACTTGTGAAAAAAAAAATTATTTAAACTTTTTAACCAATATTATAATACTAACAAAGCAATTTCTTCATAATCACAATCATCTTCTATCACACATACACGTCGATAAAATGTAAGAGATATTAGAGAAAATAATAAAGAATATTTGATTTAAGTACTCTAATAAATTTTTTTTGATATACCCTAATTAGTTTATAATTATTTTATCATTACTATTTCAATTAATATAAGAAATGATGACGTATCAAAATTAATCAATTATAAGTGTTGAAAAATCTCAATTAGATCTCTATTTAGAATAGTCAAAATTTGAATTTACGTATTATCAAGATTTGAATATTTTAAAGTATTAAAAGAATAAAAAATATTTGTATCTACTATCTAATATTGTCGATCAATAATTAGATCTCAATTATAATATTTTAGTTGCTTAAATGCATGCATTCTTATCGTGATATTCTATCCACCTTATCGATTATTGCCTTAAGCCCTCAACGCCTCAATAATTTTGAATTTTTTTTCCTAGCTCGTGGGTTGACCCGCCTAATCCGTAGCTCGCCTTGGGTTGGGTTGGAGATTTCTTAATTCGCCACAATAACGGTCGCCCCACCCATCCCCGCAAAGTGTTGAATTTACGACGGATTGCCCTCCCCCCATGGGTCAGCTCGTTTGATAGCTCTATTGGTCATCGACGGCTGACTACCGACTGGTGATGGCCATCGACCGTCGATGATCGACCGTCGATGGTCGACGACTGACTATTGATGGCTATCGATCGACTGTCGATAATTGTCGACGACCATCGATCAATTGTCGACTTGCGATCGACAATCGCACAATTGACGATTAACGATCGACGATCGTCGACGGTCGATATTGACGATCGACGACATCGACGATCGGACACTCACAATAACGTTGGGGGGCGTAGACAACCGATTAAGATTTTGATTATATTCGAAAAAAATTTAAATTTAGTTATATGAATGTTTTTATTATTTTATAATAATATAAATTATATTCCTCGTAAAAAAAATAATAAACACTAAATAAAAAAATATAATGAAAGATTACGTACATGAGTATATCAAATATAATAATATAATATAAATTATATTATAAATTTAATTACATTATTCCGCATCAAACACAGTAGTAATGCGATCAACAACTTATTCCACTAAAACTTTTTTTCTTTACTTTAAGGAACAAAAAAGAATGCAATATAATAAATTTATCTTCTATCATTTTTATGATATTATTATTATTATTATTATTATTATTATTGTGTGAAATTTAGCTTTCCTCTTTAGCTTGGCATCTTGAAAGAATCTATCTTTTTCTCTATTAAATGGCATTGTCTCTCCTTTTAAGTCACAACAACATGCTTTGCCCTTTACATCTAAAATTGGATCTCAATTATTTTATTTATAGCAAAATGAAAAGCATCTAGCTAATATTTCATTGTTGAGGTTGACATTCTAACTAATATTTCACCCTAAAAAAATACATTTATAGAGAATGAATTTTAAAATCGATTCATCATCTACGAAATCAAAAACATCGCAATATATATATATATATATATATATTTGTGTTATCATAATTCCAATTCATTAGATACACTGACATACTTATCAAAATATCCATTTGACGAGGTCTTTTATGTAAGAAACAGCTGCCATCTTGTCTCCGCGTTTCTTCGCATGTAAGAAAACTTTTGGCCTATTTGCCAAACAGACCCTTACCATTATTAATTTATCACATTACGTCTTTTTGTTCAAATTCGCGCTTTAGTCCTAGTTTGATTCCAAAATTACTTTAAAAAATGTATTAATAAATTCACAACGCATTATTGTAACTCATCCTCCATTGTAATGTGACAATTTAAATATTATTTTTATTCAGAAGCGTATTTTTTTTCAGATTACTAGAAATCGCAGGGGCTTGCGAGAAAAATTGTGAAGAAATTGGTTGGATGAGAGAGTGAAATGTGTCATTTTCAATCAATCAATTTCCAGGGTAAAATTAAAATTATAAAGTATTTGTGTCGGTCGTCGTCGATTTCGTAAAGTGACGAGGGGTAAAACGGGAAACTACCCTCCTTCCCTTTCACCTCCCCTCTGTGTGCGTGCGTCGCATAAACTTCGTCGTGCGGCTTCGAACTCGAACGCGACAATTTGCCTTTTTATTCTTCCCCCCATCGTCTTTCTCCTCCTGCTCCACTCTTTTCCTTCTTCTTCCTCCTAACCAACGTAGATCTCTCAAGGTGTTCGACGAAATGACGCAGAGAACAACCGCTCTGAGGACGATCAATTACTGCCCCCTCTGCTTCCTCCTCCGGCAGTGAGACGACGGAAGGGAAGTGCTCATGCAGTACTGTCCGCCGCTCGCTGAGGGGGGAGACCGATGCCAATCATGAAGCTTGTGAAAACACCGCCGGTTCGGCGGATCCCTCACCGCTTGGCCGTACCCGCCGTCCTCCTCGCCGCCCTCTTCCTCCCCTTCGTCTTCATCCGTGCCGCCTTCCTCGCGCTCGACGCACGCGCCTCCTCCATCAGTAATTTTTCTCCACCCTCTTGTTCTTTCACTGGAAAGCATTTCAGGTGCTCGACACGTTGACCATGAGGAGTAAATGGATGCAGGTTGCTTTGGGTGGAGGATTGCTCCTCGATTACTACTCGATTCGCCTCAGGTGTGACATTCCTGTGCTCACTCTCTTTTCCACTCTGTTTCCAGTTACTGTACTCGAGTCGGTTGTGCTTGCTTACACCGTTGCCCTGAGGCGGCCCTGGGCAGATTAGTCAATTCAATTTACTACATCTCGTTCAGGCTTTGACAACAAAATTATCGTAATTGCAAATCGTTCACGTGGATATCTTTGGATCTATTGGAATCCAGCTCTGCTGCTATCACGCGGTTTCTAATGAGATCAAAATATATATATATATTTTTTACTTTTGCGCCTACTTTTTTGTTTTCTTTAATTAATGCAGGGGTTTAATTATGGTGTCATAATGATGTAATATGGGTGCAAAATTCCACAATGCATGTGCACTCTGATAGATTTCCTTCCTCCTTTTCTTCTGTTTCTTTATCTTGTGATTGTGGAGTTTACATTATCAGATTGAAGAACTTCTACACGAATAAAAATTCCGGTGCATATTTGAATATTGTTCTCTCGTTTATGCTGATGGGATGATAAATCTATTGTCTTTTACAATCTATATCTCATGCTGCAAAAAATGTTGTAGAGACGAAAGTATTTGTAGGATAATTGTTGGCCAGTTAAGATTTTCCTTTTTTGCTTTTGACCTTTTTCCTCTCTTAATCTTACGGCTTTAAGAAGGACACACTTTTTGACTTGGCTGATATTGTATCCAGGATTTCGGGAAGGAATTAAGCAGAGTTTATTTGGAAAATGGAGGGCAGGAGCTAGATCCGAAGTTGGTTGATGTTGCACCGGACTCTGTGGAGGATCTGATATCTGAAATGAGCTCTCCCTCTTTCTATCAACACCTTGACCTGAGGTCATTCTTGTTGAAGACCAAGGCGATGGTATGTCCTTTTACTAGGATGTACCTTGCTGAATATGATAGTTTTGGAATTGAATATGAATGTTACAGGCTAATATTGAGGTGGAGAGTTTACCCAAGAAAAATATTAAATAGAAACTGCCAAGAATTGTTCCCAAGTTGTTCGTGCATGGGGACCCTGTATATGACACTTATCCTTGATGATAGGTCATATTAAAGTTGTGGAAAACTTTTCCCGATACCTCCAAGACTAGCAGAGATGAGTTGTACTGGAGAATACCTCACTTCCACTTAAATTTTTTTTTTTCCATATTAACTGGATTTCAACACAATCCAATTTCTCAGTTACAAGGACTACTTGTAGTTGTCATTCACGGGTAATCTAACTTATTTAGCGCTTAGCTCCACCTAAACTGAGACATATGACTAGGATTGCCTCACATACAAGTGAATGACAAATTCAATCATGTGGTTTCTAATGAGGCATTAGTTTGAGACAAAATAGTAAACTTTTTTGACTTATAATTAAGTCACCACTATACTCCCTTGGAGGACGCTCTATAATTGAGGACCTTAACCTTTCCTTTGAGGGAGCAATGGGATTAAGCTTCACCTTGACGAATTTGGGCTTCAAACCAGGCAGACTCTGTACTGATGACTTTATCAAACAGATTGAAGGAATTTGATCTGTGACTTTGTCATGGAAAAATAAGGGCTCTTTTTTTCCCATCTCAATCAGTTCCTTTTGAAATTTAGTTTTAAACAAAAATATGGCATATATTGTCTGGATGAATGATAACCATTTGTTTGGTCATTGGCCTTTTTGAATGTGACATGTTGCCAACCATGTGGACTTTGCACCTCCTACTGATATGCTCCACAAGATGCTGGTTGGCTATCAGGATGATTGTGGTACACGAGGGCCATAGTAAAATTGTATCTATTGAGCAGATACCTATTCATTTATGTACACATATATTATCCATATGCAGCTCTACCACAGATTGACCAATAGGACTCAGTTTACTTTGTTAATTATCTTAGACTTGTGTCGTAAGCTCGTACTCTTCATTAGCCAATTAAGAGAGAAGAGAAGGGGAATCCAATTGACTACATACTTACCATGTCAGATGCTTGCAAGAATATGATTGGAATTTATTGTTTGAGAATGGAATTTAATAAATTTTTGTTGATTTTTTCTTGTTTGTAAATTTTAGCCGATCTCATCTAGTGGGATAAAACTTGGTTATTGTTGTTTTCTTGTTTGTAAATCTATTACTAAATGACGATTATATTCCAAGAATATGATTTCTGATGTATTAATACATTATTACTAAATCGTTCAGTGACTAGTTATGCAGTTGGTTCTTTCTTTGTTTTTCTTTTGCCATAGATTTTTGCTATTTTACTAGTTGTGCTAAAGAGTCGTTCACTTCCTTCCTAGCATAAATTGACTGGTTATTTTCCTTGATGCTATCATGAAACTCAGACCTATCTATCTTAACGATATTTGATCAGCTACTGAAGATGGATCAGAAAGTTCAGTCTTCCAGGCTTCAAGTGATAATCTTCCAGCACTTGGCTTCCATTGGGCTTCCAAAGAGCATCCATTGCCTTACCTTGAGGTTGGCAGATCAGTACCTTATAAATGCTGTCGCTCGATCTTCTCTGCCACCACCTGAATATGCCTCACGGCTGACAAATAACTCATATCATCACATTGTGCTAATAACCGACAATGTGGTTGCTGCTTCTGTCGTGGTCTCATCCACCATATCTAGTTGCTCTGATCCCGAGAAACTAGTGTTCCACATTGTCACTGACAGGAAAACTTGTAACTCGATGCATGCCTGGTTTGCTCTCCACTCTTTCGTCCCTGCAGTGGTGGAGGTAAGGGGACTTCACCAGTTCGACTTTCCTCCAGATGCGAATGCTGTGATTATGAACACTGTAGAGGAACTCCGTCAGAGCTTATCTGCTTATCGCCACTATAGGGGAGCAGATACAGAATACAGAAGACTTCTAGATCTCAGACCGAACATGTTTTCGCTGTTGAACTATATGAGGATGCATCTTCCAGAGGTAAGCCACATCTCAATTGCATAACTGCGAAGTGCAAAGTTGTGAAGTTTGAAATGATAATTCCGTGACAGCTCTTTCCGAAGTTGGAGAAGTTGATTTTTCTCGACGACGATGTGGTGGTTCAGAGAGACTTAACGCCCCTCTGGCACTTAGAACTGCAAGGACTTATCATGGGCGCAGTTAGTTTACAAGACTCCGATGAAGTTCTCGACGCCGGATTTTGCCTCGGGAAGACACTCGGCGACTACCTTAATTTCTCGAATTCAATGCTTTCGTCCCCGCAACTTGGCCTGCAGCGCGATAGCTGTGCGTGGTTGGAGGGCTTGAACATATTTGATCTGCAAGCATGGAGAAAGAAGAACATCATCACCCGTGTTTATCAGCACTGGCTTAAATTGGCAAGTGTTCTTCAGATCAAGATCTTTCAACCATTGCATTTACAAGTTACCAAGCTACTACTGATGATTTCGTCTAACCAGTCTTCATTACCTTGATCAGAATCGCGAGTCTGGATTCACGCTATGGCCCATGGGGCCATTGCCACCGGCTTTGATAGCATTCGACAAACAACATCTACCTTTGGAACGCTCATGGCTGTTGACAGGACTAGGTCGGCAAATGCCTGACCCCGATCGACTCAAATCTGCTGCGGTTATTCATTTCAGTGGACCAGGGAAGCCATGGCTCCAAACTGGACATGCCGAACTACAGAGGATTTGGCGAAGCCACTTAAACCATTCCGACGAGCTGATAAGCAGCTGTATGGTCTTGGAGGAATGACGCGTTGAGAGCCATTAATCAGTCGATCCAGTTTCATAGCTCAGCAAGCAAAATGTATAGAAAATACTACATTCTTATTGTTTTTGGTATGCAGAGGATCAGGAAGGTAGAGCAGAGAGAAGAAGGTCTAGCCTTCAGTCTCTGCCCTATCTGTAACTATCTCTGCTTGCTCGTTTCAGCTAAAGTCTGCACATAAGGAGGCAGAATTTTTTTTTTTTTATCTCTTGTTAATGACGAACAAATTAGCCTCTTTATTAATCATCTAATTCAGTTTCTATTTCAGTTGAATTCTTTCATTTTTCATTTGAGAGGTCCCCAGTGACAGCGTAATTTTGTGAATTATTAGATACTCAAAAGGGCTCGCTCTCTCTGGTTTTGTTAGTTTTTTTTGAAGCTCTTCGGTTAATCCAATTGATAAATACAAAAAGATAATTTTTAAATGAATAGAAATTAATTTGTGAAGAAATCACGATCCATTGACCTTCTTTTTTGTGGTTGCCATCTAAATTTTAATTTATTTTCTTATTTTCTTCATCGAGGGAGCAGTCGAACGAAGAGGAAGTTGATGTGAAGGTTTATTATTTTTTTTTAAGTTAGTTTTTGAATTATTTTTTTTATGAATTTTCAGAATTAAATGTGATAGAATCTAAACTAAATCAAATGAGCTAAACCCAGTAAAAATAAACACGTGGCGCGCGAGGGAGGAAGCCGCCCAGTAAATTGCATTGCACTCGGACAGAGCACGTGGACACGTGGCGAGCAAGGGAAGAAGCCAGAGGACATCATGGTGGGGCCCAGAGGCCGTAGAGGTTGACCGCTTGCTTCCAGGCTCCAGCTGGCACGAGGCAAATTCCACTGGATGTTCCGACGGACCGTACAATGCTACCGTCCTCCTCCCTCCTGATCTTTCCGCCACCCTCCTTTTTTTTTTTTTTTTTTTTTTCCTTTTTCTTCGTGAAAGAATTTTCTGTTCGTAAATAAATATAAAATATTAGTTACCGATAAGGTCTACCCGGCAAAATAATAAATTTTTTTTAAAAAAAGGAAATTACACAGCAGTCAGCAGCTCAATCTTTACTTGTTTCTTCGTCCATTCAACGCTGCATGCTGTGTTGTTCTACCAATTATTAATAATAAATTTGTGAACCAACTAAATTTTTTTTCTCACCCAAATCGCCTCTCTTCCTCCCTTCTCATCCGATCTGTGGCTTTCCATCGTGGCGCTTGAATTTTGATTCCTTCTGGTCTATTCTAGGGTTTCGCTTGTGATCGGAGCAGGATGATGTCCAGATCGTACTCCAATCTGCTCGATCTGGCGTCGGGGAACTTTGCGGGTCTGAGTCTGGGTGGCGGCGGCGGCGGCGGAGGGTTGCGGCGGATGCCGCGGGTGATGACGGTGCCGGGGACGCTGGCGGAGCTGCAGGAGGAGGAGAGGGCGAGCAGCGTGGCGTCAGACGCGCAGTCGTCACCGGCGCAGGAGCGCATCATCATCGTGGCGAACCAGCTGCCGGTGCGCGCCCGCCGCCGGCCGGAGGGACGGGGGTGGAGCTTCTCGTGGGACGAGGATTCGTTGCTACTCCAGTTGAAAGATGGCCTCCCAGAGGACATGGAGGTGCTCTACGTCGGTTCCCTCCTCGTCGACGTCGAGGCCCACGAACAGGACGACGTCGCGCAGACGCTGCTCGAGCGGTTTAAGTGTGTGCCGACCTTCCTCCCCCCGGATCTCCATGACCGCTTCTACCATGGATTCTGCAAGCGCCGCCTTTGGCAGCTGTTTCACTACATGCTTCTCTTCTCCTCCTCCTCCTCCTCCTCCACCGGCGACGGTCGCTACGACCGCAGCTTGTGGGAGGCCTACGTCCTTGCCAACAAGCTCTTCTCCGAGAGGGTGATCGAGGTGATCAACCCGGAGGAAGACTACGTGTGGATCCACGACTACCACCTTATGGCCCTCCCCACCTTCCTACGCCGCCACTTCAACCGCCTCCGAATGGGATTCTTCCTCCACGTACCTTTCCCCTCCTCAGAGATCTACCGCACTTTTCCATTCCGTGAAGAGATTCTAAAAGCCCTCCTCAACTGCGACATTATCGGCTTCCACACCTTCGATTATGCCCGCCACTTCCTCTCCTGCTGCAGCCGCATACTCGGCATCGAGTACCAATCCAAGCGCGGCTACATCGGCCTCGACTACTTTGGCCGCACCATCGGGATCAAGATAATGCCTGTTGGCATCCACATGGGCCAGCTACAGTCCTTGCTCCATCTCCCCGACAAGGAGTGGCGGGTCGACGAGCTCCGCCAGCAGTTTGACGGAAAGACCGTGCTCCTTGGCGTCGATGACATGGACATCTTCAAAGGAATCAATCTCAAGCTGCTAGCTTTTGAACACATGCTTAAGATTCACCACAAGTGGCAGGGGAGAGCTGTTCTTGTTCAGATTGCCAATCCAGCCAGGGCGCAAGAAAAGGATCTGAAGGAAATACAAAATGAGATCGAGGAGAGCTGCCAAAGGATCAACAGGACCTTCGGGCACGAAGGGTACATCCCAGTGGTTCTAATTGAGCGCTCCATGTCTGCTGTTGAGAAGATCGCTTACTATAGTATTGCAGAATGTGTGGTGGTCACTGCAGTTAGGGATGGAATGAACCTAACGCCCTATGAATACATTGTCTGCAGACAGGGGATCTTCGATTCCACAGATTCAGTGACCAAAAGCACAGCAAAGAGCATGCTGGTTGTTTCGGAGTTCATTGGTTGCTCTCCGTCCCTCAGTGGTGCAATTCGGGTCAATCCATGGAATATAGAAACCACAGGAGAAGCATTGAATGAGGCAATCTCTCTTTCTGATGCAGAAAAACAACTCCGGCATGAGAAACACTACCGATATATCTCCACTCACAATGTTGCTTACTGGTCGAAGAGCTTCATGCAGGACTTGGAGAGAACTTGCAAGGATCATTTTAGGAGGAATTACTGGGGAATTGGTCTTGGGTTTGGGTTTAGAGTAGTCGCAGTTGATCCCAATTTCAGAAAGCTTCATGCTGAAGGGATTGTCTCAGCTTATACAAAGGCTAGGAGTAGGGCTGTTCTGCTGGATTATGATGGAACATTGGTGCCACAGACATCCATTAACAAGAAGCCTAGCCGAGAAGTTATTAGGATAGTCAATACCCTTTGTGAAGATAAGCAGAATGTAGTTTTTATTGTCAGTGGAAGAGGCCGGCAAAGTCTAGATGAATGGTTTCTGCCATGCGAGAAGCTCGGTATTGCAGCTGAACATGGATACTTCATCAGGTATATTTCTTGTTGCTGTGCCTCTGCCATGCTATCTAACAATCCAATTATATAGGAGACCTAATCAAACTCATTGGGTGTATGATGCTCAAATTGTAGCAATAATCTAACAAATCTACTCTTCTTTTTTTTTGTGTGCATATTGCTTGTGATGTATAACGAGTATAGTGATTAAGTTATTAATCCTGAAAACTACCAAGATTTGTGCTAAGTATATAGTGCATATTAGACTAATGATTGATATTTATCTGTCACTGAACAGAGAGGGAAAGCTTGCTACAGCATGAAAATCCTTAACCAAGAGAAATTAACCAAAGATCATAAACTGGATGGATGGCTACCAAGTCTATATTGTTCGTAGTGTTGTAGTTGTGCTGCTCGATTAGTGGAAGAATAAATAATAATGGTTTATTAATGTTAACATCCTTGCGTCTTCTCAATATATGCAGGTGGACCCAAGATCAAGAATGGGAAACCTGCAGCCAGACCACTGAGTTTTCATGGATTCAGATTGCGGAACCAGTGATGAATCTGTATACAGAGTCTACAGATGGATCTTCTATTGAAACGAAAGAAAGTGCTTTAGTTTGGCACCATAGAGATGCAGCCCCAGACTTTGGTTCTGCTCAGGCAAAGGAATTGCTTGACCATCTAGAAAGTGTGCTTGCAAATGAACCAGTCTCAGTGAGGAGCGGCAAATTTATTGTGGAAGTGAAGCCTCAGGTATGCATTTGCATGACGCATTGAGTTTGATTTCTCAGATGCATTGCGTTCTAATCCAGGTTTATTCCACTGAAACACTTAAACCATGATTAGAAGTTGGAGTTTTCTGATTGACAGTTCTTGATCAAGCTATTTGGAGTCAGCATATCGTCAGTTTTTTAAGTATTTGTAGTCTACATAATTTGAAGACATTGTATCTCGCATACTGCTATCTACCATAGCAAACTACTGTCAATGCATACTTGTTATTTACGAATCTTGTTTCGTGTTCGCGCATCTCATTGTGCTATTGTTGCTTCTCCAGGGCCTTAGCAAAGGTCTAGTGGCTGAGAAGATTCTATCATCACTGGCAGAGAAGGGAAGACCAGCTGATTTCGTGCTGTGTATCGGCGACGACAGGTCGGACGAGGACATGTTTGAAAACATTGCAGGAATTGTAGCAGATAAATTGATAGCTCCTAATGCATCCATATTTGGTTGCACTGTCGGCCAGAAACCAAGCAAGGCTCGGTTTTTCTTGGACGATACAAATGATGTCCTGAACACACTCACAGCGCTTGCAGATGCCTCCCAGCACTTTGTTTCTCTTGATAATTCACAGTGACAGCGTGAATGGCAGATCGAAATTTCCCCATGGGCCTCTAATTCAAGGTATATCACTGCGTCTGAGAAGCTTGTACACCTGCTCAGATTACTTAGTCGAGATTTCCTGATTATGTTCGGATCTTCAGCGGGGAAGAAACATTTCGACCGCCTTTCTCCCAAAGCAAGTTATGCCACTGCATTGATTAGGTACCAGTTTAGTTTAGGAAGAAGAGATTTGCCACCCATATCAATTTTTGATGTGGAGCTCCTGCTATTAAGGAAATTCCAAACCGAGTTTTACTGATAGTGCAGAATTTGCCGACCAATGAGTGAAATTTCATTCAATCTTTTTCCAGTTATCATTTGTCTTGTTGCTCTTCCAAAGGCAAGCGACAAGGAATTGCTGAAGGTTGCATCAGTTTGATTTCTTAGATCATGGTCAACGTGAAGATCTACTTGCAATTCTTTATGTCCAGTGATTGTACAACTCGAGAACGAGTTTCCTCTCGATGCAATGTTTTCAATGATGATGACTCAGATTGTTTGACTTTCTTAGAAAGTTAAAAGCAAATCCGATTACTCATGCTGATCTCTCTTTTTTCCCACAGATCTTCATATCAAGCCGTCCAAGATTTAGCATCATTGCCACAGCCTTGATTATGATTACACGATCGAATATAACGATAAAATAAATAAATAAATAAATTTAAAATTTGCCAAAGAAATAAGCCTGAAATTCGTCAAGCTCAGCTTTGAAGCAATTCACTTAATTTACATCAGGTGTATAAAATCATATGACGGACATTTTAATCCAAAGGAAGTGCGCACGCCAAAGGACAATTTGCCTATTGCACAGGCAGGAAAACACGACGAAGACCACCCGTCGACATCCTGACACTGGGGCCCACACTGCCACACATACATACGCGCGCGCTCTCTCTCTCTAAAAAGAGGGTCCCGCGGCGGAGCTGGCGGAGCGAGCACCGCGCTGCGGGTACAAGGTGTGCCCCGCACTCTCTTGATCGTACGGCCCGGAGACGTACGCCATGCAGAACCGGACGAATGGACGGTCAGCGTCGTCTGCAATAAGTATGCTGACCGTCCGCAATCCGCCATATATATATATAATATATATCGTCATCTTGTTTTCCACGTAATTAATTATGATTGACAGGACAAAGTAATTTCGCAAAACGTAATTAAATTTTTAATTGAAAATCACAAACCGGAGGAAGCCAAGAGCAGCGAATGGCGGCACGTGCGAGAGGCGAGCGATAAAAGGATCGGCTGAGCGAAGATAGGCAGTTGAGGCGATGTACGAACGCCTTGCCCTAGAATTGGATGCAGGGCGACGACGACGACTGCGGTGGTAGCTTTAAGGTTATGGATCCCTCCTCTCTTCGTCGGCCTCGAACAGTGTTTTCATTTGCGATCTGTGATTCGATCTATTTTGGTTGATTGTTTGGTTGCGTTGCGCGGATTGGAGGCGATCGGCCGGGGTCATGATTTGGGTTGACAGAAGAGAGTGAGCACACGGCGGGGACGGCATCGCGGTGGTGCTGTCGCTGTGGCGTGCTCACTTCTCTCTCTGTCATCTCCATCTCCCCGGGCCGGCGGCGGTGAGGGAAAACTAATCGATCGGGACATTCCTTTGGTTTCCCCTTTGGAGCTGATATAGAAAAAGGTCGAGGGCGGGCACGCGTAGCTTATCTTGTGTCGGCCATATGCTGCTCTCTGGCCGAGACGTCTCGTCCGATGGGGTTTCCGAGGCAGGGGATGCTGCGTATCATTTTATGGCAGGTGTGGCGTAATCGAATTGTGAACTTGATCCAGTTTTTTTCCTTTCTAATGAACGTTGTGGAAAATACTAAACCTGATCAAACCGAAGAAATGGAAAAAGTTGAAATTTTTTTAGGGTGGATTGGCGTGTGCGAGCGTGACTTTTGAGATGATGAATACTTTGGATGGCGAACGGGTTTGGATAAGGATTGAGGGGGAGGTACGCATAACATCCCAATCTGTATCTCCTGCCTCTTGCGAATTTAACGGATATCACTGTTAAACTTTGTTTACTGCTCCAGCTCTCTTACCTCCTCTTCGACTTTCTTTTTATTTTTTTATTTTTTTATTTTTCTATTTTTTTGTGGACACCTCCCTAATGCGCTCTTATGACTTTCTGATTTTACGCTCTCGAGAAGTTTCTGCTGTTATTTCTTAGTAGGTCTTCTTTCTCGTTCCTTCAAAATGATATCTTTCAAGTTCCTTCAGTTTTGTTGCTAGATCTGATGTTATTTCTTGATTTTTTTTATTAACCTAAGTTTTAAGAAGCTGAAGGCTTCTTCGGACATGTTGCTGCTCCCCGATTTCTGGGCCGCTGGCACCGTTTTTGGTCAGTGGCGATCGAAGCAAGTTGAGGAAGCAAGTGCATCCGAGTGGAGTTTTTGTTCCTTGGTTAATAACATGGTGGATGGAAGGCTTCGATAGCTCGAGGTTTGCAATCGCATCTTTTCTCCCATCTTCTGATTTTATGATTTTTTCTCGCCCAACTTTGACCATGTTGTTCATGATTCTTATGAAGAAAAAAATATCGAAGAGTGGTAATACACTTGCGAAAAAATTTTAGCTCCATATTTGATGTCATTTCAGAACCTCGATGAATAACACTGAAAGAGTCGCAAAGATTCAAACAAATTGTCACGCGCATCACGTCAAGCTGTGCATGATCATGAGTAGCATATTACAACTATGTTTCTTCAGCTACTTTTATTTATACCTAAAAGATTTAAAGCCTTCTGCTACTTTTATTGATACCTAAAAGGTTTAAAGCAAGTATGCTGAAATGATCCAGCCTAGGCAGATTTTTTAGTAGCTTATCTGGAAGATGCAAAGACTGTTTTTCAACTTCAGTGTAGAATAAAAAGTAGTAATTATTTTTAATTAATCAAATAACTAGTACGTAGTTGGGGACTTTTGTTGGCTTAAGGCGTTTTACACCGTCGGAAATACAGTAATGAACCATGTCATCGTACAGGAATCTATATCCCATTAGTAATTATTATAGGACCTTTATTGATTTTAAGGGTTTTTTGTTTCATGGGAATTACTGTGATGTGAGCTATGCCATCATGACTAGAATATATCGATATATATCTTCTCATTACTAGTCATTAGAGCACCTTTATTTGTTCCAAGTTCTCTTATGCTGTGGGAAAATACAGTAATTTGAACTATGCCATCATGATTCATTAGCAGAATAGATTATTCCATTAGGTTTATTTTCCTGTAATCCCCTTGTTTTCAGATTTTTTTTTTCCTTTTTCATGTAGTCACCTAGTTTTCAGATTCATTTTTTTTACCTTCTTTGTAAGGCATAGATCCTTATTCCTATGTTTGTTTGCTAAGCTTGTTGTCATTTCCTAAAGGTATATATCTCCACCATTTTTCAATGAAACACTTAATGACTCTCAATAATTACAATTTAAAAAAATAAATTAATCACAGAAAAAGATTAGCTATCATTGAACAGTTTAGTATAGCAGCTTGAACAAAGTTTTATAGTTTCTATATATTTCCATTGAAGTAACTAAAATTCTTTTTTTGTTATTTGATCTTGTTGAGAATGCTTCCAATCCTTTACCATAGTAAATGTACATAGCTACATTCATTTATTTGTACCCGATTCAGGCTCAGTCTTTGTTGTTTCTTATATTATGACTACTAATGTTACCTTCTTTAATAATTTAGTTGTACTGAACAATACTACACCTAATATGTATAATCAACTAAAAATTCCTAGACACTCAACATTGAGGGTGAATGAAAATAAACAAAAAAAAAAAAATCAGTTATAGTCTTGGTGGGTTGGTTATGGTTTTGCACTTCTCTAATTTATGAAAAAGACATGGCCAATATAATGAATATCAAAGTGCATTTCGACAATTCTTAGAACAAGTATAATTATTGTATTTATTTGAGCTCAATTAGGATGACATTTTGTCCCTTTGTTTACTTCATTACTATTTGATTGATCCTACATATCTTTGTTTTAGAGAACTACTTTCTTCTAGATGACAGTAATTGGAAACATGAAATGATCATCAGTGAAGTACGGATGATTAGCCAAAAGGTTGTACAATAAGTCAACTTCAAAGATGGTTTATTAATCACCACCTCTTAATGATCAATTTCCTTAATGTCCTATTCCCATTTAACTGTAGTTCACAATTGAATTGGTTATCATTTGGAAGGTAGGTAAGTAGGGCAGTATATGGGTACAGCTTTGATAAAGTAAAAAAGGAAAAAAGTAGTGTTATACATCTAAAAAGGAAAGCGATTAGTTCATTTAAACCTTTTGGCCATTGTTTTGGTTCATATTAATGATCTTACTGACTTTCTAATGTTAAATTTCAGCAAACTTTTGTTTTGTTAATTGCACTGGACTTCTAAATGCAGAAATATATCATTCATGGCTGCCTCTTTACCTACTACGGGTCCTGATTATCAACAATTGTTTTGTTACTCTAGGTTATCAACAAACTCTTGTTACACTTGGTTATCAACAAACTCGTGTTGTTACACTAGGCTATCAACAATTATTGAAAAGTCATAAAATATTTGTGCCTATATATGTGTGCATGCGAGTGTATGTAGTGTGTGTTTGTTAATTGTCAAGACACTTCATAAGCAATGGAACAACTATATTGGTAACAGAATAAGTTGTTGTTGGTTCATGGAACTCATCAGTGAACTTGAATTATTGGATGTTCCACTGAGACCAGAAAATTTCTTGGAGGAAAATAGGAAATTAAGTCTATCCCCAGCTTAGCTTGTTTAAACCACATTAAGTTTAAGTTCAGTTTCTGTGGATCAGATTACTATGCTTGCTACAAGCTTATGCAGATAATATTAGAAGTTACAGGATTCGGTATTGGTGGTAGGTAAAGCATCCTTACTACTGAATATATTATTCAGTCAATTAACCACGGACGAGAAAGTTTTCAGTTAAGGAATGGTTAAACAAGCCCCATTATTTTTCGAACATTAGCCTTTTTGTCTGTTTTTTTGAAATGGGATGCATAAAATTCTACCAAATAGCATTGCTGCCAATGGATCAAAAAGCTAGAAGACAAATTGTTCATTTATTTATTACATATATTGATCCTTGTTAATATGTTGGAAAGATCATTGAGGTTGATTTTAGGAGAGACCAAGTATTTAGTGGAGTTGTAGAGGAATGGACTGAATTAAGAAGGCGTTCAAGTTTCTGTAAATGTCTTGGATATATGTCCATATATGTGGACTATATGTAATATGACTGTTTCTGTTGCTTCTCATTTGTTTTGGGTCTGGCATTACGTGAGATTCTGGGGAAGAGATAAAAAAAAACAAATAATAATAATAATAATGGCTAAATCTGAGGATACTATCTTCATGAAATAGCTACTCATATACAAATATCCCGTTAGACAGCTATCACAATGAGAAAAATGATACTTAGTGACGAATTTTTTTCGTTGCTAATACATCATATTCGTCGCTAAATCACATTAACGACGATAAAATTTCGTCGTTAATTTTGTCGCAATAAGCTTATCGCTAATAGACTTTAACAATGAAAAATTAAAATTTCATCGTTAATATTAACGACGATAAAAAATAACGTCGCTAACCATTAAAAAATCGCCGCTAAAAAAAGTTAACGTTAGCGATGAATAATGATTATTTTGTCGCTAACACTGGCGACAAAAATAATACATGTCGTTGCAAATCATCAGTCAACTGGTTGTGTACACTAGTCAACTACCAATAATTTAGCCGATCACAGAATGATTTTTTTTCGACTGGCCAGTCGACTGAAGAGTTAGCGACGAATGTTTTGAATATATCGTTGCTAATATCATTTATTAGTCGTTTGATATGCAGAAATTTAACCTAACGTGAAACAGCAATTGACTGGTGGAAGATATCAGTCGACTGTTCATAATTTAACAGTCCAAAGATTGTTTGAACTCTTAACAACGAAATCTTTAAAAATTCGTCGTAAACATCTACGGTTAGTAACGATTTATTTAAAAATCATCGCTAACCGTCGAAATCTGATTTTCCATAAACTCATTTATTTGTATTCGATATCCTAATACAAAATCAATCACACAATTTATTTCAAAAGCTAACATAACAACATACAAATCAAACAATTTAATAACAATTACATTTAACCACAACTAATCACATAATATAATTGAAATACATCATTAGAAATCTAACTTCAAGTCCTACAAGTTCAAAGCATCCAAATTCAAAACATTCAAATTCACACTTTCACTAGCTCAAAATATAAATGTTCACAAATTCTAAGATGGAGGAGGCCTGGAGTTGAGGATGACTCTTGTATCAATGATTATACTGCTCCAAGGGCAAGCCGATTCAGAATTGCTTCAAACATATCTTGTCTTGATCTAATTGATGGCAACTCATCTTGAGTGCTTGCTAATCGAACTCGAGTGTTTGCTAGCTCTTATTGGGTGGACTCAAGCTTTTCACACGCAGTGCTACATTAGTTACTTTGGAGGAGAAGGTTGCATCTGAACAAGTGAATCTCACTGATTTTGACCCATTTCTATGCCCTCTAATATATTCATAACGAACACCGATGACTGATCACAATCTTAATCTACAATTTGGATTGCATCGATATCATCTTCGATTTCTTGTGATTGAATGTATTCATCTCGCAGTCTCACCATATTATTCTAAGAATAACAAACATAATAATTATATATTTAAAAATAATTATGAAAATTTAAAAACAAATTAACTAAATTATATCATACATATGTTGATTTGGCCCTCTCCCTAATTCACCTTTTTGATGAGCTATAATGAATTATATTAAAGACAGTAATATGATCTTTTCTCTGTGACAGATTGGATTAAAAAATATTATAATATGTTAATATTATAATCAATAGACAATATACTATAACTATAAAGTTTGTTTATGAGCGGTCATAGGTATATATCTATCTCTTTGTCAGGTGATTCAGACCTAGGAATCAAAAGAGACATAATCAAGTATGGTGGCTGTTAGAATATTGTAGATATGATTAGGGATAATTGTTATCCCTAAATATCATTAGGAATAATTATTTCTTAGGATAGAGTTTTGATTTATTCCTAGAATAGGGTTTGATTTATTCTTTTGAATAAACCCTAATCTTGTCTATAAATAGGGCTTCTTTCATGTAAGTTATGTATCTCTAAGTTACGAAATAACATGGTATCAGAGCCATTAGATTTTCCATCTTCGTAATTTTTTTTTTCCGCTTTGCTCGCTCGCGTTCTTCTCCGAGCACGCAGTCTTTCCTGTCGCGATATCTTTCCTCGACGACAGCCATGAGCAACGACGCTTCGGCAAGGCTTCACGCCACAGACGGGTCCGCGCCGTTTACTTCCGCGCCGTTTACTCTAGCCATTCGCACAGATCACAGCGCCAAGGAACCGACGCCACTCGCGGTAACCCCGAGCCTTCCTCCGCCTCCGGTGAGCACTCATCCGCTGCTTTTCTCTCGCGGACAGAAGAAACGCCAAGGCCGCCGCTGTCGCGACATCCTTCAAGCTGCCGCCTGCTGCCGAGCGTGTTCGCCGCCTAACACGCTGAGCGCGGCCCGCGAGAAGCGCCGCTTTTCTCGCTTCCAAAGTGCTCACGACATCGCCGAGTCCTCCGCCCCGCCGACGACGCCTGGGTCGCCTCCGCCTCCCGCTGCTCCTCCGCTTCTCGGCTTGAGCTCGCCACGCTTCCGGCACCGCTAACGCAACCCCGCCTCTATCGACGCCACTCGACCGGCCGCAAAGATCTCCTTCCTCCTCTTATTGAGTCGTTGTCCACGCGCTTACCCTCCCGGGCGTGAATCTCCTCGCAAAGACACAAGGCCGCTTCCACCTCCACCTCACCGCTGGTCGCCACGCTTCCTGGGGCGCCGCCAAATTTCCTCCGCCGACGAAGTTCTTTCCTCGCCGACATCGCTGCCGCATCTCCTCGCCGCCCGCTGGCCGACTTTCGTCTGTGGAGTCCTACGTGTCGGGCACGGAGTCGAATGGCACGCCGAGAATTTCGTGCGACATTGCCGTCGCCGCCTGGCCGAATCCTCCGACAACCCAATACGCCGATGGCCAATTCCTCACCAAGCATAATAAGTCTATTTCCTTTATTGGTATATCTCGCTCTGCGAGTCCTTGGGTACTTGACTCTGGGGCCACCGATCATATCACTGGTAATAGATCTCTTTTTTCTTCACTATCTACTTCCGGTTATTTACCATTTGTCACCATGTCAAATGGTTTTCGAATTCAGTCTCAAGGTATTGGTATTGTTCATCCTTCTCCATCTCTTTCCATTCATAATGTTCTTTATGTTCCCGGAGCCCCCTTTAATTTGTTATCAATAAGTCAGCTTTACTCTTGGCCTCGATCAAGGCTGCCTCGCTTACTAAATCTTCCGGTCATTACAGACCGAGTACGGGGAGGATGATTGGCTCGATATGAGTCTCATGACCTATATCGATTTCACCAGTGCCTCTTTGTTGGTTCAATGCATGCATCTCCACTTGTTATTCATGCTCGCTTGGGACATCCTAGTCTTGATAAGTTAAAACAATTACATCCTAGTCTTTCTCACTTAAAGTCTTTATCTTGTGAGTCATGTCGCTTACAGCAAAGCATGTTCGTAGTTCATTTTCTCCTCGTGATTATAAGTCGGGCTACGCCTCCTTTCGCTTTGGTTCATTCCGATATTTGGGGTCCGAGTCGTGTTTCTTATAAATTCGGATCACGATATTTTGTTACCTTCATAGACGATTTTTCCCGTTGCACATTGTTATATCTGATGAATGATAGTTCACAAATATTTTATATTTTGCAATCTTTTTTTAATGAAGTAAAAACACAATTTGTTATCACTCTTAGATCCTTGCAAAGTGACAATGAACGTGAGTATCTATCTACTCCGTTTCAGACCTTCTTAGCGTATCACGGCGTATTACATCGAACGTCTTGTCCTCATACTCCCACAAGAATGGAGTTGCGAGCAAGAATCGACATCTTCTCGAGACCGCCCGGACTCTTCTTCATCACTCTCATGTTCCTCTTCGTTTTTGGGGAGAAGCTGTACTTACTGCATGGTATCTTATCAATCGCATGTCTTCCTCTATTTTACAGGGTTAAATACCTCATCATGTACTTTATCCAAATCAGTCCCTTCATCCTTTACCACATAAGGTCTTTGGTTCTACATGTTTTGCTCATGCTCTTGATCCTGACATTGATAAACTCTCTCCTCGGTCGCATAAATGTGTTTTTCTTGGATACCCACGGTCTCAAAAAGGGTACAAGTGTTATTCTCCTGCTCTCCGTCGGTATTTTATCTCTGCTGATGTCACGTTCTTTGATTCGGTTCCTTTCTTTGGACCTTCAGAGTCGTCCGAGTTTCCTCCTTCTATGTCTACGCCAGTCTTTTATCCTCCGGAGGACTCTTTATCACCCCCAGCTTCAATTTCTCCTCCATTGCAGGTTTATCAGCATCGTTTTCAGCCTGCTATGTTGCCGCCCAACACTGATTCTACTGTGGAATCATGTCCGGAGCCAGATCCTCCGCCCCTTCCTCCGGTACAATCTTCTGAATCTGATATTCCCATTGCACTTCGCAAAAGTATACGTTCAACTCGTAATCCTTCTCCTCATTATGTGTCTTTGAGTTATCATCGTCTTTCTTCTTCCTATTATTCTTGTCTTTCCTCCTTGTCGTCTGTTTCTCTTCCGAAAATTACAGGAGATGCATTTGCCCATCCAGGATGGAAACAGGCTATGCTGGACGAAATAAGTGCCTTACGGAGCTGTGGGACTTGGGACCTCGTCCCTCTACCACCAGGAAAATCAGTTGTTGGCTGTCGATGGGTATATACGGTGAAGGTTGGTCCAGACGGAACGGTTGAAAGACTTAAGGCTCGTCTTGTTGCTAAAGGCTATACTCAGATCTTTGGATTGGATTATGGGGATACTTTTTCCCCTGTTGCTAAAATGTCTTCGATACGTCTATTCATGTCCATTGCTGCGATTCAACACTGGCCTCTTTATCGAGACATCAAGAATGTGTTCTTACATGGTGACCGTCGAAGAAGTCTACATGGAGCAACCTCCGTGTTTTGTTGCTCAGGGGGAGTCTTCTGGTCTTGTGTGTCGCTTGCGAAAATCTTTATATGGTCTCAAGCAGTCACCCAGAGTATGATTCGGTAGATTCAGTATTGTAATTCAACAATTCGACATAACTCGGAGCGAGGCTGACCATTCTGTCTTTTATCACCACTCATCTACTGGTTGCATCTACCTAGTGGTTTATGTTGATGATATTGTCGTCACAGGTAGTGATCATCTCGGGATTTTCTGTAAAACAACATCTTTTCAAACATTTCGGACAAAAGATCTCATGAACTCAAATATTTCTTGGGGATAGAAGTACGATCGAAATGGGATCATTATATCCCAAAGGAAATATGCAATGGATATTCTAGAAGAAACAGGAATGTTAAACTCGAAAGCGATTGACAATCCTATGAATCCTAATGTTAAGCTCTGCCCGAATCGGGGGAGCCTCTACCGGATCGAACGATACAGCGATTAGTAGGAGACTAAACTACCTTCTCATACTCGTCGGATATCTCATTTGCGTAAGTGTAGTAAGTCGGTTTCTCAACTCTCCGTAAAGAACATTGGGATCTTTGTGATTCGCATTGTTCGATATATCAAAGGCGCTCCAGGAAAAGGTCTTTTGTTCGAAAACAAAGGACATACTCGAGTTATAGGGTATTCTGATGCAGATTGGGCAGGATCTCCAATTGAAAGGAGATCCACCTCTGGTTTTTGTATATTTGTCGGAGGTAACCTTGTTTCTTGGAAAAGCAAAAAGCAGAATGTTGTGGCGAGATCCAGTGCGGAGGCAGAATATCGAGCTATGGCCATAGTCAGCCAAGAGCTTATATGGCTCAAAAAATTGCTTCGGGAGCTCAGGTTTGGAGATGTTACACAAATGTCACTCATATGTGATAACCAGGCCGCCATGCATATCGCGTCAAATTCAGTTTTTCATGAGAGGACAAAGCATATTGAAGTCGACTGTCACTTTGTCAGAGAGAAAGTCATATCTGGAGAAATATCTACTAGTTTTGTTAACTCGCATGATCAACTAGCAGATATGTTTACTAAGTCTCTGAGAGGTCCCCGAATTGACTACATATGTAACAAGCTGGGTGCATATAATTTATATGCTCCCGCTTGAGGGGGAGTGTTAGAATATTGTAGATATGATTAGGGATAATTGTTATCCCTAAATATCATTAGGAATAATTATTTCTTAGGATAGAGTTTTGATTTATTCCTAGGATAGAGTTTGATTTATTCTTTTGAATAAACCCTAATCTTGTCTATAAATAGGGCTTCTTTCATGTAAGTTATGTATCTCTAAGTTACGAAATAACAGTGGCAAATTTTAATTCACAAGTATAACCGACCACATACTATAAGCATTTAACATGTTTCCAAACGTATTAAAACCGTCAGTAGCCAACCCTAAGCGAATATTTTGTAGATCGCCTGTAAATATATATTTCATGTGCATTGTCAAATTCTTTCCATGATTCACTATCAACTGGGTGTCTTAATACACCATCTATTTCAACTCACTCTTCTTTATGTCATCTCATATCTTTTGTTGTATGTTTCGAAATAAACAACCGCATTAGTCTCGATTTCAGAGAGAAATATCAAAGAATTTTCTAAGTATTCTTTTTCTTATTCATCCCGTCGTACTTGTATCTAGGCTCTTTGTACACTGGACATGTATCCTTATTCTCGTATTCATCTCAAAATAATATACTATCATTCTTACATACATGTACTTTCTCATATGTCAATCCTAACTCTTTTAATAATTTTTTTATTTCATAATGAGAGTTTGAAATTGCATTCGGTTTGGGAAATATCTCTTGCAATAACTGAAGTAACACATCAAAAAATTTATTGCTCCAGTCATTTAACACCTTCACATGCATTAGCTTCACCATAAAATTGAATAACGAAAAATTAGTACAATTGTGATATAGTTCTTTTTGTGTTGCTTCAAATATTGAAGTATAACTTCGTCTAAAATCATTTGCATTCGTATTTTTTTTAATATTATCTGATTAAGGCTCATTTGTGTTTATATTTTCTGTATTTCATAAATCAGTAAATATGTCTTCAAAATCGTCTTTGAAATCATCTACTTCATCATCAAAATCATTTTCATCTTCATTGACAATATTTATATTAATGGATGATGTAGAAGCTTTTCTATGAAAGTTTCCTATTTTATATAATTTATCAAATCCCCACCTATAAAGATGTCCTCGCACATAATCCAATTCATATTTAAACAAATTGTCACACTGGCGATATGGACAACGAATTTTAAATAAATTCATATTGATCATGTAATTCTCTACCACATTTAAAAATTGATTCAACCTATTTATATATTTAGGACTAATCCGATTCCGAATTATTATCCATACTTTAAAACTTCGTTAAACATATATTAAATGTCAAATTATTTAATAAATAAGTCTTATAAATAAGTTTGACGGTAACTTTCAATATAATTAATTTAGCAACTTAAATTTATTCTTCACATCAAAATTAATCATAAAATTTATGATTTAAACATCACACATCATAACCTAATATTTGCATCATAACCCTAAGTTTATCATCACACATTATAATCTAAAATAAAAAAACCCTAAACTTATCCTCTAATCGCAAAATAATCCTAAAATCCTCATCTAAATATCAAAATATCTCCAAATTTATCATTTAAGCAATAAATTAATGCTAAATTATCATGAATAGCTCCAAATATAAATGATATATCAACCACAATGACCCTAAACACTAAACAAAAAAAACTGTAATTTTGACCTTTTCACATGCGGAGATGGAGGAGGAGCTAGAGGAGCCGAAGTAGGAACAACAGGAGTCGAAGAGAAGGCAGCAGAGTGGGAGAGATTGCAGCAGAGTCGGAGAGAAGAGAGAAGGGGGTCGGAGCCTTACAAATCGTTGGCGTCGAAGCAGGAGACGGAGCCGAAGCCAGAGATGCGTTGATCGGAGATCGCTAGAGCCGGATCGAAAGAGAGCTCTAGAGAAACCTGACCAATCATGCACGGCGAGGGTTTTTAGCCGGACATTAGTGATGAAAATATATATTTCGTCCATAATATTAATATCTTAGCGATGAAATATATATTTTAGTCACTAACATTAGCGATGAAAATAAATATTTCATCCCTAATATTAATACCTTAGCGACGAATTATATATTTTCATTGCTAAGACTCATTTTAGGAGGGGCCGGCTTGGTTTTTCTCCGGACATTAGCGACGAAACTAAATATTTCGTCCCTAATGTTAATACCTTAGCAAGGAGATATATATTGTCGTCGCAAACATGATATTTTTTTCGATAATTAATAAATTTAATATGATCATTTACGACGATTTTAAAATCCCTCGGTAATAGTTTTATTAGTGACGAAAAATTAACTCGTCACTAATATTTCGTCGGTATTTTACAACTTTCTTGTAGTGTATCTAGATGTTGGAATTATTCACAGAAAGATTCTGAAAGTTATGAAGATGGCAAACAATGTTTTTTCTCGATCTGGATGAACACACTGTCGTAAGGTGACTGTTGCTATATCATCATACTAATAGTCTATATAACACAAGGAAGCAATTGTGCAAGATGACTTGGAATGTCTTGAACAACTCTAAGATGTTCTTTCTGAAATTACATGAATCAAATTGTGAGATAGATCTTTTACTTTATTTCAAAAAAATTGATACGGTGGTCATCATCTTAACATGATTATTTCATATAGTTTTCTAGTTCTCATGTTAAATAATTCTACTAGTAGTCCCTAGTAACACGTATATATAGGCAATCAGGCATATAGATGACTCGAAGCATCTTGAACAATTCTAGGGCAGTTTCAGAAGTGCCTTTGAAATAGGAAATTTCCTACTTGATTTCAGAAAGATTGATAGGATGGCGACATTGTCTTTGCTTTGTCGATTTATTTTAAAGTGCAATTGAACTAGTTCTCAATTGTTGTTCACGCCACTTTTATTACATGTCACTACTCAACTGAAGAATCTCTTGTATATGATTGATATATTCATTAAATTTTCATTTTTGATAGGATGTTATATAGTAGCTTTGGATTGATTGATCTTTACCATCAAGTGAACTCTCAGACAACAACCCTAATCTACTTGAATCTTATTAAGCATAACCCAGAGTATTATCAAGCATACCATTGCAATGCTTATATCCTTCTCTCATCAAGTAGTGAACACCATATATTCATACATATACTTTGTAGCTGCCTGGGTTCTCTAATTTAGCACACCACCACCAAAAGTATACAAATATCCAGTGAAACATAAAACATACTAATGCAATATAATGCTATTCAATTTACATCAAATCAGAATAGGATTTTATAACTTGATTATAGAGAACTAATGAATCCAAGTTCTTCTGTCATGCAGTTCTGGTTACTGAAATAAAACCCATGCTAATTCCGACCTTAGGAGCCCCAAACACCTTAAGAACACTTCGTCCTAGAGTAAAACTTGTATCCCTAAATTCTACAACCTTCTGTATCACCCCAGCCATCCTTATTAGGAAGATTTAATGTTCATTTAAACCTTGCATTGGCTTACTTTTTTTAACCCTAGAATATATCGAATGAACACTAGTGCAGTCAAAGTCTGGCGTGTATGAAGTTAATTCTAAATCTTCATATATGCTTCCATACAGTTGTCTTACTCAAATCAGATAGTAGGTTGAAAGAATTTGCAGCAAGTCACCATCATATAGATTAGCCAATCTTACATTTAATGTGAGCCTTGTTAATGGCAGTGCTAAACCTAATAATACTCTTTCCACTTCATTATAACAGCTTCAGTCATTTTCTATGTGATATGGTAGCGGTAATGCTTTAGCCTCCATCCTTCTTTAGTGGGGATTTCTTGCGTTGTCTTGGCTTACTTCTTTTCTTTTCATAAGAAAAATATACCACAAAGCTCCTAGTGTTTGCTACTGAATCATTTCATATCTTGTCTGATAAAACTTCTCTATCCCCACGCTACACCAATGGCACCAAAAGTTGCTGGCACAATTTCCCGACACAGTAATACTCGTGTAGAATGGCTTTGGCTTATGCCTAATCCACCTGGAGAATTCAAATTTTGTTAACAAAAGAATATAGTTTTATGCACAAGATCTTGACGGTAGTACAGTACCATTTTACAGGTTCTATCGCCGTGCCACTTTACAGGTCCTTTGAAGGTTGAAATGAAATTTGTAGTAATGTGGATGGTTTTCCCCTGTCCAACGCCTCCAAGTTAACGGGCCAAACAGAACAGGATGGAGGGCCACCGAACTGGATACTCAACTAGCGAAGTTATTCATTCCGCGTTTAACAGCCGACGACTTCAGGCTGATCGTGACCCTCTTCCGGTGAACTTCCTTCCGTCGGGATATCTCCACGCTACCGTACCCCACAATGGAGCAGTAGCCGATCGCCGCTAGACCCTGGTGGAAACCCTTGTCCATGAGATCCTCGCCTGCCCCGGACCTCCCTTCATCTATTCCGACTTCTGCGATCGCTGTATTGTCTTGTAGAATTAAGGTCAAGTTTGGCTCTTTATGAGCATAAATGCTTCCATAATTCTTTTTTTTTTAAACAAAATTTCTCTTTCTTTCTTTCTCCTTTTTCTCTCGATGAATGCAAGGAGGTGTGTCCCAAACTGAATGACGCAAATTAGGAAAGGCTGATGCAATTATTTGGCAGTAGCAGCTATTTGAGCCTTGCATAGTGACGGAGGATTCGAAGGAAAAGTTTTGACATGCAAGACTGAATCTCCCTCCTTGTATGTATTTTTCCTCCATGTTTGGCTTGGGATTTTGTCATATGGATTTTAACCAGCATCAAATATTTTCTATGATCAATTGAATTGTCTTTCATCTTCTTTTTTTTCTTTAATCATTTGTGTAAGTGTGTTTGCAAATCTCATGTTCTGGCGTACGTACATTCACCTAATAAACATTGAATAGTGGATCATTTTCATATCTTGAGCTGTGTTGCACAGTATATGTAATTAATATTTCAAGTAATGTTTATGGCTTAATTTGTAAACCTTTGATTTTCTCTAGGCTTATCTTGAGCTTATATGGATTTTTATAATTAAGATCTATTTTAAAAATAGATAGTCTTATTCCTGATTTGTCTATAAGATAAATTTGAAATAAAATTTATATTCAAAGATCAACCTTTAAAATATTCGTTTCTATTGAAATTTAAATTTTAATCCTTTTAGTTGTTCTCCTGAATATTTTAGGACCGCATCATTTACTATATTTACTATATGATGTTTGTTAGAATTTAGTTGCAACAGAAGACTCTTTAGGGTATACCAGGAACAAATTCTTAAGAATCTCATTGTTATTTACCCTGGGAGCATACTTTTGTTTCATCTTAGAATTAAGTTCCTAACAAGTTTATCTTCCATTCTCTGTAACCAGCGATTTCATAGCTCAGTCAAAGATAGGAAATTACAGATAGGATTTACAGTCAACTCTTAAGTCTTATCTGAAGCTACATGACAACGTGACTTACCCTTGAAATTTTTTAGCCAGCGCCACCCTACTATAAGTCAGTAACATTTTTTGTGCATGGGCTGCTGCAAAGTCTAACACTGTTCACCCAATAAATTCTCCTCATACTGAAACTGCTGGCTGTCTCATCATACAACTCAGCTTCCTTTAAGTCTATGACAGTTATGGTTATTCAAAGAGCCATTAAATTCTTCCTCTTCCTCCCAATGTGATGGAAATTGGACTGAACTATTTCTGCTGAAGATACCAAGATATTCATATAGTCTTCGCAACTAACCTTTTTGGTACTGAAGCTGTTTCTTTCCAGCTTTCTTATCATACTGCAGGAGAGTTGGAATGACAATGAAGTGAAAAGGAGCACACACAAGAATTTACTTAGACTTGCGTGCACAAGAAGTACATGTATGTTGTATTTGGATATCATTGATGAGGTATGTCAAATTCCTGAAAACACTTTCAAACCTAATAATTCAAATTACATTTTTCCTGCATCTTTGTTAGCCCATTTTTTTTCCCCCTCTTTATCCTGAAGGGGGATGCATGTATCAGTATTGCATGCATTTATAGTGGAAACTTCAAAATTGTTACTGAAATGTGAGAAAAGAGCACTCAAGAAGCAAACCACTCTTGATTAGTGTTTATGTTTAAAGAACTTTCATAAAGTTGTCACCAATCCTTGGAGATATATAGAAGGAAAACTGTGTGTAGAGCACCGTAAGGCACATGAATGAAAATTCACATGCTTATTAATGAAATCGCCAGACTTGGTGCCCTGATCTCTTTGACCTTGAATTCCCCTCCTGATCATGCATTGCTCATTTATTTCGCCAGCACACCTCCAACCTTCGCCTCTAAATTAAAACCTCGAGTTTGAGCCTAAGTTCTTCTTGCCATCTTTCTGCATCTTAATGTGTCTGTTGCAAGTTGATCAGTGCATGGAATATAACTCAAACTTGTAAGTTAATCGTATCAAAACATGAGAAAGACAAAAGACCTTGCTATATCACAGTGAAAGTGATGCAAACATAAAGCATGGCCCTTCCAATACAGACAAACTCACCCATAAATCCTGGTATGATTCAGTAACGAGACATTGTGGACTTTTGAGTATGAAGATCTGTTAAAAGTTTGACCAGCTCTATTGGCTACTGCTTAAAAGGTGGGATGTCGTTATGTTGTAATAAAAGCATAGTGCCTAGCGTATCTCCGCATTAATTATAAGCTGATCTAGGAAACTCCATCTTGCCCATCCTTATCTGTTCAACTTGGCTAGTAGACAAGGAGAAATAAATAATGGATCCGGCAATAAAGCGATCTAAGCTATTTATTTATTTATTTTGAGTCATATGGTCAAAATCCCTTGTGAAGGAGAGCACGAGGGTCCCTTCTTTGCTGTTGTGACCATGCAGCACCATATGAAAAGAAAGAAGAAAAGGTTAATATAGTGGGGTTCATCTATTAAATCCATCTGTTTTAGTTGTTAGGTTACATATTATGTAGCCATTAGGAAACTAATATTTTTTTACCAAAGTTTTCAGTGAATTAAGGTTATGTAAATTATAAATAGTGCCTTCGATCTACTTGTGAATGAACTTTAGTCTTCAACTGTTCATCCTTTCCCTGCGCCATCTAATTTGCAGGACCACACCCACATTACAACAAATGCAAGATGAGAGAGAGAGAGAGATGCATGATCAAACTTTGCATTTATTGTACTGTTGTTCGGGTTCCAACCCCTAGCTTTGCAGTAAATTCTAATGTCTTCTTCCCTTACCTTTCACCTTCATACATGTGAAACATTTTTAAGCATTTAAGTCCTTTAAAATTTTGTCCTCCTTTCTCTCACTATCTATATATAGGCCTCTTCTCCTTCCAGTTATATGCTATACACACTATATAACCACACACTGTGGGAATGGATCAAGAGTGTATTCTTTTCACAATGAGGAGATGCCTCTTTTCTTTGCTTGTCTTGTTCATCGTGCCTTTCCTCCTCCTACCTTTGTCTACTACTGCCATGACTGATGAACAAACTCGTGATCGGATCTCGGCCCTTCCCGGGCAGCCACCAGTCACTTTCTCGCAGTTTTCTGGCTATGTTACGGTGAACAAAGAGCACGGCAGGGCTCTCTTCTACTGGCTCACGGAGGCTGCTAGCCTCTCGACAAAGAAGCCTCTGGTTCTTTGGCTCAATGGAGGTCGGTCTTTCTTCATACATCTTTCAGTGGCACCTTATTATTTCTGATCAACTTATTAAGTGCTCGTTTATCATGCTTTTTTTTCAATAAACTGCTTGTTTAATTAAGAAACTTGAGCGTGTAAATTGATTTGACTTGTGAAATAGCATTGATTCCATGATGATGAGGCTGTTGTTGGTATGCCAATAACTGCACGCAATAAATGCACAGGCCAAACACAATTTATTACTTCACTTTCCACGTGGCAAGTCATCTAGCATCTAGCCGACAAAACAGGCGCCACGAAATCCAACAGGTTTAGATGCATTGCTTGCTTAAACTATCCACTTTGCCTTGTAAATAAGTACTTGGTTTTGACTACTACGTTGTGGTTTTCATGCAAACTGCACATCCAAAATATTTGAGATCTTACTTGAGTGTTGAATTTTGGCAATATAATGATATGTCGTCCGTGAAGCAGAGATGGATCATTAATATTCTGTAGACAAGAGGTACGAGACTTCCTCCATGATTCCTTCTTCTGTTGCTGCTGTCAGCTATTCTAGCTGCTTGCACCTAATGCATGGTTTAAGATATAATGTCAAGTTTATTTATTCATAAACTTTTCTTGTGGCCACCTGCCTAACTACTCATGAAAATGTGAAGGAAATTAAGTTGTGTGTGTGTGTGTGTGTGAGAGAGAGAGAGAGAGAGAGATGGAGAGCATATTCTCTGTAGATCACTAGCTAGTGTTGTCTGCAGAGGCGTGCATCACATATAGTGGTGCAGGAGGATGGATTTGCTTTGTGCAATAACTTTTTGGGTCAAATTATAGATGTGTTCCAACAAAGCCTTCTTGTGCCCCACTGGTCGGTAAAAGGTTGTGATTAACCAACTTTTTTTATCTTTTTGGTGAGAAATTTACCAGAACAGGCATGCATCTGATTAATTTTCTTCTCTTTTTTATCCTTAGATTACATTCATCAGATCCATAAATGTAAGAGTAGATAGCTCTTTAAATGTTCATGGTGTCAAAGAAACAAGTTAATTTTAAATTTGAAAGTCTCAAGGGCCATGTTGTGTCAGATCATTGGATTGGCATTCACAGACTTACCACTGAGGCAGCAAACAGATAAACAAACAAAATGTAAGAACCATAACTTACCTGAAAATTAAAAAAAAAAACAATTTACAAAATCAATTAAATGATGTGAATTCTCTCTTTCTTTTCTTTTACTTGCAACATTTCAAGAAGGTCCAGATTCATGTGACTTCACTTAATTTGGTTTCTACTGAACAAAAGATGCAAAGCTGCAGCAAGAAGTGGCTTTCACTTTTCTCCCTGCAAAATTCTCTTTGCGTCGTCCCAGGGCCATCATCAGCTTGGGAAGAAACCGAGCACATAAAAACAACAGCTTTGGTCGGCAACTTTTTCACTCAGCCTTGTGTATTATTATCTCTCTCTGTCAACTTTTGGATTATTCAGTGGGACAAAAAGAATTAGCAGTGCCCTGCTGCTTCCCTTCCTCTAGCTTCCATGTAAAACTTTTCCACCATGGCCAGTCACTGAGCTGGTTTCGTTCATTTTCAAAGGGCATGCAATTGTGCTTCCACCATTAACTAAAGTGGAGGTTTGGTATCACCATTAACTAAAGGCCATGTTTGACTGAACCAAAAACTCAAGAGTAATATATATTTTTTGATATTTTTAAAACCAAGTGCATTTTTTTTTTTAATTTTTAAAGTCAAAATTAGGTTTTTTCATTTACTTTTTGTAATGTGACTCTTGAGAAGTCCACCTTCCAATTATTGGTTCCATCCCCATCCTCTGTGCCCATTACTCGTCCCTCTGCCAATTTAATGCTTTGGTGGTAAGTATTCATTTGTTTTATTTTTAGTACTTTTTTTTAAAAATAATATGATACTCTGTACAATTTCACTGTAAACCAAATATTTTACAAGCTATATAACTTTTAATTTGTCTCAACCCAGGACCGGGATGTTCGTCAGTGGCCTACGGTGCATCCGAAGAAATTGGACCTTTCCGGATCAACAAAACCGGTTCATCTCTCTACCTCAATAAGTTCTCATGGAACAGAGGTGAGCAGAACATTTCCAGCATGATTCTTGGTTGACTGCGAATCCCAGCACAAACATTCTTATGTCAACAGAAGCAAACTTACTGTTCCTGGAATCGCCGGCTGGAGTTGGTTTCTCCTACACCGACACCGTCTCCGACCTTAAGAACTCTGGCGATGAACGCACAGGTAACACATGAGATTTTGCCTCTGAAAATGTTCAGTCGAGTTTGTTTATCTGTTTGTGTTGCAGCTCAAGATGCGTTGGTGTTCTTGATCCACTGGATGTCGAGATTCCCACAATACAAGAATCGAGAGTTTTACATTTCCGGAGAAAGCTATGCGGGTAAAACTACATCTATAAACTCTCTAAATACTGAATTTAATACCTTTTATTATAGTCCTCCTCCTTTATGTTAGTTTTTTGCCTTTGTTGCAGGACACTATGTGCCTCAACTAGCTAAGAAGATTGTCGATCACAACAAAGCTTCTTCGAAACCTTTTATCAACCTCAAAGGAATTCTTGTGAGTTATATAGCTACACTTTCCATGTTTCTCTTCGAGATGAGGTCATGCCATCGTGCCATAAGATCGCGCAACCGAAAGCTTATTTTTCGGCAGGTAGGCAATGCAGTCACAGACAATTACTACGACAGCATCGGCACGATCTCATACTGGTGGACTCACTCCATGATCTCAGATCAAACGTATCGATCGATACTCTCATCCTGCAACTTCAGCTCCCCCAAGACATCCCACGAGTGCGACCGCGTCGTTAGCTACGCAATGAACCACGAGTTCGGCGAAATCGATCAGTATAGCATCTACACCCCTTCCTGTGTTGCTTCATCGCCCAAGAACACGAAAAGGCAGCCAAAAATGAGGTTCGTGCAGTGCAAGCATTAATATCCCTTTTAGCAATGCATGAGGCAAAAATGGCCCGAGGAAGATCATTTCGGATCCAAAATTAACGAGTGCTGCAGGTTCAAGAACACTCTCATCCGTGGCCGCTCCTCCTTCGGCTATGACCCTTGCACCGAGAATTACGCAGAGAAATACTACAATCGACAGGATGTTCAGAAGGCAATGCACGCCAACACCACGGGCATTCCCTACAAATGGACGGCCTGCAGGTGCATATATTCATTCGACATTTCGTCTGTTGGAAAACCATTTTCGATGAATTATATTACTACTGATGATCGATCTCTTCCAGTGATATTTTGCTCAAGACATGGGGCGATACACAGATCTCCATGCTCCCTACCTACAAAGAGCTGATTGCAACCGGACTAAGGATATGGACGTTCAGGTACATAAACACACACACACACACGCACACCGGCACTTGCTCGAAGAAAACAATAACGACGTGCATTGTGCATTGCAGCGGCGACATCGATTCGGTCGTTCCGGTGACCGCGACGAGGTTTGCCATCGGCCATTTGGGGTTGAAGATCAAGATCCCTTGGTATCCATGGTACTTAGGAAGGCAGGTAATTAATTTTCTAAGAACAAAAAAGTTTAAGGAAGAACTTTAATTGTTTTTGGTGTAAAATTGTGAAAAAAATATATACAAAAATTTCCAGGTTGGAGGGTGGACCGAGGTGTATGAAGGGATGACATTTGCTTCAGTGAGAGGTGCAGGCCATGAAGTGCCGCTTCTCCAGCCAAAGAGAGCATTCCGACTCTTTGCTTCATTCTTGGCAGGGAAGCCACTGCCCAGCTCCTAATTAATCGATCAATTAGTTTAAACTGTTTGATAATCTCTCTCTCTCTCTCTCTCTCTCTCTCATTCATCAAATAGTATAAGTTTTACAGATGAAAAGGAAGAGAAAGTGCGTATTAGTGTAAGCCAATCTTCATTGTAATTGAAAACATTAATCTAATCTCTATGAGATTTGGTTCATAAATTCTCGTTCCAACTGTGTTAGAAATAGAGAAAATTTTAATATAAAATGTTTTTTATTTTATGAAAATATAATTAAATTCACACCTCCAAAAATAAGCGATCTCAGCAAATGAGCACGCGTGTACAACTCTTAGGCTTTTTGTAATATAATCTAGATTATATTATAAGATTATTTTATTTGTTACCGTTTTAAAATTGTAACGTAATTTAAAAAGTATCGAATGTTCAACAATCGAAGTCGATCGTTATCGTCCGTTGTCGTCATTGGTCGATCGTCGTCGCCCGTGGTCCGTCGCTATTCGCTCGTCGTCGTCAATCGTTGATCGCCATCGTCGACCATCGACCGCCGTCGACCGTCATCGCCGACCATCGACCACCGTTGGTCGTCATCATCGACCGTCGACCGTCACCCACCATCATCGACCGTTGGTCGCCATTGTCATCCGTCGTCCATCATCCTTCGTCGTCATCGATCGACCAACCAATCGCTCGTTGTCATTATTGATCGATCACTATCGTCCTTATAACATATATCAAATAAAAAAATATAATTATCTTTGTAATTTAAAATTACATATTATTTTTATCCAAATGTAATGAATGGTTATATTATTTTAGATTACGAACTTATTAGCATGATTACGTTGCAAACGTAGCCTCAAAGGAATTAAGCTTCTGCCGGATTAATCGCTTCCTTGCTTTCTACCCGTAGTCCGACGAGGCGCCTCCGACGCTGGCCGACGACATCCCGATACTGGACGTGAACGTCGCTGTGGCGTCGCCGGCGAGGTATCGCTTGAGCCGGTCCAGATTGTCGGCCGCGTCGAGCATCGTCGGCCTATCTGCCGGGCTCTCGTTGGAGCAGACGAGCCCCAGCTCGAGCAGCTCCACGATCGCGATCTCCCACATCCCCCTCACCTCATGGCTTTGATCGCTCACCTCACTCATCAGCCTCGCGTCCACCACCGTTTCCAGCTTGCTCCGGTACCCCCTCCTCACCCACCTCTGCAAGCTCACGCCTTCCCCGAACATGTCGTCGGTAGGCCTCTTTCCGGTGACCATCTCGAGCACCAGAATCCCAAAGCTGTAGACGTCGCCCTTGGTCGATATGCTTCTCCCGTAACCATACTCTGCGTCGAATCCAAAAGCAATGAAATGTATGCTTCGAATTATTAAAAGGGGGCAAATATTTTGTATTATTAGGGTTGTACCTGGAGCAACGTATCCAATTGATCCATGGAGAAAGTTGGCGGTTGAATTGGCTGTCGCTGTTGCGGCCTCCGCGTTCCCTTCTTCCGCCGTCATCACCAACCTCGCGATCCCGAAGTCCGACACCAGCGCGGTCATGTCGTCGTTGAGTAGAATATTACTGGGCTTCAGGTCGCAATGCACGACCTTGGCAGGCGAATGGTGGTGCAGATAGGCCAGGCCTTCGGCGACGTCACTGCAGATGTTGACCAGCTCCTGCAAGCTCAGCCGCGAGCTCGGTTCCCTCTTCGGATAGAGATGGCTCTCCAGGCTTCCGTTCGCCATGAACGGGAGAACCAGGGCCTTGAAATCCGGGAGACTGCACGCAGTGATGATCCTCATCAGGTTCCTGTGCCGAATGTTCTTCAGGACCTGGCATTCCCTCTTGAAGCTCCTCGTGGAGTTCCCGGATTGCAGTTGTAGGACTTTGACTGCCACCGCCGTGCCGTCGCTAAGCACTCCCCTGTAGACTTGCCCGAAGCTGCCGGATCCTACCAATCTGCTCTCCTCGAACCCTCCCGTAGCCTCCACGAGCTCTCTGTAAGTAATTCTCGGAAAGCCCGAGGTAATACTCACGAAAAAATTCTTGGTTGGATCATCTCCATCGCGTCTTCTGCTACTCCTTTTTCTCATGGTCATGTAAACTGTTCCGCATATGACAGTAGCCATGAAAGCTGCGACAGTCACAGTGCTGACGAGCAATATCAGTCCCCGGCGAGAATGCATTAGGCCTCTCTTGTGTTGACAACTGGGTATTCCATTTCCAGGCAGTGAACCACAGAAATGGTTACCTTTGATCCGATCAGACGTCAACAAGTTGAAGATTCCACCTTCCGGTAGCGGTCCAGAGAAGTTGTTGAAGGATATGTCCAGTAGTCTGAGGCTGGAGCAGCGCTGAAGAGAGTCTGGAATTGGTCCTGAAAGCTGGTTAAAAGACAAGTCCAGTGTTTTCATGCTTAGCAGGCTTCCAATTGACTGAGGAATTGATCCTTGTAAATTGTTGTGCGACAAGTTCAGCAGCTCAATTACCGCACAGTCTCCCAAACTTTGAGGAATCTCACCGCTGAAGTTGTTGGATGACAGATCGATTGCACCAACCTTGGTCATCTGTCTCAGCTCTGTGGGCAGCTGCCCTTGTAATAAGTTGTGTGACAGATTGAAATATAGGAGCAGTGAACTCAAGCTCGCAACTTGAGCTGGTATAACTCCTGTGAGCCTATTGTAGGATAGGTCTAAGAGCTCCAAATTTGTGTTTCCTAGGCTTGGAGGTATGGTTCCAGTGAGCTGGTTTTCGCTTAGTTTAAGCTGTCGTAGTTTAGTTAGATTTGCAAAGGCTGCTGGAATTGTACCATTGAGCTTGTTTTTTGATAAGTCGAGGAGGCCAATTTGACTTAGAGCCGGAGGAGAAGGGATTTCTCCAGACATGGAGTTGTTGGACAGCCAGAGCCTCAGTAAACTAGGCAGCAGGAGTATTTCTGATGGAATTGAACCATGCAAAAGATTGTTTGACAGATCTAGCCATTCCAAATTGACAAGCTTTGTCAAGTTTGCAGGGATTGTTCCTTGAATTAGATTGTGGCTGAGATCGATCTCAGAGAGATTGACACCTAAAAGACCAATAGTCGCAGGCAGTTCTCCTCCCAGATGATTACTTGCCAGTTCAAGCTCCTCCAGATGAGTCAAGTTTGAAATAGCATCAAAGAAGGGGACAAGATTGGTGTTGTGATCTTCACTAGAGAAATTGTTAGAGGAAAGGTGGAGTTGCTTCAGAAAAGGCAACTGCATCAAGATGTATGACGGTAATATCCCACTGAACGAGTTGTTCTCAATGTCAATCTCCTCCAGCTTTGTTGAATTGGTGAGGTATGCAGGGATGCCACCGATGAGTTGGTTCGAATACAAAAGAAGGTTAATCAGGCAAGGAAGATGGTATCCAAGCTGTGAAGGAATGAAACCTGTGAACAAGTTCGTCGAAAAGTCGACATAGCTCAATTTTGTGCAATTGTACAAAAGATTAACAGGAAGCTGGCCGTGGAGCTTGTTGTAGCTAAGGTCAATGAATTCAAGGTTTGCAAGCATTCCAAAGCTCTCAGGAATGCTTCCTTGTAGGTCATTTTGCTTCAGAGCTAGCACCTGTAGCTGAGACAAAGATCCAAGTTCCGCAGGAATGGATCCTTGGAGGGTATTCTCCGACAATTCAAGCAGTATGAGCTGAGAAAGATTGGACAAGGACCGGGAGAGGGTTCCTACCAAGGACTTACCTTTAAGAGTAACTCTATTCACTCTTTGAGGACTTGGACTGCAGTTGATGCCGTTCCACTCGCAGACATGATTCTGCTGACTCCAGTTGCAGAGCGTGTTTTCCGGATCGGAAATTATGCCTTTCCTGAACTCCAGAAGAGCAGATTGGTCTGTCCAAATTGTGCCACTCTGATGCAAAGGAAGAACAGATAGAATGAAGAGGAGGAGAACAAATTTGGCCAAGACAATTGTGTGGCAATTCATTGAGACAAGGTTATGTTATTACTCTGTGTTTGCTTGCTGCAATCTTCTTAAGCACTGATGCCATGTAGCACACTAATCCACAATCACAAAGGAGGAGGATGAAGGGAACTGGTTTGTGGATATCCATGTCGATATGATGACATACTTTAGTGGTAAGTCAACTAATGTATAGTATCCGAAAAGATTTCATATAAATCATTAAAAAAGAAAATTTTGAACATAAAATTTCTAGATTTTGCTAGTGCTTCTTAATCCTTTGTCATTGCTACTGTTTTTTTTTTCAGGAAATGGACCGTCCATAAGACGAAATTTTACCAAAAAGCACCCCTTGGTTTATGGACTTTATCAAAAGACGGCCATGCAATCAATTATTATCAAAATGTATCCCGGTATTTTTTTTTTTTTCTGAAAATGTTCCTACTTTGCTGTCTTGGGACTTGGGCTATGAGAAATGATACAGAATGATCTGCGCAGAGTATATATTGATTTGCAAGTAAGTTTGCACCCAAGTTTAAGATAAAAATGTCTTATTTGAAGGACGTTAATGCATGAAATGCTTAATTTTAATATCCTCTAAGTCGAGTACGATGTGAATATGTGATTTTCATGAATCTATGCTCAAATTTAGCACCAACATGATCTATTTAACTCTCCTAGTTATCTGAAATATTTAAGTTGTATCTGTTCTTAGCTGAGCACGATGTAAATATGTAATTTTCAAACCTCAAGTCGATTCGATTAACTTGTGCTAAAATTTTCTATGTTTGGGGTCTGAAGGCTTGCTTTTATCCTCAAATTGATTACGATGCAAATATGTGATTTTCAGGTTGTAATTTGCTTCAAGAATCAGTTTGTTCTTTGTATACCATACACAGGAGCATCTTCAGAAAAAAGAAAGCTTGAGATTGGCCTGGTTATAATTGATTACAAGGGCGCCCTTTTGGTGAATTGCTCCCGAGACAGCCACTAAGTGATGTATTCTGCACTACATTTGCCTTTTCAAGGTTTGTCTCCCACAATACTGTAATGCTTGAGGCCGGACAATGAAATTTCCACTTTCATCAGTCTGATCACACTGATGGGCAAAATGTGTCTGCAGAGACGATAAAGAGGGTGAAAAAGACGGCTGATGCCACGTTATTCATTTTGGCAAATGCTCGTTAATGGCGCTGGCGCTGGCGCTGGCACTAGACAAAAGGCAATGGAATGAGCTGCTGCTGCTGCTGCTGCTCTTGATGGCCTCTGGATGCGAAGATAATGCGTTAGGCAATTCAGGTGATCCATCTTTCTCCCTTTATCTAGTAGTGATTCATCTCTTTCATTCCTTTCTTTTCTGTGCTATTTGCTCATTGGATATTCTAAGTAATGATTGAACCTCTAAGATTAGAAAATAGTTTTTATTTTGATATTTTTAAGTGGGGTTTCAGTTGAATATACATTAAAAAAAAATGGTTCTTTTAAATTTAGTTTTCTTCGTGATTTTATCTTCCAAATGCTTGAAGGCTTAGGCCCGGCTGAGCTTCGGTATAACCCAGCCCAGCCCAATTCGTCCAAGTACATCCACCGGTCATATGGGACACGTGGTGACCATCCAAGGCGCATCGTGATCTTGCGATGGGAAATATCTTGCGAATAAAGAGAGAGAGATAAGAAAACCAACAAAATCGCTGGTTCCGCTCTTTCGTATAAATTGAGTTTGCGTTAGAAAAATCTTCAAATCCTTTTTTTTTTTTCCTTCTTCTCCCTGCTGTTTCGATTCGCTCATGCTGACGAGGTGCGCTTTCGATCGCGCCATTCTTTCTGTCTTCTCTGCATTTGGATTCGTCGTCTGCTCGTTTCCCTGATCGATTCCTGTACTTGGTTTGTGGTTTCAGGTTGCAATTCCGGTAGACAATCGCATGGGTTCGCTGAGGATTGCTTCTGGTTGGGATGTCTACGAGCTGAAGCAACGCAGTCAATTGGGGAACCCTAACTTGTGTGCGGTGGCTTTGCTTTGTTTCGACTCATCAAAATCAGGCTTTGGCTTCAGGTTTATCGTGGGCAAGAAGAAGGCAGGCAAGCAGGGTTCGAGCCGACTGAATGTAGGTGATCGGGAGAAGATTAGTTTTATTTCTTCTTGTGAAGACCCAAGTGGTCTGTCACTCGAACGTGGTGTTCGATTGGAGAAATTTGTGGTTTGCGGATTGGATAGGACCGATGGGTCCATTTTGGCCACTCGATCTGTCAACAAAAATGAGGGGAATATGAACCTCAAGAATCCGGTCTCAAAGACGCTGGATCTTCAGGATAAGACCACAAGTCCGAAGAACAGGAGGAAAATATGGAATCGGTTCCAGAGAATGCAGAAAGCATCGCAGCAGAAAGTTTCGAGTGTTATTCCTATAAGCAAGGATGTGTTTGAGAAAAGGATTGCTGACGGCGATATTGATGCTGGAGAATCCAATGTCAATCCTGATTCTAGTATGGAACACTGTAACTCCATTCTTAAGCGCCTTGAGAAGACAAGTGAGGAAAAGACAGTGCAGTTCTTTGAATGGATGAGGCAGTATGGAAAAGTTGGAGAAAATATCGATGCTTATTGCTTAGTATTGCGAGCCTTGGCGAGGAAGGAGGATTGGTCTAGAGCCATTGTGTTAATTCAGGAATTGACTTCTGAGTCCCTGTGTGAATTGGATGTTAAGGTCTTCAATTCACTAATATATGTATGTTCCAAAAGGGGGCTAGTTGGATGGGGAACAAAATGGTTTCACATGATGTTGGAAAAGGGCATTGATCCTAATGTTGCTACGATTGGCATGCTTATGGCACTTTACCAAAAGAAGTCTTGTCTTTCCCAAGCTGAATTTGCATTTGTTCGCATGAGAAGATTGAAATTGAAATGCATCAAAGCGTACTCAGCCATGATCACTATTTGCACTCGCCTCAGGCTGTATCACAAATCAGAAGATATCATAAGGGTGATGAACGAAGATAAAATCCTTCCAGATACGGAGAATTGGTTAGTCCGTCTGAATGCTTACAGTCAACAAGGTAAAACAGAAGAGGCTGAAGCTGTGTTGAAGTCCATGATCGAAGCTGGGAAGGCTCCCAATATTATTGCATATAATACATTGATCACTGGGTATGGGAGGGTTGCTAACATGAAGGTTGCAAAGCTTTTATTTCAAAATCTTGAAAGTGTTGGTTTAAATCCCGATGAAACCACCTATAGGTCCATGGTTGAAGGTTTTGGCAGAACTGACAACTATGAGGAAGCATTGGGGTACTATGAGAAACTTAAAAGTTTAGGATTTCACCCAAACTCTTCCAACTTCTATACCCTAATTAATCTGCAAGCTAAATATGGGGATGTGATTGGCGCTACTCAAACACTAAAAGACATGAGAATAGCAGGTTGCCAATATTCTTCAATCGTTAGTAGTCTTCTTCAGGCTTATGAAAAGGCAGGAAGGATAGAAAGTGTGCCTCAAATTTTAAAGGCATCTTTTTATCAGAAAATATTGTTAGATACTACATCATGTTCTATTCTAGCTATTGGCTATGTGAAAAATTCATTGATTGATGATGCTTTAAAAGTTTTAAAGGAGAAAAAATGGGAAGATTCTAGTTTTGAAGAAAACTTGTATCATCTATTGATATGTTCTTGCAAGGAGTCTGGCCATTACGAGAATGCAGTCAGGATCTATCTGCAGATGTCTGATTCTGTGTTTAATCAAAATCTTCATATAACATGTTCTATGATTGATATCTACAGTGCCATGGATAGATTTAATGAAGCTGAGAAGTTGTACCTAAAGTTGAAAGATAACAGTGTCACCCTTGATATGATTGCCTATAGTATAGTGGTGAGGATGTATATCAGAGCAGGGTCCCTGGAGAATGCTTGTGTGGTATTGGAAATGATGGAGAAAGAGAAGAATATAGTCCCAGATACATTTCTATTCCGTGACATGCTTCGGACCTATCAACAATGCGGCATGACACATAAGTTGGCAAATGTTTACTATTGGATACTTAAAAGTGGAGTTGTATGGGACGAGGCCATGTATAATTGTGTTATAAACTGTTGTGCCCGTGCCTTACCTGTGGATGAGCTCTCAAGGTTGTTTGAGGAAATGATGCGGAATGGGTGCGCTGTCAACACGGTAACCTTCAATGTAATGCTGGATGTCTATGGAAAAACCGGAATGCTTAAGAAGGCTCGGAAAGTATTTTGCATGGCCCACAAGCAGGGGTTGGCAGATGTTATTTCCTACAACACCATCATAGCAGCATACGGAAAAAGCAAGGATTTTCAGAGCATGGAAACTGTTATTGACAAAATGCAATCTGCAGGTCACTCTGTTTCCTTGGAAGCATATAACTGCCTGCTGGATGCATATGGAAAAGATAACCGACTGGAGGAGTTCCAAGATGTTTTGCGTAAGATGAAGGAAGCACAGTGTATTTCTGATCATTATACTTACAACATTATGATAAACATCTATGGGACAAAGGGCTGGATCGAAGAGGTTGCTTGTGTGCTTGCTGAACTGAAGAATCGTGGGCTTGAACCTGATTTGTATAGTTACAACACCTTGATCAAGGCATATGGAATTGCTGGAATGGTAGAAGAGGCTGTTAATGTGGTACAAGAAATGAGGAGTAAAGGGATTAGACCTGACAAAATAACATATTCCAACCTCATAACCTCCCTCCAAAAGAACGAGAGTTACCTAGAGGCTGTTAAATGGTCACTGTGGATGAAGCAGATGGAATGCCATTCTGAGGTCTGCCCATCATAGATTTGAATGCCAGTAATTGCATACTATGAATGATAAATATGACTCTGCTCCAATCAGATAGGATTTTTTGGGGCTAAATATAAGAAAAAGGCCGTTTTTTTTAACTCTATTTTTGCTGGAAATGAGAACTCTCTACAAGGTAAGCTTCAGGTTAGTCCCTTCCCTGCTTGTCCTTGTGTATATCTTCCAGTCCATATGTAATATATGTATATATATCATCTTGTAAGCATTGTCTATAGGCTAGCAATTTCTAAGCAAGACAGATTCAAGTTCTCATATTGATCTTCAAGGATTTTGATGTTATTTGTTTATCTTATCTCATTGATATTCAACTATTTATATTAAACAGTCTGAAAAAAACAACAACTATTTAATCTGATTTGCATTCTTGTTCCCTTCCATGCTATATTTGTTCAGATAATCAGTAGGTTTTTCTTAAAAGGAAATATTATTTGTGGCAAGTAAGCAAAATTGAGTATTACATTTGCATCTTGCTTAAATTTGTCTGAACTTGGCATTTGGGCCAAATGCTCAGTTCTTGTAGCTTGGCATTCTCTGCAGAAAAATGAGCATTGTTTTGATATTTATCGCATGAACTGGAAACTTTGTTTCTGTCTCCTCTTCATAATTACTAACACAACAGGTTTTACACAGAATAGTGGTGTCTTGTGAATTCATAGGGAGAAAAAAAAAACATGAAAGGTCAGCTATGGAAGATGCTATCTTTGTGCTAGGAACGCAGATGTTTTGTAAGGGAAGGCTACTAGAGGATTCCTGCCACCATAGTCAATGGTCAGGGAGACTGTCAACGAGGGGCTTTTTTCCAGAAAGTGGAGTAGAAACTAGCAAGTAGCAATTCTGGATGAGAATGATCACACTGATAATAAAGCAATAAGTACGTCCAAAAGGTAATCCTTCAGACAAGCAAGCAAAACACAAACATGGATGATCCCAGGACTTATGGGGGAAGCTTTGTTGGGCGTTCTAATATTCAACTAGGATGTTCCGTCTTACAACTAATCCGTCATATTTTCTTCTCATAGAATGAAACATTTGAACTGTTAAATTGTCTGTTATGTGCATTTTCAAATTTATTTTGATGATTGATGAAGATTTTCGTAAGACTGAATTGATCATCTCGGAAAAATTGAATACTAATACCAATAAAAACATTGTATGTATATGATTAGATGGAGGGTGAAAACTGTCTCATTCTTTTGAGTGAACCTTTCTATATGATACCTTTACAGTGCATGAAAAAGGCAATACTAGTGAATAAGAGCTTATCCGAAAAATCAATATGATAGTAACTTGTGGAACAACACATGTTTGTGTGAAATATAATTCAAGTAATAATAATAATAATAATAATAAATTATATGTATACCCTACCTAATAGATTGGCACTGGAATGATATTATTGTGCAGTTGTTTATTCTTTGGATTCAAAATTAAAAAAGAAAAAAGGAAATGAAAGTGAATTAGAAGGAAAGACTTTAGATTAAAAAATCATAGCATAAGAAGAGATGTGAGAGTAGTTTTCAATAATATTTGTTACATGAATTTGAAATTAACCTCTCATATATGCATCCTGTTCAATTCACATTCTGCATTCTTTAAATTTACTGAATGAGAATCCTGATTAACCGAAACCGAAAGGAACACAAACAACACACAATCCCAAATCTCTGTCATATTAGCGGTCTCCTGTCCATCAAAATTTCAGATGGTAAGTAAGAAAGAAATCGATGAAACCTATAAAAATTAATCTCTATTTATTTAAAAATTATCTCTTTGCTATAGAACGTAACACAAGCTCCAGCAAGAGCTTGACGCCAACCAAAAGCCATCCATTTTTATTTTTATTTTTTATTTTCTCTCCCTGAAATCGCCACTGCAATTCTGGTCCTTGCGTTTCCAGCGCGAAGCACAAAACTCCAAGCAACGACTTATCTCGAATACATGTAGAGATAAACAACAGCACAACAAGGGAAATGAAATTAAAAGAAAAAAGAAAAAGAAAATGAAAATGCAGTGCAAAGCGGAGAAGGGTGTAACTTGAGGATATGGATTTGGAAGCGAGAGGAAGTGTTGGCCATAGATTTTAAGGGGCTCCCAGATCCTACAGCCCCTCGCCCAAACGCTAGTCTGCTCGCTTAAACCTCTCTGCTGCTGCTGCTGCAGCAGCCTTATCTTCTCATTCCACCACCTCTGCCTTCTTCTTCTTCTTCTTCTTCTTCTTCTTCTTCTTTACGTACGTTTCCTTCTTTGCCAGATATTATTCCGTTCCTGCTGTAATTAATTTATGTAAAGTTTGTAAGTTTCAGCTCCTTTTGCCCTCTTGGAGCCCAATTTAAGCGAGAAAACTATTTGAAAGCTTTAGAGGAGGAGGAGGAGAGATGGCTCCTAAGGCTGGGAAAGCGAAGGTGCATAGAGTCAAAGGCGAGAAGAAGAAGAAGGAAGAGAAAGGTGAATGGTCGTCGTCACTTGTTTCTTCCTTTTTTTTACTCTCTCTCTCTCTTTTGGTGCTGTTGATTTCGATGGATTCTGTTGGCGGGGATGAGTCTGCGCATTGACTTGCCGGAGCCTTCGGTTGCAGTGTTGCCGGCGGCGGTGGATGTCATCGTCGAGACGCCGGATTACTCGCTGCTCACCCTCAAGGTTCGTCGCTGTTGTTTCTTATCGGAGGAATTCTGCCATTTTCGGGGAAAACTTCCATTTTGATTCCCGTAAATTTACAAATTGTCAAAACGGCCCTTCAATTATCGCACCGACGACGGTGCGGGGGAATGAGGATTGAGGATGACAAAATCGAAAAGTCAAGAGGGCGGTCGAGAAAACGAGGATAAATTAGGTGGCAAAATGATAATCGCTTGCCTTTGCGTCAAGATGTGTGCGGATACGACCCTTCAATTCATGGAAGATATTTTCATCGCGTTTGTTCGTCTAACCGTTTTGGATTTCCTTCGTAGGGTATATCGACGGATAAAATACTTGACGTTCGTAAATTGCTAGCCGTACAAGTGGACACTTGTCACTTCACCAATTTTTCTCTTTCCCATGAGGTAATTTTATATTTATTTAACTATTTTATTATTGTGAAAATATAAAACGATATTCTTTAGTTGCTCTATAAATTTTCACTTGTTTTTTTTTTTTAAAAATCTCTAGAACAAAATTAGTGTATTTATGTTAATTTGCTGTATGACTTAATTTATAACAGATACGAGGTGAGAAGTTGAAGGACACAGTGGAAGTAGCGTCGCTCAAGCCATGTCACGTTAGGGTCGTCGAAGGTATCCATAATTATTTGTTATGTGTGAAAAAAATTATTATCTTCTTCCTCGATATTTTTCATAGTCAATTTTTTAATAACTATTGATTAAAAAAGACAAAGAACTTTTAAATCTAAATAAAAATTTTAAATTTTACGTCCACATTTTTAATAATATATGAACCGCTCAATAATTATTTGTTATGGAACTATATTAGGTATGTTTATCGGTTTTTTGGTTACGATTTCAATTCGATTCTAATCGGTTTCGGATCCGTCGATGTTGGAACGGATTGAAATCGATTCAAAATCGATTCCGAATCGATTCCGATTCTAAAGGTATAACTTTGAAACCAATTCAATCCGAACCGATTCCGAATCGGTTCCGAACCGATTTCGAAACGATTCCGGATCGATTTCGAAACGGTTCCAGATTATCTTTCTCGAATTTGAGCTTTCAAATTCATCTATCATGTTGATGATCCTATTTTTTTTTTATCATAAAATAATTTTATAGATATATTAACATGCTAAAAATTTCCATCCTTAAATTAATAATTAGAACCAGATCTAAATCGAAATAAGAACCAATTTCGAAACCATTCTGAATTTATTCTGAAATCGATTAGAACCAAATCGAATCGGAACTAAAACGATTCCGATTCGATTCAGTTCCAGAATTAATTCATTTGAATCGATTTTGACTCCGAATTTAACAGATTGATTCTGATTCGATTCCGGATCACACCAATCCGTTAATCATGCCTGCAACTACGGTATTCGATAAATAATATTAATAATATTATTATTTTTTAAAAAATGTAATCAATTCGTGCTTTGTTTCTGGCTGTATTATTGGGTGAAAAACGTGGATCCTGTCCGGGAGAAGACAGGGGATTGTTTTTTTCCCTCCCTTCCCTTTTGATTTTAAAGCTTCTCTCGCAGAGGAGTACACGGAGGAGCTCGCCGTCGCCCATATCCGTCGCCTGCTTGACATCATATCCTGCACCACCGCCTTCGGAGCTTCTCCGGAGAGGAATGGAGGGCAAACAAGTTCGCCTACTACTTCAGGTGGCGGCGGAGGGAAGGGCGATACGCGGCCCGGCGACGCTGCGAAGTCGGGCGAGACGAGCGTGGAGGAATGTAAAGACGAAGCCGATGGCATTTCTGGGAAAAAGAAGGTTGATTCTCTCACCTACTCTACTGTTAACGTGAGCAAGGACGATCCGTTGTACCCTCCCCCCAAACTCGGCCAATTCTACGAGTTCTTCTCGTTCTCCCACCTTACTCCGCCACTCCAATGTTTGTGCCACTCTCTCTCTCTCTCTCTTTTTTTCTTTCCTTTTTCTCGAAAAACATATTCTTTTGTGATAAAACTGGATCTGCAGTTTGGAATTATATTCTCCTAACTTGTTCCAGATATAAAGAGGACTTCGAGACCATATGTGGATGATAAAAAGGAAGATGACTTCTTCCAGATTGATGTGCGCTATCCTTTTCCCCCTTTTTTTGGTATTCGTAGTTCAGATCGGTCCAACAAATACTACATTTGTTTAGTTATTTCAGCCAACTTCATCTTAGTCTTCAAATCGACGAACAGGTGAAGATTTGCAATGGGAAACTCGTGACCATAATCGCTACGAAAGATGGGTTCTATCCCTCTGGGAAAAGGTCTCTTATGAGTCATTCTTTAGTTGGCCTATTGCAGCAAATAAGCCGAGCCTTTGATAGTGTAAGGTTTCGTATAAACGTTTTGGTCTTATGGTGTCTTCAGTGTTTTCTATTTCCCTTCTTACCACGGCTTATTGTATCTATAGGCATACAAGTCACTGATGAAAGCTTTTGTTGAGCACAATAAGGTTTGTCTACTTTTAGCCCTTTTCCAATTTTTTTGTTTATTTTCAAGACCTGATTTATTATCAAGACTTAAAAGGCTTTAGTTAACATAATTAAATATGATTTAAGAAATGGAGGGAAATTAATGATATATCTTTGCAAAGAGTGTGATAAAGGGATAAGATCTATTTTAGACGAACCTAAATTATTGTGGCTAACACGGCTCAATAGTGAAGATGATGTTGTCTGATACTATCTTGCATTTATAATGTCTAACTTAGCTGGGATATTCCTATCGCAACATTCTTGTTTATTGGATTGAAGGGATGGGCATCAATAGCCTGTGTAGTTAAATCTCTATAATTGGAGAAACACAGGAGCAAGTCATTTCTTTTATATGACTTGAAATTTATAATGTTTTGGCAGTATCCTTTGTGCTGGCTCAAGGTAGCATCCAAAATTAAGCGAGCTCAATTGGTGATCACTGCTAAATCTAAGACTACTAGGCTTGGAACTGAGATACATGTTGTTGCTCATTCTTAAGTTGAACAGTACTACAATAGTTACATTTCACCTTACAAACTCAGTTATTTTGATGCCTTTTTTTCCTTTGATCGGTAGAGAACTTCTTAGGAGTATCAAATTTCAAAATATCTTGCAGGGATTTGCATTTTTTTTTTCTTGTAACTGTTTATCTTGCTAGATTCAGTTTATCGCCACTTGAAAACTGAGCATCAAGCAAACAACAGCAACCTTTGGTTGGTTAAGGCTTACACTGTTCATTCTGCATTCTTTCAGTTTGGAAATCTTCCATATGGATTTCGAGCAAACACTTGGGTGGTTCCTCCAATAGCTGCAGATTTGCCATCGATTTTTCCTCCTCTTCCTACAGAAGATGAAACTTGGGGTGGTAATGGTGGAGGCCAGGGGCGAGATGGCAAGAACGCTGAGAGGCCATGGGCCAAAGAATTTGCAATCCTAGCAGCAATGCCTTGTAAAACATCTGAGGAAAGACAAGTCCGTGATAGGAAGGCTTTCCTTCTTCACAGCTTATTCATTGATGTTGCTGTTATCAAAGCTGTTGAGGGTATTCAACAACTAATCTTGAAGACCAAGTGCTCAAATGAATCACCATATGGCCCCTCCACTGTAATTTTACATGAAGAACAAATCAGAGATCTAAGAATTACAGTTACAAAGGGCAATGCTGATACCATCACTAAATTGGAGGTTAAATTGGACAGAATTCAAGCCCCAGGAAAGTCTTCTAAGGATATTTGTCAACAAAATTTACTAAAAGGAATCACTGCAGATGAGAGTGCAACTGTTCATGTAATTCTACTTCCAAATTCACTAATTCGTTAATTTGATTGCATATAGTTTTCCTTCGACTTAAGATCTGAAGTAGCATGTTTTTTTCCTGCAGGATACTGCCACCCTAGGTGTAGTGGTGGTCAGACAGTGTGGTTATACTGCTGTTGTCAGAGTTCCAGTTCAAGCTGGTTTAGGTGAAATTCCATTGACCGAACAGGACATTCATATTGAAGAGCAGCCTGAGGGAGGTAGTAACTCTTTAAATGTCAACAGGTACAACTTAAGAGCATGAGCTCTTTATTAACTGTTTCATGATGACCTTGTATGAGCATAGGCCGTCAGTTTTAAGGCATCTATAATGTGATTCATTTTTCTTTAGGGGAAGATAATGAATTCTGTGCTTTCTGCCTTTCAGCTTGAGAATGCTTTTGCACAATCCCTCATCATGTGGAGCCCCGAAATCCCATTGTACAGACATGGAGGATTCACATTCCTTCAGGTCCTTGGTGCAAAAAGTACTAGCAGATAGTATACTGAGGTTAGATGAAGAAACTAAAGAACGCAAAATGTCAAGTAGATGGGAACTAGGGGCTTGCTGGGTGCAGCATTTACAGAATCAATCGGGAAATATTGATTTGAATCAAGGTAAAGAGAGCAAAGTTGAAACAACAGTAAAAGGGCTCGGTAAACAATTCGGGCAATTAAAGCAGATAAAGAAGAAGGTGCAGGAAAATGGTGGGAAAACTGATTCTGCAAATGAAAACTCTACTCCAAGCATGGGCTTGATTAAGGAACATGTGGATGGTTTTAAACTTAAGGAAGATAAGGAAACGATGCTACAAAAATTGCTTCCTGAAGCAGACTACATTCGCCTCAAAGAATCTAATACTGGTCTTCATGTTAAGGTTTTACCTGCTCCCTGACTTATTCATTGTTGTATTTCACTAAAACTGAGCTACATGAAATTGTTCTTGTTGGCTGCGTGATTCTTTCAAAATGCATACAACATATATTTTACTGTTTAATCCCTTATATCATCCTCAACATTAGTTGTATAATTGGATGATTCCATGTGTGGTTTGACTAGTACTCTGACAAGTAATTATGTATAATCGACTTGTTTCGACAAAACCTTGGCTCCAAAAATACATTACTTTATAATTGTGTATTCAAATCTTCTGCATTATCTTTGACTCCTGTGAAGTATTTTATGTCAGTCAACAGATGAGCTGATTGAGATGGCACAGAAGTATTATGAGGATATTGCACTGCCAAAGTTGGTATATTCCTAAACTTTCATATTGTTTCTTTATATCTTTTGGTGCTTCGCAAGGTAGTCCTTTATTATTATGACAATTTTCTTTCAGGTAGCAGATTTTGCTTCACTCGAACTTTCTCCTGTCGATGGTAGGACTTTGACAGATTTTATGCATGCCAGGGGGTTGCAGATGTGTTCACTTGGACGTGTGGTAAACTATTGAATAATAATGAACATATTTTTAGTCCAACGCAAATCTTTGTTAATACTTGCCTATCATTGCTTAACTTTTAATATAAAAGCTAAGATAATAAGCTTTTTGTTTTCTGCACTTCCATTCACCTTCTGAACAGGTTGAGCTTGCAGACAAGCTCCCTCATGTGCAGTCCCTTTGTTTGCATGAGATGATAGTTCGAGCTTATAAGCATATACTTCAAGCTGTCATTGCAGTCGTTGGTGACATGTCTAACATGGCTGGGACCATCGCATCTTGTTTAAATGTCTTGCTTGGATCAGTGCCTGCAGATAATGGAGATATTTACTTGGCCAATGACATCAGTCTCAAACATAAGTGGCTGGAAATTTTCCTATTAAAGCGATTTGGGTGGAAATTGGAAGATAAGGACTGCAGTGACTTGAGGAATTATGCAATTCTACGTGGTCTTTGCCAGAAGGTCCTGGACTGTATCTGTGGTCATACTGTTGTCTGACAATTGTTCTCCTGCCAAGTTGTTCTTGGTGATTTAATTTCAAAACACTTTTTGCTTTTTATGCTGCAGGTAGGACTTGAGCTAGTACCAAGAGATTACGATTTTGAAACTCCACATCCTTTTAGGAAATCAGACATTGTGAGCATGGTTCCTGTATACAAAGTAAGGATTTATAGCTTTAGGTATTATCTTGTCTTATTTTTCCATAAATGATTGTTCTGACTTGTAATTGCAGCATGTTACCTGTGCATCAGCTGATGGACGCACTTTGCTGGAATCATCTAAAACTTCTTTAGATAAAGGAAAACTGGAGGATGCTGTTAATTACGGGACCAAGGTACAAGTTTTTATTTATTATTGCTTTTTGTCATGATTGCTGGTTTCAAAAATCTTCTAATCATTTTCCCTTCTATTTCCTTTTAAATCTAGGCATTAGCAAAACTAGTTGCAGTATGTGGTCCATACCACAGAATGACAGCAGGTGCATACAGTCTTTTGGCTGTAGTTCTGTACCATACTGGTGACTTCAACCAGGTACATGCCTTGGAGAAAGTTCATCGAGAAATTTGATTATGATTTTATGTAACTCTATGCTATAGAATTGGTTTCTAAGCATGAAAACAATTTTTTTCCTATTTGTAAGAGTTGAAAGGATAGAGGAGTATTAATCAATGTAAAAATGAAAATTAGATTCATATATTTTATACTTCAAATAATATCTATTGACTGAAATCCAATTTCCGATCAAAAAATTAAATCTAACACTCCCAGGCTTGAACATAGATGCAATTAATGCTCAGCATGTCTCACAATATAGGAAAAACTGCCTAGCAAAGATATTATTCAACTTCAGAGAATTTGTCAAGAGCCAGTAAGTCAATTGGCAAATCTCATCTTCTGTAAGCCATCCAGGCAAAAGAGTTTAACAGCGAGTTGACCAACTTGCAGGCTAATTTATCAAAAGTTAAAGCCATAAACTAGTTTAACAATAAATTGAAAAGTGCTTGTTTGGTCAATTTGCAAGATAAAAAGTAGGATACTCTCTCTTTTGCTTTGAAAGTAATAAATGCAGATTAGGAGTTCTTTTCAATAGAAGAAATCACTTTTTTGGGATGGTTAACTAGTTTATATCTTTTAATTTATTTTTTCATTATATAAGTAGTTCATGTTTTGGAGAACTTTTACCTGTTTGGTTATTATTACCAATAAGATGAGTTCCATTTTCTTCTTAGGCAACCATCTATCAACAAAAGGCTTTGGATATTAATGAAAGGGAACTAGGTCTTGATCATCCAGATACAATGAAAAGCTATGGTGATCTTGCCGTTTTCTACTATCGTCTTCAGCATACAGAACTGGCACTGAAGTAAGTTGAGCCTTTTTTTTTTACCCTTATTCATATACTTTTTGTACAATGCATAGATCCTCTAGGCCAAAAGCTCAAAATTTGTTCCTTAACAATTGCTGATTCTGTCGCATGGTATGAGTTTGCTCATCATAATCCATATAGACATGTAACTTGAGATCTTAATATTGATAGCACAATTTCTGTGATTTGTTTGTCATAGGTACGTTAATCGTGCATTATACCTATTGCTCCTGACTTGTGGCCCTTCGCATCCTAACACTGCTGCAACATACATAAATGTGGCTATGATGGAAGAAGGGTTAGGTAATGTGCACGTTGCTCTTAGATACCTACATGAGGCATTGAAATGCAACCAGAGACTACTTGGAAGTGATCATATACAGGTTAATACTAATCCTATTTTATCATAATTTCTGTTTCCTGCGCTCTTCTATCTTACAGGGTAAACCATGAAATTGCTTATTACTTTTTGATATGTACTGACTTTATATTCGTATCACAGACTGCAGCTAGTTATCATGCTATTGCCATTGCTCTATCTTTGATGGAAGCTTATTCTTTAAGTGTTCAGCATGAGCAGACCACTCTCCGCATACTTAAAGCAAAGCTTGGATCAGAAGATCTACGAACACAGGTAACCGTCCCATAAGAACAAATTTATTTTGATTGTTTTCGTGGTTTGATGATCTCATCCTGATCATCACAATGGTGTTCATCTTATAATGCAGGATGCTGCTGCATGGCTCGAATATTTCGAGTCTAAGGCCCTCGAGCAACAGGAAGCTGCACGAAATGGTACTCCAAAGCCTGATGCTTCCATTGCTAGCAAAGGCCATTTGAGGTAAATAAAACCATCACTAAGCAGGAACACCATGACAAGGTTCAGAAATTTTAAATGAAACAAGTCGTGAAGTTTCCATTTGACAATTCATGGAGCTATTGTTAGAAGACCAAGCTCGTAGAGTTAGTTTCAGAAGTTGTTGTCAAAATGTAGTTTAGCATTGTTCTGAAAAAAAAAATCTAACTGTCTTTTCTAAACTTCCCTGTCTTGCTTCTCTACACTTCAACTGGTTCGTTGACTCCTGTTGCACTTTCAATGCAGTGTATCGGACCTTTTAGATTATATCAATCCTGAAGCAGAACAAAAATCCAGAGAACTTCAAAAGAAGCAAGCCCGTGCAAAGGTTCTGATTGTGGTCTCGACGAGGCATTATTATCTACACAAGTACTTTTTGACATGCGTTGACTATGTTTTCTTTTCTTTGCAGATAAAAAGCAGAAATGAACTAAACCAATTGGAAACTGTTGAGATTGATGACGACAAGGTTGATATGCCAAAGCAGGAATGGGTGGCAACCAATGACAAGGAAAACAACTCCTACATTCATTCACCCGTGGAGCTTAAGGATGAGAATCCCAATATCGTCGTCATTAATGTCTCAGGATCGAACCCAGAGGACAATGTAATGGAGGAACATTCAACTGAAGAAGGATGGCAAGAAGCTTTCTCAAAGGCACGATCTCTTGCAAACCAAAAATCTGCATCAAGGAGACTTAGTTTGGCGAAAATCAATACAAATTCACTGAACAATGTAGAAAGTCCACGATATCGAGCTAGAACTTCCCCCAACATTTCTTCTCCTGGAACATCATCAAATGATGATAGTATGCCTGCTGCTACTAGCCCTGCTTCAAAGAAGTTTATCAAGAATTTCAGCTTCAATCAGAAAGCAAGCAACATTCCTGTTACAATGGATGCAGATTCTCCCACCGCAGCTACTGCTGCCAAGTCAGTTTCATCACCAATTGCAAATACTAGTCCCTCGACTAGGAAAAACTTATCATACAAAGAAGTGGCATTGGCTGCTCCGGGAACTATCATCAAGGTCGCAGAGGATAAAGTGATAACTGGAACCCATTCAGATAACCGGGAACAAACAAACTATGGTTCTAAAGAGGAGATGAGCAAAAATAAAAGTATTGAGGGACGCAAACATGCATCGACTCATGGAGAGTTTGAGGGCTATGTTGTGGAAGGACATAGCAAGGATAAAATGAATTCGATTGTGGTAGAAGCATCTCTGCAGGAGACAAGTCCCATTGTGGAAGAAAAAGATGCTATTGTTTATAATCCTAAAGATTCCATCACTCTTGAAGAACATAATGCAACCTTGTCAGAATCTCAGAGAGTTTCAGAAATAAGTGACATAGCAATTGAAGGCGAGGAAGCTCCTGCAGTGCAAGAATCTTGTGAAATATCAGTGATATGCCACGAAATGAAGGAATTAGAATTAAGAGTACCTCCTTCAGATGGAACTGCTACTATGCACGAGCATGATGTTCCTGGTTCCAGCGAAGAAGTGAGCAATGTAGGCGAGGAGATGCAGGAACAAGTGTCAAGTGGATGTGAAAGTGAGCCAATAAAAGAGAAAAACAATGAGACAGCCAAAGAGCCCATCAGCAAACTTTCTGCAGCTGCAGCTCCATTCAATCCGTTCACAATACCAGTTTTTAGCTCAGTTCCCTTGCCAAGCTTCAAAGATCATGGAGGAATTTTACCACCGCCTGTAATTATTCCTCCCATGGTGGCAATTCCTGTTCATAAGCATCTCCACCAGTGTGCTACATCAAGGGTGCCCTATGGCCCACGGATCGCTGGAGGTTATAACCGCTCTGGTTATCGGAGTCATCGGAGCAAACTTCCATTTCAGAATGGTGAATTGGCTTCTCAGGATGGTAACTCTTTGAGCCCAACAATGAATCCTAATGCTGCTGAATTCGTTCCTGCCCAGCCATTGATTCAGAACAGCTACCCAATGTCCCCAAGTGACTCTCAAACATCACCAAAGAGCATTTCACTCTCCCCTCAATGTTTACCTTCATCACCAGAAAGTTTGATGGAATCACCAACACCAGTTTCTGCCTATGAGTCACAAAGTAAAAGTAATGAAGCTGACAATATCGCTAAAGTCGAGCAATCTACAGAAAGCACAGATGCTACTACCGATGCCGAAGAGAGTACTCCTGAACAAAAGACTCCTGAAGGAACTATTTCTGATGACCTTCGACTAGCAGATAATGCACCAGAATCAGCAAAGTCTATCGACAAGCAAAAATGTTGGGCTGACTACAGCGACAGCGAAACTGATGTTGAGGTTGTGGGTTGAAGACAAAGGCGCATGATCTAAAGCGGGGATAAGTTGATGCTGGCTATGATCAGCCTACAACACAGACTTTTTCAGAGAAATTTTGGCTTTTTTTCTTTGCTTCTTCTCTAGATTAAGCATCAAAGGAGAAATTACCATGGAAGCTAAATGCTTAATGAAACTGAAAAAAAAAAAGCAATTAATTAGGTTCCGTGCATTTGTCTGAGAATTCTCTCCATATTATCATTCAGTTCTAGTTTCTTGATATGAAGCTAGTATTTTTATCAATTCCTTCTTTATTTGTCATTAGAAGTGCAGCAACATTAGTTCTTGCTAGTACTGATCCAGAATAAGTGATGCATTAGGAGATTATTGTTGCTTCTCATGATTTGTTTATGTACTTTGCTAGAATTGACTTGTGTATTCATCAATGGGCTCATGTTCATCCAACTTTAAATGCCAAGCCGTTTCGGACGAAATTATCGGAAAATTTCGTTCTGACGAACCACCGAAATCAAAACGCGTACTGATACCAAAGGAGGCGGCGACGACGACGCAGAGGCGAGTACTGGAAGGAGGCGACGGCGACGACGCAGAGGCGATCGCGCTTCCCGATCGCGAAGTCGATCGCGGTGAGAAACCGCAATCGCGTGAAATTTCTTATATATATATATATATAGAAAAATCTTCCGCTGCGCGCCCGAATCTCCGCGCTTCGCGACCTCGCTGGCCGCCAGCCGGCCGCGGGGCCGGCCGTCGGACCGGGCGCGACTCGAGCGTGGTCCGGTGACCGATTGACCGGTTAGCGCCAACCGCGCAATCGCCGGAACGAATCTGCTTCACGCGGCCGAACGATCGGGCGGATGCAGGCCGAATGCGGTCGAACCCGCCGGACGGGACCGTCACCGACTTCCACATTCAAGCCGACCGGATTGATTCGCTGCCGTCGACGCTGCAAATCGGTCGCCTGATTGGCGGCGATGGCCGCGCGATTCGCCGGCGGCCGAATGGCCGGCCGTTATAGATCGACGGATCGGCTCGGATGGTCCGTCGGCGTCGGATTCCGGCCGGAATCGTCCGCTGGTCGGCGATGGTAGCGCCGCTGCCGCGTAAGCTGGCTGCGTTCCGGTTCGCTATCGCCGGTCGAGCCGCTCATCGCCGCATGAATCGGCCGATCGATCACCATGAATGGCCCGGCCGATGCAAGTGGCAGCTTGACGTAGCGACGGTGAGATGACATGTGATCGGTATAATAACTCTATATATATATATATATATATATATATATATATATATATATATATATATATATATATATATATTAAACTATAAAATTTAATTAAATAAATTATTAATTAATTTATATATTAAATAAAAATTAAAAAATAAAAGATATTTTAATTAAAATTCTAAATTCGAATTTATAATTTAGGTAAAATTAAATCTTAAATTCTTTTTTAAAAATTAACTAATTTTTTTTAAAAATCAAATAATTAATATTAATGTTTAAAAAAATATCGAAATAGTATCGACATGGACGATACGGTATCGAAATTGTATCGTTCCGGTCGTAAATCGAAATTTCGATACGAATCGAGCTTTTAAATTTTACTTTAAACTAGCATTTTCTCCATATTTGAAGAATGTGAGAAATAAAATTAAATTATAATTCCAGTTTTTTTCCCCTTTATAAATTTTCTGCAGTCACATCTGGTTTATCCTGGCAAATTATTCTTCACTGTTCTTCCAATTAAGTATATGGATTTGTATATTGTGAAAATTTATTTATTTGTTTGTTTTAACTCACCCTTATCATCGATGTTTCTGAAACCAATTTGTGAGTGATCACCTTCTGGTTCACTGCCTTTCCGATGGAGTCATGTCGATCGACTGACCGATCGATCGATTGACTTTGCTTAAGTCCTAGTCATCAATCATTATCTTCTTGTATGAATTATACAATGAGATTTCATTAATATCATAATTGCAACATCATTATATTAATAATGTTAATACTATATGGTTAGGAGTTTAATATCAAGAGTTTCTAAACTTTGAAAGTGGTAAAACGTCTACCCTTGACAAGAGAAATTTTAAACGAATGAGAAAATAAATTTAAAATGTTAAAATGAAGTACTATTTAACACCCCGTGTCAAACACTTTATCCAAATTCCATATATTGCCAACACATTAATTATTATCATTATTATTATTTTAGAAATGACGTTTGAAACACTATTCACATCCGTGTCAAATACTTTATCCAAATCGAGCAACAGCCAATCGGGAGCCGACAACGCAGCGCCGAATCAAACCTCCGGACCCCCCCCGGTCGACGCATCCCGGCGAATCCGGCGCTCCACGCTGTTTCGCCGTCGCCCGGTGGGACCGCCTAATTGCAGCGGGGCCCGCCACGGTCGACGGTGAACCCGGTTCCCCGGCGCCCAATTAAAGGATTTTTGCTATTATTAATATTCACACGATTATATCCACCGGAAAATAGCAAGCGAATCGGTTTGGAAAGTAGCCGCGACAGCTATTTCTTCCTGTGTTATTTATAAAATCAGAAGAAGAAGAAAAAAAGAATGGCATTAATTTGGCTAATTTTTTTTTCACCCTTTCGCTTCCTATCTGCTATTTATAGTATCGTCCCGGCGCGTACTGTCTTTTGGCAGGTGCAGCGAGACAATTCGTCGAACGCCTGGCCTGCCATTTCATCCGCCCCTAAATCGGTCGACAGGTCAAGATGATGAGATTGAACGATGACGACATGTTCCCGTCGACGCCGGGGAAGGTCAAGATCGAGCGGGCGCACAGCATGAATCGCCAGTTCCACCGGTGCTTCGCCTCCACCGGCACCATGTTCCTGTGGGCGCTCTTCTTGATCGCGCTGACCGCCTCTTACCTCAGCTTCGAGAGCTTCGTCGATTCTTCGTCTCGCTACTTCAACTCCTCTTGGGGTGGCATGCGGTGGGAGATGCAGATCCGGACTTCCGCCACCCCCCGCCGCGCCAGCGGTAAGTCCGTGCTCCTCACCGGCGCCGCCGGATTCGTCGGCACGCACGTGTCTATGGCCCTCCGCAAGCGCGGCGACGGCGTCGTCGGGCTGGATAACTTCAACAGCTACTACGATCCGTCGCTGAAGAAGGCCCGCAAGGCGGTCCTGGCGTCGCATGGCGTGTTCGTGGTGGAGGGAGACATCAACGACGCCCGCCTCCTCGCCAAGCTCTTCGACATCGTGCCCTTCACCCACGTGATGCACCTCGCGGCGCAGGCCGGCGTTCGCTACGCCATCGAGAACCCGGCGTCCTACGTCAACAGCAACATAGCTGGCCTGGTCACCCTGCTCGAGGCCTGTAAATCGGCTGATCCACAGCCGGCGATCGTTTGGGCGTCGTCCTCGTCTGTGTACGGGCTCAACGATAAGGTGCCCTTCTCGGAGTCCGACCGCACCGACCGTCCTGCATCCCTCTACGCCGCCACCAAGAAAGCCGGCGAGGAGATCACCCACACCTACAACCACATCTACGGTCTCTCCATCACCGGCCTTCGTTTCTTCACCGTCTACGGTCCCTGGGGCCGCCCCGACATGGCCTACTTCTCCTTTACCCGCAACATCCTCCAGGGCAAGCCCATCACCGTCTACCGCGGCAAGAACAGGGCCGACCTCGCCCGCGACTTCACCTACATCGACGACATCGTCAAGGGCTGCGTCGCCTCTCTCGACACCGCGTCCAAGAGCACTGGAAGCGGCGGCCGCAAGCGCGGTCCCGCCCAGTACCGGATCACGATCAACGAGGTGGAGATGCCTGGCAATGGTGACGTTCCCTTCACCCATGCTAATATCAGCTATGCTCGCGCCGAGCTCGGAGGCGAAGTTCGTCGGCTACTATGGCTACAATCCCAGATCCACCGCCAGAACTTCCAAGAGCTTGTAAAGATCCCTTTCCTCTGCTCCTTTCTACATTTTTGTTCAAATTTAGGTTCTTATAAAAATCTCAATGGATTCTTCCCTCAAGAAAGAGGGAAACTGTTAATTCTACTTCCATTCTGTCCTCGCGATTGTATTCATAGCATCTTTCTTTCGTTCATATTAATCAAAGTCCTGGTTCTCCGGCGATCCGCCGCTTCCAATCGCCGGCGGCGGAGAAGATCGGAGCTCAGTGTCACTTTTGTAAATATGTGGCCGTTAACAATGTTATCATATATAGTACCCTTATCAGTTATGGGAACACCCAGCATACCCCCTTCTATGAGTGGCTGAATATGCGGGGGCCACGCGTAAATGGGGAGCCCTCCGCGTGGTGCATCGGGGAGTGACCGCCTGCTTTTGCGGGACACCACGGAATGATTCCGCGCGGCCGCAGGGACGATACAGCTGGACATGGCCCAAATTGACGTCCCTGATTAGTGATGATGCGCAGTTGTCACTGTCTCCTAGCCTTTACAGCGCGTGTTATGGCCAGCTGGAATATTCGCGAACATCAGAAGGAGCGGTACAAGGAACTGGGCACTTCTCGGAGTCCGACCGCACCGCTGGTCCTGCATCCTCATTTTTCGACTCCATCCAAGACAATGGCGAGGTGAGATCACCCACACCTACAACCACATCTACGGTCTCTCCATCACCGGCCTTCGTTTCTGATAAACCGTCTACTATAAAATTTAATTTATAAATACTATAATAAATACATAAATAAATCCTCCAGGGCAATATATTACACCAATAAAAGCTTAATAAATATTTAAAATAATTATATAAACGCCCGCGACTTCACCTACATCGACTTTTCGTCCTTTCGCCTCTCCGACACCGCGTTAAGAGCACTTAAAATAGCGGCATTTCTTAAAATCAAATAAAGTACCGGATCTTCAACCTGGGAATATATTTCTCGCATATTTTTGTAAAAAATTAAGAATCGGCTTTGTCCGCATCCTGGAGCAGCACCTCAAGGTCAAGGCGACGATCAACGAGGTGGAGATGCAATTTAAAATTAATCATGATAATTCCCTTCACCCATGATAATATCTATAAAATCATTTTTCAAGCTCGGCTTTAAAATTAAATCTACTTATACCAACCTGGAGGCATCGGCCTCAATTCGTCAAATGGTACCTTGAAATCTATGGCTACAATCCCAGATCCAATTAAATAATTAAGAGCTTCTATAAATTCTATTTAAATTCTGCTCCTATCTTAGAATTAGATTAAGAATATCGATTCAAATTTAGGTATTGAATTATTTAAATGCAAAATATATTTTTAGAAAGAGGGAAACTGTTAATTCTACTTCCATTCTGTCCTCGCGATTGTATTCATAGCATCTTTCTTTCGTTCATATTAATCAAAGTCCTGGTTCTCCGGCGATCCGCCGCTTCCAATCGCCGGCGGCGGAGAAGATCGGAGCTCAGTGTCACTTTTGTAAATATGTGGCCGTTAACAATGTTATCATAATGTAATTTATCAGTTATAACACCCAGAATTAGAATTTAATAAAATTTTGGATTAAAAATAGAGGAAAAATTAACACGCGTAAATGGGGAGCTCTCCGCGTGGTGCATCGGGAGGTATGTCCGTACCTTTTAATTTTTTTGGTAATATTATAAAAAAAATCCTCACAATATTTTAAAAATTATGATTAAGCCCAAAATATTTTTCTGATTAGTGATGATGCGCAGTTGTCACTGTCTCCTAGCCTTTACAGCACTTTAATTATTTTTTATAATATTATAAAAAACTCCATATTATTTTAAAAATTACTATTAAGTCTTTAAAAAAATTTTTGCTGGTCTCGTTCCTTACATTTTTCGACTCCATCCGACAATGGCGAGGTGAGTGTCGCTTCTTCTATCTATGTATTTTCTCAGTTCGATCACAATCGCTTTGTTCTTCTCTGTTGCGTTTTGGATCCCCTTCCCCTTCTGGATCTTTCTGAATTCTTTTAATCGAATTGGCCTTAATTTGGCCTCGGTTTTGTTAAGTAGTTTCATACTTCTATCTCTTTTGGATCCCTTTTTTCTGACTTCTTTTAATTGGATCGTTGGGATTTGTTAAATGATTTCATGCTTCTATATCTTCCAGATCAATTTTAATCAGCATAAGGGAGTCGAGTCCGTGATTAGGAGATTTATCTTTTTTAAAGAGCAGATTATCTTTCTAATAGTCCAGTGCTCCAATGTTCACTAGTGTAATTGTTAATTTATTGAGAGGCTGATACAAAAGCTTATTTGAATTTTGTTATTTACTGATTGGTTGATACAAAACCCCCTTTACCATAATTTATATTGATCGAGTCCTTAATAACCCTGTAAGTTGGTGTGTGTACTATGTATTTGGAAAATTCGTTCAATATATTACTCAAATTGAAGACCCTAATAATCTTGTCTATAGTAGATACAATTTGTTTCTTGTGCTCAGAAATTTTGCTCATCACATATTAAATTGTGTTATAGTGCAACTGATTATATCACATCCTGATGGCATATTACCTGGTACTATCTATCAAAGATACATGTTTTCTTGTGTTCTATTTTAGGTTTAGATTGTGAAGATCAAAATCCTACCTAAGGAGAACATTGAAGTAACACAGAACCAGCAGATTCTATAAAATTTACATTTAAAATTTAGATGTAAAACTACTCATAAACAATCAGTTTCCATCCTACCACTAAAAAATATGGAACCACATATTAGCGGCTGCCCCTACTGGTGGTAGAGTTAAATCAGGATCCCAGTTAATAAGTGCAAAGGAAGGGGATTGGTCGATGACCCGGACAAATCTCTTTGCACTTACCAATTGGGTTAGCCCGGGGGGTTTTCCATCCTACCACTAAAGACGGTAGGTTGGGTTGTTTGGTACGCATGAATAGAATAGAAGAAAGGGAATAAGAATGGATTAGAGAGGAATCCTTAGTGAAATGTTTAGTTCCATTCCTATGTTGCATTATAGAATGAAATGAAAATATAAATTATCCATTTAGCATATGTAGGGATGGCATTTCTTACAAAACCTGATGTCAAGCAAATTCACAACTTGCAAAACTTGTTCATAGATCCAGACACATCTATTATAACGTACAGTCAATTGTAATTGGCCACAGTGCATGGATGAGAGGTTGATCCACAATTAATTCGATGCAACAAGTAAACTATACATGGATGAGAGGTTATAAGAACCACAATCAATTGAAGGCAAGATATCAATAGATGGGCAGTTTTTTTAAAGAAAACTGCCCATCAACAGACAACAGGTATGAAGGCATGGTTAACCCAATTTCTATTTAAGGATTTTAACAATGTATTATCACACAGCCTCCTCACCACTGGGAAACACATACATCAATAACCAGTTCGACCACAAGGGTCGATTCAACCTCATAAATTAACTGCGATCCATCAATCCAATTTTGCACGCATTGCTTAGCACAACAACTTGCAGCTCTAGGAACACAATGTGCTCTGCAGTTCTCCGGAGGAGTTCCTCAACTCCAACACCACCTTGGCATCCAGGGACCAATCTCTCTAGCTTCTCAAGTTTCCTCACCGCCAAATGCTTCGCTGGGCTTTTCTTCCTTGGTCGAACTCTTGGAGGTCTCCCTGCCATCGAAGAGATCCTGGCCAATGGCATGAGGGAGTGGAGGTTGATGCAGCATAAATAGGCAGGGAAAAGATAGCGAAGCGTTCAGCCGTTCAGCTGGGGAAGTGGTGGCAATTTATTGGACAACCTGCCCATGCAAAGTTTAACATATCATGTAGAGGGAGATATTGCTAGTTTAGGACTTGAAATTGGTTGCTGCTCTGCAAGGCCACATGTTTTCATTGCATTGTTTATTTCCAGGGCCACTTGTAACTTGTGATCCGAAATTGAACGCATCATAATATAGTACGTAGTTTAAATGTACAGGACAACATAATTAAATGATAGTGTTGTGTTATCTTGGCCCAGTCAAGTTACCTAAAAACATGCAATGTTTCTTTCTTCAACATCTTGTGTATTTATCCGCATTTTGCCAATGATAGACATGTCCAGAGATCATTAGCTCGATGCTTAACTCGAGCTAAATGAATTTTGAAGTTAAGCATCGAGCTAATGATCTCTGGACATGTCTATCATTGGCAAAATGTGGATAAATACACAAGATGTTTTTTAGTTTGTCAGCTAACCATGTGATACAAGTGTGTTTTGATCTTAAGAATCGATATGCAATTTTATTTAGTTTTTGTCAATTATAGTTGATTTTATTCTCATTTAGAGGTTATGGATTTAATTTGAATTTTGAAAACGGTCTTTTACAAAATACAATAATAATGAATTCTTTTTTAGAATTTCGTACACCATTTAATTCTCAGTGCTACACGTGTCTTTCTCATCTACTATCTTCAAGTTGAAAGATCCTCCATTGCCCATCTCTATTTAACCAAGCTAGAATCTCTTGTTGAATATAGACATGCTTAACGGATCGATTTGATTCGGAATTCGGTCAGAATTAATTCATTAAATTCAGAATCGAAATCGATTCGAATGAATCGGTTCTGGAATCGAATTGGAATCGTTTTGATTCTGGTTCGATTCAGTTTCAATCGATTTCGGAACCGATTTGGAACCTGTTCGAAATCGTTTCGGAACTGGTTCGGAATCGATTCTGGTTTCGATGTAGCTCTGGTTCCGATTGTAAATTTAAAGGTGAAAATTCTTAACATACTAATATGTCTACAAGATTATTTTGTAAAAGAAAAAAAAAGAATAGGATCATCAGTACGTTAGATTAATTTGAAAACTCAAGTTCGATAAAGGTGGTTCAGAATCATTTCGAAATCGGTCCGGAATCATTTTGAAATCGATTTCCGAACCGATTCGGAATTGATCCAGATTGAATTAGTTCCAAAGTTAAAACTTTGGAATCGGAATCGATTCGGAATCGATTTTGAATCGATTCGGGCTGGTTTCAAGTTTCAACGTCGATGGATTCGGAATCGATTAGAATCGAATCGGAACCGAGGAACCAATAAACATGCCTAGTTGAATAGTTGTAAATCAAAAATTGATTGTGGCTCATGCCTCATGGTATTTTATTTCTCTCTTATTCCTTACAATTTTTGTATGAAAAATACATGAACAGACATTATATTTCAATTGACCCTTTACTGATTAAAGGACGGATTAATTATATATTAACTAAGCAGCTGGTGCAGTAGGAGCCCTCGAGACTTGGACTTCAGGACTTGCAACCTCAGCCGTCGGATGTACTCCGCGGTGCGGTGGAGAAGTTGCGTCGCCGTCAGGTCCCGACCGCCCGGCACCGGCCTCTGCAGCTCCTTCACTCTCCTTTTCACCCTCGCCGGCGCGTCTGCGCTTTGGTTCCGCCGCCCTGCGCGGTTTGCTCTCGCCGCCCCCTCGCAGCCTCCGCCGGTACAGTTGTGGCCGGTTCATCATGGATTAGTGATCGGAAGTTGATGGAATCGGAGGAGGAGAGGAAGAGGAAGTGGAAGAAGAGAAGGAGGATGCGAGTTGAGTTGCAGAGGAGGAGGAGACGAGGTCGTTAGATGAACAACTGAGCGAGAGAGAAATCATCGACCGTGATTAGGCTTTCTTCAGTTTGCTCCTCAGATTTCAAAAAAATGATACAATTCTGTCACACGATACTCTCTAGAGAGTAAATTGTTATTTTTTAAATTCTAGGGAGAAAACTAAAATGCCTGCTGATGTGTTTGACACCATTATTCCACGTATGTCGGACAGCGGCAACGGGGGCGGGAACTGAACCGGTCGCACTCCTACGCCACCGCGCGCAGGCGGAGCCAACAGCGCCATCCTTATCGCCGGTGGCGGCGCCTGCAGCGTCAGGGGGTTGAGGGCCGTCGCTGATCCTTGCTCTTGCTGAAGAAGAGGAGGAAGGAGAAGTTTTGGTAGCTCACTCCGTTGGCTCAATGGAACAGGCAGAAGACTATGTAACGGACTTTCCGGTTACCCGAGTCCTGTTATAACGGCCGTTACGTTGTTAAATATCCCCTTCGCCCTCGGCCGCTCGCTCCTTCACTTTTCCTTCTCCCGGAGACAGCGCGAGGAAGAACGAGAGACAAGAGGGCTTCGCCATGGCCGGTTCGAACACCGGAGGCGTCAAGGTCAGTTCCATCGTTGTCTACTTTCTCCTAAATCTTCTCATCTAAACGGTGCTCATTTCTCGGATCGGTTGCCTCCCTCGCTCGCTCGGTTGCCCTAGAACGATCGAGGAAATCAATTGACCTCTTTTACTTGCTCTCTCTCTTAAGATCTCCTACTGTGTGGTTCCATGTTTGCAATCTCATTGTGGGTTCGATTTTCTTCGAGTTTAGCTCAATTAAAATGGTTAGGTTTCAGAAACGGAGAAGATTACGAGAATGACAATTTATTTAATAAATCCGTACATAAATTACTCTTCATTTCATAGTTAGCCTAATTGCTCATGTTAGGGTTTTTTGTTTCTATAACTGTTGCATTTTGGTACCTGATAGCTTTAATGTCATTTGCGGTGGGCTAAGTATGATCATGAAGGGTAGTTCAGAATCGTGAATTCATTGTTCATTTACTAGACATATTTACACATATTCGGGTTAAGCGTATTCTTTTTAATTTCAGGTTGACCAAGATTCAGAGTACCCAACACAAAGCACTGCTGACATGACTGCATTTGTGAGTCCATCTGTGTGTCTATCTTCAAATTTCACAAAGACAGTTATCTTGTCAGCAAAGATGTTCATACGTTCCAATTTTATTAATGTAGTAGTTAATCTTTTACTCTATTTAAGAGGAGTGGATGCGTGAGGAGAGGATGAACACCATCCCTTAACCCACATGTCCAATTGAAAGATCTTAAACCATACTTGCATGTCAAGAAATTCTCCACCTAGTGATTTTGCATTTTGGATTGGATTGAGCTCTTTCTTAGGCTTTAGCATATCATAATTAGACCTTCAAGCCCTCATCTCTAGAAAATTATATCTGCTCTAAGAGGGCATGTTAAAAGGAGTGGATGTGAGAGGTGAGGATAAACTCTAATGCCAAGAGACCCCACCTAAGTGTCTTGGCAATTTGGGTTGAGATTGGGGCTCTTTCATAGGCTTTTGGCAGTTTAACCTGGACATTTGCATATATATTCAAGTAAAATTGGTATTTTGTTAACCCCTTTCTTTTGGTCTTTTACAGGTCCAAGACCTTCTTGTGCAAATGGTATGATCTTTTTTCTTTGTTCAGGAAGATTTTTGCTTGCTTAGCTGATAAGTTTTGTTTATGATGTATTTGATGCCTAAATTTCCTTTCGCAGCAAAATAGGTTCGAGGCAATGTCCGAGGGCATTCTTTTGAAGAATATCCTTTTTTTCCTTTTCTAGAACTCTTGAAGACAAAAACATAATGAACGTATGGTTCACACCGACAAACATGTCGATGAGTCGAAGATTGTTGGCGAGGTCTATTACAAGTTTGTTTGCAAAGTAGGATTCTGTTAGAGTAGCTCTGTCAGCTTGCAATCCATTGGTGGAAGGTCCTCCATGACCCAAGAAGGTTTGTTAGCGTTTCTCACTTCCTCCTCCCCCGTTTCTTTTGCTGTTTCTTCCCTTTTGATTCCTTTTACTGATGATTGTGAATCGGCATGAGCTTTAACACAACTGGCACATCTTAATTACTTTGGTCAGGGATCAAAACACCAATACAAAATGAGACTTCAATCCTTGATTAATTGTAGTGCATTCCACTTATTTTCATCTGCAATTTGGTTGCTCTCTTTGACTTCAATACACTAGATGATATGGGATGCAAGATTGATGAACTGGAGCAGAGCATCAACGACCTGAAAGCTGAGATTGGGGTGGTGGATGCAGCAAAACCAAAGCCACAGGAAGACAAGCCCTCTCATGATTCTGCATGAGGTAAACAACCATGGCTCGACTGTTTTTAAGAGTGTGATTTTGTGATTAATATGTTGTACTTTTGCAATATTTTGAAAGACTAATTAATCATTACGAGTAATTAATTTAATTACATGATGATAAGTTCTAGGTGAAGCTACTTTGGTTTCTGTCAATATGAATGGGTCGTTTTTTTTTTCAGTTTTTGTTTCCAGAAAATAAAATTTGAAAATTAATAAACAAACAAAGCAATTATTTATTATTAGTTTTTGGCACATTGGAATTCATTAGATGATTTGTCTTTGATCCATCTACTAGAAATTGCACCAAATGTCCTTGATCTGCCTTGATACACACCATTGAGTCACTACCAAAAGGTCCCTCAATCACAATGGGGCAAATCCATCATGGATATATACACACACTGTGAGTTAATCTACCTCCCTAAAAGGGCCTTTGATCTACCACAAGGAATGAGAAGTTTTTTTTCCCATGTAATATTCTTTTTCTTGTGCAAAAGATTAGAATCGTCAATTTAGTAACCTTCTATCCTGATCTCATAAAATTCGAAAGGGAATAAATCGTGAGAAGATTATACTCGTGGATGCGATTGACAAAGCCAAAGACGATCATCTGAATTCGGAGCAGGATTTTTATAATACTCTTTCCCTAGTTGGGTAGAATGAGGCTTATGTTTGTACTTGATGAGATCCTTAAAAGAGCTTTGATCTCATCGAGTGTTCGTTTACTCGGGTCGAAACTCGAAAGCAAGGAAGAGGGAAGAGAAAGAATGATAAAATCGCATATGGAGGAGTAGTCTCACAAGCGACCTAAAGGTGCGCGTTTCTTGCACATGAGGGGTTTTTCCAACAATTCTCTATGCAGTATAATTTAATGATGTTATTATCTATTAATTGTGCCAAAGGTTGAAGTTTGTTATCTTTCTCTTTATCTGCCCCTGCGTCCTCTTCTTTATCAGCTTTAAACACGAAGGGAATATTTAATTTCGTGCAAGTTAATCTCATCTGATTAAAGACCTACTCGGTCAAAACTAATCCCGAGATTTTGCTGTCCCAATGCAAAAGAGACTTAATCTGGCCGGTTCAATTGGGTCAAACTCCTCTAGCTCGTTTTCTTTATTTAAAGTTCACATCATCGGTTCAATTGGAACATTTAACGTAGAGAGAAAATTTTCTGTTTTCATTTTTATTTTTTGATAAAATGAGAAAACGCGTTTGATTGATATTTTTTATCTCCGTTTTCTGAGAGAGAATTTTTTGGCAAACTGAAAAATAGAAAAAAAATTGTTTTCTGTTTTCCAGAAAACAGAAAATGAAAAAGCTACCAAACAATCCTTAAGTTTGCTGAGATAATCTATGTTCGGATTTATTCGATTTATTTTTCTTATTTTTATTAGAAACAAACGGTTTCATCATTGTAAAAAGTGATCCATTCATTTTCAGTGTTGTCGTCGATTGATTTCACAATTCATATAAAAAAAATAAATCACGAGGAGTATCGAGAGGGCAGGTACTCTGAAAGATTTGTAGCTTTTGAAGATTAATTTTTATTCATTGATAGTATTTTGTCTTCACGGGGATGATGTGATGGTTAAGGTATGACGGTGCTTGCAGCGTGGATCAATTTTAGAGGTCTAAAATCTTTTTTTGAATTCAGATAATTTTTATATATTTTGGTCACTACGTCAAGACTTATAAGATCTTTCATGATTTATTTTTCTTACAATGACTGTAAAATAGATCGGTAATTCTATAAGATCGGCGATTTTTGGTGCAAAGGTTGGAATCCGTCAATCTAGTGGCCTCTATCAGTCCGCCCTCGGATCATCGCAAGGAAGATAAATCACGGTAGGTCTTTGACCCTTGAGACTAGTAATTAATACATGGAGGAACGACACCCTCATATTTATAAGGAATTGATCTATTATCTTCTGATGCAATGTCTACTTGCGATAGCTACTAAATTCATACTAAGTCATTAGTCCTTTCCACGGAGGCAAGATTTCACATTTTATATAAAGGTTGCTAACGAAAAGGAGGATAAATCTTAAGTGACACGCGAGTCATCGGCCTAGGAAAGTTGTCGTTCACGTGACTGAGGCGTGGAGGGAGGAGGGGTTGCAATTGCATTTTGAGTTAGGACGACGTCACCTTTCGATTCCCACTCGTCCCGGTCCCTCCTCCACTGCCTGCAATGGAGCTTCTCTGGCTCCGCCAATTCCATTCCAACGTCCTCCTCATCGTGTTCGTCTTCCTACCATTGCCACTCTGCTCCGCCCTGGCCTCCTCCCCTTCTCCGGTGGCGGCGTTGCCGGACCCACACACCAACGTCGCAGCCATCATGGCCCGAAATGGCTGCTCTACCTTCTCCCGCCTCCTCTCCGCCGTCCCTGACGCGGCGCAGTCCTTCGCCGACAACCTCGGAAGCGGCCTCACTGCCTTCTGCCCCGTCGACGACGCCGTGCGCCCCTTCCTGCCGGCCTTCAAGAACCTCACGGCCGATGCCAAGCTGTCGCTGCTGCTCTACCATGCCATCCCCGTCTACTACCCCTTCCAGATGCTGCAGGACGGCAACGGCGTAGTTTCCACCCTCGCCACTAGCGCCGCCACGGACTACAAACTCACCGTGCAGAACGCCGGGGATCAGGTCACTCTGCGGACGGGGGTCATCGTGGCCACCATCACCGCCACGCTCGTCGACCGGAACCCCCTCGCGGTGTACGCAATCAACGGGGTGCTCGAGCCGGTGGAGCTGTTCAAGCCTGCGCGGGCTCCAGCTCTGGCCCCGGCGCCGGAAGTGGAGGAAAAAGCGGCGCCGGCCAAAGCATCGTCGGAGACGGTGGAAGCGCCGGCTGGTGCTCAGGAAGCGCCGGTTGACGAGAAGGCCGCTGCTAAGAGCGCCGCTGCGAGGAATGGTGTTTGCTTGTGGGTGGCGGTTGCGGTGGTCGCCATGGCGGCGGCTTGATCAACGATACGATGCCTTTTGCCCCGCGTTTTTTGTTTTTATTTTTATTTTATCGTTTTTTATTTTTCTTCTTCCTCGTGCATTGTTTTTATTTGGTGAGGAGGAAATTCACTGTGCTTCTTGTTTAGTTTGAATTTGTGTGCTTGTTGGATTGCATTTTGCGTGAGCAAGATATGGGATGTGATTGCTGTTAAGATTTTTCTAAAAATTAATGTTGCAATTGATTTTTCTAAAAAAGTTTTTTTTTTTTTACTAGCAAGACTCGATTAATACTAAAGATCCACTCTATTCTATGAATCTCTAACGAAATACTAAATAAGCTCTGAATGAATTATATTTCATCAATCATCTCATCAGAATACATCAAAAAGTATTAGAGCAATCTCCTTAGTTTATCAGTCCATTTAAAAAAAAAAAAATCTATAGATACTTAACAGTTAACAGCCGAACTGGAAGAAAATTATCCGAGTCCACATCATAGATACGGATGCAGTAAGTAGCCATTTATTCCTTCTCGAAATAAAATTCTTACCCAATTTCACTCTACAAGACACACTATTTAATTTAGATTCCGTTCTGTTCCATAAATCGAGCAACAACGCTCTGCATTGCATATTCAATATCGCAAAATTTCTGTAGAAGATATATAAATAAAAGTAACAAGTCAGCAAATTGTGACTCCGTGAATGTACGTACGCTCGTGAAGACCCAAATAATCCCGATGAAGTGGATTCTATTCAGGAAGCCAAAAAAAAAATTTATTTTTGTTGGCTTTGGATATTTGTTGTTGAGTTCTGAGGAATATTTCCCTTCAATGAAATGTAGCAGTTGCCTTCAGCCAATTAGTTTTCTCAGTCTCTTTTCTGCAGCAAGTGCAGTCTTGTTTTGTGGTTCCAGCACCGCGGCATGTTTAAAATCTACAAACACAAATTTCATTAAAACAAAATACATCATGAAAGCCAGCAATCTGCAAATGATCGTTCACAAACACATTTAACCAACTTGAAAAATTCTATTCGATTATAGTTTCGGTCTTGGGTTCTTTGGGAGGAAACACACTGGTAGCAGCTACAAATGTGCCTTGTTTCATGAAGGAATTAAAATACCAAATGATATGGTGGAAGCATTCCTCGGCAAGTGGCAAAGTCAGATCAATAGTTAAGCTGAGGTGGAACCCGGTCAAACAAAGCCAAAGTCAACTTGAGTCCATTCGAAATGCACCCTAGCTCAGTTCGGCAAACTAAATCGGCTTGGTCTCCTAAGCTCGCTCAGTTCGGCAAACCAGATCGGCTTGTTCTCCTAAGCTCGCTCAGTTCGGCAAACTAGATCAGCTTGGTATTCTAAACTCAGTTCTGCAGACAAACACTCTAGCTCAGTTCGGTGGACAACCACCCTAGCTCAGTTGAGCAGCCACGTCTCCACGATCTCCACAAAGCCACGTCTTCATGATCCCCTCCGCGAAGTCACATTTCCACGATCCCCTCTGTAAAGCCAAGTCTCCATAATCCTCTCCAGAAAGCCACGTCTCACTCAAAAGAAGACACATTCTTCTTTTCCTATATAAAGCTAAGAGGAAGGGAACGCGGAGAAAGGGATCTCTAATTTTTCTACTCTCGCTTCTATTCTCTATATTTTCTCCCCTTTCTGACTTGAGCGTTGGACGGACTTCACCAAGGTACTTCTCGGCCCCCTTCTCACTCGTTTTTTGAGTCCACGTAGGTCCGAAGTACTTCCCGTTCCGACAATCGACCTGCGGACATCCGACCTCCCAAAGTCACACATATGCCCAATCTGACCAAGCACTGAAAAAGGCCGACCTAACTAGCTCGGCACATTGAAGAAGACCTAATCTGTGTTCAGCCGGTCGAAGGAGCTCGACCGTGAGTAAATTGTTGTCTCCACGTCCCTTTATCTCAGACCGGATCACCAAAAAAAATTGCCCATTTTCTTAAAATACTGATGTGAAACAGACCACAATAGACAACAACAACAATTACCATAAGTTTGCATCCTGCTCTACCTACAACGAACCTAAATGAGGCATCATCCCATGGAAAGTTTGCAAGTTCTCACAACTAAATGTATGATTTGTTTCCATTTGTCAATGTGTGTTGAACAAATATTAATAGGCATGATTTAGGCACTGGCAAAGTATTGCCTATTGTTAATAGTGAGGTTACGTCCGTGCAAAAGTGATCCACTGGCAAGAATAAAATTTTGATTGAAAAGATCTATGATTCTCACCTTGAAGAGCTTCTTTGTAACACAAGAGCATTTCCCTGGCGGTACCTCTTCTTAGATACGCTTTAACATTCTGAAGAGGAAGTATTTTTAAGTCAGAAAACCAGTAATAGACATGGTTGAGAAATACTAGAGTTACGAGTGGCATCGCCGAAGAGATTAACATAGGCTTCAGAATTAAATGCAGCAATAAAATACCACTGAGTCATTTAACAAACAATTCTAGAAACCTTGAATTGTGTGCGTGGATGGTTTGACTAATATGCACTTAAAAGAAAAACAGTCATGTATTAGCAAACATGAGTTCAAATAATCTGTGCATACCATGAATAGGAAGGAACTCATGTATCTGCAAATTTCCATCACTCAGATGAGACAGGTATACTAGAATTCATGCCTATGGAATTTGGAAAGAGGTGCACATACAAAACTTAAATTGCTTCATCAACTGAATTAATTATGAGATTTAGAACCCGCAATCTCATATTAAACATCAAAAGATGGCAAAAAATAATAGCATTACAAAGGGTTTATACTCAGAACTCACCACCACCATCATCAAAAGTTATATTTGGCCTAATTATTCGGAAATACAAGCATGCATCGTGTCATACAATACTATATCACAAATAATATTTACACCAATTGAATCACTCCTTCACACAAGTCAATTAGAACAACTTTTGTTACATTAAATCAGTTTTTTTGGGGTATCCCTCCAACATTTGCACCTTCTAACTCTAATTAATTTAGTTTTGTCTAATTATACAATCTGTTAGTCATCTTTAAATGTCTCTATCATATCAACATTATTTTCTCTCATTTCTTGTCTATCAGAACTACACTTGTTCCCTGATCATAATATTTTTATTTATTTTTTAATAATTCCACACATCCATTTTACCACTCTTTCTAGCTAAATTATCTTTTTTTAGGTTGTTTCCCAATAAACCAGCTTTATAGTCCATAAAGCACGACCAACTATACCTGGAAGAATTTAGCACATGCAAGCATGTAATCTCACAAACACAATTGACATGGAAGAATAGTCCACCAATTAAACGAAGTAGGAACTCATACACAAATCGAAGAAAAATATGCACACATATGTATACAGAGAGAGAGATGGTTGTAAGGATGCATTCACCTTCTTGTCCAAGGAAATAGCTTGGCTACAGTCGGCTTCAGCCTGCTGGAAGCTGCAATTCAATTGTTTGTTATGAAAACAGTTGTTTTGTAATTCATACTGAGACAATTGACCATATTATATAAATATACCAGCCCAGTTCCAAGTAAGCTGCTGCCCTGTTGCAGTAATATGTGGCATTTGTATCATTCAATTTAATAGCTTCAGAGTAGAAGCTAGCAGCCTTGTTCCACTGTTTTCCTTTGTAAGCAGCATTTCCCTGTAATACAAGCACCAAGTTTCACCGACATAAGAAATTTGAATATTAATTTCCAAATTCCTGACAAGGGAAAAAATAATTTGATTTTGAAGTGGCTACAGAATTAATTATTAATTACAGTTTTTTTTTCCCAGTACTGATATGCCTTAAATATAGCTATGCTAGACATGGACATCTATGACAGCCACTTTGGTTCATCTGAGTCAGAAAGACATTGATCAGAAAACATTTCCAGTAGAACAAGGATCTTAAAAAGTACATGGTATATGCATCTGTCTGCTACACAGGCCATATGCAGTAAATACTAATAATTATTTTTATCAATAAAAATGCTAAAAATATGGCAAAGGATACTAATAGTCCATACAATCAATAATTCCACATAAAAATATATAATCATACAACAAAATAATACTGTATTAACAATCTATACTGGTCGACTAAGTAGAACATTTCATGCAAATAGAATACATGTCATTACAAATCTGCAATATGAATGTTGAGTTAACAAGTACCACTCCAGAAACTTAGCTTAACATGTTTCACAATCACTAAAAACTAAAAGATAATTCCACTTCTTGGACAAGGTTGCTTTAACTACGTAATATTGTTAAATCATTTATTAACAAAATCACATATGCTTCTATGCTTTTTCAGAAAGCCATGTGCACTTTATTAGGCAATTTGATCATATGCTGCTTAAGCTTTTTTTAAACTTTAAGTGTATGATATAACAAAACTTATGAGGATTTATGGCTCAACATAACATCTATCAACCAAAGAAGCAGAGGACAAAAAATAACACATGGAGTCTAGCTGCATTGGCATTAAATATATGGTGAAGGAAAGAATGAAGAAACCTTTTCTTTTAAAAGCTCAGCCGCATCCATATCCCCATTGATATATGGTATTGGCCATGAGTTGGATGCAACACTAATCTGTTCTTGGAGAGAGGGGTAGATATCCAATATAGTATCAAGCAAAAATTTATCAGCTCCGTGTGCAGCTATAAATGAAATAGAAATGGGATACTCCTCATACTTTCCTAATGGAACCGTAACCTGCAAAGTGCAATAAATAACATGTTATGTCACTCCAATCTGATCATAACTGCCATATGCAACTTTACTGCAAAATGCATACTAGTTTTAGATTTCCATTTTTTCTCAACAAAAGCTACGGCTTTCATAAATAATGTGCAGTATGATGCAATCAAGTACCTGACAACAGCCAGACATTCCAGCAATGCTCAACAGTGCATGTAGTCTATCTTCAATCTCACAAGTCAATTTTTTTCTCAAATCACGTTTGAATGGAAAGTCTGCAACTGTTGGAATAACCAAAATTCCATCATCCTACAAAATATCTAAGGAATCAAAATTCGAAGCACGAAAAAATAGAAAAAAGAGAGAAACTTTAATCAGAAGATCATTATGCAGGATCTGCTTTGAGAAGAGAAATTAAGCAGAGTAACTTTAGCAAAATATGTGTGACAATGAAGAAGCCTTATTAAGATCAGCTTTCACCTTGGTCATTTGAGGGAAAAAAATATCAGACACAAAGAAGAATTTATGGACAATAAAACAATGAGGTACAACATTAGAAAAATAGGAAAAAAAACTTACGTACAGGCATTCTACCAAGACGCAATCTCAGGTACAACATTAGAATTACAAAGATTCTTTCCTGTTTTCTGTAGGCAGCCTAAGACTAAGAGGTATCAAGAAACATCTATCACTACATGTTCAGCTTTTAAAACATAAATATTCATTCAGTAAACACATGTTTTTCTGACTTTCATTGATACAGAGAACATTGAACCTGGTAAAACTAATGATAAGAACAAGGCTACACGATGCATAACAATAAATGATATAGCAACATGTAACTGAAGGTTCTTTTCTATTTTATGGATGGGGCAGGGAAATATCAGACACGCTCTCATGATGACAATACCTTCAAAAGAGAAAACAATAAATAAATAAATAGCATTCATAAGCAAAGAGGAAATGGCATGATTGTCACTAGTATCTTATAGGCTATGCAAAAATTATGTAAATGACAAAAGCTAGAGAAGCACCTTCAAAAGACTCTTCAATGCACTTCGCATTTCTGCCCTCACTTTGTACAAAGATTTTGTGTTGTCCTGTGTAGAATTCACAGCTGCAAGAACCTGAGAGGAAATACGAACTCCTATCCTGGGTCTCACTGTATTAAACCACTCCTCATGGTTTAACTTGAATTCACATCTGGAAAGGTGAATAACATTTCAGAACATATAACCCGTTTGACAACTAGTTTCAAACATACTAGTGTAAAATATGATGACAAAAAGAAAGGGACAAATAACTCCTTAAGAAAACTGAGGCAAAGGCTATTAGCTAAATCCTGTCTAAAGGAAACAGTGATCACATGACCACAATATATCAAAAAATGTGAACTTCATTGCAGTTACATGTATAGTAATTAAGGAACATGATATCCACTAGCAGCAACCATTTATTCCTGTAAAACTGGAATTTATTGGTCCTTTATGCTATGTTTTTCCAATGGATACTTAGAAAGGCATGATTCTTAATTTAAGAAGCTTAAATTTGAGTTTAGATTGTGTCCCATAACTAGAATCAGTTAATAATGCAACATCACATGATGATTATTTACCTTTGCAGTGATATCATAGCTGAAGATACTGCCTTCCAAGTGGATGTTCCTTGTTTAGGTGTCGGTTCAGTGAATTCCTTTAAACTCAAAACATTTGCCATCAAGTATTGACTGATATTCATATGCTTACAAGGTTGGTCTGCATAAACATAGTAAATGACTCCTTAATCCATAGCATACAGCAGCACATTTTCCCCAGTAAAAGACATTGAAATGAATTGCACCAACTTATCAGAAGTCGGAACCATTATATGAAAAACAGTTGAAGAAAGGCATTCGCTTACATCCAGACAAATTCTCAATAGCTTTGCTTAAAACATCCACCGTCCTCTGCTTAGGAACCTTTAAAAGCTGAAAACAATCATCGGCTAATATAAACCTCCGTGTTTGTTTAAGTCCCAATGGTGATGCTTGAAGTAATATATGCCCAACCCGGTGAAGAATAGATGGATCCCGTGCAAACCATCCTGAAACAGATTGGATTGCATGTAGAAAGAGTTTTCAAATTTCTATGAGATCATCAAAGATAAGTAGCAAGCAGCCAAGTATGAGATGGAATAAATTTTCAGTAAAAAATTTAGTCCAAGTGATCATTCTAAATTCTAAATATTGAGAAATATAATCATGCAGAGAACAGGATAATACAATATAAATATCCCACAGAAGTAGGGTAGTGTCCAGAACAAGTTAGTATGGTCATGGCATACAAAACTAGTTATTAAAAAAATCTCTGTCATTCTAGTCTGCGACTGCCTGCTTATCTAATTTTATAAAGACAATTCACCGGCTTCTAGATTTTAGTACTATATATGCACATTTAAGATTGTTTCTTTGAATGTATAAGAGAATGTAAGTAGCAGCTACCAACAGTAACCTGATATTGCCACTTGGACATTTCCTGTTCAAACATTAAGATGGGGAATCAGTACAATGACAATTCAGTGACATTACGCTGTGATTATAAAAATTTGAGATATGGTAGAAAGTTCATTCCTTCTTTACATCGTCCAAAAAGAACTTTTTTGGTATTCTTGTAGAATTTGGTATGCTTGACGTTGCTTTAGTTTGTATGAACAGAAGAGTGAATAGATATAGCATCATTGGATGTACTGTTATTGTAAAAATTATATTGTTATTATTGATAGATCAAACAAAGATTTTGTTTCTTTTATCACAAGTTATTGACATTTCAACAACTGCATTAGGAAAACACCATATGCCATATTTTGGAATAGCTGCACCATGAAATGATTACCCATGTTCAACATAGCTTTGCAGAAACAGAACCATCATAGTTTCGCAATATGTTTTGGGCAAAAAATTGGCATATGCCAATATGAACGCCCAAGAATAGCATTGACATTTTTAAAGCAGGAAGAGAATATTTCAACATAATGCACTGTCACAAACTAATTAGCACTGACTAATGGCATCGACTATCAAATCTATAACACACCACCAAAGTAAAGTTGTGTCTCTTCATGAAACCACACAAGTTTTCATCATGAACGGCTAAAATTTATCATCTAACCTTAATTTAAAATCTTGTACAGTGCAGTTACTGGTGTAAGTGGTACATTTGAGTTCAATAAAAAAAGGAATCTAGAATATGCATATTGGAAGGTGCATAGATACCACCCAGAATATCAGTATTTCTATACTTATTTGAAAATTTTGTGAATGCAACTGTGTTCAACAAATACAGGACAACAGTAAGCATGACCATAAAAAAAACATAACAAATTTCTTTGGGTACCAGAATGATCAAAATACATCAATCTCTACTTCAGCTTTTAACAAAGTTCTTGACTAAAAGAACACGTGTACTGAATGACAGACTACTCACGTGCATCAAAACAGGATAAAGCTTACAAGTTAGATGTAGCCATACCAATGGTATCCAAGGTTTGTGAATTTGCCAAGATGCCAAGCATAGATAGAACTCCATGGGAAGGTCTAAACCCAAATACTCCACAAAATGCTGAAGGAATTCTTACATCCCCTATAGTGTCAGTACCTGCACACAACAGACTTATCAATATAACAAAGATATTAGATGACTACAATAATGCATCATAGTTTCTAAATACTTGAGATCTGGATCATGGACATTTGTTGCCAATGAGCATGACAAGGTCAAATACACTAAGATGCTTTGTTTCCTACAAGGGAGGGAAGTGCAGGAGAGAGAGTCTATGTGAGGGCAGAAGTATGAATGGAGAGAAGGAAATTGATATCATGTTTGTGTTTCTCTTTGGGCAAAGGTTGAAATCCGCCAACCTAGCGGCCCTTTTCAGCCCACGCCCAGGTCATCGTAAGGGAGGTAAATCTCAGAGAACCTTTTACCTAAAGCTCATTAGTAAATCGCATGGAGAGTCGACACCTCCACATAAGCAGGGGATTGACCCTTGCTTCGCTGGACAAATTCTACATGTGTTTACCACCCTTGCTTCCTTGGACCCATGTTTGTGTTTCTCTGAACAGTATGATACTAGGAGGAAATCGTTTCCATTGTTTCCATGAAAGGAAAGAAAGAAGAAAAAAAACTTCATTAGGTAAAATTCAGTTTTAAAAAAAAATATTCAAAATTAAAATTAAGATAAACAATTTTTTTTAAAATTTCCAGTTTAAATCCAACAAGATCTCTTTCTACAGGAACTGAGCAGAAGGTGATTTGAGAGAAAGCGGTGGGTAATTGCTTCCCATGTTATTTCCTTCCCTCTGTATGTTTCCTACGAATGAACGGAGAAAAAGACAGCTCCCATCATCCTTTTCCCTCATCCACACTTATCTCTCTCCTTTTTAGATAGGAAACAAGTGATACGACTGTGAAATTTACCAAAGCCTACTTGTAGTTTAAGGAACCATAAGTTGTCAGAAGACCTATATACTACCAGTTGGCAGTTAATTTTGCATAAAAGCTGCAAGCTAAGGGGGGAAAAACAAACATATGTGATGGCCCTTCGCTAATGCAAAAGATGAATGTCATGGGATACATATATAACTACAGTACAGTCATGCCCCAACAGTATGAAACTTCATATGTTTTTTTCATACCATTCTCACTCAAGTCAAATGAAATGACAGAAGTCTGCAACCAAATACAATGCATTCAATGTCAAACATTAGTCATCTATGCTGTCTTATACAGAAAATTTAAAACTAAGTTAAATGTGGGAAATCTTACAAAACACTACATCAAGCATCAAATAACATAAAAGTCATAAAAATATCTTATAATCCTTGGACGAGTACAATCAGGAAAAAACTTCAATTGACCAATAAGCAATAAAAGAAGCATGAAAGGGCATGAATAAGAAACTAACTATTATTTAATATTTCAACCTGTCATTGCCTAAGCTCAATTTTCAGGTTAGCCATGTGACTACACAGTTGAGCCAAGTTATGAATCAAGATTAAAAAAATTATTGCAGTTAGAAACATAGTGGTTACTTGTTTTGATTGCTGAAGAACCAAACACTAAGATGCTCACATACCCAGGGCAAAATCAACCAGCTCAGCAGCAACGGCTACAGCTGAACCACTACATGATCCCCCAGGAACTAGAGATGGCAGTTCTGGATTGTATGGTGTACCATAGTGCAAGTTTTCTCCTGTAACACTGCCAAAACATTAATTAGATAATTCTCATCTCAAACCTATTTGAGATTAAATTAGAAGCAGCTTACAATAAGATATGAACAATTGCAGGTGATAAGGATCTATCTCAAACCCTAGTCAATAAAGCTTGCAAGCACCAACCCCAGTGTTACAACAGAGATCACAAAGTACTGAACAACATTTTCCAATTTCACAAAAAATATTAAGCAACTTATACAAAAAGAAAATGGAAAAGAAATAAAATACTATTTTCCAGTTCGTATATCAAAATTACATATCTAACTTTTAAGTTCTATTCAGAAAATTCAAATCTTAAGATCATATATTGTTTCCTTCTAAACCAATATTAAGTTCTAACGTCACAGTCTAATTATTCAAACTCCCTCAGTCTTTCACTAGATTCATTGGTTGCTGTTGGTTTCACTAATGATCTACGATTGCTGCATTATAGCTAGAAGCTCTACTATAATGGTCAGCATTAATACCTCCAATCAGCCTAAAGAAAAGTATGCAAGCCTAAAGAATGCAAACTTCTGCTCAAAGAACAATGTTGTTGAGCCACAGAAAAAAAAATACATACAACTAATACTAAATTAAAAACATGAGTGATGACAATGTGTCCATATAATTGTATAATCCTCTTCCATTATCCGAATTTATATAAATTTTTTTGTTTCTCTACAATGTATTTATGTATTACATAATGATTTGATCAGCAGATAGATAACACATGTATTCATAAGTATCTGGGTGGTTGCTCAATGTGTATGTCAAAGAATTTTGTCAATAACATGTCCAATAAAGGCATTTTGCAAGTGCTAAGTGCTAACCCAAATGCAAATTCATCCAGGACTGTCCGCCCAACACAGGTTGCCCCGTTCTTTAGAAGCCACGACACCACTACCGCTGTCTGGCTAGAAGGTTCATGCGTCCTCTTCCAATCTGGATTTCCATATCCAGCAGCAACAAAACCCTCGATCTCAAAGCTTCAGATGATAAACACGCACAACCCAAAGCCAATAAAATAAAAAGAAGTATCAATAGACGGTTGAGGGGGAAAAGGATATAAACACAAATTTAAGGGAGTGAGGGAGTGTGAGAAAGCGGGAGGAGAAAGTGACTGACTTGTCGCTGACGGCGAATTTGAGGTCAGACAAACGGTGGCGTGCAGCAGGAGGCGGAGGCTGGGGGGAGGGATATATCTCGAAACGCTCGACGAAGGCTCCGAAATCCTTTACATCGAGATGTCTCGACCTTCTTCGGCGTCGGCGAGCAGCCTCCGCGACGATCAGGACACCGGCGACGGTGATCCCCACGACGATCACGACTTTGGCGGTGGTGGAGGCGCCGCCCCTCCCCAGATTCAAGCCCTTGGGAAGCTCCATCTCGAATCGTCCGAAAGCGATGCTCGATCGGATGGAGGAAGAAGGGAGGCGTAGGGTTTTAGCAGGGTTGAAAGAAAAGGCGTGCCGTGTCTGCCTTTTTTTTATTATTAATAATAATTTAGGTGTCCAAAAATTAATTCTAAAGATATTTCGTAAAATATTAGAATCCGTTAATCTAACAATTCTATCGATCCGTCTCGTGATTATTATAAAGAAGGTAAATTACGAAAAAATTTATATACCTTGATGTAGTGGTCAAGATATGAGTCATCTGAATCCAGAAAAAAAACTTTAAACCTCCTTCAGAATCGATCATTGTTTTATCCGTAAGTTCCGTCGTATTTTAGTCACAATGTCATCTCCGTGGAAACAAAATGTTGGTGATCATTTGGAAGCTAGAGGGGGGGTGAATAGCGCTTTTCGTTTCTACAAGAGTAATTAGTGGAAGCAAGCACAAATAATATATGTAAAAACACAAAAACAATGCTAACAAGGCTTTTACGTAGTTCAGAGATAACGCTCCTACTCCACGGCGATCCTTAAGGTGGATCAACCTAAGCAATTCCACTGAGAAGCTTTCTCTTTACAAAGACCTCCTCTTCTTACAAAAGATGACAATGAAGATTTGAGAGGAGGAGGGAGATTAATACACTTAGAAAACTTGAAAAACTTGTGGGAGCTTAGAAGAATGATCAGAATATAAGCATTAGCCTCTTCTTGCTCCCCTTGGGCTCTTTTTATAGGAAAGAGCCTCTTTTTCCCGTTGGAGGTCTATCAGTCGACTGATGACTTACATATTCTAACGGCTTATGACGGCCGATTCACGGGATTCGTCAGCCAGGAAGACTATCGATTGGCCCCAGCGATCGATTCGGTGAATCGCTCATGCTTGGCGATCGGCTCACGGCAGCCATGGCCATTTATGGCGATCGCCGAATAATGGCGATCATTGCCCGGCATATCTGCGTCAGTCGAGTCGACTCTCACCGGTTCGGATAACCCCAATCGATCGGCGCTATGATCTTCGACCTCTAACGTTGCATTTTAAGGGCGATTCGATCGACACCATGTTCCAGTCGGCACACCCAAGTATGACTAATTCATACTTGAAAACATAACAAGCCTAGACTTTACCTTCGCTTCTCCATGACCTATGCGCCTCAGATTTCTTTAAGTCCATGACTCCATCCATGCGCTTGCCTTCAAAAGCTTCCTTCGGTTTCGTCATGCTTTGGTTTTCTTCTTTGCCAAAGTACGCTTGGACTTTACGCCGCCAAGACTACATGCTTGGACTTATGCCGCCAAGACTTTCCTTTGGTTTTTCTTTTCCAAGGACTGTTTGGACTTTACGCCGCCAAGACTACATGCTTGGACTTACGCTGTCAAGACCTTTCCTTTGACTTCTCTTTGCCAAGATCACACTTGGACTTGTCTTTTACCAAGTCTTTATACTTGGATTTTCCTGTCACTTAAAACATGTTTACAATTAGATCACAAAACATTGCCTAACTTAGATGATTATCCAAACATCAAAATATATAAATGCTTGGGGTATTATTGCACCAACAATCTCCCCATTTTTGATGTTTGACAATCATTTAAGTTAGGTCTTTAACACATACATATAAACATATTTCAATATGAATTCTAACTTAAATATCCCTTCTCCCCCTTTGACACACAACAAAAAGAGAAGAGATTATCCAATAAGTGCAGGAAAGAATTATAATTGACACATCTTGAACAAGGTATAAAATTCATATGAAGCTCCCCCTAAATCCAAGACATGTTTCATGATGTGGAAATAACATGTGAAGCAAAGCATAAGCAATAGAATAGGCAAATAAGTCATAGCCTTGCACCAACAATTATAGAAATAAGGGATGTAGCTCCCCCTAAACCAGTGCATCAAGAAAATCTGCCTTTCCATACAAGTTATCATGTATATACTATGGAAATCATATAATATCCAAAATTGAACCTTTTAACCGATGAAAATCATTTTCTATTCCAAAGCAAATGTCAGGTTGTTGGAATAGACATCGATCAGGCATCAATCAGCCGGTTTATGCATCGCCAATAATCGGTGATATCGAACAAAACGAAATTGAATTTTGATCAAGGTTTGAAAATGCGTAGAAAATTCCGTGGGTGTCTAAAAATCACGAAACTCGTCATACACATTTTATTCGACTAATATAACATATGAAAAATATTAGACGAAAAACATGCTCATCAGATTAATGGATTGATACGATATTCAAAATAACAAAATTATGACGCAAAAAGTGTAATTGTATCATATCAATATTCATAACTTCGTACTATATGCTCAACTTCTAAACTTGACAAATAATAAGTTGTAGACACTAATAGAAATGAATTAAAACAAAGACACAATTTCATTTCATTAATCAAAAGTCATGACACAAGTAGGAGTTTATGCCGTACATACGACCAAAAAGAAAATAAAAAAAACAAGCGAGCTAACGATCGTCGTCCTCAACATCCATCGGTGCAGATGACGAACCATCGTGAGGTGGGTGTCCAGGTGCAGCAGGGCGGAGAATCGCCAAGATGTCCTGCTGCTGCCGATGCACCCCTCTCACGAGGGAGAGGCTCTGATGCTCGTGAAGCTCCTGATGCTCTAAGCGCAGCTCCTCAAAACGTGTGTCTACCTGCTCCGCAAAAGCATCGAAGCGGGCAATGAAGGATGTATCTGGCATAGATGCTTACTGCGCTAGTCTCCCGCATCGGCTCCCTCAGCAACACCCTCAGCAACTCCTTCCGCAGCGGCATCCTCTGGTGCCGGAGCGCCACCTGCTAGCCGTCGTGCTGGGTCCCAGAAAATGGATCCTCTGTCGGCCTTCAGGCCCGCCAAGGAGAAGCTCCGTCGAGTCATCTGATCATATTTTCTATTCATGACTTTAATGACTCCTATATTGACATTAATGCCTACGGAGCTGAGTCATTGAGTAAGGACATTTCCAAAAGGTATATGAACCTTCCCATTGTTTGGCCTTATGAAATGAGTGATGTAATGGAAAGTATTGAGACCAATATTGATGTCTAAGTATTGACGAAAGATATGCATAAGAAGGAAGTGTGTAGGTCGAACCAAGGCCAAACCACGGGTAACTATAGGGAGAAGACAATGAGTAATGATCTTATAAAGGATATTGTCAGAGGCAGAAAGTTCTTGTGATTGAAATAGATTGGTGTTCAAAGGTCGAGGAGAATGATAGAAAGTAGTATGAAGAAAATCTAAAGAAATCTCCTCAAAAGGAGGTGGAAGAGGTTCACTCCAAGATGGATATAAAATGAAATCATTCTCGGAAGAGAGACAACCGAGAAAATCGGTCCAGATCTGGGGACTGAAATCCAGATCGCGCTGAGCAACGCGAGTCCGGTATCTCAGCCCATCTCCAACCGGTCGTAGGTTGTTGAAAAATTCAGACAGAAGAGTGATATTTACAAGATGTTCACAAAAAACTAAAGACTCAAGTTTGTAATGTTGAATGATTTGAACAATGTCAAAACAGTAGTCTTTAAGAAAATTGGGATCCATTGATCTAGGTGGAATAAGTTGGAATTTATTTTTATTGAAAGCACTTTCAAGTGTGGAGTTTGGGAATCGAGGATCGACAGAGGGTCGAGGGTTTGACGGGCCCTCGTTGGTCGAAGGTGCCCGGGTACGCTTAGTAGCAAAGTGCTTAAGTCTAAATGTGTGAAGAGACAACAAAAAGAGTATGCACAATGTAGGTTAAGGATGATGCATGGACAAAGACAACAAAACAAGCACGGGTTAGTGAAATACAATCATAGGAACAAACAAACATTGATCAGGAATGAGAATTTACCTAGGCGGCATGGTGAAAAAATCAAAGAACAGTGTCGCCAAGTGTCCACGAAACCCTAGCCGAGTGAGTGGAAACTAGGGCGTGAACGGGGAGACAAGAGGAGGTCCTCGAGTCAGAGAGCACTCCAAATGGGAGCACCGGTCGGTGAAGTCGCCGGAAAAATGAGGGAGAACGGCTAAAAGGTGCGGTGGAGGTTCGTCGGAAGAGGAAGAGGAGAGAAAATCGAGCCGATATAATGGAGTCGAAATGATCGGCATCGACGAATCTGATCCGCGGCCGTGATACGAAGCGATAACATGGCTGATCGTGCCCGATAAATGAGACCGAATTGATCGGCCGGGTAAGCCGGTTCGATATCGATCATAATTAGCGAATCGTGGCGTCGATCGATATCAGTCTGATAGCCTTTTTGGCCAGATTAAAAAATTTATAATTAATTCAATAAAGATCAAAAAATCACGAAATTTTGTGGGTAATATTGTTAGATCATTTCCTATCAAGGAAAAATTATTTTAAAATTATATCACTTCTAGATTTTGATATTGACACAATCTTGAGATTTTGCAAAAGTTATGATATTTTTGCAAAACTTTGTATCACTTTGGCTTATCAATAGGAAATTGTTTCTCAAGGTTTGATAGACATAGTTTAAATTTTATTTTATTTGACATTTCCAATCATATTCTTGGAGCTATATGCACATTAATTGTACATAGGGCTTCCCAATGATTGGTCCAATGAAGGATTAATGTCTCTAGATGACACTTTGGTTCATAGTAATGCATCATAACAAGCATGATGAATCAAGTGCATCTTCCTAACATCTCACATGATTTCTAGATGGCTCAATACAAAAATCATGGTTTCTTAAGTATTTTGTGAGATGGTTAAACGTATAAATCCTAGTATTTCTATAGAATCATGCAAACCTACACTTCTATTCTACAAAGCACATTCTAAGTTCTCTCCTAAATGATGAAAATTCTATTTCGGGGAGAGGCTTGGTAAAGATGTCGGCTAAGTTGGACTTAGATTCAATGTAATTAAGCTCAATGCCCCCCTTAGCCACATGGTCTCTAATGAAGTGATGTTTCACTTCAATGTGCTTGGTCCTAGAGTGATGCACTGGATTTTTGGTCAAGTTAATTGTGCTCACATTATCACAAAATACTTTCATGTTGGAGTAAGATAGCTCATAATCTTCTAAGGTATGTTTCATCCATAATAGTTGAGCTACACAACCACTCATAGCCACATATTCGCCCTCGGTGGTGGATAAAGCAACACAAGGTTGCTTCCTACTACTCCAACTCACTAGGGAGGACCCAAGGAATTGGCATCCACCACTAGTACTCTTCCGATCAAATTTGCAACCGGTATAATCGGAATCGGTGTACCCAATCAAATCAAAGGACCTAGTCCTAGGGTACCATAGACCTACATTTAGTGTGCCTTTAACATATCTTAAAATTCTCTTAACGGCAACTAAATGAGATTCCTTAGCACATGATTGATACCTAGCACACATACCAACCGCAAATAATATGTCGGGTCTACTAGCGGTTAAATACAAGAGGCTACCAATCATGCTCCTATAAAGGATAAGATCTATTTATTTTCCTTCACTATCACTATCTATTTTAGTATTGGTTGTCATTGGAGTTGACACTACCTTAGCATTTTCCAAACCAAATTTCTTAATCATTTCCTTAGCATATTTGGTTTGATAAATGTAAATTCCTTCACTTGTTTGTTTAACTTGCAACCCTAGGAAGAAATTTAATTCTCCAACTAGACTCATCTCAAACTCTTTTTCCATATTTTGAATGAAGTCTTGAAGAAATTCATCATTTGTTGACCCAAAGATAATGTCATCAACATACACTTGGGCTACAAAGATGTCCTTAGATGTTGACTTTATAAAGAGAGTTTGATCTATACTACCCCTTTTGAAATCCTTAGAGATTAGGAAATATGACAATCTTTCATACCAAGCCCGGGGAGCTTGTTTCAAACCATATAAGACTTTCCTAAGCTTGTATACATGGTTTGGGTAGTCCGTATTTTTAAACCCGGGAGGTTGTTCTACATATTAGGAATGTCGATTTGACATCCATTTGATGGAGTTTGAAACCCATATAGGAGGCATATGCTAAAAGTATTCTAATGGACTCTAACCTAGCAACCGGGGCATATGTTTCGTCATAATCAAGTCATTCAACTTGATTAAAACTCCTTGCAACTAAACGTGCTTTGTTTCTAGTGATATTCCCTTGGTCATTTAGTTTGTTCCTAAAAAATCATCTTGTAGTAATAATAGTGTTTTCGCTTGGTCTAGAAACTAACTCCCATACTTGACTCCTTTCAAATTGAGCTAATTCATCTTGCATTGCTAAGATCCAATCCGGATCAAGTAATGCATCTTTAATTGTTTTAGGCTCAATTTGAGAGATTAGAGCAATATGACTAGTAGGATCCCTATGGAATGACCTAATCCTAACTCCTTGAGATAATTCACCCACAATTTGATCTAAGGGGTGACTTTGATGAAATCTTATGGTTCTAGGAGGTGTGTTAGATGGAGTTTGATCATGATCAACCTCAATCCTATGCTCATCATCGGAATCATCCCTTACTCCCCCTTGATCATTACCCCCTAAGTTTAAGTCTTGAAATTGTTTGGTAATTTCTTGATTTTCAATATTTATATCATCATCAATAGGGGATTTCCTAGGGTATGTATTGGAAGTTTCATCAAATTGAACATTTTAAGATTCTTCAATCTTTTGAGTCCTTTTATTGTAAACTCTATATCCTACACTAGTGGATGAGTATCCAACTAGGATTCCTTCATCCGCTTTGGACTCAAACTTACTTAGGTTGTCTTTGGTATTTAAGATATAAACTTTACATCCAAATACCTTAAAATAATGAATTGTTGGAATTGTACCATTCCACAATTCAAATGGAGTTTTTCCTAAAACCTATGAATCAATACTATTTTGGATATTAGCGGTATTAACGCTTCCGCCTAAAGTAGCTAGGTAAGGAATATGCATTAAGCATTGTCCTAGTGATTCTTGTAGACACGATTTTTCTTTCCACAACCCCATTTTGTTGGGGTGTTCTAGGACAAGAAAATTCATGCTTGTACCCTTGTTCTAAGCAAAAATTTGAAAAATTAGAATTCTCAAATTCTCCACCATGATCACTACGGATCCGGTTGATTTTGAGTTTTCTTTCATTTTCTACTCTTTTGCTAAATCCTATGATTATTCCTAAGGTTTCATCTTTATTTTTCAAGAAAAACACCCAAGTAAATCTAGAAAAATCATCTACTATTACCAAGCAATATTTACTACCAATTTATAGATGGGGTACTATGGCAATCAAATAAATCCATATGTAGTAATTCTAACGGTAAAGCGGTACTAAGTAAATTTTTACCTCTGTGTGATGTTTTTGATTGTTTTCCTTCTTGGCAAGCATCACACATCTTGTCCTTGAGAAATTTGACTCTAGGCAATCCCTTGACTAGCTTCAATTTTACTATTTTGGCTATATTCTTCATGTTTATGTGTCCTAGCCTCCTATGTCAAAGCCAACTTTCTTCCTCTTTTGCAATAAGACACTTAGTGGAAGGATTAGTAGCATAGGATAAATCAACATAATATATATTTGATTTCCTAAAGCCTACTAACATGCAATCATTTATAGTTTTGTGTCTTATAAAACATTTTGAGGAATCAAATTTAATATCAAAGTTTGCATCACATAATTGACTTACACTAAGTAAATTAAATTTCATATTTTTAACTAATAGAACTTTATGAATGGCAAGATTGGGAGATACCTCAATGGTGCCCTTTCCTAAAATTTTAAGTTTGCCGCTATTACCAAATGACACTTTTCCTTTGCTAGTGTGGTTGATAGTGGAGAATTTTCTCTCATCCCCGGTCATATGCTTTGAGCGCCCACTATCAACTATCCACAAGCTTGGTTCTTTTACCTCATCATCATCACTTGATGATGATTCATCACTTGAAGAGGAAGAGGACTCCTCGCTTGAGCTCGCGGCTTCTTCCTCTAATGCCATAAGAGCTAGGTTCCGGGTGGCATGACATACTTCCTCATCGTCGGAAGACTCCTCCATACTTAGAGTGTCCCATGTTTGTGCCACCATTGCTTCTTTCTTCTTCTTTTCCTTCTTTTCCTTCTTCTCCTTATGCTTCTTTTCTTTCTCCTCTTTCTTCTTTAGCTCCGGGCAATTTGACTTGATGTGCCCTTTCTTATTGCAACCATAACAAGTTACATTAGATGAAGAATTTGAATTATTTGAAGATTTACCTCTTGAGGATTGGAACATCCTCTTCACATCTTTCTTGGTGAGTCTCCTTGACTTCCCACCAAACTTCTTGACGTAATGTGTCACCTCGCTTGCCGATAACTCATCTTCACTACTTGATGAGTCTTTCTCGGATTCGGATGAGGAGGACACTTCCTTCTTCTCCTTCTCCTTCTTCTCTTTCTTTCCTACAAAAAGAGCTATACCCTTCTCTTTGGATGAAGTGTTAGCTTGTTCATGTAATTGAAATTCACAAAAAAGTTCATCTAACTTGACTAATGAAAGATCCCTAGAGACCTTATAGGCATCTACCATTGAGGCCCATAAGGTGGTCCTAGGGAAAGCTTGTAATACATACCTTGCAAGGTCACGGTTGTCGACCTTTTCACCTATAACGTGTAGTCCGTTGACTACTTCCTTGAAATGCTCGTGCATTTGGCTCACGGTCTCGTTTGTCTTCATAGTGAAGCTTTGGAGTTGGCCAATCAAAAGATCCCTCTTGGCCCTTCTTGTCTCTTTGGATCCTTCGTTGAGTTCGATGAGCTTCTCCTAAAGCTCTTTTGCGGAGTCGAAGGGCCCGACCTTAGAGAGTTGCTCCTGGATAGACCATATCAAGTGTGGTCGTTGCTTTTGCATTTGCTTCAGGCTTTTTGGCCATCTCTCTTGTCCAATCTTTTGTCGGTAGTGGTGCTCCGAATTCGTCGACCGGCTTTTCGAATCCATCTACAATACTAAACCAATTTTCTATGTCATTCATGAGATAATATTCCATCCTACCTTTCCAATAGCCGAAGTCGTTGCCGTCGAAAAATGGAGGCCTCGCCGTGCTATATCCCTCTTGAAATGCCATGCTCCGGTTGATGGTTAGATCTTCCGATGCTATATCCCTCTTGAAATACCACTTGTTGGTGATCGTTTGGAAGCTAGAGGGGGGGTGAATAGCGTTTTTCGTTTCTACAAGAGTAATTAGCGGAAGCAAGCACAAATAATATATGTAAAAACACAAAAACAATGCTAACAAGGCCTTTACGTGGTTCGAAGATAACGCTCCTACTCCACGGCGATCCTTAAGGTGGATCAACCCAAGCAATTCCACTAAGAAGCTTTCTCTTTACAAAGACCTCCTTTTCTTACAAAAGATGACAATGAAGATTTGAGAGGAGGAGGGAGATTAATACACTTAGAAAGCTTGGAAAACTTGTGGGAGCTTAGAAGAATGATCAGAATATAAGCATTAGCATCTTCTTGCTCCCCTTGGACTCTTTTTATAGGAAAGAGCCTCTTTTTTCCGTTGGAGGTCTATCAGTCGACTGATGACTTACATCAGTCGACTGCCGCCGATTCTAACGGCTTTTGAATAGCCGGATTCGCAGGATTTGCCGTCGTCATTGCCAACGGGAAGACTATCGATCACCGACCGCCAAGTTGCCGATCGGCCGATATCGTCGAGCCGACTAGCCACGGCTACGGCCATTCTGCTTAGTGGCGCCGATCGCAATAACGACGATCGCGGCACGGTTCGAAGCGACTTCTCACCTGATAACCCTCCTAAGCCTAGACTTAACCTTCTAGCTTCTCCATCAGCCTTGCGCCTCCAGGATTTCTTTGAGTCCACGACTCCATCCATGCGCTTGTCTTCAAAAGCTTCTTTCGATTTCGTCATGCTTTGGTTTTCTTCTTTGCCAAAGTACGCTTGTACTTTACGCCGCCAAGACTACATGCTTGGATTTATGTCGCCAAGACCTTCCTTTGGTCTTTCTTTTCCAAGGACTGCTTGGACTTTACGCCGCCAAGACTACATGCTTGGACTTACGCTGCCAAGACCTTTCCTTTGACTTCTCTTTGCCAAGATCACACTTGGACTTGTCTTTTACCAAGTCATCATACTTGAATTTTCCTGTCACTTAAAACATGTTTACAATTAGATAACAAAACATTGCATAACTTAGATGATTATCCAAACATCAAAATATATAAATGCTTGGGGCATTGTTGCACCAACACAAAATAATAGGAAAAACATATCATCCAAACATAAAGATCTATACTATCACCCACTAAAATATATATTTCTATCATCTAACATTCGATCTCTTAATATTTATAAATTATATAAACGATCGAACAATAGATAATAAAAATATTCATGAATATTTAAGGATAAATTGTATAGAATACTATTTTTTTACTAAATAAATATGAAGAAATAAACTCGTTCAATTCAAATTCTATCAATAGAAGTTCACACTTTAAATTTTAAAAATCAAAGACTCAAGTATTTTTTTACTAGCATTTTATATTTAAGTTTTCGACATAATTAATTTCGAGAATGATAGTCTGATCTTATGAAACACTAAATAATTCCTAGATGATATATGCTCCATCGATGATCAAATTTTCAACTTGATTAATTTTGAGAAGGGTCGATCTAATTCCACATATATGAAAATGCTAAATAACCCTAAGATGATATATGTTCAATTAACCATCAAGATAAATCATAAAAATATCTACGACTCAGTAATTAACTGACGATGCAGTCATACTATTTTTATAAAATAAGTCCGATGTCAAAAATGTAATCCATCCGAAAAGGTAAACTCTCGATTCATATTAGGCTTAGGATCGTCTATCTAATTTTTTTGAAATTTAAAATTGAATTTATCTTAGTAAAAAATCGATTCATATTAGGTAATATGTGAGATGTTATTCTGCTTTACTATTGGATCAATTGATGATCAAAATTATTCGAGATCTCCTATATGTTTTTTAAATGATTTTTTTTTCAACGTTAAAATATTTTTCTCTTGACACATAAAAAATACTTATTAAACAAGGCCATATTCTCATTCGAAAGACGGAAGGACCATCGAGCCATCGAGGAAATATTAAAATTAAATATAATTTTAATATAAAAATAATTTAAATTAAAATAAATCGATAGTTTTAAAATCGAAATAGTTGCTGCAAGATTCTATTGGATCATGAATTAGAATGTTAGCTCTCAGGATAAATTTAGATAGTTAATACAGGCGTATTAAGATTTGAAAGGGTAAAAAATCGATTCTTAGAGGTGACGATCAAACTATCGATGACTTCCTATTTTCTGCGCTAGCCACCTGATATATTATTTATCCCTCTCCACACGTAGGAACAGTGATGGAGGATCGCTAATGACGATTCCATATGAATCAAAATCATAATGGTCTCTGCGGATACAACGTGTTGATAAATCAATAAAAGAACTTGCATAATAGATAAGAATTGATTTCAAAAACAATCTAAAACTCTGTCTGTTTTGGCCTGAGAGCATGCCGCCAATAGATAAGATCCAAAGTAGCGACAACAAGCAAATTTAAATCGAGAGATCTCAGTAGACGAGGAGAAGCGGCATCGACGGCGAATAAAGAGAGGCATCGAGCAGAGATTTGTATGCAAACTTTTCTCTCTATCTTTAGAGATCACATTGTATCCATATTTTCGTTCCTTATAAAAGAGAAATAAAATAAATACTTAGTATTTTTTTGGGGGAGGGGGGAGTTCAATTTTGAATTCATCAGAAGTGAATGATCAGATAAATATTCATATTAATTTTAAATGATTTTATTTTATTTTCCGAAAACTACAAATTGAAATACTCTAGTTTTTCTCGCCTCCTTTTAGCAAATGATATCAGTAATTCTGCAAGTCTATTCTTATGCTTTCGTAGTTGATGCCTTGCTTGGCCTATTAAAATACATTTTGAGAAAAAGTCGTACGTAGAAAACAAATTGTTTTATACTCCATTGAAAATCAAATTTTGGTATATAACCGCAATGAATTATCTATCACATTTGGTATTAAAATGTATCCATTAGAGATTCAAACTCATCGACATTCTTCATCGATCTATTTGACTAGAACAATACAGATACTACTATATATAAATAAGAATTGATTCTCAAAATGAAATTTAAAATTTTCATCCAATCTCAAAAATTCTTCGTAATTTATCTCTCTTCGTTATCGTCGAGAGATCAACGATTTTGTTTCAAGGAAATGTTCAACCATCATCCCTTCCGGTTGGGATGATCCGTTAGTTAGTTTATATATAAACAAAGATTAATTCTCAACGTAAAATTTAAAATTTCCACTCTGTTCAGATCAAATAGTCCTCCATGAACAAAAGTAGTTTTGATGCCGTAGAGAATGCTCAAGGTAAACTACCAGTTGAAAATAGAGATTCATCATTGTCAAAGTACAGCGTTGTACTAAGAAATAGAGAACAAACAGTGCAGAATCACTATGCTAAATTAGCATAAGATTATGTTATGATCGCATGAGGGATAGAACCGATATAACAGTCAGTTCCGTTCCCATTACAGTTCTACAAAGCTCAAGATTCGATGCCAATTTTTTATTTTTCAGAGAAAAAAAAAGAAGGATGAGAATTAACATTAAGCAGAGTAGTTATTACCTCTAAGAAAGTTGTTTGGAAGTCACAGATCCTTCGGGTTGACGATCAACTGAACAAGAAGCTGCAGATGATTCCTGTGAGCGCAAATCTGAGACAATTCTCCGATTCTGGAATCGCTGCATCAGTCTATGTAGAGAGAGGTTTCAGTGCCATCTGCAACCATGTCCAAAGCAAGCATTTCGATCTCCAAGATCTCGAGTCGATTCATTGAGTTTCGATGTTCATGTCGATCGCCGCCGATCTCGCCCTGAGCCTCTCAGAACTCCTCGTTCCGCCCTCGGATACCAAAACCTTCTTCGGCATGCTTCCCCCGACCCTTTTCGTCGCCATAGTTTTCTTTCTGGAAGATAAAGGCGTCGCCTTTACGGGGGTAGTGCCCGCCCTCTTTTGTCCCGAGGATGGAGGTTGAAGGACCGGAGTGAGTGGGAAGATTGGCCGGAAGGGCTTCCATTCAGCGCCAATTTCCGGCGGATCGAACCCCAGGGGAACAAATCCCCACGAGCAGCAGTACGTGTCGGTGCCCGGGATTATAGGTGGCTCGGCTTGCAAAGGGGTGGCGCAGAAAGCCCGGCGGCAGTTAGGGCACTGTAGGTTCTTGCCTTTGTATTCGCTGTCATATTGGTGAAGATGGAAGCAGGATGTGCACGCCGCCCAGATCGTCGAAGCATGACGGGGAGGAGAAGGAGGCGGTGGTGGTGGAGCTGCTGCCGCGGCCACATCCGCGGCGGCTGCAGCGGCGATGTCGAGCTCGGAGTCAAAAAGGGCTTTTTTGCTGGGATCTGAGAGGACGGCCCAGGCATCAGATACGAGCTTGAAGGCGAAGGATGCCCCATCTAGTTGGTTGCGATCCGGTCGGAGGAGGAGCGCGAAGCGGCTGTACTGGCGCAGTACGGCAGAGGGCTGCCGGTCAAAGGGGGAGGAGGAATCAAGTTGCAGCACGGCGTACCAGTCCACATGGTTGTTCACTCGGATCTGGGAGGAGAGGAGGACGTCGGCGACCGCGATGACCTGATCGGCAGCACCGCCTCCGACGAAAGGATCCGCCTCCGCCGCGCGCTCCGCGAAACGCTTGCAACCTACGAGATCCCGCGCTCGAAGTAGCCTCTCGGCGATCTCGAGCCACCGGGCCGCCTCCTCACGGCCACCGCCATCGGCGCTCATGGCTGACCTTTACGCCGGGAGTTGCAAGGCTCACCGGGGATCTCGCGTCGGAACTCGGAAGTAAGACCGAAAACTTTGCGTTGCTTTTATCGTTTTACCCGAAGGTTTCTCCTTTTCCTAGTGAAATGACAATAATATACACAGTGTCTCGTATTAATGGGTCACTTAATTGTTTGCTTGTGGATAATTTAGTCATTTCAGTGGGATTAGTACCTCGAGGTTCCCTGTGTCAGACGTTGGGTATGTCGCGGGTAGAGAAAATAAGTAATCATTAAAAAGGTAAAGTTTTCATTTCGGTCCAGACCTTATCGTCTTTTTTTAAAATACTCCCAAAGTTTCGAATTTTTTACCATATTAGGCTCAAACAGGATCGGGCGACGGTACGACCGATCGATATAGATCTTCATTCTGACACAGCATCCGACGAGTCGCAGTTCGTCCTCTGTCCTCTACGCCGCTTCGCCGCCCCCGATCATCGTCGGCGACGTGCATCACACTTTTGGCTCTGCGCGATTCAGGATTGCCCACCGACGGTACGCTCTTTCCTATGTTGTCCGCCCAATTATCTTCATCATCCTTTGTTACACTGGTTTTCCTGATAAGGGTTTCCAACAGCAAGAAAAAAACTAGGTCAAAGCAATTGCTTGTTTTGCTCGGTCGTTTTTTGACGAGGGTTTCTAGATCTAGGTTTGTTCTGGCTTAGGAATGCCAGTATGTTTTATACGAAACTGCATTCTTGTTGATTTTGATTCTCAGATACAAGGTTAGGTTGTTGCGATGTCGTTTTCGTACCTTCTATCCGAGCTTGCAACAAATTCATGGGTGTCTCTTCGGTCTTCTCCATCTTATCAACGGCCTATTCTACTTCCTATCTTTCCCTTTTGCACGTTATTTTTATAAGGAGATTAAGGCCATATTCATACTGATCCATGAGCAACAACTAGCATGGTCATTGAGTTGGACAATGCTCAGATGACAAAGGTTAATCAAAAGTGATAAGATGTAACATACACCAATTCGATAAGCACCTCTTTGAAGGTGAGTTTCTTTCAATCAGAGAAGAAATAATAGGCATAAATTCTAGAATTACTTCGTATTTCATCACACTTGTAGCTTAAGCTATATTTTAACCTAATGTATTGGTAAAAGTAGAACTAGAACTAAGTGTGTTGCATGCGTTTGCCATGTTAAATATTATCTTTTAATTGCTTTAGTTTGTTTGTTATTTTGCAGCTCAAATTGATCTTTGTCAAGTGGGATTGTGAGAGTCAATTTCATTCATACAAATGGCAAAGCTAATCTCAACCAAAATCCTGAGGGCCATGACAAGTTCCTTTGATAATGCAAAGGTAAGACTCAACTCAAAACCTCTGCCCAGTTGGAAATGCCCTCAATATGTTTAGTAACACGAATTAGAATAGTAATAAAGTGGTCATGTTTTTTGTTCATGGAAATGGAAACCTCGTTTTTCCACAACTACAATAAGCATCCGGTGACAACGTTGCAACTTTATTTTTAATTCAAATAGAAGTTTTACTTTCCCTATCAGACACATCCCAGCTGGAGTTCTGAAAAAAAAATCTAATGATTTCTGAATATGTGACCATGGCATGTAGCTATGGCTTGTACTCAGCCAGGATAATTGATTCTTCCATATGTTCATTTTCTAAGGTGAATTTACATATTCTTGACATTAGTGAATGATGATCATCCCTATTCAGCATTAAACTCATGGCAAGCTTCTAACTTCTGTTTCATCTTCAATAGCTCATGCAGGTCATAGGATGCTAGGATCATCATCTAAAGCATTATAGGTTATCATTTGGATCTAGAGTAAATAACAGAATTTTGCAATTTATATTCTACTTTTTATGTGGAATGGTGAATGTGTCCACAATGCTCTTAGTTTTATCTTCTCATAATTGCATGTTCATTATTAGTTACTAGCACTTTATTGCAGAGAAAACCATGTGGGTGTATGACAATCAATGGACAAAATGTCATTTCATTCTCAGTTTGTAAAGGATTGATTCCCTACGCATATTTGTTTTTGGCTTTTTTTAATATTAATCCAGCAATTGATACTGACATAATTCAATTTTACAGTTCACTTTTGCAGCTTCCTTTTAGTCTTGTCTTATTTTGGAGAGGATATCTGGATTCTGATCATGTAGTTCATTACTATTTTTTTATACAGACTGGATTTGGTCCATACTGTATGCAATACATGACATACTCAACTAAGCAAAGTGGCGATTCTGATTTTTCCACCCCCACCACATTCCCGACAAAGATAACTAGCGATCCTGATACACATGAAGACTTTCAGCCAACCAACAAAAGTGGTGGCTCTTTGCTGGATATTGTGGAGAAGGTAATTTATGAGGTTTTCTTGGTGCCTTTTATTAACAGAAACTCAACACAGCACGGTGATTGATTTTTTTAAAGCTTTTTACGATTACTTTCAGGATGTGAAAGAAAGTCCTGTGATGATCTATATGAAGGGTCTGCCAGATGCACCTCGATGTGGATTCAGTGCATTGGCTGTGAAGGTCTTACAACAATATGGTAGGATACCTTGAACTCAGTTGACTTGTAAATGAGAATGTGAGGTTTCTACTCTTTTTACTTTGTAACTTTGCATTTTACCTCTTTTAAATTGACGCTCCAGGTGTTCCTATTAAGGCAAGAGATATTTTGGGAGATCTTAAGCTCAAAGAAAGTGTGAAGGCTTACACGTAAGTTCCCAGCATTCTCATTTTAGTAGATCTTCCGATTTGGATACTTATGCTGTGCATTTGATATCTCTAATTGTTTTCTGTCATTCAATGGTAATTTGTCCTCTATTTCCTGGAGGTGAGTTGTTATTATATTGAAACAAACAAAGAAGTTATCATTTATTCTGTCACTAGTATTGCTAGCAATGACTCGGTTATGTGAATTTTACAGAAGGTTTTAAATAATACTATAGTTACAAGCTATTGCTGAGCAAATAATGCAATTATTATTTAATATAGAAGTTCTAGAATAGAAACTTGTTTCTGCATTGATATACAATGAGATGGAATATGTTAAATGTGAAATAACTGTTATTTGTAATATTGGTTACTCCGCATTAATTTTCTTTACAGCTACCTCCACCTGTCATAGTTTCCTCTGTAGTTCTCTAAACCTTTTAAATTTTTATTCTCTGTTCTTCATTCTTAGCAAGAATTTCTAGTTAAAAAGTCACTTAGGTCGCATAACATGTGTTTACCCTTGAATTTGTACTTTTCTGGATAAGTTCTTCACTAACTAAAATGGATATTTTATGGGGAAAACAGAGTGCATGAAGTACTAGTAACTGCAATGGTGTCAAAGAGTTATAAAAATTCATTGAGGAACCTTCCTTGAGAGAGAGATATTATGCTCCATCCCCAAATCTTAAATTGAATAATTTATATAATCTCAGGAAAAGATTTTTTTTTTTTGGAAAGGAAATCGCAAAGAAAAATAGTCGAGTCGAAAGTCGGGTCTGGGAGAGGCGGAAAACGGGTTCCTCTATATAAACTTGAGTCAAACAGTCGAGGCATTGGTCGAGTGCGCCTTGCTTTGGTGCCTTTATTTGAATGTCCAATCGAGATACTGGTCGAATGCGCCTCGATTTTGTTCGATGGCGGCCGCTACCGATAAGTGTTAATCGAGGCGCTAGTCGAGTGCACCTCGATTCTGTTTGCCTACAACAGCTAGCAGTCGAGGCGATTACTGAAATGACTCGACTATTAATCTGAAATTTCATTTTCTAAGGTATTTTAAGTCCTAAATTCGTTGACCTTAAGTCCCTAGACCATTTACAAGTGTCAATACACTTGATAGGCAATTCCTAACATTTTTTTTTGATATTTTAGTTGAGTTTTATCATTTGTTTAGGATGTCCAACCAATTTGACTTGGATGGAATACCCAATTATGATATTAGAACCAAATACACATGAATTATGTATGTATTTTTTTATGGAGAACAGCTTCAGAACGAATACGCTAACTAGCGGCATTCTCGACACACGCATACTAGTTATGTTCAGTTTTCTTGGATCCGAGAATGATGAATTCAGACCACATAACAACAACCTTCCATTGATTGTCATTTGTCAATGCTAGATGGCATGGATAGGCAGTCAGTGTACAAATAATTTGTTTTACGAAATTAAACCCATGTCGATGGCCAAAAATGCCAGTCTCAACCATTGCCAGCGTGCTTTTTGTCCTAATCGAATCATATTTTAGTCATTTAGTTTAAGATTCAGTTGGCACACTTCCAAAGCTCTTTAAGGTTGTGAATTTGTTCTCGGTTCAATCTTTCTATCATATTTTCTTTTCTTCTTCTTCTTCAGCAATTGGCCCACATTTCCTCAAGTGTTTATAAAAGGAGAGTTTGTCGGGGGATCAGATATCCTTCTTAATATGCATCAGGTGAATGGTTACGCATACTTCCAAACCTACACTGTTTCTTCTTTCTGTTCTTTTGCTGAGTTACATGTTCATTATCCCCAGAAGGGTGAACTCAAAGATTTGCTGGTGGGCGTCAATCCAGACAGCAGGACCTGAGAATGAACTGAAAAAAGCTGATCTAAATCCTTGAGAAAAAAAAAATTCAAGTGTTTTGTAGCGAGTGGCGGATAAGATGATCATTTCTTATCGGCATTGAATCAGACCACTGCTAAGAGCTCATTTGGCGACATAGAGAAGGAGCTCAACGTGCTACCCAATAACTGTTTTAGACTGTTCGATGTTGTGTATCTGTAGGATTTTATGTCTGGTAACACAAAATAAAATGAAATCCCCAGAGAAATCAAGGATATTTATTTCGTGTAATACTATACTGTTTTCGTATTTTTATTATATAATTTTGGGTAGGTTTGATTATATATAAATGTAGTGTTTTTAAATATATATATATATATGTTAATTTATGGATGGTAGACTCAACCTCACTGTGACAGGAAAGAATTGAGAGCATCATTCGCTTGCATTCATTGACATCAAATATTTAAATTTTTATTTCAATTAATTCTAAGAGCGATTAATCGTTAAAATTTCAACAATCTAATTTTTTATAGTTGAGAATTCCATTTGAATTTTTTTTTATAAATATTTCACAGTTGAAATTCATACTTAAAAATTTATGTGAATATTCTATCGTTGCACTGAAGCCTGGAGGCTACTATTTTTTCTTCAGACTTATGGAAGAGTTGCGAATTAATCCTGTTCATATAACTAAAGCATGTTTTAAAAAAAATGTCAACGGTGTTCCATTATATTTTTCAGATGTTGAATGTGCCAAACATCTTGTCAAACTAATCAAACTACAGTGACATGAGCATCTTCTTCTTCCTCACGGTAATAGCTATCTCCAACAGACAAACTTTGACTATTGCTCAAAGGCAATGAGAGATCATCGGAGTCCGAAAAAAATTTTTAGACCTTTTGAAATCAATCCATATCAATTCTGTAAATATCATATTATCTCAGCTAACACGTCATTCCCGTACGCAAGAATACCTATAGATCCATGCAAATGTGAGATCGTTAGCCAAGGCACACATTTCAATTTCCAGCCCAATTACGCATGATATGTCAATCTGACTTTTCTCTTTCTCAAAACCTTCCTTCTCAGAATGAAGGATAACTTTTCAAAAATAAATAAATAAATGAAGGTGGAACTCAAAAGAGCCAAAGTATCAGAAATCATAATTCTCCTATCGATTTCCACCTTGATGTATATAGGTTGCTGCATTCCAACTAAACAAAATAATGGCTCCTCTGTTGAACTTTATGCAAAACTAAATCGAGTAATAGTTCTTCAAACAAATAGTTTACTTCCCACTCAAAACTCAACACCACTCAGTTTCTGTTTTCTAATTGTTTTTTAATCTAGAACCTGATGATAAGTGTACCTCAAACATTTATGAACTTACTCTGAATGTTTGAATCTTAAAATGCTAAGATTAAACCTCCTTTTCTCTCTAGGATGGACTTCAAATCTAAGCAATTCTGAATATTTGAATCTTAAATACTAATATTATACCTCCTTTTCTCACTAGGATGGACTTCAAATCTATACAAACATCATTTCCATTTCGGTTAAATTTACCAAGTGGAATCGGCCAGAGGATTTCCCAGGAAAATATAACCAAAGTGAAAGCAGCAGATGATTTTCCAGGGGAATAGAAGAAAAGAATTAACTGATAAAAAAATAGTATGAAACCTTGTAAACTATTGTCACAGAGATCTCCTTCAGCTTCCTAAGTTCAAAGATTTTCAAGCAAACTACACGACTCATATCATGAGGCGACCAATAAATCTGCTCATAATTAAGAGTGTTATGAAATGGATGAAATAATTAACTTGGAAAGTCAGATTAAGAAACACAGATAAAATACTCACTAATCAAGTTACTTCTTCACATTTTTTCTAACATGAGTTTTGTCTAAGAAAGTAGAAGGTAAGAACTCAAGAAAACTCACAAGAATTTTGTTGAAATTGAAGAATATTTTACATGAGGGATTATCAGCTCTTTTTATAGAACAAAAAGACTTCTTTTCTAAAAAGCAACATGTTCCTTAATCACTTGCTAAAATAAATAACTAACCCTTAAAAGAATTTATCTTAATAAATAAATTTAAATTCCCATTAATCACTCTGACTTGAAACTCAATCACAACTAAAATATGGGAAGTGTACAAAATGGTTCTCCAATCCAAATTACACTAGCTAGTTGCTAAACTAAAGGACATTACCATTTTTCTTTCTCTCCTTTATCCTAATCAAGTAGGTGAAACCATTATCTTTTCTTCCTTCTCCTAATTCACACAAATAAAGACGAGGAGATGGATAAAGATCATTGCAGCCAAGTTTGATAATAATCGAGTGGTATTATCTCTTCGGTCTGAACCACGGAATCAATCAGATGTGATTCAAAACATTGAAAAATACAAATTGGAGTTTGAAGCAGAGAAAGACATCCATCAATCATCATACAACAAACAATATCAGAGAGAAAAACTCTAAAAATTGATACATCCTAATTCTTCATCACACAAAGAAAGGGAATTTCCAAAACTCTACTCTATAATTTTGATAGTGTCAAGGTTTGAAACAAGGTTACCATGTGCAGAAATCCATAATAATAATAATAAAAAAGATCCCCTTTTACCATGTGAATTACCGGAAATTGAATAGCGATGCAATAAGAGAAGCAACTGATCGAGAAAGGGCATTACTCTTCGATGCGGTCGCTACCGCTGCTGCTTCTGCTGCTGCGAGGAGGCGATGTCGAGGAGAGATCGGAGTTTAGCGAGGGCGGAGGTCTTGTCCGGAGGGCACTTGGACAGCGCGACGTGGAGAGACTGTATGGCGTCGTCCACCTTCCCAGCGGCAAGGGAGGCGCATGCCGCCTTGTACGCCTCGTCGGCGACCTGCCTGTCGTAGACCGGAGCCGCCTCGGCCGGACGATCCCGATCAGCCATGGGATCGGCCTCCGCCTCGGACGCGGAGGAGGAAAGGGAGAGGTGGGCAGCGGCCGATGTGGCGCGGGCGTACTCTAAGGCGGCGATGGCAGCGTCGATGTCCGCCATGAGGGCTTCCGGGGACGAAGAAGGGAAGCTCTTGACGCTATCGAAAACGCTCCACGCGGTCGCGCGTTCCTCCTCCCTCCCGTCGCCGTCGCCGTCGCCGCCGCCCGAGCTCATCGTTGTGGGATTCGATCAATTTGCCGTGGGAGATGACTCAATTAGGCGTCCCCGTTTTCTTATTTTTCAACTGAATTAAAAATATTTTTTTAGAATTTTACCAAAAAAATAGTTCCTTAAAAAACCAATTTTATTTATTTTAAAAGTAAATAATTTCAATCATGGCTTTTGTTTTTTTAAACACACATTAAATAATTAGTTTAAAATATTAAAAAAAAAGTGATTAAAAGCCGTAAGGAATGACGTAAACTTTCGTTCGTAACGGAGCTTCCCCGAGATGCTTCCACGCGTTCGATCCGAAACGCGGCGAAACCCGACCCGGCTCATGCGTTTCCAACACTCAGCCCAAAACGAGTCAAAGGAAAACATTTCATTTCATTTCATTTGAATTTAGCACTATTTTTCCACACAAAAATTTACACTGTTGCTCAATAAAAATCTTAAATTAGTCCTACAAATAAATAAATGAATTAATCAGTTATTTATTCCTAATTTAAAAAAAAACGGCAGTTATCATCGTCTTCGTCGATCAGGATCATGTCCCATGGTTGCTCCATCTGCAGATCGCCGAGCTCCGCCGCCAGCGACGGCGGATTATTATTAATCGGCGGCGGCAGAGCGGCAGCGGATGAGGAAGGCAGTGGAAAATTGAGCCTGGCGCGGTGGCCACGGAACTCGAGGGCGGCGCGGTCGTACGCGCGGGCGGCCTCCTCGGCGGTGTCGAAGGTGCCGAGCCACTTGCGAGCGGCCCGCTGTGGGTCGCGGATCTCCGCCGCCCACTTGCCCCACGGCCGCTGTCGTACGCCGCGGTACTTACTCTTCCTCTCTCTTCTACTTATTTTCGGGGCCGTTGCTGCCGGCCCTCCGCTGCTAGTTGCGGGGATCGTCGTCCTCGTCGTATTATTGCCGTCGAAGAACTCGCATCCGAGGCATCCGTCGATGCGGCAGAGGCGGCAAGGGAGGGCGAGGTCGATCAGGTCGGAGGGGGAGGCGGAGGTGCCGGAGATGACGTGGACGAGGGCCGAGATGAGGATGGAGGTCTCTTGCTCAGTCGAGAAGCGGGAGGAGGACGCCGGCAGCATGGCTGGCGGCGCAGGGCGGTTTTGGAGTGGTGGCGGGAAGAGGAAGTAGCGGAGACTATATAAAGGTTACGGCAGGAAGTGCGAGGTTTGAATCACGCGGACAGGCAGGAAGTCTCAGAGTGACAGTTGTACGCCGACTGTCTGGGCGCCATATAATCACACGTGGACCATGAGAATAAAAAAATATTTATCCACCAATAAAATAAATAATAAAAAAAATATATATTATGGAGTCAGTTAATTAGAAAATTAAAAATAAATAATTTAATCGCCAATAAAATCCTAGAATATCCTAGAAGATTCTTTATGTGGTCGGAATTCGGATATGACGTCGGAGGCCAACTTCTCAGTGGGCGCGGATTTTCCTCGGCGAAGAAGGGTCCAATCCTTCGAGAAGCACGAGCGATAAATGGGCCTGTGGATGTTTCGGCCGGCCCAGCTGGCAATATTCTGTCCAGATAATGACGTCATTTCGCTCGTGGTTTTCCTAGATCGAAATTAGATTAGATTAAACCGATTTTTCAATTATTTTTGATTTATTCGGTTATTATAAAATTCAGAATTGAATTGTAAACAATGGATTATGCATTGTAATTAGTCGAGGGAATATGAATTCATGGGAAGAGGGAAGTAAAGGCGAGCCTTTTTGTCGATAAGTTTGGTCAGCCATGGATGGAAGTAGATCCAGGGACAACTCTGGTTGTTCTGAAAATGATCGTTTTGCTTTAGCTTAGAATAAGTGAAGGTAAGGATGGAGCTTGATCTTGCCTCACTCGTCTATCCCCTCGACATCGATGTCGCCTCGTCTTCACCGATTAGAAGACACTCCGCCTACAACTTGATCCTTTCTGATCGACTCTTGCATCGACCAGCCCCTTGTCGTCGGGGCTGCCCCCGACCCATTCTGCCCAATTTGCTGCATAAACCGAGCTTTTAACATATAATGCATAACCAATCTTGTTCCTCCTACCTCTCCTTCTCTGTTCACCTTCTTCTACTCTCCCTCCCCTTCATCTCTTCAGAAGTAACCCAAGCCTTTTTGATTCCTTCTGTCGATACAAGTTTTGTCGACAGAGGAATTTCAAGTGTGCAAATATGATCAATATAATTTTGATAACCCTTTCGAACACACATACCATTTTTAAAGAGAAGAGGTATATTTTGTTGAGTGTAGTATTTGAATGTGAAGTGATCTAGAGTAGGATAACAGCACACATAGCAAAATTATCTTAGACTACTGCAAAATTGTCTGAAAATACAGTAGAAAAATGAGAAACTCGGTAACGATATCCCGGAACTAGGAGTGCTAAATATCTGCACTTTGCCTTTACCAGACACACTCAAGGTTTCTTATCTTTGCCGGGGGGTTTCACAGTCTGGGACTTCTTCCTCTCGGCCACTTGCTCTTCGCTTTGTCCATCGGAATCAATGTCGTCGAAGTTCTGATCAGAGCCTTCTGTAGGAAACCATGTTTATATAAGTTTCGCAAACTATCGTTCTTTCTCTCTTCTGTAAGGAATGAAATCACCTCCAAAACACTGAACTTTCTCAAAGGTTCTAACAATTCCCTGTCAACAAGTTAACCACAATAGAATGGAGTCGAACCCACATAGATATGCATCGCATCGATCCTTTAACATAGATTCAACTGTGACATATTCTTTGAGACTTGGAGATACATAATAATTGAAAGGTCATTCCAGATCCAAGAATTAGCCAATATTATAAAATTGGGCACAACTACATGTGATATGATGCCAAAAACTTAACTACCATATGGAGAAGCAAGTTTTCTTATTTTCATCAGTATCATAATGTACTAGATTTGCTCATAATTTTCTGTCTCTAAGTCGTGTGTTCATAGTAAAGAATCGTGTGGAGGTCAGTATCGTATTGAAGAAGAATATCAAAGGAAATTAAAAGTACAAATTTAGTTTGAAGTAGAACCTGTAATATTTGCTGCATGATGCTGGCTTGGCATGTGAGAAGAGTCAGTTGTGCTTGTGTTGCGCAAAGGCATTGCTCGATTTATGAGTCCATTCGAATCGACTTGATCCAATGTATATCTAGATGTAAAACGAACCCACGGATTCTCAAACAATTGCCTAGTCTCATTCTTCAGCTCATATTTTTTCCTTTTCCTCATAAAGTTATGTGACGTTGTACCGAAAGGTTCAAACTACACATGATCAACAAGAAGGATTGTGGATGGATAATCAAAGAGTAAAATCTTTCCCTCATAAATTTTCTATGGAAAAAAAAAATCAGGCTTTAAAACCTGGCAAGAGAAGTGGCAGAAGTTGGATGTTGAACCTAACTTCATAGGTTTTGGTGTTCCTAGTGGCAGACAACCAAGCAGATCACTGGATGCGTTCTCCTTGTCGTATAACTGATTAACGAAAGATGATTCCATGGAGTTCAAATATAAATTATGCTTCTCATCAGTCCATTTTGCTGGTCGGGAGTGAGTTTGACAGTCCTGCAAGCAAACACAACTTCACCTGGGAATTGTTAAACAATCAAATACAAGTTTTACATCCACCAAAGTGAGAAAGGAACAGACGTAAATACACCAACATAGTAGGTATTATATATCTCCATAGCTGTGAAAATCTACCAAAGATAATCATGAAAGATCTACAACAAGATAAACTAAAAAAAAAAAAAAAAGTTTGGTGGTAAAATCCTGAAGAAGAGTCTATTGTATGCAATCTTATTTTATAAGAGATTATTTCTATTACTCGAAATTGTGATCTCTAGATCATACGACAATTTTACCATACGCAGTCTTACTTTATTTTGCAAGAGATTGTTGTTGTGACTCAAACTTATGTCCTCCAGATCATACGACAATTTTATCGTTGTATCAAAACTCTCCTTCTCAACAAGATAAACTCAAATTGCAACAAAAAAAATTTGATTCTCCATGGCTTGTTCTTTCTTAGCTTCTCTTTCTTTGACGATCTTCTATGAGTCAAACACTACCCATTCCCACTCCAACACACACACACGCACACAAAACACAAAAAGAGTGGATCTTAGACTTACACGGTTTCCATGACATCAAGATAATATGAGATGTGCTTCAGCCCAACTCAATCACACCGTATGGATTAACACTTGGTGTTCAACTTCTAAGGTACAATTTTGATTAAAACGAAAACGAAGCATTAGTTAATATTAGCCCACAATTAGGTAAAATTCCAACATTATATCATCGGTCAGCTTAAATCTGTGTGTCTTAAAAAGGCTTAAATTTGCGTTAGATGTGCCGAGTGCTTTCTTTTGCTCATTTGTATTCATAAATTACTTTAAAAGGTTGAAATTTGAGCGCTCGTTTCGACCTAGGGTTCATCTGAGAAAAGCGGTTCGATCAAAATCTTTGGAAGCATTCACAACCCTACACTTCTACCACTATTCCGCAAACAGATAAATTCCGATCGCAGGCATAAATTTCACAAAAATAAAATACTAGTCTCTCGAGTGTTGAACGATTAAAACCCGGATGAAATCTCGAAACAGGGAGAGGAGGAAGGAGGAAGGAGGCCGAAAGCAAGCTTACACCATTGACGCTATCATCACTGCCGCCAGTCGCCTCTCTGGATCCCTCCCGCTTCACGGCGGAAACCTCCGTCGGAATCGCTTTGTCATCCATTGAAGATTCTTCACATTGATTCGGACTTTGTAGGAGGAAGAGAAGGCGAAAAGCACCGGAAGCGCAAGAGGGAAAATACGGTGAAATCCGAGTTGGCACGACCTTTTCAGACACGTGTACTACTAAAGGATTAAATGTTATTTTACTCCTCGTAATTTCCCTCCAAAGAAAACGCTCAAAGACCACATTTCTAACGATTTTCATATTTCTATTTTTAATTCTTGGGATAACGAAGAGAATTAAATTATAAAAATTATTTTTATTCAATTAAAAATTAGTATGATAGAAAAATAAATAGTCCGAACAATTTTATGATCCTTAAAAATTGACGCTTACGTTTTAAAATATATCATCAAAAATTGACTTCTATTTTTAATTCTATTGTTTGTTGAGGAATATTTTTTTGGTACTTGAAATCATAAATCTAACGATTTTTATTGATTTGTCTCACAATCATTATCAGAGAGATAAATCATGAAAATTTTATGGATTTTAATATAGTGGTTAAGACATATAAAAATTATCTGAATTTAAAAAAAAAATAGATCTTTTTCCAAATCGATTCATATCATTTTTTTTTAAATTATTATATTTTAATCACCATTTCATCTCGGTACGGATAAAAAATGTTTTTGTACTCGCTGCGAGTTTTGAGTTGTTACCATCCATCATCAGACATGTTGCTCATGTGGCACTCGCATTGGCTACGACGAGGCCGAGCAGCTTCTTTTTTTTTTCGGTCAAAAATGAAATTAAAAAAAAATATCATACAAAATTTAGCTCTGTCTTACCATTTCAGAATCTTCAATATTTATATCTGCGAGAAAAAAGGATTTTTTTTTTCACGTGGTTATGTGAGTGAAAGGTATGCCTAACTCTAGAGCCTTGATTATATATATATATATAAACACTCTCCTGCGGGCTCGATTGTTGTACGCCCGTCCGCGATTGAGGAATTGTACAATGCACTCGCGCTCGCCATTTGCCCTCTCGCACGGACGTGCGTTAGCACACTCGGACGGTTCGGCCAGCGGACGGCTCGGGCCATTGCGTCGGGCCGACGGCAAGATCGAGCGGCGTCGATCGCGGCCGCGATTCGATCATCACGAATCGGGCGCATCCGATGAGGAAATGCGCCAAAGACCGACGGTCCTTTCCCGACAGGTTTGCGGCCGTGATTTAGCCGCGATCCGGCCGAATTGCGGCGGGCAGTGGTCGCGCCATTGCCGTCCGCGATTCGACCGAAACGCGGTTGATTTGCACCGACTTCCTGGCCAAGCTGTTCGACCGGACACGCCGAGGTGCGCTTCGCCACGGCCCGACGCCGGAGGTGGCCGACGGCGAGGTGTGTCGGCGCGAGTCACGGCATTTCACAATCGCAAACGTTGATCGAATCTGGGAGCGCTGCGTGACGGGCACGCGATTATGAGTGATCGTATCAAAACTATATATATATATATATATATATATATATATATATATATATATATATATATATATATATATATATATATATATATATATATACACGAAAATGTTATCTTCGATGATTCCTCCGCTAGTCCACAATTGCATAGTGACACGCGCCTTCTCGCCGACCATTATCACGAATCACCATTATATATATATATATATATATATATATATATATATATATATATATATATATATATATATATATATATATATTAAAACTATATAAAAAATATATTAGAATAAAATTGTTCAAATAATAATAATAATAAAAGAGCTAAAAAAAACGGTTGAAATCTATCAATCTAATAATCTTCATCGATCTATCTCACGATCGTTATAAGGAAGGTAAATCACGAAAGATCCTATGAGTTTTGACATTGTGGTCAAGACATGTGAGAGTCATCTGAATTCAAAAAAAAAAAAATTTAAACCTTCTCCAAAATTAATTCACGTCAAATTTATAAACATCGTCGTATCTTAACCATCATATCATCTTCGTAGGAATAACTTTGCTAGTGCAATCGGAGAGACAAAATATATATGTATTTTCTAAACAGTAGACTTGTCGACTCCAATTCGAAGGTAAAGATATCTACACAGTTTCTAAATATATTTTAATTTACATTATATAATTAATCAAATTTAAGCCACTTAATCCATTTCTAAGAGGCATGTTTGTCCTAATAACAAGGATCAAATATTCTTCTAGTCGCATGTGTTCTCGATTTTGGTGTCTGTCCTTTGAATAAAGTCTTCTAAACAGTGTCACATTAAAAAAAAAACAAAAGCGATTTCATGAATAAAAAAAGTTATTCATATGACTATATATACTTTTCAAAATTGTCATCGTTATAACCGTAAAAATTGAAAATCTGTCCAACTAACAGTCCTCTGTCATCCTTTCCAGAGCACTGGTAAAAAAAAAATAAATCACGAAGGGAACAAAATCCTTTGACACGGTGACAAGACATGGAGTGATCCATTTGAAATTAGGGAAGATTTTAAACCTCTCATCCGGAATCGAACCCTATATATTCTGCAAGCAACCCTCTATTTTACCATTGCGTCATTCCCCTTGAGACAATTGTCATCATTATAACGCTTCGATATATGTGGGTTTATGTCATTTTCACTGCCAACCTTAATAACAATATATGGTCATAATCTATGATAACGGGCATAGTAGGGATGGACAAAATTGTTGATTAAATCTAAATAATTGGCCGAACCTATTTAATTCGATTAGTTCAGAATTTTTATTTTTGTGTAAATCTTAATTAAAACTGATTAAATTGAATTATTAATAGTCGATTGATGCGTTGTGATTATTAAACTACGAGTCCATTTCCATGATATCGATTGGAAGTGAAAATTGATAGTAGAGGAATGATATCGATTGATTTCAATAATTAACTACTGAAGAAGAATTAATTGATCGATATTCACGACAAATTTAACGATCAGCTTAGGATATATGACAATAAATTAATAGTAGACGAATGATCGATTAACATCTATTAATTGAGTATAATAAATTAAAAAAGCAATCGATTGATATATAATGAAGGATCAATCGACGGTTATACGAAAGTTTAAATAATTCGGTTAATTATCAAATTAATGAATTTTATATCGATTTGATTTGCTCAATTTTTACGGAAGCTTATGAGGGATACTATATTCTCCGTCGCTCAAGGGCTCCCAAGAGAGATGATCGTCAACTTAGGAGTCGGAGAGAGGCTCCCAGAGAAGTTGGACAGAGCAGCGGAATACCTGTAGCTCCCGAGGACATTCCCACTCGAGGGTGTTATCAATGTCATAGTCGGGAGACCTATTGATGGGGATTCCAATTGGACACAGAAGTCATATGCCTGGTTGATGGAAAGCTTGGCTATAGGTGAAGGCAAGGCTACCTAGGAGGCTCTCCAGATAAGTTTCGCCCTACCATGTATGGAAGGTATTCTCTTCCCTCGTAATGATGCCTTGGTGATTAAGACTACAATTGTCAATTATGAGGTGGCTCAAGTCCTGATGAACTTGGGAGTTCGATTAAAGTGCTCTTTCAAAAAGCTTTTAGTCAAATGCATTTAGAGGACACCCAATTGGATGTCATGGCAACACCCATGTTTGGATTCATATGACACATGGTGCATCCCGTTGGATAGATATCCCTATCTCTCATGCTGAGGAAAAAATCCAGCCAGAGAATCGACATGACTTCTTTTCTGATAGTGGATACCCCTCGGTATACATCCTAGGTCAACCGTTCCTCTCAACATTTAGGCTACGTTTGGTACGGAGTAATGTAATCAACCTTGTAATGTAATCAAGTTTGTAATATAATGTAATGTAATGTGTATACATTACTGTGTTTGGTTAGTGATTGGTGTGTAATGTTTAATTACAAAAGTGATTACATTCGTTTGTTTGGTGTCTACATTTTTTATAAGGAATGTAATTCATATTATTATAAAATGACAAAAATACCCTTATAAGGTTGTCGCCGTCGCCGCTATGGGCGACGATCGTCGCGGATCGTCGATCGCACCGCCGTTTGGCCATCGGCGAGCACCGACCGATCGTCGGCCACATCGTGGCCGACCGGCCGCTAATCGCCGTCAGGTGGACGCCCGACCGCCCAGCCGGCCGGGACGTCGGACGTCGGCCGGCCGTCGCCGGCATCGTCCGCCGCTTTTGGTCCATCGGGGCGTCGCCGCCGCCGGTCGTCATCGGCTGCCGTCGCCGTCAGCCCGTCGCCGTCGCCGCCGCCGCCGCGCCGCCTCGCCGCCGGCTGCCGACCGATCGCCGCCGCCGGCTGATCGCAGTTGCCGCCGCCACAATGGCCGGCCGTCCGGCGGACGCCGGACGTCGGCCGGCCGCTGCGATCACCGGCCGGCTCGGCCGTCGCCGGCCGGACGGCCGATCGCATGCGGCCGACGCGGCGTCGATCGCCGACCGCCGTCGATCGATCGTCGGTCGGTTCGTCGATCGTCGCCGATCACGGCCATCGACCGCACGGGCGACCACCGCCTTGTCGTTGGTCGACAACTGTCGCCGGCGGTCGTCGTCGACGAGCATCGAGAAGCAATGAGAAAAATAAAAGAATGATATATTTGTCACGATAAATATTGAGTCCGTAATGTAATCAGATTACATTGCTTTTCTTTCGTAATCGAGATTACGGATCTTGGCTCTTATTTTGTAATGCGATTACATTACATCTTTGAAATGTTACCAAACAAAGTAAATCATCTTGTAATGTAGTCCTATTACATTACAAGGTTGATTACCCCGTACCAAATGTAGTCTTATGGCGGTGGCCTCCCCCTACCATCAGAAGATCAAATTCCAAATGAGACAGCTGGTCAGGGAAGTTATAGGCAAACGAAAGACAACTCGGAATTACTATGTAGGGGTGTTCCGGGTCAATTAGAAAAGGACTTGAATTGACGCCCCAAAAGGCAAAGCTCCACTTAGCAATGGAGTTTATATGCTGCAGGAACCAACCCCGAGGCAAGACACCTTGGAAGAAGGATAGACAATGGTGATTGCTAAGGGAAAGGTGACTTGAGTAGTGGCTGAGCTAGATATTAAGATAGATTTCATTACTTCTTCGGAGGGACTCGGACATCTTCGCCAAGGATGCCCATGACTTGATGGGCATCGATGCGATTATTGCGAAGCACCGCCTGAAAATGATTTGAGAAGCTCGTCCTGTTAAATAGAAGAAATGCTACTTCGGGACGAAAAAAGATAAGGTGATAGTTGAGAGGTGGAAAAGTTACTAATGTAAGAGAAATTTGATTTTCGGAGTGGATGTCAAATGTAGTATTGGTCCCTAAGTTGTCGAGGCAATGACATATATGTGTAGATTTTCATGACTTTAAATAAAGCATTCCCTAACGACTACTATCCTTTGTATCGGATTGATCAGTTGGTTGACTATATAGTAGGATATGAGATAGTGTCTCTCGTGAACGCTTACCAAGGATACCATTAAATTCCCTTGGCTCGAGAAGAAGACTAGGGCAGAGTTGACTTTGTCACTTCGGAAGGCCTCTACTCTTGCTACAATTAGATTTATCTTTTTCGGCTCAGAATATTCCCTAGCGAAGTGACCCTTCTTACAAGTCAACTTGTTTTTAGATTTCTTTCCAGTTTTCTTTTCCTTCTTCTTGTTTGAGCCCAGCCCAGCAGCCACACTAACTTCCTTTGTTTTTTCTTTCTCCTTTTTGAACTATTTTTTCTTCTTGGATCTTGATTATCCAACAGAACCGACAATTATATAAGCTGGTCCAAAAATCCTTGCGAATTCAACTCTTTTCGCTTTTAATTCAATATGTCGTGAGACATCAGTGAAAGTCTTTATACTTTCACTATGAGTCAGGTTCTATTTTATGATCTCACAAGAATATGGAAGGGAACATATCACTGTTTGAACTTTTTGTTCATCAGTCAACTAATGACCAGTAATTTTAAGCTCTCGAATCATATTCGATATCTCTCTTAGATGAACTATAGAAACATTCAGATGCTTCTTGTAGCTATCAAATTTGATTGTCAGCTGTCAAATCTTGCTCAGACTCACTCCACTATACTTTTCCTTAAGGGCTATCCAGACTGCATGAGCCGATGGATATAGTTCGTACTTAAAAATTAGATCATCCACCGTTAAAACTAATCAATATATCCTTAGCAGTAGAATCTTTTTTCTTCCATGCTTTAAAAGTATCAAGATTTTGTCTATGCTACGGAGTCGGATGCTTTAAGTTGTTTTCATTGTTTTTCATTGATTTTATGTTGGATGCTTTAACATACAAAGTAAATGAAGTTGCCCAACCGACCGTGGAGTGTTGGTAGGACACCTATCTAAGTTAGTACCATGAGATTCGGAGACTCATAACCATTATGTTCAATGTTTTTAAGCACGACAGCCGACTGATGCATTGATAGATGACTCAAGTCGATTTTACCGAGTCAAACATAAGGGGTTCACCACGAATGGCGATGAGTACGTCACCGTTCTTCATGTTCTTCATGAAAAAACTCGGAAACTCTAATCTAGCATCTAAAACTAGGTTTCCTATTTACGTTTTCGTCAAATAATCATCGTTTTACGATAAAATATATATCCACATCTCATGTAAAATCAATGAAAAACAATTAAAACAATAATCTAATGCCATAAAAATCGATAAAATGACCACGCTCTGATACCAATTAATGGAAATCACGAATCTAAGATTTGCATACAAGAAACCAAATAGAAACAATATGATTCACAATAAGGATCTAGGTTTATCGAAATTTACGACGACGATAAAATACATGAATGAAATGATGACATGAAATAAATAAAACCTAATTATAGTGGAGCGACCATTGATCTCGCATCGTCAATCGAATTCGGAGTTCCTACAAAATAGAGGCACATCTTCTGTAGAGTTTTAGGGTGATGACAACGTAAACTCCTAGCCAATAGAAAGTTAAGAGTCTGTCAGAATATCTAAATTCTACGCAGACCACACCCTGTATATATAGATATCGGATCAATAATGAATTCGTATCCTAACGAATTCTACACATTAAATTCTTACATCTAATAATTGAAACTTGCAAACTATCAAATAGATCACTCGATTAGATTTGAACTAATACGACATGATTACGATAATAACATATAAATCTATCACCAACAAATCTATCACAGCTCACATAAGGAGGGATGAACACAATTTAATTCAAAAATTCAATTTCTTATAATTTTTTAAAATCATTTCACTGACTTTCTGCAACGTGTTATTAACAGTGCACATATATAACAGTCAATTTTGATTTATCCAGTTGGATCTCAATTAATACTTTATAAATGTGGGCTTACATTAGCCCCTCCCGCCTGTCTCGTGGAGGAGTAAATCAGACCCGGTGTCGAGAAGGTCATCGATGGCGAGTCATGGACCTCTCTCGATTCGCCTAAAAATTATCCCTTTGTACTTACCAATTGGACTCTCAATTAATACTTTATGATCAATCAACAAGTCTCTGTGATAGTCGATTGAATATATTGCAGTCAACTATTTATGAAGGAGCAGTCGATCGCGTCTACAAGAGCACAATAAATTTAACAATCAATTAGGATTCATCCATTGACAGTGAAGAAATGATTTGACTGATCAAGCACAGTAAATTCAGGATGCAGTTCGATTAGATACGTAACAATCGATTGATAGTAAAGAATCAATAGATGGTTATATGAAAGTTCGATTAATTCGATCGATCACCTAATTACTCGTGATCGATTTGATTTTCCAAAAAAATAAGCTTCGACTAGTTCAGTTCCATCGGATCAATTTTAAACCCTCGTAAATACAAAATCAACTAAAAAAAAGTGATTATAATAAATTAAATGTTGAACAGTGAGGAACATGGATAATGGATTAGATCATGCAAAAAAAAATAATAATAATAATAAATCAATGAATAGAGATGGGTGGCCCATTGGGCCAGGCCACTTCACATGTCTGAGCCACCCGAAACAATGAACATTTATATCGCTCAAAACAAAATTAAATGCCACAGAAATGAACAAAAAAAAAAAATCAAATTAAAAATGAATTGCACAGTTCATGTGATATATATAAAACAGAAAAAGAGAGAGAACAAAATAATAAATAAATAAAAATAAAAAGGAACTCGGATATCACGTCGATAGCGGATAGCCCCGCCGCAGAGGCGTGATATAATTTATTTTCACCGCGTAATTTCTGTGATATTACAGAGTACAGACCATGAAATTAATTCATGCAAAAAGGTTCATAACAAATTATTAATTAACCTCTAATAAATTTAACGATTGTGAAATCATTGTCCACTTGGAAATGATGTTTTTTTTGGTAAATACGAACAATATAAATTGGCTGGTGATGAAGATCCACAATTAAAGAAGCGAAGAACAAACAGAAGGCATAATTGAAAAGCTGAAATTGAATATTCCAGTGTGATGGGTTTAAAGGCTGTCTATGATTAATGATTATTATGTGCGGGACAAAATAATTATGTGGTTATTGATCTATTTGAACAATTAATGATAATCAATGTTACCTTAATCGAATTGGGGTTTGATAGCTAAATGGGTTAATTATTTGACTTTTCATAATTTGTAGTAATTAATAGGTCGATCTAAAATTTTTAAATGTAAAAACTAATAATTTATTAATTAAACATTAGCTAAAAGGAAGTATCACTCACTGTGTACGTAGGTGGTCCAACACTCCGTTGGTGTTTCTCCCGTATATATACACTGCGGCCGCATCCATCCTCCGGAGAAACGGAGCACCCACCAGCTCTTCTATGCGCGCTCATTTATATCTCCCTCGAGAATCCGATTTCAACGACGCCATGGTGGATGTGGACAGAACAATGACCGGACTCGCCACCGCCCACGCCGCCGGCCTCCGCCGTCTCTCCGCCCGCGCGGCAGCCTCTGCGCCCTTCTCCCCTTCGTTCTCCATCTCCCATCGCGGTGGGCTCTTCTCCTTCCGGCCCCTCGCGGAATCAATCCTCGCCCGGCTCCGCGCCGCCTCCATTCCCGTCCTTCCCGGTCTCTCCGATGCTGAGCTCGCGTGCCTCGAGGCCGACTTCGGCCTATCCTTCCCACCTGACCTTCGCGCCCTTCTGGTCCTCGGCCTTCCCTCCGCTCCCGGCTTCCCTGACTGGCGCTGCCCGGATGCCGCTCCTCGCCGTCGTCACCTCCTCCTCCGCGCCGGATTAGACCTACCCCTCGCCGCCGCTTCACTCCAAGTCGCCCGCGGCGCGCTCTGGCCGAAATCGTGGGGAGCCCGCCCGGCGGACTCCTATCGGGCTCTCCGCCACGCCCGCGCCGCCCTCCGGCGCGCCCCGCTTCTCATCCCCCTCTTCGACCGCTGCTATCTCCCCGCCACCCCGTGTCTCGCCGGCAATCCCGTGTTCTATGTCGACGAGCACAAAGTATTCTGCTGCGGATTTGACCTCGCTGACTTCTTCCAAAAGGAGCCTGCTTTCCACACAGTTTCCGATTCGCGAGATCAGCGGCCGCATCTGATCCGATCCCCAAATCCCCCGCTTCCGCCGCCTCCTGCTCGGCGGAGTCTTGACTATGTGGCCGGGAAGACACCGCGGTGGATCGAGTTTTGGAGCGATGCCAGCTCCAATCGTCGCCGCCGGAACTCCTCTTCCTCATCCTCCTCTTGCGGATCGGCGTCGCCGGATCGGTTCGTGGAGATCCGATCTCCGAGGCGACTGCCAAGCTGGGTCGACGGCTACCTGGACAGAGTGGGATCGGTGCTCCGATCGGCCGGCTGGGACGATTCGGAAGTGAGCGAGATCGTTGGCGTTCCGGCCTCCGGAATGTTCGACGGCGAAGACGAGGCGGGGGCAGCGGCGATTGACTCCGAGGCGGCGCTGGACGCACTGCTTGTGAAAGCAGATCACTGCTCCGACTCCCTGAGGCGGGCAGGGTGGAGCTTCGACGAGGTCTCCGATGCACTGGGGTTCGACTTCCGGCATCAGCGGCGGCGGTGGAAGAGGGAAGCGGTGAAAATACCATCGGAGATCGCCCTGAAGGCGGAAAAGCTAGCGGAAGCAGTGGCCCGATCCTGACTTACTGATGGTGTCCAGATCCATAACTGCCTTTTTGGTTCCTTTTAACCAACTGGGGTATCCATACGGTACCGGAAGACGCCGTATAAAGGAGAGAGAAGATGTCCGTGTATAAAACTACAGTACTATCCAATATACACGGCTTATTATCTCATCGTAATTGTTTTTGAATCTATTTAAAATATCATGTAGTCAAACTTTTTTTAATACAAGCTGTATACTTAAATTTTATATTTATTAAAAAAATTTATTTATTTTATTTTCCAGCTCTCATTTATTCATAGTTAATTGATTGATTCGGACTCATCAATTGTTATGTCATGTATTTAATCCGATCGATTCTTAACTTTATGTGCTCCATTTGTGATTCTTAATTTTCCGTGCTCCATTTGTGAATTTCAATTGACTGTGCCAGATGATTATTAAATTTTCTATTTGGCCATTAAAAATTAATTACAACAGTTGAGCGATCCTAACTTAATTATTAACAAATTTAATATTATAATTCCATTCAGAAAATTAAAAAGAGTACACTAAATTTGATTTGAAATATTCATAAGATATTAAAACTATGATTTTTGATGAAGACTTACATGCAGATGATCAATCACTTGCATGTTGTGTCGCCCACAATCGCTTACAATTTACACGCACAACTTAATATATATACGCATACGAATTTGATATATTGAATATCGTTCACTATGCGAGGATTTCTCCATCGTCCGATCGATCATGATTGCATAGTAAATAAAAAATATACAATGCTTCCTCCACTGCAATTTCACTCGCCCACAACTCGGATTCGCCAACGATTGACCAGATTACGGTCATTTTCGATCGCAATTTGATCAGAATTCGATTGTGATCCGATCGAACTCCAGTACCAATCGGATTACGATCGAATTCCAACCTAATCGCAATCGAAAATGACTGTGATTACAACTGCTAGTGGTCGTACCACTGGCTACCGTAATCGCAGTCATTTTCGACCGAACTCCAGTATAGTCAAATCGCAGTCGAACTTTGATGCTGACCGAATCGCGACCAAATTCCACCCGAATCAAGATGAGATTCCGACTGGATCACGATCGAATTTCGATCGAATCGTGACTGAAATCTGACCTCCCATCGACAAGTTTGAGTGGCGTCGCCGCATAATTACTGTGTATTTCTCATTCGTCCAATAACGGAATAACAAACCCCTCTCTCTCTCTATATATATATACTTTGAATATTAAAAAAAAATGAACTATCCAGTTCAGTAAATTATTATTATTTCAAACTTTTGGAACGAACTACATCTTTGGAGATCCAAAGCTTAGCTTACACTTACGCCATGAAAAGGAGAATTAAAGTAATCACGATCTGTTGACACTGACTACACAATTAATTAAAGGACAACAAATAATGCAGCCCTAATTTTGAGGCGGCGCATACAAAACAATGCGTCACGGCACACACCGCAGGCGTACTTTAATTAAGATAAGCAAATTTGTCAAATATATGCTCTTAGCAATTCAAATTTGTCAAAAATATTCACGTATTTATTTATTTTTATTTTCATTCGTTGTCGCTTATTTTATGCCACACTGATAAATAAATCTAGTCCAATATTTAAAATACCGAAAAAAAGAAGAAAAACTTCCACCAAGGACTAGGGACCATAGGGTAGTTTGAGAACTAGTGCCCAACAATTCAACTATTCTTTATTTCCAAATGCTCAAAGATCGCGTTACGATATCCGTGAAGGACCACCATCTCGAACTCGACGAATACATCTGGAACGAGGTGGTGAAGATCGTGATGGATACAAAGTTCAAGAGGGATCCAATGAATCCTTAAACTCTTTTGATAATAGATTTACCCAATCTATCATGATAGAGCGTGAACAAAGATTCTTCGCTCTCTTATTGTTTCTCCCTGGGAAAACGCTTTACTTCATCAAAGATTTGTATTCCTATTTATTTACATCTCTACTATTTTATGCAATGCTAGCAATATATTTTTCAGTATTTAAATCGACTAATTTTTTTTTTCTAGAGTGAACTGAGTAAATATGAAATAAAAATAATGACACTACAGATAAAAATATTACTGATGCAGAGAAACTACCAAGTTAAGGGTGCTCGATAAAAATAAATCTTATTGCACTAAGAGTAATGATCCGTTTATTGACTCCATATGAGTAGGACATTCTCCTCGTCTACATCCTCATTCATTGTAGATTCACTTCCGGTTGACTTTAATCTACTTTTATATATTTTCTCAATCTACCATGATACAATGTCACTTTAAATCTAAATAATTTTTATTTGTGTTAAACTATCATTAACGTATATTAAGACAGCAAACGGGAAAATTCTCAATTTTTGTCCCATGTGAGGAGGAATCCACATGAAATCATTAATGTTGGCCGGCGATGCCATTAATGTTCCTCACATGGACACACTCAGAAATTAGAATGGCGAGTTCGTGTACTCATTAATGGTGAGTTCATGTCATTTTAACTATGCCAAGACTAATGCTAATAACTCTCTCTCTTTCAATATGCAAATCAGAGTTAAAACTGACGCCATATTGAAGATGCAGCAGAAGATTGGAAAATAAAGAAATTAAGAAAGATGAGCGTCTCCCTGAGTTGCCTTAGATAACGCGGCCCACATTACTCTGAACTAGTGAACTACGAGTTCATTTATTGCATCATACCTCGAGCAATTATCTAACTAGCTGAAATGGTTATGGCTGTGCGCATCAAAATGCTCAAATTAGACATCTTTTATGAATATTCTATGTGGGAACATTATTATTGTGAACACTGCATTATTATTTATCATACTCCTATATAAGAATTGAAACAAAACTTCTAATTTGTTTTGTAAACCAAACTAAGGCATAGAGATTCACATCCTACTTCTTAATTATCAAATTCCATTTTAGAGTAATGCCTGATATTGCTCACCTACAGGGTGTCGATGACCTCATTCCAACACAAATCCAACGTTTTGGAATCCAAAACGACTAGATTGTATCAGTTCAACCAGTTAAACAAGAAACTGAAAAGCAAATTTATCCAATCCGACCAAATCACTAGCATTAATCAACACTGGCTCTACATTTTCCCACTAGTTTCTTTCTTGCCCTACAGATCTAAAGGCACAAAAGGATATATAAAAAGGAAGCAGTCTGTGATTTGGGACACCTTCCACATACAGAGACCAGACACCATTAATCGTCCCAGATTTAAAGCAGAGGATGAAGGATCAATTCTTCTAGATATCAGTGTCCTGATTTGTGCAGACAGAATCACATACCCCATCCCTTTTCTTCCCCGTCATCAACACAGACAAATCATGGGAGGCATACGGCCATGAAGTAATTGCATGATAATCAACCACCATCAGCCAGAAAAATGTTTGGTTTCTAATGATACAGTGGATGAAGGAAAGATGTGGACTCCACATGCTTTAAGGTGCCCCCTTCGTGCTGGGGAAAAGTGACCCTACCCTTCACCTGCGCTGTTCTTCATTTGTTCCTCCTTAGGGTTGCAACGGTTTGGCTGGAGACGGGGACCAGACCAAATTAAATAGGATCAGACCATGCTCGGAAAGGTGTCCATTGCCATCAATCAGTATTAACTTGAGCTTTGGTCAGCTAATGTTTGTTGTGTTATCGATGGCTGATGTATCTTAGAGAGGCATCAGCATGTGTCGTGGACCTGGGCTTGTTAGGAACACAGTTTTGGACTTCGATGCTCAAACTAGGATATGCAGGCAAGACATCAACAGTTGAGCTTGTCAGATCGCACATGTTGAACTATCATTGACCCATAGAATAATTGTTCTTAGGTTCGATGCAAACCTTGACCTTAGGTTCTCCCTCAATTCATTCGGATCCAACAATCTTGATGATCAATGTATAGGATACTCAAACCTCATTTTTATTGCTAGCTTAGAGAGGAATCAGCACAAGTCTCATACCTGAGCTAATCCTAGAGGTTTTGCGAAGTAAATAGGAGTGCAAGTTTTTGACTTCAAAGCACAAATTAAGAACTGAGGTCTACAGCAACAGCTACATTATCTCATCATCTTAACTAACGCAATCACCAGCCTATTGCCTCATGTTCACTTAGCATTGACCTATAGACCAAATGTCAAGGTCAGACTTCAACTAGACCTAAAACAAGTTCGGTTCTCTCTTAACTCGCTTGGATTGAACCCCAACAGTTACAATGTATATTAGGTCTCAAGTCTCCTATCAAGCTCATTTGACTAATGGTGGTTGCAAAAAGCTTGCCTGCCATAAGTGAACCATCAACATCATTAGAGGTCGGAAGAAGACCTGTTCTGTCCCTATTCTTTGTTTCCCAACTGTTTCAGCCTTTAGGAGACAATGGTATTCAGCACCGATTAAAATGTTTTGGACGAATCCTCTTTTGGCTGGGCATAGCAATTAATAAGAAGCCTAGTCATGGACCAGCTAGAGAAACACTTGCTTCAGCGGATTGCTCAAACCAAATTGGGAGAAAAAAGTTGATGAATTGGGTTCAATCAATTAATTTGGTTGACAAAAAAAACAGCAGAATAAGAAAGACATCTTGGATCCATAAAGTGAATTAAGACGATGGCTTGAATTAATTAGTGGAAGTGCCCCACTTTAGTGTTTACTTAATCAGTTAGATTGATTCTGAGAACGGATATTGTCTCCGTGAATGAGGAACCTTCTCATCTTCGAGGATTTATTGTTAGAATAGGGTGGAAAAAAAGTTAGATTTTATGGATCTCCAATTCAATCCAATTTCAAATTTTTAATTATTTTAATTTTAGGTCAGATTAAAAAAAAGGTATGATATAGATCTAGTTCAAACTCCCAATCTTACTGTCATTAGTGAATCACACATTAGTTATCCCATTACTACTTAATAGGCACAATAACATTAGCAATAACGGAGTGCTATAAAAAATTTAAGAATTATATGATTGTAGTCTATTCCGACTCAAATCTACTGCACTGAGTTTCAAATATGTTTTTGAGTCATTTTTTCTTGATCCACAAAGCTTAGATTGGACCAAATTTTGTTTAAAAAAAATTATATTCATTCAATCCACATTCACCCCTACCTTAGAGGGTGAAATAATGTGCAAAATGAATCCACCTTTAAACGAATTCATGATCACCAAGTATTCACTCATGCATGTGTGCGCAAAAATATTTAAACTAACAAAATATGCTTAAACGAATAAAAGAAAGTGAATATAATTTTGAAAACAGTACTTGCTGGATTAATGAAACTATGAACAGGCATCATACCTTAGACTAGCTTTCCTTCCAATGAGGGTTATGGACTGAGAAGGAGCTTGCTGTGAAGTTCAAACCTTGACCATCAAAACAGCAAAAGAGCAACTTTTCTCCCTCTAAACGGCCATCACAATATCAAATTGAACAATTAGAAAGTATAATTCATTTCACAACCAAAGAGACATCAAAAAATAGTAGATCACGATTTTTTGCTAGTCACATAACAAGTAACAAATTACAAGCATATGAATCGGTTAAAAGGAAGAAATAACATCTACACCGGCAAGAGCAGCATATTAGCGCAGTGGATACAACTTCAAGGCTTAAAGAAACAAAACTAAAGATGCACAAATAGATGATTGAGTAAAAATAATTATATAGTAAGAAAAAAAAACAGTGGATGACTTAGAGTAATAGCGAATCATCGTAATCAATGAATATACATTATGACATATATCACGTGCAGATTATGAAATAAACATTGCATTGGAAAGCATCGCACTCATGAGTTTGAATTAGCCTAGATGTGCTAGATCCTATGGTATGCATCTACTTAGTTTCTGGTAAGATCATTCAAAAGAGAATTCTTCAGGAGCAAAAGGCTTTGCATGCAAGAAAATTCCAGCATAAAGTGTAAAATAACGTGAATCAGTAATGCAAAATGAAATCCAAGCTACTCAAACACTCAAAAGTATGATGCTGAGTCTGGAACCTGAATAGCAATATCCATTATTTAATTTACAGGAGATGACACTATCACTGATATAGACAAAGATCTCTTTTAGAAAACAGCTAGGATATATCATGTTATCACTGTCCATGCACAACTTTACCAGGGACCTGTTCGTGTCCTTCTCAGGCACGGTTTCTTCGTCCCTAGTTGCTGATTGATCATCTGCAACACCTGTTATACCACATGTAGAACAGATTGACGCTTAAACATGAAATAGAAACTAAACATATCAAGTATGATCTAGAAATGCTTCTCACATCATGCAAATATATCTATGAATTTGTAAGCATGAATATGCAAGCAACAATTTACTTTCACAATCTTTAGAAGCAACTTGTGGAGATAGCAACCAAAGAAAACGTCAAGCAATAGTACAGTTGACCAAAATGTCATATATGTATTGATCAGTAATTTTCCAACACCTTTGGATAAATGATTGGCCAATCAACTATAACATTAATTCTATTAGAGCAGAAGATTCTACGTTCAAATCGTACCAAGTCCAATAGTTTAGATGTTTTCCTAGAAGATAACTTCCTAATTAGCTCTCCTAGCAAAAATTTTGATTGTAAAAACAAAAGGTGCAAAATAAAGAAAATTTAAAACCAACTGTGTAAAAAGAAGATCCGGGAGACCAAGAAATCTTCAGTTCAAGTAATAAAAGTGATTTAAGAGTCTTAAATATTACAAATAATATTGTTCTGCAAGGAATTCAATGGAGGATGTGATTCGTGTAGCTAACTCCAATTAAGAGAAGTCTAGTCATGACCATATATATATGGTCATGATATCACCAGCTCACCTAGCAGTTGAAAGAATATTTATAACAAATGCAAAGTTCAGAAGGCAAACACTTTTAGGGTGCTCAAGTTAACAAGAGAAAGAGTAAACTGTTAAATTAGACTTGGAAATAATAACTACCATGATTACAGAGGAAATCTAAGCCATGTCAAGGAAAGAAAATATTAAAGATATGATAACTGAAAGTCGGAATAGAGACAAGTGGTTCACCTGATTTTTCTGCGTCTCCATCATTTTTGCCTGTAAACATGTGTAGACGTCAAAAAAAAAAAAAATCATCAAATAGTCTGACGCAGTCCAAATTAAATTTAAGAATAAATTTAGCATTTTCTTTTATTTTTTGAGTGTAAAACATTCACACTTTTATTTAATTTTAAGAGTTGGTTTAGATTTGAAGTTATTTATTTTTTAAGAAAAAATTATTATAATTTCCTTTTAGCGGTAAGCCTCTAGGGGTAAGCTAAGTGTTGTTAAAAATAATTATCTACATTGCAGTGTTTATAAAAGAGATTAGAATCTACAACCATCGTATCATTTTCCCTCTTTGGGAGTTGAGTTTTAGGCAGCCCTATTTGTCAGTGTTGCATTAATTAGTTCGTCATTGAATCCCGTCATACGCGCGGAACCAAGCCGCAGAGATCAGATCAATTACTTCCTTCCTCAATTGCAGTAATCCTGACCATCGCCGTCAAAACAGCATCCACGACTGCCCTTTACTGCGTAGTTCATCAACGAGCAACAAGTCTCATAGAAGCAACGAGGTGCCACAGTCCCAGCAGAGCCGATGCCAGCTAGCTGTGACAGTCCGCCGCAACAGCCACTTTAGCTGTTCGAAAGTGCGAGCCACAACTTGCCGGATTCGAACGCCCTGCTCCTTATCTCTGCGAATTTCCCCGTGCTCCCTCGCCGAGTCCGACCATCTCGGGAACATTAGGAAGGAGAAAAAAAATGAAAGGAAAAAAAAAACTCTAAGGTCGGCACCGCTCCAGCACATCTTAGAGGGGTCTACTACAAAGTTTTGGATTAAACCTGATTAACTACAAGGCAAATTGCAAGACCGAATTCAAGCAAGGAAGGGGAGAGAAAAACTACAGCCCATCTAAAAAAAATGAGACTAATCTTGTGAGAATTTCAACCAGTTTTCATAAATCCGGTAAACTTGCTCTTATATTTAATTAATGTCTCCATTATCGTAGCATGCATTAATCAAAATCATAGTCGCACAGAGGCATTACCTGTTTCTTCTGCAATTCCTGGTTTAGTTCTTTGAGTGCTGCTACTTCAGTTTCCAACTCCATGGTATAAGCCTGATATAGATCATGCTAAAACAAATGGTCAGGACGTCCCAAATGATAACCTTGAATCATTAGTTGTTGACTGATGCAACGGCGAAAGGTAAAACAGAAAGCATCAAGCTCAAGTAGTTAGCTAGGCAATGATAATAATGCAGTGGATGCAGTGTGAAATTCTCCGAGGAAGCAATTGCATGACATCGATGCGAGATAGAGAGGTTGCACTGTCTCTGATTCAATCAGAAAGTGCAGTAGAAAACAAACCTGCTTCCTGGCACGTGATCTAGCAGCCGACTCTCTGTTCTTGATCATCCTCCTCTGTCTCCTCTCAAATACCTTCTCCACAGCACTGGATTTCCTTCCTCTCAGCCCTCCGCCAAAAGGGTATGGAACTGGTGATACAGAAGACTGATCTACACTTCTCTTCCTAAAAGAATGTGAGGGCGCATGGTTCACTGGAGAGGCAACTGTAACTGTACCTGCTCCTGCACCAAAGGCAACAGCTCCAGACATGAATCCACCATTCATCCCTGCTTCGCCAACTCCGGCAAGGCCTCCCCTTCTAATTGTCTGATTCCCCAAATCAACCACGCTCTGCGGTACTGCGAATGGAATTGCCTCGGTGGCAGCTATCATCGCCAAATTAACCGCGGCACTATCAACAATCTGATTGCTCACACCAGAATCTCTACTGCTTCGGCCATTCGGTGAAAAACTAAGAGAAAAATCAGCGGCATTGTTCGCGACTGGTAGATCGCTGAAGATAACATTGCCGATCGTTTTAGCATGGCTGCTGTTGCTGCTATTGCCGGCATCACCGATCGGCCTCGGCGGCAGGATGGCGACTGGTTCCTCTCTGACAACGCCAGCTTTGACCAGGAATTCTTCCAGGGTTATCTCGCCCAGCGTCGGATGCCGATGTTGCTGCGAGACACCAGCAGCAGCGGGAGCCGGGGTGGCATGGGACGGGCAGCTGACGAGGTCCCGCCAGATCTCATCGACCGTCATGTGGCTCAGAGTCCGAGGAAGAGTGAAAGACCCCTGCCGCTGGATACCGGCTTCTCCGACACCGGGCGCAACGGCCCCTGCCATCGCCTTGCTCTCTTCTGCGCTCCAGATATTCTTCAGCAGCTCGTCCATGTTCATCGAGCCGAAGTCCTTCCCGACTCCCCCCAACGCACTCTGGAACTCGTCGAACGTCAGCGAGTAGACAGACGTCTGCCGCGCCAAAACACTTCCGCCTCCTCCTCCGCCGCCGCCGCCCCTAACCTCACATCCTCCTTCCATGACCAAATGCTTGTTAAAGTTCATTCTCGATCAGATCCTTCCAAAAACCTCTTCTTCTCCACCTCCAATCAAAAAAACTTACAAATCCCCACCAAAATCTCGAAACCCCTACCGATCTCCTTCCCCAATATCACGTCAAATCACCTACAATCACCACATTCGAACAAGATAACCCTCAAAATTCAAACAATCGAACACTACACATGCATCCATACGAAGAAAAACTTACTCCGATCACCAAATCGAAGCTCTCGCATTGATCGCGTCGCGGACAAACTGTTCCCGGTGGCGGAAGAAGACTCGTCTCGACTGGTTGTCGAACAGCTGAACTCTCTTGCCCGATAATTAATCGCGGGCGGAGTTGGTAGTGGTGCTACCCACGTGTCAAGCCGAGGCAGAGAAGCGCTTGCGGAAGAAAACTACTTGCTTCTCCCGACCTGGTACCGGTACATTTATTGGAAGCCAAATGGACCCCAGATATTCGCCCAATCAAACATCCGGTGCTTCGTTCGCCGTGGCCAAGGCGCGTGCGAACTCCCGGAAAATAAGTTGGAAAGAGCGTGCGCGCTTTCGCGCGACGTGGCCTCACAAGGAGAGCGCGAGCGACGGCTGACGGTGACCGCTGTTCGAATGGAACGGCGCGACATGGGAGCATCCTCGCCGTTCGCTGCGCGCCCAGCCAAATTTTCCACTGGATTTATTTTATTTTACTTTGATGATATTTCTTTATTTATTCAATGCGCGATGTGGAGGTTGACGACGATGAGAAAGCACGTAAGACGACGAGACTCGACGCTCTGGATATTTTAGCTTATCCATCGTAAGAAAAGCTCAAACGAAACTAATAAAATTGAAGTGGCCATTGTAACGATGGACTGCGCGAGAGGTAATTCATCAATTGTCTCGTTCGTATTACATTGGATTCCTGATAGTGAATTCTCCACGAGGGATTAGGTGAATACCATTCTGACACCACGGTTTTGGAGGCTTTCGGGAACTAACTCTCCAATTGGTAAACACTTTTAGATCTGCCTGGACAAATTGTACTCTTTTTATATTTATTTTTTTTTTTGAAAAAAAAAGGAGAAAAAAAAAATCTTAATTACCGTCTTAAAGACGACACGGTTAGCGGGCGCAGCGACACGAGCCAATTAAATCCGCCTCGTGACTACCCGCCCCTACAAGTAACTGAAACGCTTCCGATACTCCGCGGGCCACAATAGGGCACTGCTCGATTTAACCTGCTCCAGCACCATTCCGTCCTAATCATGGATCGGGAGACATCGTATCTGTTAAGTTCGATCCGCTGCAACGGAGTGAGCTTGCTCGCCACTGAGAAATCGCAACGTAGTGAGTCGGTTGGCCGGACGGTAGAACCTATGTAGATGCTGTCTGGAATAATGTATCCGATTCAACTCGGGAAGCGTCCATCACCGAAATCTGAGATTCCATTCGGACGAAAATGCCCTTCGATTGGTTCGGTCATGTCGTTATGCGCGGTGTTATTTTGGTCATTTAATTTATTAATGTTATTTAAATGGGTAATTCCGACGTGGGTAATTGAGCTGGGGATTTTAATATTAATAAGGCGGAGTCTCTGCGCTGCCTTCGAGGTCCGGCTCCGGCGTGGGAATCCGAGGGGAATGCGAAGGAGCCGAGGATGCCGGCCTTAGGGTTGGGATCGGAGGGCTCGGCGGTGGCGGCGCGGAGGGAGGCGAAGCGGAAATCGAGGTCGGGCGGTGGATGGGGCGGAGATGGCAGCCCCTCCGCCTTCCCGAACCACTGCCCCTCCGACCACCGCTTTTCCAGCGGCGACGGTGGCGGCGATTTCGTCAGCGGTAGTCTTTCCCCTTCCACCGACGGGAGCGTCACTGAAGGTGGCGACCGCAATGACTTGGTCTCTATCTGTAATCCCTTTCCAGTGGTTTCTCTCGTTCTTAAATCCATGTTTTTTTGTCCGGCCATTCTTTCTGATTATTATTCAGGCAGGGAATGTGGTGGGGTTTATAAGGGTAGATATTATAGTCTTTGCATGGCGATTTAGCAACGTTTCTCGGGACGAAAAAAAAGTAGAACTTTGAAGTCAAAGTGCGACATGTTCGTCTTCTAGAACTATTAAAATAGTGAGTGAGCGGCGAGGTCGGTCCCCAATGTGTTTTGCAAGAGAGATTGCGAAGACGCTTAAAGCGAGAACTAAGATCGAGAGCGTACAGGGATTTCCTCGGAAAAAAATGTTTGTGTTTTCTTGAATAGGGCTGCATTTTTGTTCCTGTTTGTTTGTTTTAACGATTTGATCTGTGTCGGCCAATCTTTCATTCGAACAAGAGGCATTCATTTGTTAGAGAATTTATCAGAACTATGTTCTCTAGCAATGCAAGAAAATTGGAAGAGGAGGACAAAACAGTATATAAGCAAACGAAGCAAGAAGAAAGAAGAGATGGCAAGGCAAAAATACAAAAGAGAAGAGGAAATAGAAGAGCAAATTTTTGTTCTAGAGAAAGACATTTGTTTTTATTTCCCTTTGCATGTCGATCTACTCTGCTTCTGTGACTTCTTGTAACGACATGGTTTGGCTTCCTCTGCTCAAGAGCCTCCTCTTCCACTTTTTTGTGATTGATGCAGCCTTTGGCAGTACGTGGCCACGCCGGTGGTGGCCTTCCTGCGGATCCAGATCCTGAGACCAGGCCTTCTCCTTTCCCTTTTTACCTTCCACCACTTGATAATCCATCCAAAGGTCCGTACTGTTCTTCTTGCTCTTGGCACTTCTACTAGCACAGCTGGCGTGGTGCCATCCCCACTGACCTGCTCTTTTAAAATGGAAGACGATCGATCTCTGAAGCATTTCTCTTGTCTCGCAGCGATTGCTGAGGATTTCGTACAAAGAGAACTAGGAGCTGGCGAGGAAAGGAAAGAGGAGAAAGTAGAAGAAGTATCATCTTTGGACCCTTCAAAGCATTGTTTTTCCCATCCTCCCAAAGGTTTGTGACACGCTCTTCATCCATAATCCATGGCCACATATTGAAAGTTGTGAACTTCTGTATCTTGCAGAATGCCAGGGCCAACAATGCAGATCGGAGGAGGCTGTTTTGACCAGTAGGAAGCTGCAACGGAGGCGGCCTGTTTCACTTGACTTCAACGGCCAAATTGCCGATGCCTCTTTCATTTCCCCGAGGTTCTTCGTTGGCATTGTAGCAGCAGGGTTGAAGAAAAGCTCTGCCAACTTGTCTCAGAGCAGGTCAAGCATGTTACCCAGCCCCAGGACTCCCAATTACAGACATGGAATCGGGGCAGCTGCATACCAGAAGGGATGGTGCTCTGAGAGAGTGCCTTTGCCTGCTCATAGCAGCCGTAGGCACGGTCACAGTGGGTTTATCCTGCCTTTCGCCAATGGGAGGACTCTACCCTCCAAATGGGAGGACGCTGAGAGATGGATCTTTAGCCCGGTCTCAATTGAAGGAGCTGGGAAGTCTCCATTGCCCCTCTCACGTCGTAGGTGCACCAAGTTTAAGAGTGGAACCCTTGTTCCTCAGGCCGAGGTAGGGCTAGGCTGCACCTACTCGTCTTCGCCACTGGTGCCTTGCTTTGACAGTAGCAGGGTAAGGAATATTACAGCAAACTCACCATTCCTGGCCGGGGTTTTGATCCCAGAACAAGGTTTTTGTGTCAATAGTGGTAGAGGAAGAGGAGGCGGTGCTAGTGTTTGCAGTGGAGGAATAGGAGTAGTCGGTATTGGTGGTCATGCCATGAGTGGGAAAGCTCATTCTGCTATTGGGGATTCTTATATATTCAGATCAGCTAGCATCCATGGGTGGTCAGACAATCTCATCGAGTCATCTTCCTCTGTTCCCAGCTCTCGAGGTACTACTACCTGATGCTAAACACTTGATTCTATCAATTACAATTTCTGAACAGATTTCTTGCAATCAGCAACCCTAAAGACCATTTACAAGCAAACCCACCTTTGTGCAATAGAACTTTGTGTGCTCTAGCAATATCCAAAAGCATCACCATGTATTTGAATTCCTTTTATGGGACACTAAGCAAATACTATTCTGCAAAGTGCAAACCAAAAATTCTGGTCTCTCTCTGTAGTGAGGACAGGGTTACTAGATTATTTTCTTTTAAGGTGATGCACTTAAGTCACAGCTTGTCTCGCAAGTGTAAGCACGAGCCACACTTGGTCCGTCCTATTTAAGCATCCTTCGAGCCTTCCAAAACCTATGGTTTCTATAAGAGGAAAATATGGTATTCATAATTCATGATCAACTTCATTTTTTGTTTCCTTGCTCAATTCCTTGAACAATAGGCAATTATTCACTCACAAATTATGAAGAAAATATAGTAGCTAATTATTGTGTAAAAAATGTTCTTTTGGTTGTAAACTGTCTGCTACTGTATCATTCTATTAGCTTGATCATGTTGCTCTCCGTGCTGCTTTAGCAATTGCCATGCCATGTTTATTATCTATCTATCTATCTATATATATATATTTATAGAGGATATATATAGCATACTCATGCATTTCTGTCGTATATATACACAACAGGCATTGCAAATTCTAGTGTGATTTTGTTACCTCTGGCGTATCATTTTGGATACCTTTTACTGGTTTAAGCTGAATTATGTGGTTTCTTTCTGGTGGAACTAAAACAAACCCTTTCGTCCCAATTTTTCAACTCACCAGATTATTGTTGGATCATTATACAGATGAGAAGTTTGATGGCATGAAAGAAGCAGCATTCAATGTTTCTGTCGCAACTTTAAGGAAGGATGTGGCAACACAAATGAGCCCAGATGGAAGTACTTCCTCCTATCCTGAGGGGCTGTCTTCCCCCTCTCCAGCTTCAGCCCCTGCAATTGTGGCACTAGAGAGCCACTTCACAAAACTTGAGGTTAGGGATGTGCAGGTAGATGATCGTGTTAGTGTAACTAGGTGGTCCAGGAAACGCATAGCGCGAGGCTCTGATAGGCAGTCAGCGGGCATCATAGAATGGAAGAAGACTATCGAGGCAAACACTGCCTCTTGGGAAGTTACTGACACATCAAAATCCATATCAAAGTAATACCATCTTTTCCTTTTTACAGAAGTAGTCTTACTTTCTGTTGGCCATTAACATTCCGCGCAGAAAATATTTTGAAGCAAACTCTGTCAGTAGTTCTATCAAACTCGGTATGGTTTTTGGTTTTAAGTACCCGGCTTTCTGATGAAAGGCCTAATACCAGACTGTGGCCCTTTACCAGACCACACATTTCTTCTTTTTCATTGATATAACGAAACATAGATTAATTTTTGTAACTGAGTCCATGCTCAATCTTCATAGCTTAGAATGGCCATTTCTGCAATTTTTTCGTAACTGAAGAATTTGGATGCGCATAATCTTTACACCAAAGGCTGTGCATTGATTGATTTGCTGAAAAATTTGCATTACAGCGATTAATCTGGAAATCCTAGGTCTTCTTAAGCAAACCTTCATTGCTTGAATTGGTCCATATGGAGATGACCAATCTCTTCCCTAGCATAGTCACTAAACCTGCTGGATGATTCTCTAAAGACAGTTTTTGGATAGTATATTACTTGAGATTTTGTTTGCGATATGCACTTACAATATCTGCAACTCTTCTACTTTGCAACATGTTCGGAAGGTTTAAGAGAGAGGAGGCCAAGATCTCAGCATGGGAAAACTTGCAGAAGGCAAAAGCTGAGGCAGAAATCAGAAAACTGGAGGTGCTGTAGAACTCCCTTGGTCATCGCATTTTCACTAAATTTCTTCATTTTAATCAATTTTCTCAGTGAGTTTCCTAAATGCACACCCAAGTTTTATCGAGTGGCTTGCTTATTTAGAAATAACTAATCTCGTAGCAGATGAAGCTCGAAAAGAAAAGATCTTCCTCGATGGAGAAAATTCTGAATAAGCTTCGATCGGCTCAGAAGAAAGCCCAGGAGATGAGAAGCATTGTGACTGCCGGTCAAGCTGACGCAGTAGCAAAGCCGACGAAAAACAACGTCGAGGTTTCGCCGCAGTTGCACAAAAATGGACAGATCAGTTCTCTGAGTGGGTGTTTCACCTGCCATGCCTTCTAGACGACGAATTTCAACTAAGCCAAAGCTTCTTCAGTAAGTCGATCATCCCCTGCTTTATTGAATTATAGTGACATTCATGAAACGCCTTGCTAACTTCGTTCATTGTTTTCTACTAGGGGAAGTAGTATTATCACACTCTTCCTCCCTGGGACGAGGCCTTAGCCGGCGTATTTTATGCTTTACGATACAGCATCATCGACGACGCTGAGATCGAACATAACGATGTACAAAAATAAAATGATCACTGCATGCCTTCTGCAACTTCAAATAATGTTCTTCACGTTTGTTATGTATAAACCCAGAACACAGGAGCTTCACCATGAGTATGCAAGAGGCTTCTTTAAGGTATCCATCCTCATTGAACTGCTCGATACCATCTATTTTACAAAATACATGCTTATGGTTGAACAGCATGGATTTTCCACTGAACCGAACCAGTTCAGCTTCTGCAGTAAATTTTCTTCTCTTCAGAGTTTTACTAGGTCAAACTATTATATATATATATAAAAAAGCTCACAAAAAAGAGATTGATTCACGGGAATCGTATTAGTATTTGCGCCGGAATGTGAGTTTGATTTTACTATTAAGTTTTGTATTTTGTTATTTTTTTTCTCGTTTAAATTAATTGAGCCATACAGTTCGAAAATTAAAAAACTCAATTCACATGAATTGTCTAAGCAGCAGCATCGAAAGGTGAGTATTAATCCATGTTATTAAAGAAGCACAAAATTAGAAAAAGCTAATTCGCATTAATTGTATAAGCAATTGCATTAAAAAATGTGTTTTTTTTAAAAAAAAAATATTAAGGAGTTTTTTTTCTCCTATAATTGATTTTTTATCTTTATAAAATTTTTAACCTAAACTACAAAAAAAAAATGTCACATAAATTGCATTATAAAGTGAATTATCTTTTCGGGACTTTCCTCTCTAAATAATAGAAATTTTCATTTTACGAGAGTTTATTAATCCAAATTAAACAATTGCAATGTGTTTTTTTTTCCCTTCATAATATTATTAAGATTTTTTTTTTTTGCGTCGTTTATAATATTATTTTGCCTGGGTGTTGAAAAAAATCATAAAACAAAAAATTAATCGCCCACCGTGGGGCTCGAACCCACGACCACAAGGTTAAGAGCCTTGCGCTCTACCGACTGAGCTAGACGGGCTTGTTGAACTGTTGCAGATTTTAAAGTATTCTAGAATGATTCTCATTTTTTCCCCCTCACCCCCGCTTCGCTTCCTTGCCAGCGACTCGATTGACAAGTAGTCGCTCGCGCTGGAATGTTAAGAGCCTTGCGCCGATCGCTCCGTCGCCTGCGCCTGCGAGGTAAACACTCGTCCTCGTTCTTCTGTTTTGTTGCTCCTACTACGGTGCCGATCCTCAGACCTGCTCAGATCCGGACGATCCCTCGCTTTGAATCGTAAATCCCTTTTTCTTTTGCCTGAATGATTTGCTCAATTCGATCGAGACTAAATTGGCAAACTGAAACTGGAAATGATGTTTCCTACTGGTGCCCAATCTCGGCCTAGTGGTCGATTGGTTTCCTATTACTTGTTATTTTGTACTTTTAAACATTCTATTTGTTTAACTGAACTTGATTGTTGAATCTATTTGATGTGATTTACAAACTATTTAGAGAACTTTGCATGAATTTACTGCAGCAGATCTATTGGACGATAGGATTGCAGTGGCTACGAAGAACTTGTAATGTTTATAACATTGTCAGCATTTTCTCAAATAAGTGCGTTTTATGAAACATTAATAAATGGAAATGTCAAAAACATTTCAAATAAGTGCAGTTTACGAAATACTAGTAAATTTTCATGGCTTGTTTATAACTTTTTCCATACACTGATCAGTTTTCTGATTACCAGATCTAGAAACGTAGTTCTTATCTGTATTATTACTAAGTAGTAGGTTGGAAACGTAAACTAGAAATATCTTTAGTAAAGTCGATATATTTAGATACTTAAATGGGAAAATTTTGTTACTAATCAAGGGTATGTTTCCTAGGAGGGAAGGAAACTCCTAGTAAATGAAGAGGAAGATAAGCATGTGTTTGCACCCCTCTGGCTATTTCTTTTGAGAGAATGAAGTGAAGGCTGAAATAAATTCTATGGTTTCCTACAATAGACAGAACTTAGTAGGAGATTGTTGAATGAGAATGACCTTCAAAGGATTAGTTACTAATTAAAGTAATTCCTAACTACTAAAATATTATTCTTTGAACATTACTGCTTTGTTACCTTTGCTCTGTTCAATTACTCAACTATATGCTTCCATGTGATTTGTTATGCCTTGCAATTGGAAGTATTAAAAAAATTTGAGAACAGAGATCTAAAATTATCTAGCCTTTGATGTTTATGTATTAATATATCTTTGGCTCTATTGAAAACTCAAGATTTCAGTTGCCTGCTTTTGCCGTTGCTTTAAATTTAGGTTCATCTTGTTGCATTTTTTGGGTGCAGATCCTTTTTGAAAGGAGTTCACCCATAGTCAGCCTCGAGAATGGTATGTACTGGAATTTATATATTGTAAATTATGGGACTTGAATATGCTTACATTATTACAATGGCATGATCATGAGTCTGGTTTGATTGTGATGCATATATGCTGAAGAAAGAATTTCTTATATGTATGAGAGCGAAAAAGGATACTCCCATCATATGTATGTTCTGATTTAATACTTTAGGGATGAACTCAAGCTGATAACAAGATGCACATGGACTTGCTTGAGATAAATAAAATTGAGTAACCTAGATTTCAAGAAATTATAACCATCTCCTAGGTGACCATGAAAGAAGTTAAATAATCAAGCATGGGTTGTTGTGTTCCGTGTGAAATGTGTTCAAATGAAAAAGACAACTCTCATAATTCAAAGTTAGTGTTCCTTTTGACTTTTTGGTTTAATAGCTTTTATTTTATTAGGGGTATTCTGAGTACTTATTGTTAACTATTAGTAGTTGCCTTAATCTACATATAATAACTATGTGATTTAGGACTACTACAAGTATAGGATCTGCACCAAAGTATATGGGTATCAGTTTTGCAAAGTTCAACTTTTTCTGGAATGACAGTGGCATAGTTTGGTGCCAGTCTAGCAAAAAAGGACTGGGTTATTTTGGAAAGTATGTTAGTTATGTCTTAATCTTCACTATCTACCAGTTGTTTGTTTGGTGATTTCATATACATTATGTGATAACTATGTCAGACTACACTTCCATGAGGGATGTTTTCCAGTGTTATGTTTGTGAGAAATCAACTTCTCACCTGTATTGGTGCATGCACATTTATCCAGTAATGATATTGTATCATCGTTTATGGCATCCCTCGATATGGATTCCAATTTACTGGTAGAAAAACATTGCCACTTTGTATGCAGATCCAACTCAAGTTCTAGTGGCTAACATACAGTTAAACTCAATTGTGACGTGTTGGCAGATACCTTGTTATGTCTATTTATTCACCATTTGATGAATGATCATTTATAGGCATCATACCCATATTTTTACTCAAATTTTGTTTGCCATTCTTCTGAATTCATTATGATGGATTTTCTTCAATGGTCAAATTTCCCAAGTTATTTTTTTGTTTGGATCTGACATCTTTATCTTTGCTTTATGTTGCAGAATTATATTATTGGAGCTTTCAAGCCACCATGCCATATTACAATTTCATTTATTGATGGGAAAACCAGAAAGAAGGTGAATGGCATATTGAGTTTTCTATTTTTGCACTCGTATGACTTTGTTCATTCAGGCGGTGTGAATTTGAGATAGGCTTGCATTATGTTTTGAATGGCTTTGACATGGTTGTTACTTTGATTTCCTTTTTGTTAATGTACTTGCACAGGCTTCTATAAAGAAAGAAAATGGACAGACTGCAATTGTTCCACTTTTTCAAAGCCCAGAAAATATTGTCGGTGAGGTACATTTTCTGAATTTTGGAATGTTACTATTTCTTCAATGTAGTGTAATATGATACAGTGAGAAATCACATGTGCATACTGTTGGAACAAATGATAGAGGAAATGCAATATGCAGGTGTCTATAGATCCAACTCCAGGGAAAAAACTAGAACATACTGGTGTGAAAATTGAGCTCCTTGGTCAGATTGGTATGCTTCAGTTTATCTTCTTCTAGATACACAGAAGTTGATTGTTGATTTAATGGTGTTTTTTTTTTGTTTCACAGCAAGATAACATTTAATAGATTGCAGACCTGCCTGGTTCTTGAGCACCTGTTTTCTTCTATTTTTTTGTTTGAAACAACAAATCCAAATTATAAATGACGCATATAAATGATACTTTTTGTGCTTCCCATAATTAGAACCATGGCATGACCATCTAATCTCCCAGTGGAATTTGACAGTAACTATCAGATGTTTTCAGAATAAGAGAAAAGTTACTTTCTTAAGTAGTCGACTATGACAATTAGCAGCAGCAAGTTTTTCTAGTTATGTTGCATCGAATGATTAACTGTGATGCTTCGAAACATTGAGAATCCACCGCTTGCTTTAACCTGGAGGTGCAAAAGATGAACAATGAACTGGTACTTGTTTCTCTAATCTACTGGGAGAATTTTCTATGACCGAATTTGATTAGTACTTAAATTATGGTCACGCTCATTTTGATCGATATTTGTTTTTTTTATCATGTGTATTTTAATTGTTAGTTATTTTGTCTTACATTGATCAATCCTAGTTCTTTAGGTAAACAATGGTACATGTTTTTTACTCCTATGATTACATTTTTCAGTCTAAAGCAGCATATCCTCCTTTGCAGTTTCAAATTGACATTCCTCTAAACTTACATCATTTTAAATTACTGGATAGTTCATACACCACAAATTCTCTGTTAACTGTAGTTAAGTTTTAAGGCTTGGACATTGGACAATTTGAGCTTATGTTTTCTGTATTTTCTCTTCTTCACTATTCCTTCTTTTTTCTTGGTTCTCTTGTATCCTTGCAGAGCTATATTTCGACAGAGGAAACTTTTACGACTTCACCTCTCTAGGTTTGTGGATATTTGACCTTTCTTGTGCTAGTTCTATTACAAACTCTTAAAGTCGATTTTTCACTTTTCTGGTATCTGTTATATTGCAAAATCAACAAGCCTATTATTAGGCATCAGATTCGCTTGCATGGCTTTGCCTCAGCTGCATTTTATGCATCTCATTTAAACTAAGATCTAGTATCTGTGTTGTTCACAAGGTATAGTTGAAGTGCTGATATTGAGTTTGAATTTGTAGATTTGCTATCGACCTGTGAGGGTCATAATGGAGCATGCATTTATGGTTTTTTACAAGTTGTAAAATATTTAGATGTTGAATGTTGATCACAAGTTGTTCCAAAATGTTATTTCTTATGGCGATATGTTTGGAGTATTTATTGTTTAGAAGGAGAAGAAATTGATTCTGTTTCTATGTAAAATTTCTTTGTTTATTTGGTCTTTTAAACTTGGGTGTAATTTTTTAACTTCTGTGCAAGATTAGATTGTGTAGGCGCTTTAAAAAGATTAGTGATAATCTTTGCAATATTGCATTCATTTCATTCTTTAATTGACTAGAAAATATACACTTGATAGAGTTTTGTATAGTGTATGATGTTTACTTGAATGGCTAATATCACACTTGCATGCTCACCTCAATCAGGTTTGTAAGAAGAGAATTTTGTCTTATTTTTGTTATTACTCTTTGAGATATAACCATATTCTAAGTACAATAAATTGCATAGGGACAAAGGCTACATGCAAAAGATTAAGTGGTAAGAAAAAAGACTGGTATTTCTACATATCGTAGATAGACTGAAAGAGTTACCCGTAGCTCCAATACATTCAAACTTTTGTTCCTTCTTGTGCCAATTAAAAAGGCCAGTTGAGGTTGAAATTGGCACCCGCTTAGTGCTGAAGCCTATTAACTCCATCAGCCTAAGAACTATCTTCAAGATCCCAAGTTAATGAAATATATAAAATACAAACTTTGTTTGTTTTCTTCAAAAGGAATTTGTAAACAATAAAATTAATAACAATGTTTGCCCGCCAAGAGATAAACCCCTGCATTTGTATCCCTATAGAGGAACTTTGGCACCTTTTATCAGAGTAGTTCTTCAATACCACAAAGAAACTAAATAGCATTCTGGAAAACAAAAATTAGATAGGACACGTATCGGTGAGGGTGGTATTTTGATGGGATAGAAGAAGCAAACACACAGGTTTGATGAGGAGAGGGATTGTTAGCTTGAAGAGATAGCAGATATCTGTCATATTCTGGGATGTTCTCTGTTGAAGTGGGTAAGTGGAAAAAGACATTTTATGAATTTTTGAATGATAGTAGTTTCTTGTCTAGAAGGGAGTGTGTGTATAAAATATCATTTATTGACTTGAGCTTAAGCTTAACTAGAATGCACTTTGTTATAATTGGTTTAGAATACCAATATGGCTACATATGTCAGGGTGTCTGGTCTTCTTTAAAATTGGTACTCAAAAGTCTAATAACTTTTATATTTGCAGTGCGCGAGCTTGATGTTCCTGGTGAAATCTATGAAAGAAAGACATTTCCTTTTGAGTTCTCTTCTGTTGAGATGCCTTATGAGTCATATAATGGTGTCAATGTCCGATTAAGGTGCATATACCCTTTTTTCTCTAGAGTCAATATTTTAAGTTTATAGTAATTGTGAACAAGCATGCATACTGAGCGTTGGAGTTAGTACATTTGTATGTAAAACCCATTGTAGCCTACTTTTAATAGTTTCTTGGTACGGTATAGCCAATACATTGGCATGCATGATTATCACTTGATGTTAAACAAGAAGCAATATTTAGGAATTTCATTTCTATGGCGATTGGCATTATGCTCTGATCATTCTGTATTATCAATGTTTTGTCCTAGAATATGAGAACGGTTGAAAAGGCTAATCATGTTTAATATTCTCAATTGTGCCTTTACCTTAACATAACCTAGATTCATATTTCGATAACATTACAGTTGGCTCAGACAATTAATATTTTATCACTTCTCATCTGTAACTTTTAGGTTTAGATAACAAGTCGGTCAAAGGAAGAAAGCTTTGCTCTGTTTTCTCAAGCCAAATTTGACTCTATCCACTTACAGCAGTGTATTGATAAATAGAAAAATCAAGAAGAGATAAACAGCCAAAGATGACCTCAGCTGAAGCTCAATAAATATTCTTTCTTCTAGAAATTTATTTAGCTTGTTTGAATTATTTCTACTGCCTTATTTTCATCTCACTCGGCATGAGTGAGGATTCAATGAAAAATTTCATCAAAGAACCTTTGTACTAGTTGAGTTATTGGCCTGAACTGCATGATGAACTTATCCGTTTACACTTTTGGTCTCAATTTTGGTGAAAAGTGTGTAAGAGAAGCAGTTTTTTTTCATCAACGACAAAATGAATTGATTTGCATGTAATCCATTGTCTCACAGGTATGTTTTGAAAGTGACAATCAGTCGCAATTATGTCAGCAATATTGTGGAGTACCAAGATTTCTGGGTAAAGGCTCTTGATCATGATTTTGGACATATTGTAGTTTATAAATGCATCTTATCTTAATTGGAATTTTATGACAATTCCTTGTCAAAATCAAAATGAACTGATGTTTTAAGTTTCGAACTCTCAGATGCATGATGTGGATTCATGGACTGATCAACTGCTAATTTTATTTTACCATGTTGTTTGGCATCCCAAAAAATTATGATCTAGCTACTAATTTTATTTTAGGATTTTAACAAGATGATCCATGTTCATTTCCAAACACCTGTAGTACAGAGCTATTGTCCGTCATCATAGTTTCTATGCTTTGCTTCTTATGTCATGGTTATGTTTTCTTCAAAATCCCGAACTTTGCATGTAGGCATGTAAACTTTCTAGATTCTGTCGACTCTCCTAAGCTCACAGGTGCAGTTGCTTGGTGAGAGTGCTGGCAGCATCAACCAAGCATCTTCTCATGTCATACTGTAGTTTTTTTTTTTCTTGAGTGAACAAGACTCTCCAATTTTCTGTACCTACAACTTTATAATCTGTTACTTTTCAAGACAAATTTGAGAGACGTAAGATGATTCTGATATAAAACTGGTGATATTAAGATAAAATTTCCACCTATTTTCCAATTTTTACTTTATGACTATGGTTTTGCATAAGGTTATTTCATGCGAGATATGCTAGCAAGTAGCGGCATCAAGATATTATTAAGATGCTCCTAATTTTTCCTGCAAGTTCTCTTTAGTAAACTTAATACCTCCCTTGCCTTCTCAGACTTTGACTCATTTCATTTCAATGGTTTTTTGATTCAGGTTCGCAACTATAACCCAGCCCCAACAATTAACAATAGTATCAAGGTCTGTGGTCGAATGACTTTGTATTATTATCTCTTCTCGCCATCTCTTAATGTGATACAAATGTATGCAATTTGATTAGGGTTGTATTCTATGCTAACAATTCTACTAGATGTCTTTTTCTCTCTCAAAAACTGATTTTACGGTATAGATGTTTATGACCTTCCCCTCTATGTCGTGCAGTAATAATTCTTGTTTTTAATCTTCAATTGGTTTTAAATAGCACATAAAAGTGTCTTTGTATGAACTGTGCAAATTGGTAGTTTCTGAGCATGCCTAAATTTTTTGAGCTCTATGATCAGTTGTTTTTTTCTAAGTTGTTATGCATAGCGGTGCAGATGGAAGTTGGGATTGAAGACTGTTTACACATAGAGTTTGAATACAACAAAAGCAAGTAAGTTCATATTTATACCGAAATCACATTTCGCATTGCATGTTCTCATAATATCTCATTTACTTATGTGAACTTTCTGAAGGTACCATCTCAAGGATGTCATAATTGGGAAAATCTACTTTCTTCTTGTGAGAATAAAATTAAAGAATATGGAATTGGAGATCAGACGTAGAGAATCAACTGGTTCAGGGCCCAACACTTATGTTGAGACAGAGACGCTTGCAAAATTTGAGTTAATGGATGGTGCTCCAGTTAGAGGTATGTATGGCTTCAAAACATTGTGCTATACCCCTTTTTTTATCTGTTTCCTAAATTTTTGGTTTGTGATTACTCTTGTCGTCTTCTCAGACTTTCCTAAAGGTTGAACATATATTGCGCTCGTATATTTTTAATCTTCAAATATTTGGAGAATCTAACAATTAGAGTACATTATAATCAGAAACTTGGAACCACTTCAACATGTGCTGCTTTTTGTGAAGTCTTGCCTTACTTGATGGTTCCCTTCCTTTTTTACTACCATTACAAATCTTTGATGTGTATTTTCTCACCATTGTTGACTCGAGGTTAAACATTTTGATTCAATTATTCCTCACATTCAAAATGAGACTGAAAGGAATTCATTTTGATATTTTTGGCACAAACTGTTTTTATCTGATCTCACCAATTCAATCGTGGCCAACCATGCCTCTTCCCAGATCTGAGTTTCGAGGCATTATTGTTGGCAACGACTTGTCTTATAATTAAAAACTTTTTAGCAGACCAATTTTCATTTCTCATGGTAGTAGGCACAATAGTTTCAATCAGTCATCTTGCCAATTGAAGTATCTTGTCTAATTGTTCCTAGTTTTGGTTCTTTTGAAGAACTGCTTTGTCTAATGTGATCCATTCAACCAATGTGGCAGATATTTCGGTCTTAACTGTAAACCTAGGCTTGATCATGATTTGTTAACCTTGATGCATCAGAGGGAACCAAACTTAATCAAAGATGCATGTTATGCAGTTCCCTTCTTTGTCAACTAATCATATATTATTCTGGAAGATTTTTTCTTCTTCTAGTTTTAAAGAAAAAAAGTGTTACTTTGTGTATTTGCTGCAAATGTTTGTTTTTAGTTTATCTTTCTGTAACTTTTTCTTCTTCTTTTTTTTTTAAAAAAATTTTCTCTCAGGAGAATCAATCCCGATAAGATTGTTTATGAGCCCTTATGAGCTAACACCTACATATCGCAACATCAACAACAAGTTCAGCGTTAAATATTTCTTGAATCTCGTTCTTGTGGACGAGGAGGATCGGCGATATTTCAAGCAGCAAGAGATCACCGTGTACCGCCTTCAGGAAGCTCCTTGAGGTTTACCATTGCAAGACAAGCATATATATGGCTTTGAAGAAGGATAGCTTCTGATTTCCTCATGGACTTCACAGCTTTCTCATGAACAAAAGTGATACTATTGTTGATGAACCCTAGACTGAAGATTTGTTAAAAGAACTCTTATTTAGCCATTTGATCAGGTTGGATAATAATTACACGATAATTTGTTACTCCATTTAGAAAGTTTGATAATTGAGAATAGAATTGAATGTCCTAGCGCTAGGAGCGCATTAAAGGTGTAAAAAGATGATTTGCTCGCTTTCAACATCTCTGTCAGTCAATTTCACAGTCAATATGAAGAAGATAAATCACAGAAAAAGTATTGTCCAATTCAAGATTAACACAATAGAAGGAGGACAGACATTCTGAAAAATTTATAGCATTCGAAGATGGATCCTTATTCATTGGTATAATTTTATTACAAGAGGCCCTCCGGTGGGGACGTGTTAAGGACCTACATAGAACATATTATGGATGGTGCCTTTGCAAAATTTGTGAACTTAATGTAGTCAATTCACGAAGAAACCTCAAAACACCAGCCATGCAATCGACCGGTTACTTACAAGACGCAGTGGCGCAATGGATCCACGAATGGCGTCGCCGCCGCCGGAAACGGGAACCGGAGAGCATCACCATCTTCTTCAGGTATACTACCAAGTCGGGCTTTTCTTCGCACCGTGCATGCGTTTCTTCTATCTCTATGCGCAATGCAAGATGATTACTATTAATTAGAATGCGAGAGGACGAGGGAATTACCGAAGAAGAAGAAGAAGAAGGATAGCAATAGCAGAAGAGCATTGGCGATGTGCCCGTTCACGGTGGTGAAGCCATGGGCTTCGGAGGGGGCCAGCGTGACGCTGGAGGACATCAACGAGAACCTCCGCAGGTGGGGGACCGAGCTGCTGCGGCGGCATCCGGAGCGAACCAACGCCGGCGGGGGCTGTCCGGCGAGGCGGTGGTCGGGATTACGAGGATCCAGCTGACTCGAGGAAAGCAGCAAAGTGCGTATCGGATATATATATAATATATCCATCTTAAGTCTCATTCATTCATGCGAAGTATCGACAAAAACAACTATACCTCGAATCATCAGGCTGGGATACTTTGGAGATTTGACAGGGATAGCTGTCTGCATTCTCGAACAGGATGGCCCTGGCCATGGCGAGACGTGGAGCTCTGCCCTGCACGCCCGCTTCCATTGGGCGACATTTCAATGTCAATAGCCATCTGTGACAGTGGGCATAGCATGAGACAGGAAGCTAGGATCAGGCTCTGGGGGATCTGGCAAATTAAGAGGCTCTTTGCCTGTAGTCCGATCTGTAGCGTTCTCCATTATTGAAGTGCATGTGGATAATTCTACAAGCAGAAGGCAGGAGCTTTAATTGCCGATCGCCAATCAAATTGTTTGTTAAAACTTTTTGGAGTTCATGCACCAGAAGAGTAATTAAGCTGAAAGCTAACCCTTGTTCAATGAGAAATTGATTGCTTTGCTTGTGTTCACAGGAAGTTATTAGCTAGAAGGCCTAATTTCTTGAAGCATGGGAAGAAGCTCTTGAGGTTTTTGAAACGACACCCGTTTGTTTAATTTGAGAGAGCTTAAGCTAGAGGAAGTGGAAGATCGTGTTTTTTGAAACGATACCCGTTTGTGCTCCTTCAACTTCGATTTGGACAAGGAATTAATGAAAGACGAGGCAACGAACATTAAAATATATCAAAGAAGCAACCATCAACGACGATCTGGTGATGGAGCTGATGGTCTCTCTTCTTGTTTCTTTCACTGCACTCCATAATTGTCGGCAGCTGCTTTACAATCCTTTAAAACATTTTCTTTTTCTACATCGAAATACCTTAAAAATCTACTTAGCAGTAGATCGATGGAGAGCTATAGCAAGAAACAAAGACATTAACGAACGAACAGTGTACTCAGCCTATCGTTATCTCTTATGTGCACTTCCAAACAAACGAACAGCAGTGACTGCGTGAGCTGGTTAGCTAGCTCACGCCCCGCGCTCTTGGCTGTGGCCCTTGGACCTCCGAAAGTGAGAGTTCCGGAACAGGCTCTTGCCGTCCTTATGGAGAGTGACCTCGGAGTGGATCACGGAGTTGGGGAATCGCTGCTTGTGCCTCTGATCGTGATTGTTGTGCGGGCTCTTCTCTTCGGCCCCGCGCCTGGACTTGTCTTCCTCCTCGCATGCCTTCTCCCTCGGCGCGACGTAGATGAAGGAGCCAGTCGGCACGTCGTTCAAGTTCACCAGCGGCTCCAGCGCCTCCACCACGCTTTTCATGCTCGGCCTCGACTTCGGCGCGTGGCTCAAGCACTTGTAGGCGAGCGCCGCCGCCTTCTGAGCGCCTTTGACGGAGTAGAGCCCGTCGAGGCCCGGGTCCATGACTCGCCGGAGCTTCTCCCCGCTGTTCAGGTAAGGCCGCGCCCAGTCGACGAGGTTCTTCTGCCGGTTCGGCCTGTTCTTGTCGACGCACCGCCGCCCCGCCAGCAGCTCCAGCAACACGACGCCGAAACTGTAGACGTCGCTCTTGGCCGTCAAGTGGCCTGAGTCATCAGTTCGATTAGTCCAACGTTAGAGATCATTAATTAATTAACAGCGAACCAATCGATCGAGATGAGTTAACTCGGTACCAGTCAAAATGTACTCCGGCGCTGCGTATCCATGCGTCCCCATGACGCGCGTGGTGACGTGGGTGTGGTCGCCTTGCGGCCCGTCCTTTGCCAGCCCGAAATCGGAGAGCTTCACCGTGTAATCCTGAAAAACGCCCCTTAATTCCTTTAATCATACATACATATATCGATCGAACGATAAAAAGGGAGGAAGAAGAAGAAGCAAGTAGTTACCTCGTCGAGCAAGATATTCGAAGCTTTGAAATCGCGATAGATGACCGGTTTCTCGGCCTCGTGGAGAAAGGCCAGCCCCTTCGCAGCTCCGACGGCGATCTTCAGCCTGGTCGACCACGGCAACGAGGCAAGCAGTCCTTCACGCAGAGAGTTAAATAAAATCATCATATAATTAACTAATTTCCAAAAATGATAGAAAATTTATGTTGCAATTAAAAGTCACTATCCACTGGGAATCCGATGTGATAGAAAAGGAGTGTTTAAATTTAATTATTTGCCTAACAATTTAATTACTGAAGCATGCATATCCGATTGCTGTCAAAGATGGGAATGTTTGAACAAGAATTTAATGGTCGGCAATATTTTGAAGGGAAAAAAAGCTTTTAATTAATGAGAAGATAAACATACTCTTGAAAAGTTGATTCTCCAAGCTCCCTCTCGGCATGTACTCGTAAACCAGCATCCGGTGCTCATCCTCGCAGCAATATCCAATCAATTTTACGAGATGAGGATGCCTCAGTTGACCCAAGTACACTACCTCAGCCTGCGATTCATTAACAAACAAACTATGAGAGGTTAAATTAATCGAAAGTATTTATGGAACTTTCGCAAAGCTCCGAGTTTTTTTTTTTTTTTCTCAAAATTTTTGATCGGAATCCTCACCAGCCACTCCCGGTGGCCCTGCTGCCCGTCGAGGTCCAGCGACTTGACGGCGACCTGCTGCGGGCGGATCCCCGGCCGGATCCGCTCGTCGACGAACCCCTTGTAGACGTGCCCGAACCCGCCGGATCCCAGCAGGTTGGTCATGGTGAAGTTCCTCGTCGCCGCCTTCAGCTCCGCGATGGTGAACGGCACCAGGTTAGACCCCGCCAGCGTCAGCGACAAGTCGTCCAGCGATAACGGATCCGAATCCCACGGCACCCGCCGACTCGAATCCGAACTGCTCTCGTTGTCCTCTCCCCCTCCTCCTCCTCCTCCTCCTCCGCCCCAGCAGCTGAAGAACCAGAAGGAGGACGACTGGCGCCGGTGACTCTGCTCCGCCATCAAGACCGATGGATATCTTGACCCCGTCACTGCGTGGCCGATATTTATAGAGACACGGCGGAGAAGGCCTAATCCGAAGGGACGGATATGGGTCAACACAAGGATGTGTTCTCAGTGGGATTGCTTTTGGATTCCTCCTCGTTTTTATTATTATTTTTTTTTCAGAAAAAAAAAATTACTGTATTTTTTTTATTAAAATAAATCATATTGAAATAACATTGTCCCAGTGACGTTGAAACTTGGGGATGGGTTTGGTGCTTCCTCCTCCGCTCCTATTTAATTAACTTTATTTATTTATTTATTTAATGGGGCACGTTTGAAATAAGAAACAATGTAATGAACGGCTTTGAGAAACTTGTATATCACTACAGAAGTTGACGTTGTAACCGCCATTTTTGATATTTTTTTTTTTTCTATTTTTTCATTTTTTTTTTTTTGAAAATATATATATATATTGGTATTATTTTTTCACGTTGGCTGGATTTTGAACATTGACTTTTGAATGACACGTTTATGGTTTGATTAAAGTCAACATCCGTTGCTTTTGCTTGCTCACCTCGCGAGGACACGTTTTGATTCCTTGACCATGCCACGCAGTATTCCATGCTCCATACTCAACGTTATATTATGCCCTAGTGGCATGCTAATCAGTCCACGTCATCTTCGATCATTAAAAAAAATAATCATATTTTAATTTAAGATTTAAAATTTAATGTCTGTCATAAATAATAATAATAATAAATTAGCTCCCCTTTTTTTTATCACTCTTTGCCTAGTTTTTATAAATTTACAATAATCTTAATATTAAATTTACTTTTTTTTCCCAAAAATATATTTTAAAAATCGAGCTGATGAATTAAATATCATTTATCATTTGGAACAGTATTGTCCTAAATGGATTAAGTCAACTTTTCAATTCAAAACCGCCCTCATTAGCAAAGGTACCTTTCTGTAGCCAAAATAAAAGAGAAGACCGAATAAACTTTTCTACAGTGGATTTGCCTCTCTTTTTTTTCCCTTTATTTTATTAAAAAAAAAAATTCTTTTTCAAGTTTGACTTGTTGTTTACCCATGTCAGGAATGAAGAAGAATTAATCCCTCGCTGTTTTCCATTTGTTCTTTTCCTAATTTATGGTGAATTTTATTTATTTATAATTTTTTTTAATAAATGAAAAAAGAAAAAAGAAAGAAGGTTCATTGAATTTTAATCGTCTTTGTCTGTGATATGACTTTTTAAATTTAGAAGGAAAAAAAAAGGATAAATATTAAACGATTCCTTGTGAGAAAAGAAAAGCCTACCAGATATTTATTATTCATCATCAAAAAATCATAATAATTCCTTAAAATCTTTCATTTTCATTTTCTTTAAATCGCTTCAAAACTCGTAAACCAGACAAAAAAATATAGTTAATTATTCGTATAAAATTATATAAATTCATTCACTGCCCGTAAAAAATCGATTCAGAAAATAATTAGTACGTGGAATTTTCGCTGCATGCCATTTTTGATTTAGACCGCGAAGTCAGCTGCCGCGCACGTGGCTAAACAAGTGTGAACGGGCAAGCCATCGAGAGCACGTGGATTTGAATAATTTTAGATGCAATTAATTAATATTTGAAAAAAAAAATGTCATGGGTTTCGGATATTATCATAAATAAAAAAAAAGTGTTCTTCATTTTTTTTATTCTATAAAGTAATTAATTCACAAGCCCACAATTTTGTAAATGAATGTTTAAAATATTGACGCATAGGATACTTAAAAAATATAATGTTTGGCCAAATAAATAAATAAATAAATATGTCATAAATCGGTCAACATATTAATATATAGATATATTGTACCTTTCGTCAAAGATCTGTATTAAATAAGGACCTTCTGGCTTTTCAATTTTTTAGTTGTTCCTTCATTTTCTCTAAATTAATTCGATTGAATTATTTAATAATTAGTGAAATTTGTTCGTGGATAATGAAAAAAAAAAACATTTGTTTAGATGGTATAGGTTGGGAATGAAATTATAGATTAACATATATAGATCTCGTGGATTTTAGTACTTTGAGTAATTTTGCGATCCAAATCCTAGATTGCCTTTTGACTTTTTCACGGTCAACAAGTTGTAGCTCACCTACTCTACTTGTTTGCTTATAATGAGTTAAGAAGCTTAATCTCGAAGATCCATTTTGATTAGGTTAAAATTAATTATAAAGCGATCGAGTGGTTAATTATGTGAACAAGATGCATATGTTGGCCGGCCATTAAATTAATATTTCTTGATCTAATTAAAACTCGTGTTAAGCATGCACTAGTTAATTTTAATCGAGTTAATGATGGATCTTAATTGGAAGTAAAAGACGCGTTCGAACAAAAAATTGCGATCGACCGACATACTAAGCGAGATCGATGCTTCTTCAATTGATCGAGGGTTGACCGATTTAGATCCGGCTCAAGCTCCCAAGTATTAATCGTTGTTCGTTGAAAGTTAATTAATTAGTTAGGGCTGTTATAATTGATTACGAAGAAGATAAAATAAAGAATCCTTGAATTAGTTAATTACAAATATTAGGAAAAATACAAATCAATATTCAACTATGACATATCCGGTCACATACGTTGACTTGACTATAAAAGTAAGTCAACGTGACATGGCTAGTACCATGTATCCAAGAGTTTGTTGGATTTCCATATAGCTCAAGGTCAAATGTTGGCCAATTCGGTTAAAGTTTCGTAGGGTGGCTCGACCAAATTTGGCTCGATCGAACCAACCGAGATACACATGGTTCGGTTCACTGTTCGGTCTGATTTTGAAAACGGGAGTATCATCCAAAGATGTTGCTTTCGCCAACCACCTCGATTTGAATGTGATAATACAAATTAATTAAGTAATAAAGTAGGATATTCTAATCCATTAGTAACAAATTAAGTGGTCAATCAACATCGGTTTCGCTTCGACTGTTCACTAATCCTTATCTAATTTGGATTAAATAATATACAAATCAAATAATTGTACATGGATCGATAACATTTATCTTTTATACCAATCACAGCATCTGATTTGTGACTCGCTAATCAATAATTAAAAAGTAATTATGCAAATCTGTCGGGTTGATCTACCTCCTAACTCAAATGGACTCCTCGGTCTTTGTCCATCGAACCATCAATCACTCAAAATCAGATTTAATTTGTCAAAGATCTATCAATAATGGACTATTATCGATAAGGAACAAATAATATATATATATATATATATATATATATATATATATATATTTGTGTGTGTGTGTGTGTGTGTATATGTTGATATCTTTGCGATTTGTGTAACTCGTGCATTGACGACGAAGAATGCACAGTAATTGTGCGTCTGACATCGGTCGGAGGTTGGATTTTGGCCATGATTTGATCGGAATTTGACGACGGTCCAGTCGGAATCCGGCCGCGATCCGACCGACACCAAAATTCGATCGAATTCCGATCGAATCGCAATCGAAAATGACCATGATTGCGATGTGTGTGTATATATATATATATATATAATGTCCGTTTTTGCACGTCCCATATGCGACGAAAGGAAATGCACAATAAATACGCTCCGACGCTCGCTCGCACTCGTCACTAGGAAGCCGAATTCCAGGACACGATCCAGTCAAAATCTGCCGGTGGTCCGGTCGGAATCCGATCGTGATATGACCGACATAGAGTCCACCCGGATTGCGATCGAATTCCGACTGGAAACGATTGCAATTGCGACCACCATTAGTCGTGATGCTGGCGGTCGCAATCGTGATTGTTTCGGACCATAATTCGATCGGAATCCAGTCAGATCACGATCGGAATCTGATGAATTGGAGCTGTAGGCGAGTGAAATCGCAGTGAAGAAAACACTATACATTTCCCATTCACTGTGTAATTGCGATTGATCGGACGATGGAGAAACCGTCACACACGAGTTGTGCAGGAGACGACTCAGGATATCAAACTCGTGTATATATATATATATATATATATATATATATATTCTTAGTCGTTCGTTTGTCGCAATTGCACAAAATGTTTTTTCTCTGTGCGATTTCACCGTCAAATCACCGTCGCCCGATCGAATTCTGACTGTGATCTGGTCGGAATCGAAGCCCGACCGAATCGCGACTGCCAACACTGCAACCACTAGAGACCGCAATCCGGTCTCCATCCGGGGCAGACTTCGGTGCCGGTCGGATCGCAGCTGGATTCTGACCGGACCATCATCGGATTCTGGTCGGATCATAACCGGAATCCGACCTCACATCGGCGGTTGCAAGTGGCATCGAGCGTGCGATTATTGTACATTCCTCACCATCGTGCACAAATCACGACGCTCAGAATATCCAGACTATATATATATTAATCGAAAAAATAGGTTTTTGAACTTGCTATTGGATTTGGGCCTGGCCCAATTTTAAACTTATAAATAAATAAACTAAAAAGTTTAATAACTAATTAAATAAATTTAAAAATCTAAAAATTTTAGCTTCGAGTAAAGAACTTAATAACACTTACACATGACATTCCATAATTATATCCGATATCCATTGGATAAATTAATTTGCTCATGTTTATGACGTCACTGTCGTTGTCATTATTCCCAAATGACACGTCAAGCCAGTGAAATGTGTCTAAATCGATCCACACGTTCTGAATTCCTGCTGGTAACGGGCTACAATCGGTACCGGAAATTTGATGGTAAAGCAAGTAACGGTTGCTATCGAGAGGAAGCGTAGCGGGTCGGGCTGCTAACACGCTAAACCGTGTGCGGCTCACGTGACGTGGTGGGCTTCGAGAAGGCGGAGTCGACGCTGTGGCTACGCAGCGCCGTTCACGTGTCACGGTCTCACGGAGCCGTGCCGTTTTAAACATCTTCACGTTACTGTCTCCTCTTGTGTTGACTAATGTGCCCTCCCTCACTTATCAGCCGGCGCAGTTGACCACGGAAAGTTGACTTTCATAAATTTCAAAATACCTTTGTTTTTGACAATTTTTTAAAATTTATCTTTGCTATCAAAATATCTCCTATTTTTTTTGTTAAGAAAATAAAATATACAAGATAAGAAATGTTTTGACAACAAGAGAAAATGTTATATGTTTAAACATTAAGTGGTCATTCTGAAAAAAAGTATACTATTTAATTTTCAAATATTCGGAGTTGCATGGAAAAGATTAAAGCTTGAGGAGCGAAGTGAAATTTACCGCTCTAGAGAATCAAGGACAATTGAGTCATTTCAACTGCATTGGACTTCATCGCCTCTGGCGCAAGAAAACAATCGAGCTCTCGCTCTCCAACGAACCAGGATTCCACCTTCCTTCCCCATTCTATATCTAGGGTTCCAATTCCGATCGCCCCTAGATTCCGCCATTTCAGTCTCCAGATCCCGATCTCTTGGAACCAGGTTTTCTGATCGCCGAGGTCGGTAGCGGAGGGTAAAAGGTCGTCTTTTTATCCCGGATCTCCATGTCCGTGCCGGCGATCGCGCTCTACGCGAGCCCGCCAGCTGGAACGGCTACCTATGGCTTCCCGGACTTCGACCTTAACCCCCGCACCGCCTCCTCCGCTGCCCATGTCTCTTCCTCAGCTCCGAGGCCCGTCGGTGGCGGTTTGTCCCGCATCTTCTCGTCCTCCCCCGCCACGCCACACGTTGGCGGCGACGATTTGAGATGCGACAGGGAGGACGAGCTCGGGAGCTCATACTCGCATTCTTCGTTTCCCTTCAAGTGCCGGGACCACAGCCCCATGTCGGTGTTCCACGGCCCGTGCAGCGGGAGCGGATCTTCCCGGAGCCCGCCTCGGATGAGGAATCCGATCGGGAGCGATTGGAGAACGGGAAGAGATGGGTTCTTTAAGCGTTTGGTTCGGAATGCCGTCAGCCCTTGCCTGGATTACGATTCTCCCAGCATCTCTGGCAACTATTTCTGCGTCAAAGAGTTGCCTTTTGGTTTTGATGACTGTGCGATGGACATGATGCTTCCTTCAGATCCGTATGGCGAAGAATTGCTTGCAAAGGCTCAGGCAAGGCATAAGATTTTCCGTGAGGAGATCGTTGTTAAGGCTTTCCACGAAGCAGAGAAAGCTCACAGGGGGCAGGTTAACTCCCTTGCTAATTTGAGTGGAAAAAAAAAAAAAAACTCTTGTTAGAATAAAGAATCCTAACATGTGTGGTGTGCTAAGAAGGTAGATTTCTTCTTCTTAATCACAGATGAGGGCAAGCGGAGATCCTTACCTACAGCACTGTGTTGAAACAGCTGCACTGTTGGCGAAGATTGGGGCTAATGCTACGGTAGTGGCTGCAGGTCTTCTACATGATACGCTAGATGATTCTTTCATAGATTATGACTATATTTTACGGTCCTTTGGAGCTGAGGTAGCTGATTTAGTGGAAGGGGTATGCTTATTCATTCTTTCAAAATGTTCCTTTAGTTGTGGCATCTCTCATATTTGTTGCTTATGAATCTAATAATGCGATTTTGTTTGCGATAGTTCTTCTACTGTTCGAGGCAAGTGAATATCCATATGTTTCTTTTTGCGGAGACAAATTGTTTTTCATTTCTATCTTGAAAGTATTGTGTCAAAGTTTAGTGCAAAGCTGTCTACTGTCTAAATTTCCTATGTCAAAAAGCCAATAAAAATTTGTATTACTATCTAACTATGTTGATTTTCATGAAGACCTCATGCAGAAAAGAATTCAGTGAAAACATTAATAGTCAGCTTGTTTGATGATACTGAATAGTCTTTGCCATTTGCATTTTTCTCTAAAGTTCATAATTTTGAGTACAGTGGCAATTATTAATATTTCAATCTTGTTGTTAGTTGTCAAGATGAATTTCAACCTTGATCCTAAGATTCATAGAAATTTTATGTCAAACTGTTTATTAGATGTTCCTCTATGCATTGTGCTTGCACAACTAAAAGTTTTTTTTTTCTTATTGTCAAGTATTCATCTATGCAGTTTGCATCATTACGCACTCGAACAGCGTCGTTTCTGCAAATGTGTTCATTTAAATTCATTCTTAATTTTGCTCTGCATTAGTTGTGATGACTAGAAACATTCTCCGGACTAGCGCAGGAATATGCTAATAAATGGTCGTTGCAGGTTTCTAAGTTAAGCCACTTGAGCCAGCTTGCTCGGGATAATAACACTGCTAGTAGAAATGCTGAGGCCGATCGTTTGCATACAATGTTTCTTGCGATGGCAGATGCTCGGGCAGTGTTAATAAAGCTAGCAGACAGGATTCATAACATGATAACATTGGAAGCTTTGCCAATGGACAAGCAGCAGAGATTTGCCAAAGAGACTCTGGAGATCTTCGCTCCCCTGGCAAGTAGATTGGGAATCTCAAGTTGGAAAGAGCTGTTGGAGAATTTGTGCTTTAAACATCTGCATCCAGTACAGCACAGAGATTTGTCCAAGCAGCTTCTTAATTCCTTCGACGAAGCACTGGTTGCATCTGCAGTGCTGAAATTAGGAAAAGCTCTAAGAGACGAGGACGTTGCTTACCATGCTCTCTCGGGGAGGCACAAAAGCTTGTATAGCATTTATTCAAAGATGATCAAGTATGTCTTGTAGATCTCCACTTGCCATCTTTTATGAGTGGATGTAGCTATCAACAATGAGTTTATTATGAATCTAACAGTGACTTCTTTACAGGAAGAAGTTGGGCATGAATCAAATCCATGACATACATGGTTTACGTTTAATAGTCGAGAATGAGGATGATTGTTACAAAGCGCTTGAGGTTGTTCATCAATTGTGGCCCAAAGTTAAGGGAAGATTCAAGGATTATATAGCTCATCCCAAATTCAATGGGTAAGTTACTGTCGACCATCAACTAAATTGCTTATATTTGTTTCATCCTTATTCACTGTAAACATTACTTGCAGTTATCGATCTCTCCACACGGTCGTCTTGAGCGAAGACATGCTTCCTTTTGAAGTTCAGATTCGAACAAAAGAGATGCATTTGCAGGCCGAGTATGGGTTTGCGGCACATTGGAGGTACAAGGAAGGAAACAAGAGGCACTCATCTTATGTGCTTCAAATGGTGGAATGGGCAAGATGGGTTTTGAGTTGGCAGTGCACAATGATAAACGTCGAAGGACCGCATAAAGAAACAAACTCGACCGAGTCACCATGCTCATTCCCCAGTCACTCCGAAGACTGCCCTTATTCCTACACGCGACGGTGTGCCCATGATGGTCCTATCTATGTCATAATGCTGGAGAATGAGAAGGTGAGCTTTTCTATACCCTTCCTTGCCCAAACATGTGGAGTAAAATACAGCTTGAAAAACATTCACTTGTTTGGGTTGTCGGAGTATCGGTTCCTCGTTTCCATTCCAATTAAACTGAGCACGAAACAGATTGTGATTACCTTTCCAATTCTTATTAGTTATTCATCGAGTTCTTGCACTGAAATTATCAGTTCATTGACTTCGAACAAAAGACATATATGCTTTCCTATTCTATTTCTTGAACCAAATATATGATGGTCCTATCTATGTCATAATGCTGGAGAATGAGAAGGTGAGCTTTTCTATACCCTCCCATGCCCAAACATGTGGAGTAAAATACAGCTTGAAAAACATTCACTTGTTTGGGTTGTCGGAGTATCGGTTCCTCGTTTCCATTCCGATTAAACTGAGCACGAAACAGATTGTGATTACCTTTCCAATTCTTATTAGTTATTCATGGAGTTCTTGCACTGAAATTATCAGTTCATTGACTTCGAACAAAAGGCATATATGCTTTCCTATTCTATTTCTCGAACCAAATGTAACACAAGGATAACTTTGTTTGCAGATGTCCGTGCTGGAGTTTCCGGCAGAGTCCACCTTACTCGACCTGACGGAGAGGGTCGGAGGTGGCGACTCGAGAGGATCCCCCTCGGCTTTCCCCATGAAGTCTGATCTGAGGCCGAGGGTAAACCATGAGCCGGCGGCCGACCAGAATCAGAAGCTCAAAATGGGCGACGTGGTGGAGTTGACTCCAACTCTTCCCAGCAAGTCGTTGACAAAGTGCAGGGAAGAGATCCAACGCATGTACGAACGAGGACCGATTCTTTCTAGCAGAGGCGGATAAGTTTAGCATTGATATAATCTTCCAACATTCATTGTTAATCTCTTCAATTGCTCATATGAAAATTAATAATTTTTTTTTCTTCATGTAAAATATGTGCTCACATGCAGTAACGATTGAATACAAGATTTATAGTTTTTTAGATGTTGAAAAACTGTGGCTTTCTTTCTGCCAATGGAATTTGTGCTTGCAAACAACAGTTGTTTAGATATTTTGAGGGAACCTGACGAAATCCAGCTTCTAATTGAACTGTTCCAATAATCTATCACATCAATTCACGTCAAGAGCGAAGTGACAACACAAAATTTAAAAGTAGAGGGGATTAGCACGGCGAGAGCCGCCGGTCGCCGCGAGTGAGGGGTAGATGGTGGATTAAGTTGGCGTTTGATTTAAGGGTGTGAGAGCGGGGAATAGAATTATTTTTAATTATAGTATTAGATCAATGAATTTAAGAATGGAAAGAATAAATTATTATTAATTATTTAGAAATAAATAGGACGATGGATTTAGGATTTATTTTTATCGGTTATTGTCATCGTCGTCGTCCGTCATCGTTGCTCGTCGACCACTGACATTGTCGATCGTCAACGTCACCCGCCATCATAGTCTGTTGCCATCGATCGCCTGCCATCGACTGTCGCTCGTCTTTTATTATCGTCGTCGACCTTGGCCGTCGGTTGTCATAAATCATCGTCAGTCATATCTAATCCCAATTTATAAACTAAACAACAGTATTAGAATGACTAAACTCATTCTTATTCTAGTCTATTATTAAACTCAAATCAAATGCCCATCTAAAATAAATACATGTATATATAAATTTGATATCTCGATGTCTATTTCCCGTGCAATCGTCCGTAACGCACAGGATAATGTATAGCGTTTCTTCGTCGAAGGCTCTCTTCACTATCGTCGATAATCAATCAGATTCTGACTACGATCTAGTCGGACTTCGAATTTGATTGGATTGTGATTGGATTCTGATCGGAATTCAATTGAATTGTGGTTGTCAACATTGCAATCGTTGGCGATTGTAATCCGACCATAATTTTGTCGAAGGGACATGATAATTCCGATGAATTCAAAAGCTAGAGTATAATACGGATAAAGATCGATGACGAAAATTCAACCAATCATGAGAGAGAAATATTATATATTTTTTTATTTAGCATGTATGTGTATAATCGAACGGCTAAGATATTGAATTATTAGTTGGACAGATTTTCAACTTTGCAGAACGGCTAAGATATCTGACTAGACAGCTCAAGAGATCAAAACTACAGGTATATATATATATATACGTACGGTCCGATGCGGAAGCTTCCAGTTCTTTGAGTTGGCCGTCGCCATGTCCATAAGATTTGCAGACGTCAGCATTGACTTTTGTTCCTGTCACACTGGTCACAGCCAATCAAAAGACGACACGCATGCCATCTGTCCATGAGTGTGTTTTGTTAGTTAATTAAACGATATAATTATCTTCTAAATCTTGCTTTAACAAAAAAAAATAAAAAGAAATAAAAAGAAGAAGGAAAAACGAATAATTCAGCTTCGCAGACCGGTGGCGCAGTTCATGAGCCGCGAAAACGACACCGCTTTCGTTAAATCCGGTGGGCGATAGGCTGTTCGGTAACCTCACTGGGAGGTGACTCGACTCGACCCTGCTGCGGTACTACCCTGCCGTTCACCGGGTCCTCTCCGCAAAGGATCCCATCTGTGACCCATTCGGCGAAGTAACGCCTGCAAACGACTCCATGAACAGCCACGTGCGCACCGGCAATGATCTCGCGTCGGGTCCACGGGTATGAACTACGTGGCGCGGTCTCATAGCTTAGTGAAGGTGTACGGTGATCGCTGTATCTTGTTGAAACCCTTCGATACTTTGTTGGAGAGGGAGAGGGCGCGGAGAGGGCGCTCGGCGGCAGCGATGTCTGCTCTTTTGATGCATCGAGGTGATCGGTCTTGATCATCTTCGGTGGTTCCTCCGTCTCAGTTTCATTGCTCCGTCCTCTTTCGCTGCGTTTTCGGTTCAATTTCGGTCATGCTCGACGAATACGTCCGCGAAGCTGAGACTAAGCTGCTGTTGGATATCGGAAGGTTTGGTTTGTTGTTGATCTTAGTCGGTCTCACTGTGTTCTTCTTTGTTTCACTTTACAAAAAGGGTTTATAGTTTTCGTTGTGCTCGTTCTTGCATGTGTACATGTGAAACCAGTTCGTGAGTTTGTCGTGGAAATCTTGCTTTTCTATTAGTTTTGAAAGAATTCGATCCTTTTATTTACAGATATTTCAGTTGTGAATATGTTTCTTGAGGACTGAACTGACATCCATATTGTTACCTATTGGTGTTTTAGTCCATTTCCAAAATCTCTTGAGATCATATCATGATATTTAAGTTGTGTGAGTGGTAAACACTCTTGTAAATCCAAGCAATGAGAATAATTGCTGCTCCTCTTTTTGAACACCTTTTATTCGAAGCTATACTCGAATAGGGAGCATAATTGCTACGCTTGGCCATCTTGGCTCTCAACAGGTAGGAGAGAGGGCGTTAACTATTTGAGCCTTGAGTAGAAATTTTAGTTTTTTCTTTGCTCATTAGATTTCATTTGAATTTCTATTCAAAGTTCCCTCGCTTAGAAATGATGCTAGCAAATTATCGAGATACATTTTCTGTACAACTTGCAGGTGACATATCATTTTTCGCATAGGCTCAAATGGATAAGAGGGAAGATTCTGGTAGCACAGGATGGGGTGCTTCATTGTTCATGCAAACTGAAGATGTTGCTAGAACTTTCTTTGCTGCTGCTTCAGCTGCAACTACTGGATCACCACACTCCTCTGCAGTTTTCTCATCTGGACAGATGAATGGTGATAGTCACATTCAGAAACTGCAACACCGTGTTGCAAGAATGTTGAAGGGTTTATCATCTTCTCCAGAAGTGAAGGGATCTTATAATCCTGAAGTCCTTACAAGTCAGAAACGTCAATGGACTAGGTTTCAGTTACGATCTTCGGTAATAGCTTGTTTTCGCTACACATTTTGGTGAAGGTGATTAACTAGATGGACTATGACATGTTTTCATCCTAAATTTGAAATAATTTGGATTTGGTGAGAACACCAAGAAGAAGCATGCTCGAAGTAGGAGGTAGACATGGTGTTGACAATTTAATTCGACATGATAATCTAAATCTTCCTTCACAATGAGAATAACAAACCTATTATTTTGTTTTTTTAATCAGCTAATACCTTTGTTAAATTTTTATTCTGTTTTGTATGTTTTTCCAACCTAAGCTTTATGCCTTTTGGCTATTTGATAATATGTCTTATGTTTTATCAAGCAGGATCAACGATCTGTGAAGGAACCATCAAAATTGTTCGAGGGCATGGTTGTTGTTGGACTTCATCCTAACTCTGATGTTCAAATCCTTCAAAAGATGGTTTTAGATAGAAATAAAAGTGATCCAAAAAGAAGAAGCTTACTAAACTACCACCATCAAGTTCATTCTGAATCAGTTATTGAGCCACAGGTCCTTTTGATGTGATATTATGCATTATCAATTGCTATATATTCCAACTAACTAAAAATTTAGAATTGTACTTACATTGATGTTTTCTTTTCCAAGTAGTATTATCCAGGGATTAGGCTACCATTCCACTTTGTGTAGGGTCATATGACATGCTCGTTGCATGCAATAAAATTATGATTTTTTTTTTAAATTTTTCATTGCTGATATGTATCGGTATAATGCTGTATTTTTTATGATTTTAAATGCTAGTGTTACCCCGACCTCAGAAGGCTATTGCATTTTATAACTTTATGGCTCTTGTTGCTTCTGGAGTATGTATACACACACACACATATATGTTTGACTATATGTATACATCATCTAAATAATGAAGTTACATGTAGCTAAACTTGTTACCTTCTGTTCTGTTAGGTTTTGTTTGTCTATCCTCCAGATAAGCAGCTGCCCTTAAAGTCCAAGGATCTTCTTTCATTCTGCTTTCCTGGTGGTGTAGAGGTCTAAAACTCTAATCCTTGATATTTCCTATACTGTTTTTTGAGTTATTTTTCCTGAATAATTAAACCTTCTATCTTCTGTTTGTTGATTACTTTTCATTCTTATCATGCATCCTACAACAGATCTATGCCCTTGTACAAAATACTAATTTTAGAATAACTACCCTAAGGATGAAAGCCTTATGCATACTTAGCTACAGGAAACAAGTTCTTGTTGTTTTATTGAATTAAGGAACATGGAAGAAAAAACTTCAAGCCTTTGCTTCTATCTTCCATCTGCTGCTCCATTACTCAAGGTGATTGATAGCTAAAACGAACTTGTATTACAGGTGCATGCTGTGGAAAGAACTCCTTCAATGAGTGAGCTCAATGAAATAATGCTGGGGCAGGTAAGCTTCAGCAAAGTAGGTTAGCTGCTTTAAAATATTTTCCTGTATATCAGAATTTTGATTGCCTTTAAATGTTTTCCTTGAGCTTGGTTTCTAGTTTTCTAACCATTACAGACTGTCATGTTTTGCAGGAACAACTTAAACAAAGTAACCGGTCATTTATTTTCCGTTTAAAGGTAAAAAAACTTGTCATGTAATTTCTGTGTTGCTTTCCTGCTTTGCTAGTTTTACAGCCAGTTGATGTGTATCCAAATATAAAAATGTAAGTTGTTATATGTGAACATCCTATTTGACCAATTGTTTATTTTAAAGCCAAATCCTGTTAGAGTTTCTCTGGCCAAAGTTGTGCTTTCAGTTAAGTCTGAGCGGTAAAAATACCATGCTGGCACTCTATAATTGTTTTTGTTGTTGCCATATAAGTAATTTTCTGTCACAGGCTGCTGATGATTCAACATTATATGGATGTTGCATTTTGGTTGAAGAACTTCTACGAAAGCCTTCAAGTTTGGTTTCCTTGCTTTTAGGGGACAAACAATGCTCATCACCATTAAGTCGTCATATATTTACTACATCACGTTGTTACTGCATCTTATCAAGGCTTCCATTTTTTGATTTGCATTTCGGGATACTGAAAAGGTAACAAACTAGCCTAACTTCCTCATCCATCATCCAATTGTTTAAATTTAACTTAATGGTCATAGCTTAGATCATTGAACTTTATAAGAATTTAAGTTAAAAATTGTCTGATACTCAACTTTCAGATGTATCTTTGTTTTTTATATGCTAATGGAAGTTTTTGTAATGTAGATATGCACAGGACAAAAATCATTTTCAGTAAGTTAGAGGCTTTTTTGCTTCTGTAATAATAGGCACCTCACAATTTTTAATTTTTGTCATTGTTGTAGTATCTTAGTTGAAGAAAGGTTGGAACGGCTTACGAAAGGCTTAGAAATGGTAAATTTGCTATCTACAGAAGAAGCATTTGAGGAAGAAAGGGCGCTTGATAGTACTTATAATTCACCAGAGGAAAACTATACTGCTGAGGAAGTAACAAGGGAAACAAGAGATTCTGATTCAACACCAGAAGCTACTCCTAAGGAAGTTTATAAATTACTGGAGGAGGAATATGGTGCTAAGGAAGGAAAAAGGCACACAAGGGATTCTGATTCAGCTTCTGAAGCTACTTCTAAGGAAGTTTATAACTCACCTGATGAAGAGTATACTGCTGAGGAAGGATTAAGGCAATCAAGGGATTCTGATTCAACTTCAGAAGCTACTTCTAAGAAAGTATCAGTCAGAAAGGATCATGACTCAGACCCAAAAATTTCCATCCAAGATACAACTTTAGCAGGTGACCGAGGATTGACAGACCTTATTGAAAGAGAAAATGGAGTCATTGGCCAAAATAATCTTGACGACTCTATTAATAAAATTAATGCAAACAAGCAGCAGAAGATGGATGCGACGGATACTAGTTTGCCACTTTTCCAGTACCATGCTTATGAAAGCTCTGATTCCTCTGGCAGGTAAGATTTTTTTTTAAAAAACTATTTATTTGCATCACCATGCCAATCAATCATTAGCAAAGTATAGCAAATTTGCTACAGATTTACTAGGTGCATATTCAGTGAAGGCTATCATCATATACTTGCCATCAAACAAAGCTTAGTGTAACTTAATTGTGATAATTCTTGAGTCATTCTTCTTCTTCTTTTTTTCTCTCTTAATTTGTAACAATTAGTTCCGGCAATATGCTTAATTTTCTTAGACCATACAAATGTAGTGGCAATTAATTATTATCCTGTGGGTACAGATGGGGAATCACTATTATTTGGATTCATTAGAACTCTTGCACTATGTTTGAATTCATCTTTCCCTGGGGTTTTGGGAGTTTTACATATTTATCCTTTCAAACTTTGGAAAATGAATATTTTCCCACTGCAGAAATGATATTTGATTTTTCATATATTCTTCTGTAAGTATCAGTTTTGCACTGTGACTATGGTTAACTCATATTGTTTGGATCATTATCTACAATTTAAAATCTTATAAAGATAAATAACTAAATATTTTATTATCATGGTGCAATTGTTTCTCTTTTGCGTGTGTGCCTACCCTACTACATGTCTTCCAGATTCACAGAAAGATCCAACACCATCTTGAGATTCAGTAGCTATATACAATTCCTCTGTTTTGGTCCATCAAAATAGTTGCTGTTATTCTTGAGTTGTAGTTAAGTGATTTCATTAAAGTTTATGTTGAGGGTCAAATAACCAAAGAATACTACAACATTTCTTACAAGATATTTTATTTATTTATTTTTGTTAATATTTGCATGATCACATGTATTAATTTTTGTGTTTTGAGAATAAAGATTCTAGATTTTGTTTCTTTCATTCAAAATAAGTCTTTTCTCGCATGAATAGTGTATGTAAATGAACTTTTCCATTGTAGATTGAAAGCATTTGTTCTAGCTTTGCCAATCCTAGCAAAATTACTACCTTGAAGACTAGACAAATTTTAGTCTATTGCTTAAACAAGTTTCTTGTGGCGCAATGGCTAAGAACTACTTTCCTCTGTACACTTAGTTTACAGGGATCTCCATGTGAAGATAGAAATCTTAGCAGAAGTAATGAAGATTCAGATCTGGAAGAGCCATCTTCTTCAGGCCAAGAAGATCTAAATCATCACAGTAAAATTCTTGAATGGGCCAAGGTTTGATAGTATCTTTTCTTACTTTGGTTAAGAACGCTAGAATTCTGAAACATATGCACTTCATAAATTATCTAATGATTGATCTACTGCTTGGATGTATTCTCAGGCAAATTGCAATGGATCCTTACAGATCATTTGTGAGTATTATGGTCTAAAATGTCCTGCCAGAGGATCAACTCTCACTTTTAAGCCTTTAGAGCACTTACATCCACTGGAGTTTCATAGACCTGGTGAAACCGTTCGTCATATTGTTGGCTCCACTATCGATATAAGATTTGGATGCACATACTTAGAAATGGCCGAGGTTCATTTCTGCTGATAGTTCAGCACACTTTTTCTATCTTTTTACCTCAATATTATCTATGAATTCCCCAGCCTCCTTGTATACCCAATTGTGATGGTTGCTTAATCTGCCTTTTTTCTCTAGGTACATAGTTCTCTTTTAGCAGAAGAAGAGGCAACTGCTCTCTCTGTATGGGCAATTGCAACATTATGTGGATGTTTAGGGCTTGACCGTGTAAGTATGAGATATTTATTACATAACCCTGATTATCACTATTTATTACCAAGAGTTTATTGAATTGACATAGTTATGTTAACATACTCTTACTATTGTGATTGGGACATGGCCAAGTTTGGCAATAGGTGCCAGATTTGATTCTGGAAAGATGTACTCGATCGTTTCTTTTGAAAATTGTTTGAGATATTTGTACTATATTACTAGGTTTCATATATGTTTTCAACCATTTAGCTGAATACAGTAAAGCACTCAGTTGAGATATTACACTTTTTATTAATAGCGCATTAATTGAGAATTTGTTGTAGGCCTCTCTGAAATGACGACTTGATTGAGCATTATGAGTTTTCATAGTGCCAAATATCAGGTTCATGAGGAAACTATAGCTGCAGGTAATCTTATCTAAATGTTAATTTGTATTTTTGTGTTGGAAATGTCAGATATTGGTGATGTTTGCTGGCGCACTCTTGGAGAAGCAAATTGTTGTTGTTTGCTCAAATTTGGTAACTTATTCTCTCATTTTTTTACTTGTCTTTTAATTTCTATTTCTACTAATTCTTATTTGATACTGTGTTTATTGCTGTACCTTTTGTGCCCTGATTTCAAGACAATATCATATTCTGTTAATGTGTTCGAAAATACTTGGCCTAATTCTTTGCTATGTTCATTAATCATATTCCAACAGTAATTCAATATTGTCCCATTGTGAATTTTATTGCCAAGTAGGTTTGAGGAATCTTCATTTTTTTTCTTCTGGTGATACTGTCATGTTCTTTCAAATTAACTTGGGGGCCATCCAGGCTCCTATCTTACAATCCTTGTTTGCGGGTTTCTCGAGCATTCTTTAGTGTCATACAGACTCTAAATTTTGGTTTGGTTATCTATCTCATCTTCTAAATTGAAGCTATTGTATACATCATGTAACCGACATTTAATGTACAGGGAGTCTTGTCAGCATCAGTATTGTCTGTTCTTCCACTGATACACCCCTTTCAGTGGCATAGCCTTCTAATGCCTGTATGTAACTTGAAGTTTGCCAATTCTTTATTGATATTATGCTCGTAGAGTTATTTCTCTGCCTATTGTCCATTAATATGTACTTGCATCTGAAATTAAGGTTTTGCCAAATGACATGCTGGACTTTCTCGATGCACCTGTTCCATACATTGTAAGTTCAGTATTTTGTCTCCTTTTTTACTTTTCTGAGCATGTACAGATTATGATCAACTTAAAAATTAAAATGATCGTTTGGTTCTCTTTGCATATGTGGTTTATCTCTTTATCAATGATGCTAAAATATAGTTTCCTGGTATACTGAATCATGGTACGAGAATATTTTTGGTATGATGTAATATTTTGTTGGTCGGGTGGCAGTAGAGTTAACTGGTTTTCCATTATGCATTTTTTCCTTGCAAAGTTTCTGTGCATTTACTTGGGTGAGAAAACAATCGCAAAGAATTCTTTATGAGCTTGATTTATTTTCGTCAGTGATAAGATTTAAATTCTATTCTTGTGTACCGTTGGGTCTGTGATTTTGCAACCCATCGCATAGGGAATAGAAACTGTACTCATATATCGTTGCCCTCTGGCCAAAGGATTCACTTGCAGTGAAACCACATGGAGATGACTTTCCAAAATGAAGTTGGAAAGGAGGGACATTGGTTTAACATAGACACTATAACGTTCAAGACTCCTTCCAGCTAAGGGTAGAAGTTTCTGTTCCACTTGAAAATTTAGATGATGTTAGCGGATGTCCTTTGAGCACCACTGTCAGTGCTGGTTCAAATATCAACACCCTCACTAACCCTTTTGCCACATTAACTAATGAAAGGATCTGTTCATCAGGTACCGATCCCATTGTTAGGGTGAAGATGAATATGACATGTATGATAAGCACCTTCTGTGCAAGTAGTTACACTGAACTCTAGAAGTGGGTATGACAACCCACAACATCGGCTTTTCTCCACATCATCTGCATGACCTGGATTTTTTATGGACAAAAATAGCTCAGATACCAATCAAATACCTTGCGTTTTTTATATTTATGGACATGGTTGTCAAATACTTCCTTATCAAATTCATCGCATACTTATTTAGGGGCAGAATTAGTCAGATGCTTACCTATTAAATTGCTCTCGTTCTTCAATTTGGTTTTGCTTGACAACTCTTTGGTTCAAGGCTCACCAAAAATTTATGATTTCTTTTGTGGCCTTGATACTTTAGAGCGATTGAGTATTCACTGGCCAGTTGTTGCTTTTGCCATCAACATGATGGATATGCTATCACAGCGGACGGATTACCAACATTGCAATTATCTATCTGTTGTTCATGTTTTTGAGCAGAAACACTAATTGGTTGCTTTATGCCCTTTGCTTACTTTCAAGAATCTTTGTGTATTAACTTAAACCCAAAGAGATTTAGCTTCATGAGTAGAGTTCTTACATTACACAGTAGCGAGCCCTCCAAGCGAATCTACAAATTGAGAATTTTTTTCATGCATTCATTATGTCATTTTCTTCAATACCCATCAACTGTATTAGCTTATTTGTATCTTACTAATAAAAATCTGCTTTTGTAGGTAGGCATAAAAAACAAAACTACTGATATACAATCAAAGTTGACAAGTGTCATTCTTGTTGATGCAGACAAGAACCAGGTTACCATCAAACTGAGCAATGTCTCTTGAATTCTGCATATATTTTTAAAAAATGTACATAACATTGAGCTTATGCATTTCTTTCACATATGTCAAATTAGTTCAGTTTTCCCTTTCTACACGGAGGAGTTTCTAGAACTGCTAATAATACACAATATTCATTTATTTGATCAGGAGACTTTATTGTTGAAAACTTACCAATCATTCTGCTATTACAATCTTTAGTTGCTTGTAGTTATACTTCAATAGAGTATTTCTGACTTTGATATAGATCTGATAACTTCATTATTGATAGTTAAATCCTTTTATAGTTGTACTGAATCATCAATGTATCATTTTGGACAAACTTCATCGTAGCACTATCATAGTGGTTAATGCAGTGGCTGTAGATGTTCTGTATATAGACATTTCTTAGCCAATCTAGTTGGTTTCCTGCATAGATTATGGAGTCCATCTCCGAGAGTGATGCAGTTATCGATTTTACAAATTAGTTAGTCTTGGTCTCTTGGATAGATATTTAGCTTAACCACAAGAACAAGTATAGACAGAAATAGAAGACTAAAATAGGAAGTAATAAGAAATCAAGAGAAGAATGGAGGACCACAACATCACATAGATGAGAAATTGCCCTATATTATTCTCTCTCTCTCTCTTTTCCTTTGGTGCCCACCACTCTTAACCTAAACAAAGATGGTGGACCGTATGATAATTTCTTATATCATCCGTAGTTTAAAATTTTGATCAGTTCTGGGCGAAATGGACGAAATTTATTGTTCTGCTCGTTGCTCGGCACCGGTACAAGTGGTACCGATGGCCGCAGGGCCATGGCGGCCTCTGCGGGGACCACCACGGCGTCGCACAACCTCTGCGGGGGCCGCGATAGTGTCGCGTGGCGGCTCCGCGGGGGAGCGCGACAAAGGAGACGAAGCAGAGTTGCACAGTAGTTTAATAATCAACTTCCCAAACTATAGTTCAAACTATATGAAAATTAAATAAAACAATTAAAATTTAATAAATTTATTTTATTCATTTAAAAATATTTTATAAATTATTTTAAAATTTATTTTATTAATTTATATATTATGAATAATAATTTTATTATTATTAAAATTTATTTTATTTTTTAATCCTATTTAAATTTTTTTTCATAATTTTCTTTCGATAATTATTTTATTTATTTATAATAATTAAATTAAAATTTTCATTTTTATATTTAAAAATTATCGAAATTTACCGATACAATACGATACGATATCGAAACCGTATCGTTCCGATCGCGAACCAAAACCTCAATACGGGTCAAAATTTTAAACCTTGATACCATCTCTTCTCCTTCCATGGATTCCTTCTTGCCTTACCACCTCCATCTCTTTTTTTCACCACAGCTTACTCTTCTCTAATACTATAAACCACTAGAAGGTCATATAGGCCAACTTCTACTTTGTTTCAACAAATCCAAGCCTATGATTAATTTCTTCCTATGATGATTAAAAATCACCTAAATCTAATCAAATCTCGAGTTATATGGCAACATAAAGTGTTGTCAACATTTCCTCTTAATGCTTAAACTAGATGTAAATGGCCGAACATTTTACAGATGATGCCTAAAATAGATGTAACATTATATATACCTTTGTTAGTTTTACCGAATTCATTGGCAATTCTTTTCTGAAATAATTCGGCCATTCATATTTTGTTGGTTTTGTAGGTTAGATCATCCTCGATGCCACAACTACCACAGCAGAAAGAACTTTTCTCTTCGCTAAGTCCATACCATGCAAAGCTTGTTGGTGAAAGCTACTTAGCCCGAAGAAGACCTGTGTATGAGTGCACAGATGTCCAGGTAATTTCTGTTCAAGCATGATTGTTATCGTCAAACAATGGCGAAGAGAATTTCAAGATGGTTATATATTTGTGGTGTGGACCTAGTTCTGTAAATATAACTTGCCCATTTACTGATAGGGGAGTATCCCACAAAATGATAAATTCATATACTTGGCAGTGGATTTTTCTTGTTTTGGTACTTAAAAGCTGTTGTTTTATGTTCCTTGATATCCTAAAAGGCACGATGCAAGATTTTATGTACACAACTTGATTGTATTTTCATGGTAGTTATTTGCACATAAATTTCCCACCTGGAATTTATGGAGATGAATGTGTATTCATAATAAGTAATTTTAATGTACACTCTAAAGTTACAATTAGGTCTACTAATGTTTTTTTTTTTTTTTGCTCATCTTCACAGATTGAAGCTGCTAAAGGTTTCTTGGCAGTTATTAGGACGTATCTCGATTCATTTTGCTCCAATCTTCGATCCCACACTATAACAAATGTTCAATTGAACAATGACAAGGTTTGTGTCTGATTTTGACAACGTTCTCAATCTCCAGTGTTATTATTTCATGTATTCCGATAAAAACACTTTTTTTTTCTTAGCATCACCTTGATTGCTGTTTTATTGTCCTAACGGCTTGACTAGGTCTTTGAAAGGTTTAAGTGAAGATTTGAAGTAGAAACTACTGTAACTAAGATAAATATTAGATATAATACCAAGGTTTAAAATTTTGATCCGTATTGAGGTTTCGGTTTGCGACCGTAACAATACAGTTTCGATATCGTATTGTAGCGTATCAATAAATTTCGGTAATTTTTAAATATAAAATATATAAATTAAAAACGAAAAATAAAAAATGATTAAAAAAACTTAAAATTAATAATAATAATAAAATTAATTTAATTAATTTCAATTAAATAGGATTTAAAAAATAAAATAAATTTTAATAATAGTAAAATAATTATTTATAATATATAAAGTAATAAAGTAAATTTTAATTGATTTTATTTAATCTATAGTTAAACTATAGTTTGGGAAGTTAATTGAATTTCCATTCACTCGTCGTCGTCCCCGCGGCTGCGCGGAGGTCGCGCATGCCGCTAACAACCTCCACAACCCCACGCGAGGCAGTTGACATCCGCCGCGTCCCCGTGCGAGGCTGCCTGTGGCTATCGCGGCCTCGATCGAGCAGCCTGCGACCACTCGCTATGACCGTGCATGGCTACCGCGGCCTTGTGCGAGGCAGCTGGTGGCTGTTGCGGGCTCGCACGAGGCCGTCGACTGCCGCTGCGGCCCTGCGCAAGGCTGCCTGTAGCCGCCGCAGCCTCAGGCAAGGCCCCGTTGTCACCGTTTCACGTACCGCGGCTTGTTGCGGCCTCACGTAGGCCTGCCGTCATCCCGCCGTCGTCGTTCCCGCGTCTCGCAGGCGTACCGGTATCGGTGCCACGTCGGAACGAGAAAAATCATCCGTTTCGTCCAAAACGGATCGGTATTTCAAACAATGCATAATACTGCAGTGATACTGAGGTAAAGATAATTATATTGCTAACCTTCTACTTTGTGCTTATCTACAGGTTTCAGTGTTGTTGAAAGATAGTTATATCGATTCTTTTCCATATCGCGACAGACCTTTTATGAAGGTACATTTCATCTCATTCCTTTTCCTGCTCTATCCATTTGCTATCGGCTATTAAATAAAGCCATTTGACTTGAAAAAGTAGTCATGTCTTTAGGCCAACAATTAGAGCACTTCAATTTGTGTGGATCCAGGGAGTTTATTTGTTTCAAACAGTAAAATTCTACTCGTACATGCTGTCTTGAAAAATCAAATTGTACATGTTTGCATATCATCTGTTCATGATTATCCATTTGTTCTTACTTTTTTTTTTCATCATCTGTTGAATTACTTTTTTTTTAGAACTGTTGAATTAGAATTGGAACCTGTACAACCCTTCATTGAATTGTCAAGTAGATCAGTCACATACTGTTTTGAAGAATCAAAATTTTTTATCTGTAATCGTAGAGTTCTTTTTATCACACATATACATATATTAAATTTTACTTTTTTGATCGCATGTTGGAGCAGCTTTTTGTGGATACACAGCTTTTCTCTGTACACACAGATCTGGTTCTTGCATTTTACCAAAAGGATTAAGATGAAAGAAAGAGAAAAAAAAAAGAAAAGAAAGGAGAGGCAAACACAGTCAAGAATTTGTGTAAAATTTTCCATTTCTGTTGTTGTAATATCAACGAGGCCTCCCTAATCGAAGACATCATGTTCTCTTAATGTTGTAAACCACAATTACTTGGTTGATAATGTTATAAATACTCCATAATTATATTCTCATATATACTAGAATTTATCTATGTTGCTAGGAGAGAGACACTGTAGATTGGGGACTCTTGGATTGCCACATGCTCGATGCCCTCCATCCCCAAATTAGGTCTTTACTTCGTTTTATTGCTTGTATTTCCATTTTGTCTCCTATGTTTTATTTTATTTTATTTTTTATTTTTGGTTACTTGATCACGAACAGCCTGTTGGGCTTGCTTGTTTGATTTATATGAAAAATTCATGACCTCATTTTGATTTGAATCGTCTCATTGTTGTTCCATAGTCGTTTCAATTTGTCTTGAGTTTCTTTACGAGAAGTCAGCTAAGAGAGCTTCCCGCTGCCCAGGACGTTGGCTGATACTTGTGCGACTCCTCTCAGTGTCTGTGTGGGATTTGCGATTCATCATCCGATTCAACTCGTGATCCATCGTCCAATCCGTCGCCTACTGCATCGTCTCTCATGTGGCAACCCTTGTCGTACGATGTCCTATCGGATGCGCATTAAAATTCAATCTCGGAATCTCAGGAGGTCGTTTGTGTTCTCCGATTACCTACGTTCCTGTTGCATCCTTCTCCATCGGATGTTGAGGTGGTAACTGGTTGCAATCCAATTGGAATTCAATTATGATCAAGCTGCATCTGATCGCATCTCATTGTGGCCACGATCCAACCAAATCTTGTTGTGGTCGCGATCCGACCGTATCCCTTTGCAGTCATGATCCCCCGCATCCCGTTGAGTTCACGATTCGAATGTGATGTAGCGACAATTCAACCGTGATCTAATCATGCTTTGATCGCAATTTGATCGAGCAATATGATGTCGAACGACGACGACAAACAGAATGACACTGTACATTTCTCATTCATGCACAAATTCAACGTCCAAAATATATATATATATACTCAATCGTGAATACTTTCATTATCTATTGTCCGATCTCATAAAGTTCAAAAATTGAACTATAATATGTAAGTGATCGGATGGAATAAAAGAGAAGCTCGTGGATAAATGATATAAGATAATATTTTTCTTTTTATATATAATTATAAAACGAGAATATATATTATTTGTAGAATAAAATGACGAGGAGTATTTATAAAGAATTGTCTATAGAAATTGAAATTTCAGGTCATTTTCAAAGTCAATGTGTTCTTGACAGGATATTCATGTGAGCCATTGTTTTGATGAAGTGAAAAATCTGAAACCGCTGCAAATACTTTCAAATTCATCCTAATGCCGAATGAAAAATTTCCATACCCTTAGGATTAATTGATTGAGTGACAATATAAAAAAAATGTATATTCGTAAGGGATAAAATAGCCATCGGTGCGTACTTAACGCTCTGCATGCCCAACTAGCAATTCCCTACCACCTGTCCCAGGGCTGCGACGAGAGAGAAGGTAAATCGCGGAGAGGGAGGGGGAGAGGGAGGGGACAGGGTCCCTTGACACGGTGACAAAGCAGAGTGGAGGGGTCATCTGAAGCCAGGGAGAATTTTAGACCCCTCTCCGGAATCGACCCCTGCCCATTCTGTAAGCAACCTCCTGTCTTACCATCGTGTCATCCCCAGGGGCCATCGGTGCGTACTAAACGCGCTGCAAAAGCAAGAAACATTTACAGCAGAATTTTGATAGCCAAACTAGATAAAACAATTGGTGAATTTCAATTATCACAATGATAATTAATGACAATTCAATGAACAAATAAACATGAAATGCGTCGTATTAATTAACTGTCAAAGATCAACGTTGATAATACAACAATCTAGTTAATTAAATGCAAATATTCACAAAAAATTAAAAATTACAAATGAAAATCCTCTCTATACGTACACAAACCCACAGAAGCAGTCACCCAAAGCATACATGAAGTGATCCTCTGTTTTCAATTTACCGAGTATACAAACACTCTTCTTAGGCACGCCAATGGAAATGGGCTCGTACCTCAAGTTCTCTCTCGTGTTTTGGCTCCTGTCTTTCAAAAAATGATTTACTCGAGTGAAGATTTTGAGAAAGGAAGATGAAGTTATAATCATATTCTCTTGAATGTCAGTAGATTTACACCTCGCAGGTCAGAAAGCCGTACCTAGCTCGACTTCTTTCTCATTTTTAGCTCCTTTGTATCTCAACATGTTTTTAGCGAGTGCAACCACCAGGGGAGAGAGATGAGGCATCATCATTTTCTCTTAAATTTGAGTAAATTTATACCTTGTAGCGTCAGAAAGCACTGTGTATGCCTCTCCTATCAGCTTGAACAATCTATCTGCATCCCTGTGGAGTTCCTCAGCTACCTCTCTCCAAGCCCCCCCATCAGAGGTTTCACTCCTAACCAAGATCTGACCAGCCTGAAGTAGGAGTAGAAGTTAATAAACTGAGAAAGGGTTAAATGTAAAGAAAACCAGGAAATTACATTTTTTAGGAAGGGTTTAAGCTGGTAATTGTTTAATTTTTATGATATCAATTAGTTTTAGTATGTTCTAATTTGGATGGTAAATTAGTAGGATTCTACTTAGATTAGTGTATTTCCTAATTTGCTTTAGATCATTTTCCTAGTTTATTTGGGTTGAGATCTACCAAAGAGGCAAAATTCTTCAATATTAGTCATTTTTCAAGTGATAAAAAATCCTCCTTGTGAGTTTTCATTTTCTGAGTTGTGTGTGATATATAATTATCCCTCATAAGCATCAACTCCGCCCCAATTCTTCGAGTGTTTCGGTTCAATTTTGGTGTTGTATCAAAATATTCGAAAATTATTGTCCATAAAACCATACCTTGTCGGGGTGATGTCTGAGTGCAGCTTTCCTGTAAGCCTTCTTTATATCAGCAGGAGAGCTAGATGGTTCAATTCCCCTGTATACACAACTAGTAATGAGTTCGGTTGCCCAATCAAAGACTAGTAAGTGTTCTGCATATGCATGTTCACTGATGGATAAATATATAGATCAATGAAATTAACCCTAAAATCAATATATCAAATTTAAACTGAAATTCTTTGAAAGATTTTCTGAATAATACTTCTGTTTAATTTGGGGAGAAAATAAAAAGTAGTAACCACTTTGCAAAGAGAAGGAAATTGATGTCTACCACAATTGGTGAGCATCCATCAGCACAACCCATTTCATTTTACATTAATCATCATTATCCATTTCATGTTTGCCCAAACTACTTGGGTAGGTTTCATAGATTCTTATAGCTCCAAGTCTATATCACTAGTAATATTCAATTCAAGTTTTACCCTAATGTGACAGTTATAAATGTTGAAATAGTGGAGAACTAACATAAACAGTTGACATTTCGGCTTGAAAATCATGAATTTCTTTTTGAAATAATGTCGTTTTTAAAACATAGTACAACCATGAATTAAAACAATTAAAAAAGACTCAAGTTTGTGAGAACTCACAATATAAGGTGCATATCCAAAGGGATATCTTTCTTAGCCGCTTCCTCTACAATAGAAAGCCGCAATCGGGTGTGATGTAGATCATTAAGGTTACTGTCTGAGTTTCCTGCACCAACATTTTGATTATCCTTGACTTTGATTTGCCTTTCTAAAAGAGACACAAGTCTGCGGAGATCATTAGATGCTTGTTCGTAGTCTCTGATCATCTCATATAAGGAAGCCCTTCTAGAAAGTGCCTATCATACAGCAACAAAAACAACAAATCAGCATATAGAACAAAAGTTTCAAATAATAGTTTGTCAAGCATTAATCTGATACCGTTATTCTTAACATTTGAGTTCATATTGCACGAGTACATATAACAGTAGCATACACAAACTATATGGTCTACTCTGGTCATCAATCTCATCAAAAAGTACTAGTCCATATTGCATATTGTTTATAGCAGCACATTTAAAACAATTTTGAAACCATGTCCTTATAATGAACAAGTCAGATATTTCCCGGGTTAAGTTGTTTCTAATCAGGTTTGAACAGTTTGATTCAGGAATTTTAGTTTACGACAATTTTGATAATTTCTAGCACAATGGTTGATTTGTAAACTTTTTGGTGCTCTCCAGGAGTTATTTTCCAAACTGGTTTATGAATTCGTCACAGATACTTAAGGTGGGTTTGATAATATATGCACATCCAAATCTCAGTCACAAAGTTCCTTTCTAATACAATCAAACAAGGGAAGTGACTGGGGAGAACCTGAACTCAGTTCCTACTTCACAAAAACTCAAAAAGTCCAGGTTTGTGTGGGATGCTGATGCCCAGAAAGGTGTTTTTCTGTGCATAAGGATTCAATGACTGGCTCAAAAAAAAAAACGAGACAATATTTTCTATATAAGCTATAGGCATTTGTCTAGGCTAGGGTTTGATTGAGGGACAAAGGCCAGGTGCTGAAATCTTTTAAAAGTTCAAATTACAATTTGAAAAATAGGAAATATAGTTACTGGCCGACCTTTGAATAGGTAGAATCAAGAGCTATGGCTAGACTGCAATCTGCAATTGCATCAGTAATTAGGCCCAGGGATTGGTATGAAGCAGCACGGTTAGACAGGCATATTGCAGTAAATGGGCGTGATTCAATATTCAATGCTAAAGCAGCACTGTAATGTTTTATTGCATCCAAATGCCTCCCTTCTTTAAATGCTTCATTTCCAGCAGCCTGTTAATGAGACATTGCAATAATAACATCAATATATAGACCTCTGCATGCAAATGAAGGAATAGACAAACAGATAAGGTCGAAACATTGTCATGAAAAGAAGTATCCACATGATTATGAATATCACAAAATGACAAAGTGTAGAGTAGCAGAACAACCTTATAAAAATTCATTGTGGGCATATTGTTTCATTAACCATTAGTTCACTTCTCTCTAGATGTTAGTATATTTACCTACTCTAGGTCTATATCTACTCTCTTGTGAATAAACATTACTTTTATCAATTGAATTGAACACCATGCTACATATGTTTAACGCTTTTGGGGGAAGTAACGAAATGGAAAAATTTAGCAATGCTTTAACCAATCCATTTCTTCTCCTTTAACCACTGTTCATGCTCTCAGTTATTTACTATTTAAGGAAAAGGAAAATATAGCCCACAGATAAGAAAAAGTATTTACAAGGATACGAAATTCAGATAGGCACTACTGGTGGGTCAAATATGTAAATAGCCTATCTAATTACTTGATGCTACATTCCTGTGTTAGCCTCATAATGTTTCTCCAACAAATCATATGTAATATTAACTACCCGCATCTCATTCAATTCCCTAGAAGTTCTGGCTTATCCTGCCTTTATAGCACTTTACTCATAATGTGTTCAAAGCCTAGTTCATTTAGTTTTAAAATAAATCATCACCAGTCTTTACATGACTATATGCTTCCCATGCCTACATAGCATTGTTGTGGTGTTGTTGTTAACTAATATTTACACTACAAAAAGCAACTGACCAGATTCAGTTTACCTCAATTTACAGTAATCAAATGTCCTGCAATTCCAAACACCAAAAACTAAATAATCTAACTACAAGGTCAGGTATCTTAAGTATAGATCATTTTACATGGAATCTTTAAAATAGTTCTGAAAAGTAGAAAAGGCATAAAGAAAATGAATGGACTTACTTTAAGGCGTAAAAGATCATGAATGGTAGCAAAAAGCTGAATTGAAGAGTCTGGCTCATTGCTAGTCCTGGGTATCATTATATAATTATAAGAACATATTTGAAAATTGGTATGTCTCAAATAACTTAAGAATAGCTAATAAGATTGAATTGTACTTGTCAGCTATACTTCTCCTTTGATTGTGCTTCTTTAGTAATTCAAATGCTTCATCAAGTCTTCCCAAAAAGAAGTTAGCCTTTGCCATCAAGTGCAAACGCCAAAGCCCTAGAGGAAAATCTTGTAAATTTTCAGGTTTTTCTACTTTGCTTGACTGTCCATTGGTTCTAGTTGTCAACACATTATATTCAGCATGTTCCATAGTTTCTTCACAGAATTTGATAACTTCTTCATACCTTCGAATCTGTAAAATTGAAGAAGCATTCAAGACAGTAAAATACATACAGCCCAAAGAAATATATGAGATTATATATATTTTGACAAAATATACGAGATAGTATGACTACTATTGCTACTTTCTAATACATATGCAGCAAGAAGAAATTTAATATGTAAAGGACGCTACTCCAAGATATTTAAACCACAAACCATAAGGAGAGCCTCAGCTTTCCATTCCATCAATCTTTCTGAATGTGTGCTTATTAGTAGTGACTCAGAGATCAGTTGTAAGGCCTTTGTCACTTCATCAAAAGTCTTTTTACGTAAAAGCTCCTCAGCGTGACCCACATGATTGGCCACATGCTGTTACATCAGAACAATGCATGTCAGACTATTAATACATGTCAGGCCTACAATCTTCACACACTTTGTTTCATTTAGCATGTCTGGAAATTACAACTAATTGCTCTAATCTAATAATATGCTTAAAAATCCCCATCTTAGTATTCTCGTGTTTTCGCTACACTATTTTTTTGTTGTGTTGTTTCCTACCTGTTAACGCTAGTACCAGTTGGGTGTACCACGGCATTATAAAGTACTTCTTTTAGCCAAAAAGGTACAATATAACTATATAAAATACCAGAAGTTCCTCTCCATTTTACTAACTCATCTACAACAATGATATATTCATCAACATCTTCTAGTTGGATAATGAATCAAAGATATTTAAAAACATGGGTTTCTTGCTCACTGATCTTAAATATTCCCTTGTTCTTAGCTAAATAGAAACCACATCTTAGATATTCATTTTAATTATACTTAACTTAAAATTTCGCTAATAATTCAAGTTCCAAGTTTATTGTGTTTATATTGAATCAACTAGCACAATATCATCAACAAGCAGTATACATAAAAAAGGTTCATTACTACATCTTCAATATAACTGGCAAACCCATCTATTACTATTTTTTTTAACAAAATTATATGGTTTGGAAATAATCATCTTTAGCATCAATTGTCACTTTAGTTGCATAAATGAAACGAGATAGAAAACAATGAAAAATATGTTAATTTTGTAGGTGGAGTCTAGTATTCATGTTAGCTTGCCTAGACTTCACTCCTAGGGATTACTGATAGGAAAAGATTCTCAGATATAGGATATTGCACAAGCATATATGAGGTGATTGTGCTTTATTTTCAACAAGGCATGATAAATCCACAAATGAACAATGACAAACAAAAACATGAAATTTTCCCAGGCATCCAAGTTATCCTGGTATTTATCCAAAGGACATCCTTTCTCAAAAGAGCCTGATATTCTGCATCTGCCATCTAATCTTAAAAGGTCAAATTATTCCTTTCACGGCTTTCAGAAAGGTTTTTAATCTTCTACACAAGTATTTTGTCATGGAAATTAAACTGAAAAAAAAAGGAACTGCCACACATAGCCATATCTCTATCATGCCCCCAAAAAAACTTTTGGAGCTTACGGGTCCTTGTTGGTTTCTGGGCTATTGCATGCTATCTCAAAAACATAAAACTTTTTATGTGTAACATAAATCACACATCAAGTTCTATTATAAAAAAACTTGACGCAATAACTAGATCAAGTGCTACCTGAGCTTTCTCAAGTCCATCAGAAGCTTCAGTCAATATTTTTGCATCCAGGCTTCCCTTAGGCATCGAAGATAAGCATTCTTTAAAATGTATCATAGCTCTATCAATTTCTCCCAATGCGAGATAGCAACTATGTAAAGTGAACATTAGCTATTATCGTAGTTTTGTCTACCATAAAGCAAGGCAATAGAGAAAAGCAACAATGTAGTATTCTACTAAATATCTCATTATCAATCAATTTTAGTTAACTAAAAGCTTAGTAGTAAATAGCTACTAGAAAATCCACTAAAATTGTCTATCAATGACAAAAGAGCTTAGTATTTTGATTTTTGCAGCAAAAAATACTATTCAAGTAGCTGTTTAAAAACAAGTATTAAAATTAAATCATCTCAAGGGAATCTTTCAGATAAGGACTATGGAAAAATGGAATACCAGACCATAATAGAAAGAATGGACAAATCATCTCACTTTGAATCTTTCAGGTAAAGACAATGGAAATACAGAACACTAGATCATATTAGAAAGAATAGAATGAAAGGTATACTGCAGCAATGGCCTAAACCTTGTGATTTGATATGTGAAGTTTAGGCAAAAATGAGAAGTTCGTGAGTAGGAAGATTAACTGGTATCACTCTGCTATATTGACAGACAATAACTTTAACTTAACAGTTAACTCTCGTATCTCAGTTTGCACTTTAAGCTTCAAAATTCAGACACAACTAGAAGATTATATTAATCTGATTTCCTGGTCAATCTTTTTGTTTCATCTAATTGTGCATGCTTTCACAGTTTCACTAAAATATTTTGTCTCATGGAATGTATATCGAATGTCAAAGGTTTCTTTTTGTCTTTTCAAAATTTCTTCATACAAACAGAAGTTTTAAATAATGCAGAAACAAAATAAATGACTTGATATAATTTTCCTTACAATTAAATAATCTACAATTTTCATCGTGGTGCCTAGCGATTTCATTAAATGGGCACACTTCTTGAATGAGTTAAATTAACAACCAAGGATTTGCAGCAACTATTGAGTATTACCCAGATGTACAGTTTCTAAGAACCAAAATCAAATATTCCGGGTAGGCACACAATATATGAAGACGAGCTATCAATTATCAAACCAAGACAACTTACTTTGCAATCCTTACTTGAGCCCGCAGGAAGTGGGAATCTATTGCAACAGCTTGCATACAGTCATCAAGAGCTTCTCTCATCCTTCCAAGGGACATCCTTGCAGCTGCACGATTACTGTAGCACAACATCAATTCTCGATTACAGCTTCCATAATGTTCTTTATGAGACACAGAGCTCAGCCCTTGTGTATAATACTCCTCAGCTTTGAGCAGATGACAGTTTGCATAAGCTTGATTGCCCCTAATGCATGTCAAATTGTCAATAATGTAATTCCCAGTTTGCAATCAATTGGTTGCATTCTTTTTTTAACAAAAATAACCTCTAAGGGCCTGTTTGGGAGGAGGTGAGGGGAGTGTAAGTAATGGAAGGGGGAATGAAGGGGAAGGTAAAGGAGATTTACACCCCAAATTGGGGTGTAAGAAATGTCCAGTTTTTGTGAGGGGGAGGGGTATAAATTCACCCTCATTCCCCTCCCTTTCCCTTCCCTTTCCCCTTCCCTCACTTCTTCCCAAACAAGGGTAGTCTTTTTTTCTTCCTTATTTACCCTTACCCTTCCATTACTTACACCTCCTTCACCTCCTCCCAAACAAGCCCTAAGATTTAATAGGATTAATCAAAGTTATCACTAGTTATACACAGAATTACTGATACTGCTAGGACTGCTGCCTCTGCCTTACAAAATATATGAAAGCACACAGTCAACAAATAGGAAACGCAGAAAGTACCTAAGTCTCCAACTTTGACAAGCTTCCTGTTCTGCAACTCTTTGAGAATGAGAATTTTCAAGATCTTTCTTGGTCCCCAGGTTTGTGTTTGTTTTGTCTCCTGTATTGTCCACACTTTTGGTTTCTCTTGTATTATTTGATTGCAAAGAATTGCTGGGAATTGGAACAGTAGTTGTCATGGAACCCAACAGACTGGAACTTGAACTGGAATCTGACACCCCAGGAACAACTTCCATCCTGTTTTTCCTTCCATGTTGATGCTTAGAGGTTGACAATGGAACTTGAGTAACAGATGAAGAACCAAAAGTAAAATCTGATCCTCTAAAACTTTCTACACTAGAAGTGAAACTAAAGGATGCCCCGCGATTACTAGCCTCTGCAATACATCCTTCACTGAGAAGTTCATTCTGCTTTTCCATTGAATTAAAGCTATGTTCACAAGAAAAATCAATAATTTTAGGCTCAGAATCAAAACTTTCTGAAGCATCGAGATCAAAATCTTTGTCAAATTGATCTCTGGCATTAATATGACCAGGTTCTCCATGTAGTAGATTATCTTCAGTGATATTCAAGCAGTGTGTAGCCGAAATAAGATTCTCGCTTTCATCTATGTTAACAGATTTTTCTGTATTAACTGGTGTCCCAGATTCGGCAACATGGTTAAATTCATACAATGGTGATGAATCTTCTCTCAAACTTGCATCAACAACTAGGTTTTCTTGATAAGGAGTGTAATCCATCGGTGAGTAACAATTGGCAGAGTCTGTATATTTACTTTCAAAAGCTTCTTCAGCAAAGGGAAATGTTTCAGAAAAGGTTTGGTGTTGCGGACTGAAATTATTTAGTTTACCATTTCTTTTTCTCATTCGGGAAGCTTTAGATTCTGCCTTTTTCCCGCTAAATGGCATGCTTTTACGTGGTCCAGAAAACAAATTATCTTTCCACATGTCGTCAGTAGTCCTTGAGCTCCTAAATTCCATGTGTGACATCCCTACTTGTTCCCTTGTGCTCATGAAATTGAAAAGAGCCTCACTAGATTGTGATGCTTGCATACTTTGAATACTCACTTTATTAATCTTCTCTGAGAGGACATTCACAGGACTCTGAATAGTCACTTTATCAATCTTCTCTGCCAATGCATTGACAGGATTACCACCAAAGGAACTGGAGGAACTAGGAGCATCCTTGTTATTACTAAACAGAAAAAAATTAGCAGAATTAAGCTTCTCACAGTCATCAGCTTGGTTCTTCATTTGAGAAGCAATATGGTCACCAGAAGTTTGCAAATTCAGTTTCTCCATATTGTCACAATGGCTAATTGGAGCAGACTTATTATTACCAAATATGAAAGAATTAGCAATGTTATTTTTCACTTTCTCTTCAGTTTGGTTTCTCCTATGAGAAGCAACAGGATCGCCATAATTTTGCAAATTCAGCTTCTCCATTTCATCATGAAGACTAGAGAATGAAGGATTATTAGAAACAATTGAATTAGAACTCATCCGCACACTATTACTGAATAGGGAAGGAAGGTCATCATAAATACCAACTTTGCAATTAGTCATACTACCTAGAGATCTCATGTAATTCGTAGGAACACTACCTTTTGAATCTGAATTGCTTGTTGAACTGACCCCAAAAATGAAAGTGCTTTCAAGCTTCGTAGGTACAGAAGAATTTACAACTGGAACACCAGGGTTTGGTGATTTGCTACTGCTCATGGTATCACTTTTTCTCAGACCACTTGAATGAGAATCCAAGCATGTTTTATCAACAACAGAAGATGTTTCGTTTGATAGTTTATCAGGATCATCTCTATTTAGATTATTAACCATCTCCGGAACAAATGCTGCACTTCTAAATGTCCCTATAGTAAAACCACTAAAATCTAGGCCACTGACTTTTGATCTCTCTGGTGAAGTCAAATGAGGTTCAACACTTTTCTTCCCACCAGCTACAGATCCAAAGGCATCCAAATTGCTTGGCTTATTCTGAGGGTTAGTAGAATCCCTGCTGAAATTTAATGAGGATCCAGCACCATAGACAAATCTGGCACTTTCAGACTTGGACGATGCAAAATCGTTCAAGTTTGGACCAATGTATGGTGAATCTTGACCAGTACTAACATTTTCTTTCGACCCATTCCCAAATGTAAACGTATCATCTGCAGCAACACACTGGTTTCTGTCATGGTCCACTCCAATACTCCCAGGTCTTAAATTTCTGACAGTTGGTTGTGAATCATAATCAACACGCCCTAGCTTCGAAAGATCTTCTCCTAAATTTTGACTAATGTTGGAGCTTGCTTCCATGCCACTCTGAAAAACAAAAGCCCCAGTATCCATCCCATGCTTGAAATGCTCAAGATTATCCAACTTTGAACTCTCAAACGGATTCCATCCCACGAACCTCTCGCTAAGCCCCTGAGCTCCATCCCTCTCAGGAGCACCTGACGTTGTCACCGCTGCAGGATAACGGAATGTACTGAACCCCGATCCATCCTTCGTATCTGCAATCACTGCCGGCCTCGCCCGCGACGAGGAAAGTTGCTTCCTTGCCTTCGCCAGCCGGGGTCTGGAGAGCCCAGCAGCCGTTGACTGCTTCGCACGAGCCAGAGCCGGAGGAAGGTCGACAGAGGGGAAAGGCGAGACAGGTGAATCGAATCGAGCATCAGAAGTCCCATCTACGAAGCGTCTAGAGCCGCGATATTGATGCCCTAGACTAGTCCGATCCATGAAACCAAAACCAGAAGAAATGCGGAAGCGAACTGGAGGCGGCGAATTTGGGCAGGGGGATTATCACCGCTGCTATATCGGTCAGGAAGTAAATACTAGACTGCAATCCGGCGACTCCAAAGGCGGAATCCGGCGAACGGATCGCCGTCGGAGTTAGACGTATCGATTTTGCGTTTCGAATTTGGGTTTCTTCTATTTTTTGCGGTCCGTTCCACTGCGAAGTCGGCGACGTTATTCTTTTTTATCAAAGACACGAGAACTGATATTAATATTCATATTTTAAAAAAAAAAAACATTCTCTAGGATTAATCAATTTTTAAATATCTCTAAAAATAAAATTTTTATTTTATTATTAGTGTTCACTAAATAATAAACTGAATATTTAAAAACATTTTAACAATAAAATAAAATCTTCAATATATATTTAAATCGATCTAAAAAATTATATCATTTCATACAAAAATAACGAGTTGCTAAAAAGGGAAGAAATATTATTGAATTTACACTTTTATTATATTCACAAATACTTAGCTATAATCTTTATAAAAAAAACACTAAATGGAAAAAAAATATATAATTTAAATGTTCAATCTCAAATGCTCGAGACAGACATAATTAATAGACTGCAATTATATAAAAAAATTTTGTTGTTAAAAGAAGAGAAAAATGTTATCAAAATCAAAATAAGAGTTATCACAAACCAAAAACCAAATGGATATTCTGTAACACAAGCTCAAAAAGGGACACAAGTTATAACTCATAACAAGAACAGCAATCTATCTTCTATAGAGAAAAGGTACGAGATTATGTTGCAAACCACCAATTAGGTTGTCAATTTGGCATCAGCATCCTTCACTGCTCTAATTAGATGAGTGATCCGATATCGAAGTTTCCAGTTTTCGGCTGTAAGTTCTTGTATTTCCTTCGCGGCCTGCGAGTCGATGCGTAAGCTCGTAGTCGATATATAGCATCATGGTTAAGAAGCAACTTGAGCAATACAACCACCTTGTTTCTTTCACTTGTTAATTCAGCCTGTGCAGCTTCTAGCTTGGACTGGAAATCCCGTATGACGGACGATATTTCCATGTTTCCGCATCGACCATCAGTCTCGCCTAACATTATTAGCAGTTTGCACATCAAATGGTATTCCATTTGAACTTGGTTCCTGTCATTTAACCATACCTTTCTTCGTAAGCAAGGCCTCCAACTTTGCTAATCGATCCTGTAAAAACAAAAGTGGCGGTTAAAGACGGGCATTCCGAGTTCTTTACCAACATATCATTCGAGGAGAAATAAACTGGTAGAGTAGGAAAAAAGAAAGAAAATGAGATAAACTCAGAGGAAGAAAAGGAGTAAGTAAGAATCCTCCCACAAAGATGTCTATCTATGGTTCTGTACATTGTATGATAAAAAGCATTGCGGCGATAACATAATGAAAACTAATGCTGTCTTGAGTAACTATTTTCCAGCAAAAGCAAGACCCATGACAACCAGTTGCACCCTTGGTTACAGCAATTCATGTCTCAAGTACAGAAGATGCTCAAGTGTCTCTAAACTACTGCAAAAGAAACGAATGTTGCTACCACGCAGTGCAAGAAACTTATTCTGTAGAGTTTATCAAAAAGAGACGAAAAAAAATGGTGGAAGAATGTAATCATTAGATGAACCTTGCTGGAGCATCTGAAAGTATATGGAAAGCATTAGGTGAAGGAAATTCTGTAAACTAGAACAGTTTATGCCAAATTTAGTCTGAGAAGCGTGATATAAAAAAAAGTCGGTTTGAGTTTCAAGTTGAATAGATAAATTCCATTGCGCTGTTTCGGTGCAACTACTTTTGGATGTTTTAAGAATATTATTTCTAGGTGATGTATTTTGTTGAAAGAAAGGGTTGTGATGATTTGCACTAATGATACTGTGAGACTCTATTAAGCATATCTATTTGAGAACCATTAGATAATTAGGATGTTATCTAGGCACTAATATATACAGGTTGAAGGCTAAAACAGTGCTTAAATAGCCCAAATAGCAGTTGAAGGAAAAAGGTGGAAAATTTATCTACATGAATAAAACTAAGTTAGCTGAGGAATCAACTAGTCTGTGATATTCCAAGAAATGCTATGCCAATTAACAGTCCTCCTAGCAGTTAATGGTCTTAGATATTAAGCAATGATTTATAAGACTCCTGGTACTAATTTCATTAGCACTGAAACTTTTTCCACTTTCTATAACGTGTTAATAGTTGAAGGTGTAACTTTGTTGACCTAAACGGTGCCACTGAACATGAGAAGGAGCAGCAGCAGGTGCACAGCGATTGCAAAAGGAAACTACAATAAATTATTTCAGTCAACTCCTGATGGCACAGAAGCATATCACTAAGCATCAGACAGGATGGAAAATGGAGATGTAAATAAACTGATAAGAGCAAATGATGCCAAACTCAGACAGATCATGTCATGGGGGAAAAACAAGAATCGGAACCATGCTTTTCCAAAAATAAATAAACAACTAGTGTCGGTAAAAAATCGAGTTTGTTCCCCATCTATTGCTTAAAAAAATCCAAAAAACAACCTAATCAGCACGATTCTAGAGGAAGAAAACCGAGATGAGACTCCGATCGGCGAAGGGAGCAGGAATGGAGATGAGTACCTCAGCTTCAGAAGCCCTTTGGTAGAAGGGCTTGAGGACTTCTTCCATGTCCGAAGTAGCCTTCTCGGCATCCGCCGCCGCCATCGATTTCCCTTCAAATTGTTCGCCCACGAATCGGACGAGCGCATTTAGAAGCAAACAAAATTCAATTTGGCCCCTGTCAAAAAAAAGATTTGCATTTTTTTCCTCCTTTCCGAATCGCCCTGTTAGAAAATCAGGTTGAACCGCCTTTAACTAAACCGGGTTGGGTGGACCGGGATCCACTCGCCCACTATCTGCTGCGGTTTCGATCCTAGGGTTTAAATCTCCACAACGCCACTCGTCTTCTAGAGCAGACAGAGAGCGGCCATGGCGGACAGCAACAAGGCTAGCGTCAACGGCAGCAAAGGGAAGAAGAGGAAATATCTCCCGCATGGGGTAAATCTTCTCTTATCCACTTTTTAACCTTCTTTTGCCTTTCTCTCCTCCTTATGCGTCGTCAACTGAACTTTTTGTCCGGTGATCTGTGCCGTTGCCAATCAGAAACCCGTCAGGAAGGGATTATATCCGCTGCGTCCAGGTCTGCAAGGCTTTTTCCTTACTTGCGATGGAGGGAGGGAGCGCCAGGCGACCAATGAAGCTCTTAATCTCCTGGAGACTGTTCGTTCTTCTTCTCTGAATGTGTTTCCTCCTAGGTTTCTTGTCTAGGTTAACCGTATTTTTGTAACACTTAAGTTTAGGGCTTTCTCATCCTATTTTTGTGTCTCCTTTTTGGCCTTTGTTGTTGCATAGCAATCCATGGATGTGTGAAATCACTGTTTGGCTTTCAATATGCAGTTCTATGACGAGTTAGTGCATGGGAAAGAGTCGGATGCGAAAGCTACCGTTGTTCCTAGCAAACCACTAAATACAAAAATTAAATTTAGTGATTCTGATTCTTCTAGTGATGAAGAAGATGATGCTCATGTGGAAGAACCAAATGATTGCCCACAAGACCAGGGAGACCTGCAAACGAGGAAGGACAAAGAAGATGCCCCCGCCCTCCTCCATGACGGTGAGGAATTGGAAGTCCCAGGACTTGCAAATGAAAGGGAGGATGGACCATCGAAGAAGCAACGAGTAGATGCAGATGCACCAAAAGTAGATAACATGGAAAATTCAAAATCGGAGGATAAGCCTATTGATGAGTTGATTGAAGAGGAGCTCAAGGAACTAGGCGATAGGAATAAGGTTAATTTTAATTTAAATATTACTTATGCTGTTGCTATGTTGATTTGTTTAGAAAATGCAAAGATGATACGTTCAGGAAGTTAGAATAGAGCTTATTAGTGTCGTGCCCTCTGAAATCATTGATCTTTAATTTCATATGATATCTCAATCTACCTTTGTATGCTTCTTTATTATTGCCTTGTTTACTGATGTCTGCACTAATTAATTGCTGCGTGTACTTCATGCCTCTTTCTTCTCAAATACCTTCTTCTTTTTTTTACCTCAAATCTTCCAGCAATAATTTGTTTGGAAAAGTTTCTGGATTTATCAATTTCTATCTTTCTGAAGAATGTAGTCCAAGACAAAATTTTTAATCTAGCATTTTTTTTGTCCATCCTGTAAATTGCTAAAGTTGTATTCCAAAATTCAATCTCAGGCTGTCCATTACATGGTCCAGTACAAAATGAAGTATATCCACTATGGCAAAAATGAACATACATTATTTTCTTTTGGGATGACATTTTTAAATCCATGTACCATGCACTTGATCTGGCGTTTCATTAATTGGGTTCTTTCTGACTCCTAGTCTCCATTCTCCTGGAGCAAGGCACTGAATATGTCTGGTTAGCTAATCGCACTGTGTGCACTGCCACAGCTGCTGTCCCCAGGAACAAGCATTGTGGCACTGCTTGTTTGCGGCATTAGGTTTGGTTCTCTCTTGATTGGCTTCCTGCCTTCTGCTGTTTCTTTTCCGAATTTCCTTTGGACTTCACTGGCTTTTGTATTGACTAGCTCTCTGTTGTTACACTTCTCACTTGCTCCGTATGGGCAAGTCAATTTTAGAATCTGCCAAAGGCCATTGCTTAGCATTTGACACATTGACAACATGGTCCCACTACAGGCCCTGAAGTCGAAGAGTTTTTCAGCTCATTAGGTATTATCACCTTCAGAAAATCTATGTGAACTCTATCAAGAAAGGCAAGATGTGCCCCTTGCTTGGTATTCTTCACGCAGCAAGCAACTTAAGAGGGCTAACGTGTAACTTGTTTCTCTTAGTCAGAGATTCTGACTATAGTTTTATTGAATTTCTAGAATCTTTTGTAAACTCTAGGTCTCAATTTGGGTTGCTTGTAGGTGTATTAGATCCTTTATATCCTGAGGTTGGTTGTTCATTGTCTCCTATTTACTTATCTTCATGTTTCTTTGATGCTTTAGATATTTTTTTTGTTTGTTTGTTTGTTATGTTCATTTCTTTATCTTTGCATTGTAAAAACAGAGGCATTTTGCGAGCCTTGACTCTGGTTGTAATGGTGTTGTCTTTATTCAAATGCACAAACGACCTGGAGAGCCTGGCCCAAGTAAAATTGTGCAACACATGATGACTAAAATTGCTTCGACGAGGAAGCATATGTCAAGGTCCATTTTTCATACCATCTCAATTTTTGTCAATTTTATTGGTAAACACTACAAAAGAACAAAACTTATTCAAATATCAAGCATTGTTTTCCAGGTTCATATTGAGACTTTTACCAGTTGAGTTGACGTGTTATGCATCAGAATCAGATATTTCAAAAGCAATCAAACCATTAGTTGAAGAATACTTTCCAAGTGAAGCCCCAACTCCACAAAAGGTATGGTCATATCTCTCTCTTAAGAACATGGATGAAATATAGAGGAATAAATAATAAAGAAATTTCCACTTTTGTTTTGAGGAAGTAGCAACTCTTGTTACTTTCAGCTCATAATTTTATGTCTCTCGTTACAATTTCACGTGTGTTTTTTTCTTCACTCTTACTGAGATTTGCCATTGGCTTTAGGCATTTTTGAGTAAGTATTTATTGTTTTTGTTTTCCATGTTCTTTCATTCAAGAAGTTGCTGAGAAGATAGCTTTAGCTACTCCTTGCTCTTGTAGTTTGCAGTAGTATACGATGCTCGAGCTAATACAGGCGTTGAGAGGATGACCATCATAAATGCAGTGGCAAAATCTGTTCCCCAGCCTCATAAAGTGGACCTCAAAAACCCAGATAAGTCCATCATGGTACAGATTGCTAAGGTACTTTTCGTCTCTACCACTGCACACCTATCGATCCTACTTTCACTTGTTTGTATTCTTACATTTGATAGTAGATAACGTAAGTGAAAGATATTATAAGATTAAAAATAAATATGCAAGAGTTTCAGCATATAAGAAGGGAGCCTTGGCACAACGGTAAAGTTGTTGTCTTGTGACCAAGAGGTCACAGGTTCAAATCCTGAAAACAGTCTCTTGCAAAAAAAGTAAAGTAAGGCTGCGTACAATGAATTTCTTCTTCGGTATCCTGTGTGACGGGAGCTTCGTGCACCGGGTTGTAATTTTTTTTTTTAAGAGTTTCAGCACGACACAACCAAAAGTTGTAGTTTTCCAGTCGAAGACTAAAACCTCAGTAGGAAGTATGAAATGATGTTCTAGACTTGGATTGGAACACATGATAAAACTGATTTCACTTGAACTGGAGAGTTAAGTCAGTTAATATTTTCGTCTTTCTGTGGCTAAGTTTTATCTGACAATGAAACTATTGTTGGTGATCTGTTGTCAGACCATTTGCTTGGTTGGAGTGGTCGAAAGATACAAGGAGCTTTCCAAGTTCAACCTGAGGGAATTAACGTCGCCAAAGCAGTAAGGGCGGTACGACTTCCATGAAAACTGAAACATCCGCAAGAACATGCATTATTATAATTAATGCGTGAGTCTTTAATTAATGCGTGAGTCTGTGCGATCAATAGAAAAATCTTCCGCGTATTTTTGTTTCCTTGGCAACGCCGCTATTTTTATTGCGACTAAAGAGACATTTTACATTCACGGTTATTGAAAAAGTAAACGAATTTAGTACTCATTTATAACTTGTTAATGAGCAAACTTGTATCTTAAGGCACAGATGCTCCTGTAAGGTTGTAGTAAAAGGGTGGAACTTGGTCTGACTCGGGGCTGTGCAAAAGATAGATCGAGTTGATCGAAATCAAAAGTTCAATTTGATTTATTTGAAATTTTATTTTTTTTTAAAAAAAATAATTATTTCAATTCAGTCCGTTCAATTTTAGATTTTGGATTAAAAATTTAATTTAGTTGATAAATCGAATTGAATACCGTCATGTTCTATGAGAATGTTTATTTCATAGCTAAGTTGAAAAAATATAAAATCGTCATATTAACATTTTCATTGTTGTCCCGACCGACGTATGAAAGAAGATAAATCAAGTGGCTAGTGCAGAATGCAGAGTCATTGGCCCTCCATTGCTGAGTTGAAAAAAGGTTGAATTTTTTGTGGATCTTTATTGACCATCTAAGTGCATTTTATTTTATTTTTCTAAAATGCAGAGTCATTTTCATAGATTTTTCTAATCCGATTCATTGACAATCGGCGGGACACGGATTGATCCAGATATTTATTCCAAGTTGGTGCAAAAACTAAATCGGGTTCGAGTCCGACCGCTAGAGTCGGAATTTGGACGTCATTCTGGGTAAGTACGTTGGGCGGTTTCAGTTAACGGATTGGCAGTACAACTCGTACCGCACAAATTAGCCAATGCATTTGCAATAAAATTACGAATTTATCCTACCCTTTTGCTGCCTTCTCTCTCTCCGTGGGAAGAAGTTGAAAAGCCATAGCAGGGGTAAAATCGTCCTCGACAGAAGTTGTTGGCCAGAATTACAATCCTCTCTCCTTGCCAAAGTTTTCTGCTCGGATCCAATTTCTCCTTCGTCTTCATCGCTGGTTCCTCCGATCTCAGCCCTCAAGATGATGCACATGACCTTCTACTGGGGCATCCAGGCGACGATCCTGTTCGATTCGTGGCGGACCGACTCCTTGGCCTCCTACCTCCTCAGCCTCGTCGCCCTTTTCGCCGTCGCCGCCTTCTACCAGTACATGGAGGACCGCCGACTCCGATTCAAGTTCCTCGCCGTCAGATCCAAGCGCTCCCCGATCGCCGCCCCTCTCCTCGCGCCCACTCCCTTCGCCGTCTCCGGTCGACCCGCCAGGCTCGCCACCGCCCTCCTCTTCGGCGTCAACTCCGCGATCGGGTACCTGCTCATGCTCGCGGTCATGTCCTTCAACGCCGGCGTCTTCATAGCCGTCGTCGTGGGCCTGGCCGTCGGGTACTTGTTCTTCCGCAGCGGCGGAGAGGAGGACCTAGTCTTGGTGGAGAACGCCTGCGCCTGCGCTTGATCGGATCCGGATCCTCCTCGTCCGTTACGACTCTCAAATTTCTGCCCCTTTTTCACCCTATTTTTTCAGATCGGATCATCTCGCTCTGAAAAAAGGTGCGATTTTTATAGCAAAATCTCTTGTACATGGTTCTATAATTACCCTTATCTCCTGTTTGATGACGAACTTAAATTCTCGTATCTTAATCATGGTAAATCTGTGGTTGCTATGTGTGTTTGGATTATATTAGGACTCTCGTTAACAATGGTTATGATGATCTTTCTGGTTCGATTATTTTTCTAGTGGTTGAATTTAACATGAATTGCATGAAACTTACAGTAGCACTCAATTATATAGTGAATGAACATGTAATTCAGAGAAAAGATTTAAGAGGTAATAAGCTTTAGGATGCAGCACAATTTCTTGCATACACAAAGCATTACCTATATCCAAACTGCCAAAATGACAACTAATAGATAATATTATATTTTATCATTAGCGAACACTAAAAAGGCAAAGAAAGGAATGGACCGTCGGAAGATGGAACAAAATGTGGTGGTCTCGGGAGGCATCCATGATCGATCCTTGCACCATCTCTAATGCTTCAAAAAAAAAAAAAAAAATTGTAAACCTACACAACAGCAAGGAGAGAATTTGGAAAAGGCAACAGAGATCGAACACAACTAATAAGCTAGCAGCGAAGATTAACGATTGGCAGGTAAGAAAGTTCGAGTAGAAGATTGGCAATTTCTTACCATCTTAACATGACTTCCGGCGGTCGACCTTCAAGTGAATTTTGAACCATTTCTTCTTTCTGGATCGATCCCTCGGCTTCTTTTCTTTTGTAGAGCACTCTTCTTCACGCCTAGACCCCTTGAAGGAGGTTCGTTTTGAAGGTGGATTGGTGGTGTATAAAGCATGGATTGCATTCCTTTCCTTCAGAAGCTCATCGATCTATAGCCGGAGTGACAATCATAATAGACCAAGTAAAAGTAGATAAGAAAATGTGCATTTGCATAATATTCAGGTTGTACGAAGCAAAGAATTCACCCCTTTAATTTCCTGAGCATATCTGTCGGTCATCTCTCTGAATCTTGCCAATACCTGTTAATTTCATATGAAGAAGAAAAGAAAACTCGTATGAACAATGTAAACAAAATATCGGCAAATCAAGAGGTACATTAACCTCTCTATACTCCGTCTCAAACTTGGAGATCTCGGCCCTTTTAGTTAATATCTTCGCTTCTACATTTTGGAGTTCTCTTGTTTCGACTGTAAAGTTCTCCGCTGACATAACTTCTATTGTGTAATTTACACTTTTAAAGAAGTTGTCGCCTAGAAAGAACTCTAGGATAAGAAATCACTTGCAAAAATAATAGTAAATATTCTGAGCAAAAAAATAATAGAAATGTCGTGTGATTAGAAAGCTTACCGTATACTGCAAAGACATGGATGCCCGGTTTCAACTCATTTACCTCGCACGCTTGAAACCCATCCAATTTCTTAAAGAAAGCAGTATCAGGATCTTTAGCAACTGATATCTTGAAGTGACAAAGGTGACCAATACAAAAGAGAGGTTGAGTTAGGGTTAGATGGTCCGAAAGTTGGGTGTACATGTTTTGGAACAGTCGACCTTACCGAATGGCTTGGATCAAACCGATATACTGGAAAACGAAGGAAGAACATTCCTGCTGAAGCACCCTTGCCAGTTTTGGTGCTGTCTTCCTGCACCATTCATGAAGTTTGATGAACATCACATGTACTATTAGTTAAAAGATATATCATCAACAAATAACATGATGAAGTTAACTACAAAGAGAGGACAATTTCAACGTGACTACAATCTAGTACGAACTTAAAACAGTCTTCTTTTTTAGATTCGATGTCAAATAATAGTGTGTTGCTAGATATTAGCCCGACATTTATCTAACCTGTAATGCGAGGCTCAGTCCACCACTCTCTTCCTGCTCAAAGTACAGTAGCTGTACAAAAAGGTAAATAAAATAAAACAAAAGGTTTTGAATTCACGAAATGAAAAAAAAAAAAATGTATTTTAGAACCTATGTATGAACAAATTGAAAAGCAGAAATTAAAAAAAAATCATCTTTTGTTGAAAAAAATCCATAAAGAACTGCTAACTAGAGCATTATGTAGATGGAAATGTTTTATCTTGAAAAAAAACGCAAAGCTAATATAAACCAGAGAAAGAATTCATTTTTTGTCGAGATGCACAGCAGTTATTGAGCTCCTCATATAGTTATATATATAATATGCATTATAAAGGTTTAGATGGACACCAAAGGAAACAAGCAATTGCTCAATTAAAATGTGGACTAAGATGTTAAATTAACCTTGAATTTGCTTTTCTCAGATGTGCAGACCCTACAAACCACCCCCGCATGAGCCTCCCTTTCTGTTATTTCTACTGAATAAAAATGAGCGCACTGCTTTTCTACCTGCGCAACATTGGAAGAGTAAACAAAGGAAAAGGAGGGGTATACAGTCCTCCTAAAACCACTAAGACAGAGTCTGACCTTTCTAGAAATTGACTGCCCCAGTGAAAGTGGAAAAACAGCAACTGAACCATTAAGTGCCTCCTCCAAAACAATTGCAGAAACAGTTGTCTTAATTGGAACACCAAGTTTACTAACATGCAGAACAGATTGTGAAATTTAGTCATGGGAACCTTTTCAAATAGTTGTAAAAAATGCTACGATGAGAGACAAGAATAGTGGTTGATCGAATTTGCCTGAATAGTGCAGCAAACATAGTATTGACAGTACTAAGACTGGAAAGATCAAGCTCCAGCTCTTGACCTTCTGCTTCAATAGCCTGGTCAGGTTAAATTCTAGCTTGTTATCCATTTGGTGCTAAAATGAAAGGATGAAATAGACAAAGAAGAGGAATGTAAATATAGTTGTATGCAGAATTATACAAGAAAAGATAATAGCAACTCAACCAATATAAAAATAATTTGAATGATACTCATAGAATGAATTGAACTTATATCACGAACCTCGAAACCTGATGTGTCATATTGACATCGTTTATTTGGATCAGACAATATACTGTATGCGAAAGTGACTTTCTTAAAAACATCAGCTGCTGCAGCATCATTTGCATTTTTGTCAGGATGGTACCTGCAAGGTAAGCACAACCACATGGGTTTCCAAGCAATGAAGTTTCAGTTCATCACTCGACACTAGAGACTTTCCAAGCAATGATTAAAGTAGCTACCTCTGAATTAACACCACAAACTTAACAAATATTCCCTACCAAGATATGGATTGACCAAGTTTACTGTAAATAATTTAGTAAATTAGCTTATTGATTAGTCCAAGTAAATAAGTCCTTAATGCCCAAGTTGTAAGAAACATACTACCTAGTATCCAAAATTGATTTTGAAAACTGTTGGATGGTAAACTGATTTTGCTTATACTTTGAATCCGCTTAAAGCATTTTCTTTGTCTAACCAGCTAGCTTATTGTCTGCATAACCAATGTCAGGATGAATTGGATGTTTTTATCTGGATTTTGTTATAGTCAAATTGTCAACAAAGACATATAACTCAATTTTTTAGCAAACACGAACATGCTTATTTGCTTCAGTGTTCGTGGATTTCATTGTTTGGATCTTCATGATAAACAACAAGCAAATGATTAAAAAAACTATGGTCCACCTTGACCATAAATCCTATGATGTTGAACTAAAACCTAAAACAGAATTAACAACACCTTAATCACAAAGCTGATTTTTCACATTTGGATGTCATCATGCTATCAGTCTTAGCCGATCTCATACAATAATTCAAGAATTAGTTAGCAAGGACATGGTACAGAGCAAAGAGTTGAATCAATTGGATAAATTGTAATCTGTATTCTCAAAGTTGCCACAGTCAGATAGTATGCATATACCAAAGGTAGGAGTTGAGAAGGATAATGAAGCTCCTTAATAGCATCTACATAACTTCATCTAGACCTTATCAGGGTGCTAGCCTTCTGGTTATTTGCAGAGGAGAAAGCTGTGCAATCGTGAATAATGAAACATATATTCATCAGACTTGACACAGTATAAGCAGCAAAGCTGCATCTACTTGATTTCGGTTTCCAAGACTTCAATACCCTGGGGTCAAGTCGAAACGCCTTAGTTAGCTGAACAACAGGCATTCAGAATGTTGTTCATCGGGATATAGATTTTTTCTACCGAGATGCAAAAATGTACATTTTGAATGTGTACATTTAACATTGCAGACTACATGGACGTCCTTGACATGTTGAATGTTGTTTTCCTTGATACAAGTTTTTCCTACTATAATTTATAAATCCTTTGTAAGACCAACTGCAAACTAAAAGGTGTATGATATGTAATTTTCAACTTCGAATTGGTTCTAGTGTTATGCATAACTGTTAGCAAATTAGTCCATTCAACCCAAAAGGCTGGATTTCGTTCTTATCCAACCATAACCCTTGTAGAAAATAACAAACCGAATCCAAAAAGCAAATGCACCAACAGGATCGACATTCAAGAAATAAGCATGAATCGACTAGCAAGCAACACCAAAACTAAACCCAGGTCGTCACCTGAGCGCCAATTTCCTGTACGCACTCTTGATTTCCTGATCCGTAGCATTGCGAGCCACCCCGAGAACTTCGTAAGGATCTCTCCTGGTGATATTCGTCCCATTATCGGATTCCGCCTTCTTCTCCGACCTCGACGAAGAGAACCCCGGAGCAGGCATCTCCCTCCTTTGACGAACGACAACCTCCCAGAACTAATCCAAACTCCTCGAAACGATCTCCGCCGGAGACTACAACCCGGATTTCCTCGGCCTCACCTCTCAAAACCAATCTCCAAGGCAATGGCGTTGCGGGATGGCGATCGGAGCCGCCTCGAACGGTGGAAGAGGCGAAGAGAATGAGAGCGAAAGAGGAAGAGGAGTTTCAAATGTACCTCAGGATCACTCGGAACGGTCTTATATTCTTCGCCATAGGACCTTTCCTTTTATCGTCCGCATAAAATACATATACGAGATCATACATCCGACTGTTTATTTATTCATTTCATAATATCGGACGGTGCGTCCTTCCACTCAGAGTGCGAAAGCTCTACTTTTGACAAGTCATTTTATTCCACTCAGTTCTATACCGAACTTACGATTGGGGTTTAAACGCGAGCTTTTTTCTGGGGCCCGCTGGAGAAGACGCTACGCAGCTCGTCCGTCCATCGTACGCTATTTCCTGCATCCGATGGGACCCGCTGAGGAATACTCGGTCACTATCATTTGTACCCAGGAGTATACCTTTAAGTGCTATTAGGTGTCCTTTTGCGAGGTCACCGGTACGCTGAAAAGGAAACCAAGAGAGAGAATTGGGTGTGACCGACAAACGGTATTTTTGCTTTTCCATTCAGCAACGCATAGTTTTTTTTCCCCTTCGACCGTAATCTTAAAATATCCCATCTCATAGATATACCTCAATTATTAATTTAACTGAATAAAATCGGAACATAAATAATCTCCATCGATCATTAAAATAAATCAAAAAATATTCATAATTTTTTTACGATTCAATATGGACTCTATAGTAATATCATCCTTCAATAATAATTTAATATCGAAATTGTATTCTATCTACTGAGTAAATTTCTACATCTCAGAACCACTCTTAATTGAAAATCGCTCTCTCTCGTAATGAAAGAAAGGGGTTCCTCCAATTTTAACTCATCCAGTGGGAGTTTGAAGGAGCTTACACCGAAAATCTTTTTATAATTATTGAGTTATAGCCAGATTAATATTGACAGTTATCTTTTTAAAAAATTTAAAAAATTCTTCTTTTTTTTCTCACGAATTCACTTTAAAAATGTAATAATTTGATGAACTTGAAATGGGCATTCTTCAAATCTAAATTAGAGGATACCCGAGCACACTAATCCATATCTATCATCTGGCAAAACATGATTACATTTACCTTCTTCAACGTTAGTTAATCTATCGATGATGATAAAAAAAAATCATAAAAAAAAAACTATACTTTTTGACCCATTGGATAAAACAACAAAGAATTTTTTAATCCGGATCAAAATTTTAGACTCCACATTTAAAATTGATCCATATACATCTATAGCTACATTGTTCTAACTAACAGATCATCTCGAGAAGACTTCTAAAATGTGGAACCCTCTACAATTGTTCTACATCTGAAGGATGAAGATAAATCAGAAAGTGCACCCACGGACAATCTCAACTTCCTTAATTTGTCACTCCTATTTAAATATCTCTACTATCTCAGCAAAAAAATTGAAATCCATCAACCTAACATCCCCCACAATCATTATGAGAGAGATAAATTACGAAGAGATCTATGAACCTTGACGTAGTGGTCAAGACACATAGAGATCATCTGAATAAAAAAAAAACTTTAGATCTCCTCCGAAATCGATCCTTGTCTTATCCGTAAACTCCGTCGTGTCTTAGCAACCACACCATCTCCGCGAGGACAATATATCTACCATCTCGAATCACCTTACATGGATCAATCAATCATCTTTATCATAAAGTTAAATAAGTCACGGACCTACATGGAGCTCAATGAAAATATAAAATTGACATACCGATCTCAAATAGCTAAAAGAAAAGAGGATGAGATGATGACGAAGATATAAACAAAGAATTCATCTTTATAGAATCAAAATATATACATCTCACACAGAAACTACTCCTGGATCGATGATGGTCGATAGTCGATGCTTCAATGTCAGGGTAGTAATCGTCTCGCTCTTGAAGCTTTCCTCGTATCTAACCCCTCCCTAGCTCTTGTTCTAAGAGAAAACAAAAGTCGCTGCGAGAATATAATTCACATGCAACAATTGGTTTGATCAAACTACCATGTGGATTGAGATCCTTGTAAGTAGCTTTTTGGTGGTCGAGGAAATCTGTCGATCCGTGTATATTGTGAGTTCATAGGCTGGAACTTGCCCCTTGGCTAAGCTTGGAACCCATTTCTGGTAGTGTTGCAGACAGTGGACTTCACCGCAAGGCGCAGCTGAAGATCCAGCTCCTGGTAACTTTGCTTTGACCTGGACAAGGACGACGATATGGCGGCAATTGGCCAGCTTGGCAATTGTTTCTCCTGCTGCATCATTCCCTGCAAGCTGTGGTGCTGCTCGACGGGCAGATGAGGCACAAAGGTAGGTGGCTTAGATGGCAGAAGACCACCTGAGAAGGTGTTCTGATCGACAGTCTTGAAGTTCCCATTTGACTCTTCGAACAAGAGGTAGTCGGGCGCGGCGGGGCGGTAGTACCATGGCACCGATATGTCAAATCCGGAGCAGTGGCTTTTGATGAGAGGTTGGAGGTAGAAACCGATGCCAGTTCTCCTGGCCTGGAGCTCCAGCTTCTTCCTCTTCAACCGCTCCTTCTTGTGGGCATTCTGGTGGCCGCCGAGCGCTTGCGAGTTTGGGAACTCCTTGCGGCAGAACTGGCACCCATACTTCTTGTCCTCCGGTCCACTGACAGAGCAGAAAGCAGGGGCAGGTGAAATCTTCTCGCCATCCTCCTTACTTCCACTCTCCCCGTCCCCATTTGGATCGACACTCGATTGCCTATGTGGATCGAGCTCGAAGCCGAACAGACGAATCTTTTTCTCTTCTCCTTTGTCTGGATAGAGAGAGTTGGCTTTCAGCTCCCCGGAACCAGAACCTTGTGCTGCTGCACCAGTTTCCATTTCTTCAGAAGGGATATTGGATCGACACTTACGATGAAGTGAAGAGCCAAAGTCGGGTCGAACCCACCCTTATACTGAGCTGACATGACTTTTCTCATCAGTAAATTAATGTTTCTCCACAGCAAATGCATTGGCAGAGTCAATCAATGGGAAAAAGAATGCAAGATGCAAAGAGCATCACCAAGTGGATGCAACTTTTGTTTTATATTTTTCTTCGACATGATAACATGCTCTGGAAGTTTCAGGGTTTCAATAAACAAAGTGAAAATACTAATAAGAGCAGGAGCACAAGATTAGTACCACTTGAGAGAAAATCCAGCTTCTTTTGCAAATAAACGTGAGAATAAGAGCATATCACTGAAATCCTAAAAGGTGAAAAGCTAGAGATGCATTTGTGTAGCTCCACAACTTTGTCCCACCAGTTCAATATAAAACAAATATAGGAAAGAAACTTGTTTTTGCTTACCGTGCTTAAAATCTCGAAGCGTCCACTATGGCAGGTTGAGTGGCCTCATACCCAGTAAAGTTAGACAAATAATACTACTTATGCAGCTATTTTGCATAATCACACATATAAGTGTGAATCAAAGAGAAAAAGAAGTATGAATATTATAAATTCAGATGACAAGAGTGATTTAAAGTTGCACAACCTAATTTTGGCCAGAAAAAAAGGAGAATATAATGAGTGGGTAGTGATGTAAGCAAGTATTAACAATGTTGATAATATCAGAACATATCTTCTTTAGATCCAAAAGCATAGGATTGCCTATGAGTTAGTTGCTAACCTCTATGATGGACAAAGACAAGCCAATGAATAAGAGTTGAACAGAAAATTTTCAAGAATATTAAATTCGATTGCATCCACTTTCTTCCAGACAAATCCCCATCCAACATATTGGTTTGGAAGCTCTCAGTTGCGCAGACCACCAATAGCCCCTGGTGCAATCAATCCTTATACAACGACTAGGTTTACTTTAATCTACTGCTTTCTTGCAAGACTCCCACTCAACCAATTGTTCTTTTAAATAGACGTCTTTATTGGACTAGCAAGTCATCAACCATTTGCAAGTTACAAGTTAGAGAACCAGTGGACAACTCAAACAAAAAAAAATTCATGAACTAGTCATTAATTGATTGCATTAATTATGAAAGATCACCTTTTTTTTTAATTTACTAACAAAGAACTATAAGACACTATACTAAAAAGAATACCTTTTTGTTGGACAAGGACAAGTAAGATATGCGTGTTCAATTGGAAGGAAACTGTTTCAACTTCTACATTGTTTTTCAAGTAAGGAACAGGATTAGGTGGCTTTGGACTGAATTCTCTACGAAACAATACAGGTTAAAGACAAAACAGCTTGCTTTATGACATAACCAATTGCAAACAATGTTTTTCTTTAAAGAGAGAAACCATTATGGAGAGAACTATTTCTCAGGCTTCCCCTCTTAACAGTTTCTTCTATAGCATATACAAGTATATATGACTTATCTGCCTATCCTTGAATGATACAATCATTCATTAGCACTCCACCCTCAATTTGGACTACTATCTCATATTAGTCAAGCTTGTCACATACAACTTTAACCTAGGGCCACTTGAAGACTTGATAAGGTGACCATCATTTGAACTGATATATATAGTGGTGATTTCTTGAACCTTGATTTTTCTCTCAAAAAGGGACAAGCAACTTCAGTATGATAGATGCATACATGGAGCACTATATTTGAAGCAATATTTAAACATGGCTGATTATCATAGTGCAGTTTATATGAATTCAGCTTAAGTAACTTTCATTTAGGTCAAAGACTATTCAACAAAGTTAACACAGCTAATGTCATTGCTCTACATTCTAATTCAGTACTTGACCTCACAATGACACTGTTAGCAAGAAAAAAAGATACATTCCAATAGAAGTTTTGTCTGTGGAAGAAATGTCCAAACTGCATCAGAATATCCAATAACATCTAGTATTTATGACAACTTTGATCTTATACAATCATACTTTTTCCTAGAGGACTTCTAAGATACTTTTGAGATTCTTACTGCAGCATTCAATGAGTTTCAAGATTATCACAGTAATTAACTTATGATGATTATCAAAAGCAATATCAAGTCATGTTACAGTTAAGTAGTTAAGGTTACTAACCAAACTGTGATTTTGAACTGGATGTAGATGCTATAGTTCCAGCTTTCCTTAAGTGCGTATGCTACATGTTTCCATTGAGATGACAAAAAAATTGCTCAGGCCTTACAACTTCAATGTTATTACCTCAAATCACCTAAATCGTTAGATTGGAAATATTGTTCTAGAACTATCATTTACAGGTAATCAGTATACCATCTATATAGACAAAAAAAAAAAAAAAAAACTTCGCCTGCAAGTTTAATTATAGAAGTAGAATGATTTGAACAATTTATACACAGCAAACTGTAGAACAATAGCATGGAACATCCCAAGAAGCATGCTCCACCCTAGTAGATTTCCAAATCTACTTAAGATGCCAACTTAGGGGATGTAATATGAGCACGTTGAGTGATTGATTGAAAATTTCATTGAATCTAGGCATTGCCATTGTCATTTGGCATTAGAGGAAACGGCTCGAGTTGAAAAACCCACTGATGCAGAGAACTTACAGTGGAAATAGTGTTCAAGTATAATATTTATGGGAAAGATAACAGATGATGTAGATTTACAGAGAAGCAAGCTGGAAATGATCAGCTTATTTCATCATATTCTTACAGTACTGAGTGAGAGGGCAGGAAGCCTGTGAACCATCTCCCATGTTCTGATTACCTCTTCTAACAGAACACCTGTGGCAAAGTCTTCCATGAGTTACAAGAAGACAATTTAGGTCAAACTTCATATGATTAGGTATCCTATTATTGAGGTGAATATATGCTTGCTCTCTGTTTGCTTTAATGGGGATCCAACCAATGTCCCTCGTTATCCGAAATACCTGCAAAAGCACCATGGTTCTGCATATATTAGTTGATACTTTACTGGAATTTGAGATCGGTTAAAAGAACACACATGAGTATCCACTGGGAAATCATCTCGCTGAAGCTGGAACATTAGAACACATGCTACCTGGCATGTAGAAAGTGATCAAAACATGATTGATAAATAAGGACCGTTTTGATTGCACAGAATAGAACAATAATAAAATTCGATGAACTTGAGCTCACAAAGTCACAAGATTTGTAGTTAAACAATGAAAAGGTTCTTGCGAAGCAAGATTTGTAGCTAAAATTCATGTTTGATCACCTATCCTTCCAGGCAATACAGACCAGCATGTAAAATATAAAAATTAAGCTCAGAAGGAGACATGACAACACTTAGAACATTTGCTCCATGTATGAGTATAGTTGCCCTGTTTGAGTAAATTTCTGATACAATTGAATTTGCCCTAAGCCTTTGGATTAGCAAAAACCAGCGCATTGAATAAAACCTACCTCACAGTGCCTGTGATTTAAAGACCGAGATGAGCTCAAAACTCAACGGAAACACATCACATAGTAAATCTTCAATTCTTCTCCCTAGATATCGAGAATCAAATGTAGCCAAGGAGGTAACCAAAAAATGGTAATCAAGGAGACTCATCCAACAATTTATCCTCGGAAATTTTAACTTGTCGAGTGGAAAAGGAACTAATTAGTAGAAATCAAACTAAAATCGGTTTCACTTCACTCCCCTTTAAATTCTCAGACTTAAAATTGAATAAGATTTAGCAAAAAGTGGTACCGTTTTTGGTCCTATTCCCTTGAACTTGGATAGTTCAGCTTTGATCTCATCAACAGACAAGCTTCGCAAGTATTCCAAACAAATTTCGCCTCTTTTCTCCTTCAATGCCTTCAGAATGCTCTTTATCCTTGCTGCCTTGGTCACAGCCAATCCTCCACACCTGATGGCATCCTCTACCAGCTTTGCGTCGGCAACAAGAACCTTTTCCCATCAAGAAACATAAAAGTCACGAATGATTAACAGTACTATCTACTAGGGAAAATGGATGAGGTCGGATCGTGGATGCCATAAACGACTAACTTGATCCCAGGTAGGGAAGACGGTTTTAAGTGAGTCGAACGCCCTTCTCGAGTTCGACTCCGTGGTATTCTGCGACAAGAGCGTACTCACGAGACCATCAAGGACCGTCTCACTGGCATCACCGCCGACATCCAGGCTGTCGGTGGACCTCCGGTACTTGGCAAACTCCTGGGGGAATCCGTGGTGGGAAAGGAGGGCATCACGCACTGCCTGGCATTGCTCCGAGGTGGGGAACGGGAGGTCCCGGTAGGGTTCGATGGAGGGTTTCAGAGCTTCGATGGACTGGGTAGGCGAGGGCGAGAGCTTCCGCTTAGGGTTCCTTGGCATTTTGCATCGGAGGAACGTAGCGGATCGCGAGTGGTTCGTCCAATAAAACGTAGGCGGCGGAGGAAGACGATCGGTGGGCGGCGATGAGGAGGATGGCCGTTGAGGCGTTCGACGGCGGCCTGCTGCGGGACGTGCTCATCATTTGGCAGACGCCGGTGCCTCATGGGCTTAAATAAGAGAATTGGGACGAGAGTAATGGGCCGATCAGCCTGATTAGACAACATGTGGGCCTTAATACAGCATTTCAATGACTTAAAAATTTCTACCTGGCCCATAACGACGATAGAAGAATTAACAACACTAATTAAGGTAGCACTAAGCTAAACACTAAAACTATACTATAATCATACGAGTCAATTTTTTTTTAATATAATTTTATATAATTCAAAATAAGCAAAGGAGTAAAACACAAGAAAGATAAAAATATAAACTTAAAAAATGCTAGCAATAGATTTTTTTTTAACTATTGTTAAAAATTGTTTAATGTCATAAAAAAATAAAAAGCAGAAAAATGACTTAAAATATTGAATGAAGCCCTTAGGCTTTGAATAGCTTTTAAGTTATGGAAACTAACTTTAATTCAATCAATTAAAATAATAAAAAAGAAAGTCAATATTGGTTTAGATGTACTTTAAGTTGTAGACTAATAATGATTATAAATTATTTATTTATTTATTTTACGCTTCCCTTTTTTAAGAAAAATACGTTTGAAGCGATTGGGTGTATTTTTAGAAAAATAGAAAATATGAGTGGTAAAATGAAATTTGCTGTTACGTTGAAGTCGTCGACGTGAAAAAGATAAGAGCTGAACGCGACAACGATGGCAGCGTAGACTAACGACGGCCGCCGCCGCCACGGTCCTTCTCCGTCGTCGCCGATCACCACCACCATGGCGCCTCTGAGGCCTGATATGCCGGCAGAGTACCTCTGCCCCATCTCTCGCTCTATAATGGGCGACCCCGTTGTCGTCCATCCTTCTGGCCACTCCTTCGAGCGCAGCTGCATTCAGGCCTGCGCTGACCTCGGATACGCCGCTCCGGGCCTCGGCCTCCCTTTTTTTACCCTCTCTGATTTCACCCCCAACCTCGCCCTCAGGCTCACAATCCGCCAATGGTGCCACCGCTCCGGTTTCCGCCCTCCTCTCCCCCTTCCCTATGACGCCGCCGTCATCCTCGTCCGCCGACTCATGGCGCAGTCGCCTCCTCCTCCTCCTCCTCCTCCTCATGATTATTCTGGGAATGGGAGGAGGAGCCCGAGAAATGATGTGTTGAGCAAATTCGCCGAGTTCTCCTTGGAGGAGGAAGAAGAAGAGGTGGAGGGCAGGGGAAAGGGTTTCAGAGGAGCATCGGCGGTAGATTATGGCGGATGCTGGCAGGAAAGGGAGCTTACGGCGGCTGCTTCAGCGTTCTCCGATGACAAAGATGGAAACTTCCGCTCGAAATCGACTAGTTCGGAGCAGAAATTGGAGGCGGTCCCGGCGAGTCCCGGTGCTCCTGCTTCGCACTCTGTTCGCACGAGGAAGCAGCATTCCCATCCCCATTCGAGCTCGTCCGCGTCCTCCAGTTCCTCCGTCGATGGGACTTTCTTCAAGGAAGACTCTGAAATTTTTTGGCCGTCGCCATCCCAAGTTGTCCAGACCTCGCCGGCCACTGATATTCCCCCGCCTCTGGCATACGGGACCGACGTTCCGGTGGAGATGATAGAGATCTATTTGACAGGAACGGAGGTCTCTGAGCACGAAGTTGCGTTGGTGTCGCTCCGGCAAGCCACTAGGGAGAGCGGAGACCACCGGATCAGGCTCTGCACGCCGCACATCCTTGCCGTCCTTCGCCCTATGCTCCTCTCCCAGAGGGCCGCGGTACAAGTCAACGCCACGGTCGCATTGCTGAACCTGTCCGTGGAGCCGACGAATAAGGTTCTGATCGCGAAGTCTGGCGTGGTGTCGCCGATCGTGGAGGTGCTCAAGGACGGACACGCGGAAGCACGCGACCACGCCGCAGCCGCCCTATTCAGCCTCGTCTTCGAGGAGAAGAACCGCCCGGCGATCGGCATTCTCGGAGCCATCCCCCCGCTGCTCAACTACTTCTACAAGCCCAACACCCGCGGTAATGACGGCCGGCGAGACGCGGGGATGGCTCTGTACTACCTTTCTCTCGTCGTCGATAATTGCTCAAAGATCGCGCGAGCTCCGGGGGCGGTGCGAGCGTTGCTCTCCGTGGCGTCGAAGAAAGAGGAGGCGCCGCCGTCGCAGCGTCCGGCTATGGAAAGGATAGCGATGATGGTGATATGCAACCTAGCAGGCAACAAAGAGGGGCGGCCAGCTCTGATGGATGGCGGGGCGGTGGCAGCGGTGGCTGCACTGATGCGATCGCCGTCGCGAGAAGCGCTCCTGGAGTACTGCGTGGCGGCGCTCTACGGGATGAGCAGAAACATCCTCCGGTTCCGTTGTCTGGCGAGGGCGGCAGGGGCGGAGTTGGAGCTGATGCGGGTGGCCGAGGGCAGCGTAGGAGGCAGCGGCATGCGGCAGAAGTTAGCCAAGAAGATGCTACGGGCGCTGAATCCAGAGGACAACGACGACGACGAGGCGGCTCCGCCGTCGCTTCTCCCGGCTGAGGACGGCGACAAAATAGTGACGGATGGAATGACGTCATTTGGCCGGCGACCCCACCACCATGGCAAATCGCGTTCCAACACAGCTAACTTTTGACCGAGAATTGTGTTTATTTTTTAAATGATTTTTATTTTTACATTGTGAAATTTAAAAAGAAAAAGAAAACTTTGTCCGTACAGATAATTTTAAAAAACAAAAATGGAATATAAAATATTAATAAGTCAATACGAAAAATGTATAATAAAAAACGATAAACTGATATTATTAAATTTAAAAAAAATAAATGTAAAAAAAAAATACCCGAGTTGACTTTTTGCATTGTGCTAATTTAACAATGTATCAAAGGCTAATATATTTGTTTTTATTTATTCCCTCCTAGTAAACAACGGCCTAGTTTTTAATCCTTTGATCCTCTCTCCCTCACCTACGACACTCCTCCTGGTAAACAAAGTTTCAAAATACAAATAGACTTGTCTATGGGTAATATTGAGATATATTTAATTTTGAATTTTAAAAAATTTAAATAAATAATTTTTAATTGATTATGAATTAAGAGTTTGTCTTTTACATATTAAATTTATCTTATAGAAATAATATAACTGTATTGTCAAACTTAACTATTGAACTATTCTATTGATCGATAAAGATCTCGATTAAAAATTATTTAATATATTATTAAAAATATATGAAGTCGTTTCAGTTGGTTCCTAATGTTAATAAAAAAAATAGAAATGAACTTAGTCCTCTCCCAATGAATAAATATATTTTTATTAATCGTAAAATGCCTCCAAATTTAATCAGCAAAAAAAATTAAATATTAATTTATCAGAAAAACATGAATATTCTAGTCGTAGTCGTAGATAGGGAAATTATAATAATAAAATAGAAGATTTAAATAATCTTTTAATAAGAATTAGAGTTTGAAGGATATTTTTAAAAAATTAGCAAATATTTAAGAGCAAAAGTTTTTCCTGTGTTTAATCTGGCGAGTTCCACGGGTTCTCGATCTGCCGGAACTTTCATCGCGTTCGGCATCCTTCCAATGGCGGCCATTCGAAAACTAGCCGAGAAGACGGTCCTCTTCGGGGCCGTCCGCTCCACTCCTCAGGTTCCTTTCTCACTCATCTCCCTCTTCTTAATCTGATCTATGGGAGTTCCCATTCGCGATCGATCCGCTTACTCTCCCTGCGATCTCATGATCTTTGCCTTGGTACTAGAAGGAGATGTCGCCGATGAGCCACATCGCTCGGCGCGGATACCACATCGATCTCGGAGCTCGGGAGAGAGCGGTTAGTAATTATTTGATCTATTTTCCCCTTCGATGGTCTTTTGGTCGCCTTGATCTACGGTAAAAGCTAAGTTTTTTTTATGATCGCCTTTCGATCCCCTTGTTTTGAAAAGCATTGGTGGGCTTTTATTGGCTAGAGTGTCTTGATCATGCCGCTTGTCGCCGGTCACATCTTGTGCTCTTGTCATCGTGGACCTTTTTTTGTTTGGCAATTCTTACCGAAGAACATCTTCGCTAATCATTGCAGTGGTGTTCATCGCCAAAGGATGATCACCGATAATTCGTACTAGAACTCTGTTTGAGATGTGTAATAAAAACCTGAGACATGAATTTACCGTAGCCATTATGGCGCTGTTAACTAATATTTGTTTACGACATTGATATTTCTGAAGTTTTGGTTACCACCTCGTCTTCGTTACAAATTTCATGAGAGAGCTCTAGCAAACATAAGAATGGCGCATGCTTGCAAAATCACATCTTGTTTGGAAAGCTGAATGGTTGAGTCAGTTGCAATTTATGCAGTCTACTCCTGCAGGATACTTTGCCCCTTTTTTTACGACTTGTCAATAGTATCCAGTAAAAAATTTTATTTTAATTTCTGAGTTCTGATCAAAACGAGAATCCTAAGGGCCATTTTTATTTGTCCATTTGAAACTCCATATACGAGATGGATTGATATTATGCAATTTGCAAAGAATACTATTTTGGATTATGCTCATTTGGTAAGCAGATCGTTAATGTGATTGGTATTTTCCATATACAGCTCTTGGAAGAAGATCCCGCATTAAAGAGATTCAGATCATACAAAACTAACATGAAACGCATATCAAAGATTGGAGATGTTCTCAGCATTGTTGTTGTTGCTGGTATGTTTTTTCCCCCATGAAACACATCCCAGTTCTTTTAGACTTCTAGGCCATTGGAAAAATTTGGGATATATCAAGAATGAGACATATCCAATTGAATATTTTTCTTTATAATTTTATTCATACCTGAAAGTGTCTCATTTTCTTTTTTATCCAATGGCAACCCTTTTCCAATGCCTGCCCATTTCTCTAAGGATTTAGCCACTTGCGTAAATCACACAGATGCTGACTAGTTCTTGTCACTCCACCTAAACCAAGTCTGGCAAAAAAAATGTTAACATGGTGCTACCTTCACTTCAGCCATCACTGTTCTTGCACTTCCTCTTGTATCGTCCCTAACAAGGACTCTGATTGCCACTTTTAACTTGGAAATATCATTGATTCTGGCTTCCTGAGATGTGTTGTTTTGTCCCCTAACAAGGTGTCCTTGTTGCCTCAATTCAAATTGTCTGTCATCAAATTGTATTTGCCAAATCTCTTGGTGGTTCCAGAATGTCGAGTTGTATTTCCTTGCTAACAAGGAGTCTATGTGGCGCCAATCTAAGTTGTCTGCTGCATTCTGTTTGCCAAATCTCTTTGATCAGACTGCTGATTCATGATATTGTCACTATTTATGCTTATTCCTCAATTGATGGTTCCTCTCACATGGTTTGACCAAGTATTCCTATCTTCCAAAGCCTGAAAATCATATTTCCTCTAGGTACTATTATTTCCTCTACTGTGTGTCAGAGCTTTGCTCATTCAGATGGATTGCCATTTGTCATGGTTTCCTTTACATAGATACACTGGAAGCCCTAGTACTCACAGAATGGTAAACTCTTTTGACCAATTGGTGCTGAGTTTTACTTTTTTGCATAGGAATGTCGTAGAAAGTCGAATTCTTTTGACCAAAGTCAGTGTTGTGCTTGTACATGCTCCTTATATCACAGAGAATGGTTTACGTAAGTACTTGTTTTGTAAGAGGCAATTCTCTTTCGGTATTTGTAAAAAGTTGGAATCGTCAATTTAAAGTAGCGGCCCCCACTGACTTGTCTCACGACCATTGTGAGAGAGGTAAATTACGGAGAATTCTATGGACCTTGAAGTGGTGGCCAAGATACGTGAGAATCATCTGAATTCAGAAAATAATTTTAGACCTTCTCCGAAATCGACACATGTCACTTTAGGAAGACGGATGAATCTAGAAATTAGAATTGGACTAGGTTACAGATTTTGGACTGGACTATAGTTGAGTTTGTCTGGACAATATTTGTAGGATCCAGTCAAGAATTCAGTATTTGTAAAGTTAAAAAAAATGTAAGTCCGTGTCTCCGAGGAAGGCTTTATCGCAAGTTTTAATCTAAGCACTTTGGATCTATGCTATAGAAAGGTAAATTCTTTTGATCTAATAGGTGGTGTTTACGTGAAGTATCACAAGTTCTTAAGTAATTTCAGCTCAGCATTCTATAAGTGACAATTCTTTGATTACCAATTGCACTATGGAAACTTTACCACAAGCATTGATCTCCTCTGTAAAACGTTAAAATCGTCAATCTAGCAGCTTTTATCGATCTGTCCCACGGTTATTGTGAGAGAGATAAATTACAAAGAGTCCTATGAGTTTTGATGTGGTGACCAACACACGTGAAGATCATCTGAATCCAGAAAAGAACTTTAGACTTTCTCCGTAATCGATCCATGTCATTTTTACAACCATCACGTCATCCCTATGGGACGCTTTGATCTCAATACTTAAGATAAATGATGTAGCAGGTAAATTCTTTTGATTACAATGCGTTCTTTCTGTAAACTCAACTAGATCGTTGAATAAGAGCTGATTCTTTCACCACTTCATCTCACCGCAAGCTTTTGACTTTCCTTTTCGTCTTCCAGCATGCGCCTACGAGCTTTACACGGCGACCACTGTGAGAAAGGAACAAAGGCACTGACAGCTAATAGCTGCGGCGAGTTGTGGATGCCAACAGAACAATTTGCATTCAAATGTTCTTCGTTCGTTCGATCTTCGTGGACATTTAGTTGTATGTTGGCTATGGCTTTAGAATAAATCTGCTTCACGCGAGGACTTGTGTCGTGATGTATAACATCATTTCCTCTGCTATAACAAAGAATTGTGTATGTGGATTTCATTCATGCTATATTGTTTGAATTCTTATTTTATTTTCTTGTGCACAAACACTTAAATTCACGGTACCTATAATACAATATTTTAGGTACTCGATGGTATATATTATTTTAGTAAATTTACATTTCTTACGTACAGTAAAAGATTGAAATATGTCGATTTATCCAACGGTCACTATAAAGAAGATAAATTACGGAGGATTCTATGGGTCTTAACGTAGGGAGTCATTTGAATTCAAAAAAAAAAATTTATATCTCATTCGAAATCGATTTTTATCTTATTCGTAAACTCCGTGTCTTAGAGACTATGACTTACGATTTGACACAATACGTGTCTAATTATTAGACTATTCCTAAATTTTTGTTTTTTTAAATGTTTATGACAACAAATTCTCTCTTTTTTATTTATTATTATTATTATTATTATTTTGCAACCACTACGTGGAACACGCTGATTCTGCCAAGTGCGATTCCCAAAAATGTACAGACACGACGAACACACCTCTCTATCAAAAGAAACGAAAGGGTGGATTATGTTCCCTTTAACACTTGAATCGATAAGCTATGACCTTAGCTCAAATAATGCTGTAGGAAGAGAAGAAGCAAGTTTTGTTTGCAATTTGAGGGTTTAGCTCATTGAAGGTGTGGGAAACATCATATATTTTAACCTTCAGTGGCATCTAATGAATTGGCATACTCCTCAAAAGGAGAAAAAGTAGCAAAAGCTATGATCACTGCACAAATTCACACCTCAAAACTTACAGCTCCAGAAGAATAATCTATTCGGAACTCAACACGAATTTCGTCGATCAGCAGTAACTTCTTTAAGATCCTCGGTTTCGATTCCAATTCGATTTTAATCAATTTCGAATTCATCGATATTAGAATCGATTCGGTATCGATTTGAACCGGTTCCGATTCCAAAATTTTAACTTTAAAATCAATTCAATCCGAATTGATTTTAAAACGGTTCCGGACTGATTCTGAAATGATTTCGGACCATCTTCTTCGAACTTGAGCTTTCAAATTCATCTATCGCATCGATGATCCTATTTTTTTTCCGTCACAAAATAATCTCGTAGACATGTTAGCATGTTAAGAGTATCCACCTTTAAATTAGCAACCGGAACCAAATTCAAATCGGAACAAAAATCGATTCCGAATCGGTTCTGAATTGATTCCGAAATCAATTAGAACCGAATTGAATCGGAACTGGAACGGTTCCGGTTCGATTCCAAAACCGATTCATCTGGATTGATTCATCCGAATTGATTTCGATTTTGAATTCAACGGATCGATTCCGGATCGTACCTGAATAGAAGGCCTAGCTTTGTTGCAAACTAAGTGAAAAAAACAAGAGACTACGTTAAGATAAACACAGTAGATATTGAGATTTTTCTTTCTTTCATCCCCTTGCTAAACAGGGATCAGCTACGAAGCGCGATAACGAAGGAGAAAACTTTGAGGATTTGCTCGGCAAGTTCAGGATCATGGAGAGTAGGCGGATTGCACAGAAGAGATTGCAGGTTGAAGCTTTGAGAAGAAAAGATGACCAGATGAGATTGGAAGCTCCTGTTCCTAGCAGATCAATCTTCAGCTTTGCCCAAGGAAGAAAGAGTATCCCTTCCAAGTGGGATGAGGCAGAGAGATGGTTGATCAGCAGCCATTGCCACCGGTCTCCTGCACAAGTCACCAGATCATCAGATCCCATTACTCATGATCATCTGCAGCAAAATGTCGATGCCTTTGCGAGAAAACTAAGGGCACGACAACTGAATGCTGGAACCGAGACAATCCAGGGTAACATCTCCAGCAAATCAAAATGTCAGACCCCTACAGAACTGAGTTCCCCGGCGGGGCACAATACTCCTTCAAGGGCCATCGACCATAGTTCAAACGTCAAAAACTATCAATTTTCCAAGCATGATTTTGGCACTCATTTTGATCCAACAGTACCACATTGGAGTTTAGAGGAAGAGGACATGTCATGGTGTTTTAAACATCATGACGTGAGGTGTGGAAGGAAAAGCTTTGCTGAAACAGGAGCTTTCGAAGTCGAGGAAAGGACCAAGAGTCGTCGCAGGTTCATATCTGACAATTAAACCAAATACCAAGAGTCATCTTTACTTAAATTGACTGACTGATCATACTTGTAGGTGCCGAAGAGAGGAAGCGAAGATTCAAGCTTGGGTAAGGCTCGAGAACGTGAAGGCAGAAGCTCAGGCTAGCAAGCTGGAGGTATTGCAACTTGTGTAATGTTCTGTCTATAAGCAATGCGAATGCAATTATCTACATTCATGCAATGTGATTTTCCTTGAAATATCAGATGAACTTTCTCCCTTTACACAAATCACTGTGATTCTAAACCCCAACTGTTCCTCAGGCGAAGATACAACGGATGCGATATGATTTAGAAGTGAAGTTGATGAAGAAAATGGCAGCAGCTAACAGGAGAGCTGAGGAATGGAGAGAATTGGCACAAAAACAGCACTGTAAAAATTCACTGAGGTCATCTGATCAAGAAGTAGTAAAGATTAAACAACAGTATGATTCTAAGCTTGTTAAACATTCATCCTGTTGCTGTTTCAGCAAAACTAGCATTTCCTAAATAAAACAAATCACTTCCTCTTTTTTTCTTCCATCGAAAGAAATTGGCACAGATTTTACTGGATCTATTTGAAGCTTTGGTTACAAGGAACAATTTGTCCAAGTTTTATGGATTTACCAAACCCATTCGACCGTTTTGTGGTTGTTAAATTTGACAGTTTTTTTTGGCTAAGCATGCAATGTTCTAGACAGCATGTGGCAACAAAAAATGGATGAAGACAATCACTGAACTTTTTCTTTTCTTTCTCCCTTTTCCCTCTCCCATTTGTATCAAGGGGGAAGAAAAGGTGCATTTACTTATAGTGAAACACTAATAAACCATTAAATTTGAGTTGAATTCCTCACCTTCATATCAGCATTGAAGTAATTTCCTCTTGCATTGTCTGAGTTACCTTCTTTGCACTGCAGATAAATAATAGTTATAGCACATGCTGCGCCCCGGTCGATCCCATTTCTTAGCATCTTCTCTGCACCCAAATTAGCAACGATGCACTTATTGCTGCACAATATGCACACACATCTGCAGTACAACCTTTATTCATCATCCCATCAAATACCTGAAACCCTGCTCGAGTTTTCCATGTGCAGAGCAATTTGGGCCATAGTCTGATTCACACAACTCCTTGAGAATCTTCCTTGCTTCAGCTGACCTACTAGATTTGCACAGGCCATCGATAATTGGATCGTATGTCCTCACTTCTGCAGTAAACCCATGCATTTTCAAGTGTACCTAAAGAGCCTGAGGCCACTCATGGCTTTCCCAGGCTTTCACAGAAGGAGAGGGAGAGATTTCTTTCGAACGCATTTATACATAAAGCTTGAAGGCATTCTCCGGATGTCTGCATTTTGAACAAGCAATGCATCAAAGTTCTGCAATTGTACGCATCCTGTGCGAGTCCAAACCTGCAGCATTTCTTCAAACAGCTCCAGGGATCGTGAGGGCGAGCAATGGCGGGTAGCCACGGCGATCGAAGAGTCGGAAAGTTATGACATCTGGTTTGGTTCCTGCTTCTCTCATCCTATGCGCTTCATCAATGCTTTCCTAGCCTGAACAATATGTGAGGCAACCTAATCTGACACCATTTGTGATGACAGCCTCTCAGCTTTTTAAATATATTCTACTGCTGTATCATAGTGTTTTTGTTAAATACGGAAAAAATTTAAAATATAAAATTTTATAGGCAAAATTTAGGAAAGATAATCCTGAAAAATTTTCGGGATTTTTAGGGAATTTTAAAAAAATTTCTGGAATTTTTTCTGGAATTAAATGAGGTTTGTACGAGATATTTACGGGGATAAAATAAATAGGCTTTTGGAGGGCCTATTTGAAATATTGATTTTGAGGGGTTAATGTGTTAACTAAAAACCTAAGGTTAATGTACGAGCCGTTTCTCGCCGTCGTTTTTATTCTCGAGCGGGTCCTTCTGCGAGTTGACTTCCTCATCCGCGCGAGCGGTTTCTCTCATCTCGATTCTTTCCCCTTTGCCATTCCCGATTTCTTCTTCTTTCTCGCGCGATCAGTTTCTCTTCCGGCTCGACCATTTCTTCTTCTCCGCGTCGCCTTCTTCCGCAAGCCTTGTCACCGCGCGCACACCGCCGTGTGCGCCATCCTGTAGCGTCGACTTGTTTGTCACCGTCGCCTCGATCGATGGAGCCGCCACTGCTTCCGTATCGCCGCCTTTGTCGTCGCCGTCAAGCGGCCAACCTCTGCCACCACGAGGTTGATCCGAGGTTGATCTCCTCCCTGAGCCAGTCGTCGCCTTTCATTGTGCTCGGGGCGCTGTTGCCGTGGGTGACAGCCTTGCCGTCGCCTTCTCTTCTTTTCCGAGACCCACAGCTGCTGAGCATCTCTTCCCCTTCCTCTCGTTCTCCTCCCTCACGACAGGCGACGACCATCAGCTTGGATGATTTCTGTGGACAAGCTAGGGCGACGAGTGTGCACGGCTGGGAGCTTGAGTCGACGGCAGACGATATGCAGCGATGGCTAGTGTCTCTTGGCAGGTGCCAGTTGAGGAGGGGTTTTATGGTCGGTGGTCGCCGGAGCAAGGGCAGCGATCTTTTTCCGGTGAACAGTACAGATTTGGGGGAAGGATTGGCTGCCGGTGGAGTGCAGGGCTGGTGAGTCTGTTCTACTCCCTCTCTTATAGCTGTAAATTGCTAATTTAGTTTGTGTGATCTGTGGAGTGGGTTTTTCTTATCGATAGAGGGGTTGTCGTGTGTTCTGTGTTCGGTTTGTGCTTATGAGGGAGCAATGAATGAGAGGTTAGGTGGTTGATAGTCATTTGGGTTTCTAATTTGTATTCGATAAAAAGGATGCAAATATAGAAACTATAGGGTAGTAAATATAGCACATTATTGTGTGCCTGGATTTGATGATAGTCATGTATGTTCTGTGTCCGATTCGAGACTTTCACAGGCCTAAAGACAGATGATATTCTTCATAGAAGGCGGGTATTTTGACTTATCTTTTAGATATAGTCAAGTTGATATGCTAGTTAGGATAGCTTGCAATAATTTTCATGTATATATATGCCTAGTATGTTTTTGTGCCTACTGGATACATGTATTTGATCGGTTATGATTATATCATCCCTGTTTTATTTGGATCATAGTTACTTGGATCATAGATATACACTTATTGATTGTGCATATTATTCGGATAGGTATTTTTAGTTGGATTTATATGCTTTAATATCATGCACCATCTTGCATGATTGCATGCTGGCTGGACGGAGTTCCTTTATAGTCGAGCCTGCAGCCAGTTACATGGTTTGCACACACTGCCACTCATGGGTTAGTAGTACATCAGGAGGGTGTGTGCAGTTGCTCTGTCAGGCTCCGCTGGTCCGCTCATGGGTAGCGATGAGGCAACGTGGTAGCGGGCAGAGATCCCTCCTCTGGTCTATGACACCGGGAGATGAGAGCTTAGCTCCCCCACTTTGTTTGGGGCAGGAGGATAGGTGTACTCCGACAGCATCCTGTCCACTCGGTTGTTGGTGCAGTGGGCACCAAAGTCGAACCGGTATTTTGATTATGGCAAAAGGCTCAATAGTTAAGGGTATATTTGTTATCTTACGAGCTCAATTAAGTGTGCAGAAATGCTAAAGTTGAGCGGAAGGTCTGCGACACCCGGTGGGAACCGAGGTGGTCGGGCAACGCCAGAGGGATTTCGGAGGAAGCCGAGGTACTCGGGTGAAGACCGGAAGCGAGGCTACAAGGTAAGCTCGTGTGAAAGCGAAGCAAGGACGTTAAGCGTGGATCCGACCCAATACCTCCAATGGAAGGTCTAGGTCGAGATCAGTTGGTTAGAACCATCGTACTTTATATTTTAAGCTAACATCTGCGGTCAAAACCCTTTGACTGCGTACTACTACATCAGCTGGTCTAGTTCCAGCCTCGAGAAGAGCTCGAATTTCAAGGGGGTGAATTTGGAATTGACTCGTATTTTGGTACAAAGGGTGATTTGGCATCAAGTTGGAAATCAAAAACAACACCAATCTTGGACCCCCAAAAATATGTGATGTTGCATCAAGGTGGACATACAAAACCATCATCAATTTGGACGCCCAAATTGAGGTGAGTTGGCACAAGATGGTTTGCAAACCAACATCAATCTTGGACGCCCAAAATGAGGAGAGTTGGCACAAGATGGTTGGCTCCCATGATGTGGCACAAGTTGGATGGCTCCAACAAGTTGGCGTGAAGGCCTCCTTGAGGTGGCACAAGGTGGTTGGATGAGCACCTCATCCTTGAGTTGGCACAAGGTGGTTGGATGAAGCACCTCATCCTTGAGTTGGCGCAAAGGATGTGGATGAGCAAGACTTGGGGATAAGAACCTCACCTTGGACACTACCTATGTCTAAATTCATAGATCAATATCCATAAATAGACATGTTCACGCCAAGCAAAATATATAAGAAATCAAGAGCTCTCAACACGCCGTCGTAACGCCGCTACTACTACTCACATTTGCTACGACGAAGTGCCGCCGACAACGAAAGCTACATCTTCTACTTATAAGAGTTGTCGGTATATTTATTTAAGTTCTACTTCTTTAAATTGTCTTTGTGCTTTAATCGTAACAAGGAAAGGGGGAGTGTCCCTTTGCCTTGATTTCTTTTTGTGATCGTTGCTCCTACTTCCAACGAGGAGGAGTGGTTTTAGTGAATTGCCCTCCGTACGTGATCAAGGATCACTAGGGCCGTGGATTAGCAATCGAAAGATTGTGAACCACGTAAAAATATCTTGTCTACTTTATATTTCCGCTGTGCACTCTCTACTTGCTTTTTACTTATTGCAAAAGTTTTTTTTTTAACGACACCGTATCGCTATTCACCCCCCCCTCTAGCGACACTTTCGATCCAACAATTGGTATCAGAGCCATGGTCCATGTCAAGCCATGAACCTCGAACGAAGGAAGTTGAACTCCCACGTCCGGATCAAAAGAACTAGAAATCAGGCAGGAAGTCTAGTTGGGTCGGGAGGACCGAACAACTGACAGGAAGTCCTGGTGGGTTGAAGATCGGACATCAAGCAGAGAAAATCCTCCGAGGAGGGATAGGCTTGAGGGGGGCCCAATGTGGTCCTTCGTTTGAGGGGGGGATTGTTGGAGTATTGGGAATACAATCAAAGTCCCACATTGGTAAGACATGGAAAAGATCATGTGCTTATAAGATGAAAAGATATCTCCATTGGTATGAGGCCTTTTGGGTAAAGCCCAAAAACAAAACCATGAGGGCTTGGGCCCAAAGTGGACAATATCATACCATTGTGGAGATATGTGGATCTTATATGCACTAACATCGGTCACTCAGGAGCAGTGATGGCAGAGTGCACAGTTGTCATAGCCCTACCCACTCGGCTTCACCATCGCGTGTGAGACGGCTGACTGACGTCAGGGGTGACCATGTCATTTGCACGGCATGCACTTTGCACGGATCACATTTGTATTGTGTTTGCTGCATTATTGTATTGATACCTTGGATGTTGCATATGATTGTCATGCATACAAAATTCATATTCGTATATGGTGATGACTTTATCTCTTATAATAGGGCATATGCTTTTACATCAGGGTAGGAGATTCAGGTGAGTACAATCTTTTTGTATTTCTTTCTTGCATACCCTATATATGTGAGACTGTACTGGCATGATTAGTATTGTTAGCTATATCTTACTTTGCATATCGATCATATCCACTAAGTTCTTTGAACTTACCCTGTTGATTTATTTCTATTTCAGGATGAAGCTGTCAGGAGAGTCCAGCTGTCAAACCCCACTCGTCGTGAATATTTGATTTGGTTATTTGTTTTATGGTCTATGGTTTCGGATTTATATTAGAAGATATGTTTAGGACGAGAGTTGGATATTTGTATTCGTGGATTTTTGGTGTCCTTATGGACCTTTGATTCGAATTTTGTTTGGATTGATTTTGGTTGAGTATTCCTGCCCAGATGGCAGAAGGGGTAAGTCTAGTTGTGATAGATTTTACTTATTTATTTTGGTTGATGGCCTGAGGCCTCATTACATTGCGTGGATTGTTTGGATTCCGGTCGTGTTGACCGATGTATAGTGGCCGTGTAGGTCTGGTATAAAAATTGGTATTGTCACCCGTACAGGGGAGATGCTGTCGGATTTTTGTCTGACGGGGACTCCCTCGGGGCGTGACAATTTATTTGGTATCAGAGCGTAGTTTCCGAGTTCCTTAGGGTCTTTGGGTTTTTGGAGTTCGCCAAATTTGGCAGGTTAACTAGGTATTTTCGGAGTGTATGAATTTTCGACGATTTTTATATTTCGGAAATTCAAGGTATTATTGACGAGGTCAATTTGGGGATTTTGCGGCGACAGGACATCTCCAGACGGCTAACAGGTAAATAAATTCTAGAAAATTTTCTAGATTTAATGCATATTTATATTGGTTATATTAGTTATGCGGTGGTATCAGGTTTTGTCTAGTCTTGTTTTAACCTGATATCTGTTGGACTGTTAGATTTTTAGGTTGCTGGTTTATTGTTAGCATATGATTATTAATTGCTATTACTGCTATACGTAACTAGTTACCATTGTGATATAAATAATTAGATATTATTGGTAGATGTTTACCTATTACTATTTGGACTAGTATTAGGATTGGACTAGTATTAGGAGTGGACTAGTTGAATAATATGAATATGATGGATAAATTCGTGGAAGGTATATATAGAGGTTCTTTGACTTTCTAGATCCTAGTGAATGAGGACATGATTACATTGCTTAAATAGTTTAGGGTATATATAGGCATCTGATGCTTTAATTAGTATTGCCTTGACTTTGTTCTGGCATGACCCTTTAGTTATACCCTAATTAATTTCAGCCATTGATTGCCATTAGTATGACTATGCTGTCGTTTATGAGACAGCGTGTTATATGTTCATATGGTTATGTGTTTTTGCGGTGGATACCATGATTAAGACTAGTAGAGGTAGAATAACTTAGATGAGGTTATTCTGTATGAGCGGATCTCAAGAATGAAACAACATTAGTGGAACCCTAGATGTAATAACCCGGATGTGTATATTGATATATGTTTATCCATTTACTGTTTCAGTGATACGGTGATCGGACTAGTAGAGTTTGTATGGTTAGGATGCGATTAATCCTTACTATATCTCTCATTCTTGGTTGAGAGAGAGTCTACAGTAGAGTCTCTCTATAGGTAGATGCTTTGTATATTTATGGTTAATCATGTCTCCCAATCATGGTTGAGAGAAGTTTATAGTAGAGTTTTCCTATAGGGGTTTTTGTATATTTGAGGTCGAATATGTCTCCCATGTATGGTTGAGATAATCTACTGTAAGGTTATACTCTTGCGTTATTCGTTCGGAGTTGGTAATAATCGAATTTGTATGACGCTGGTAGCTAGATAACTACTTTACGTCTTAAGTACCCACGAGATATGTTCGTGGTAGCAGGTTGGGGCATGCATGATTGAACTGGTAGGACGATATAATTTGGGCTTAACCCTCTTGAAGGGTTTGATAGTAGATTTGTGGTCCTTATTGGCCTTGATAGATGTTTCTTGTTAGTTGGGACGAAACTCTATGATTAATCGTCTCGACGTGTTTATTAGTAGACTTATGATTTTTATCGACTGTGATAACCGATCATGTTAGAAGGGTTGGAATCCTAGACTTAACCATCTCGACTTATTTATTTATAAGTCGATGATCTTTACCGGCTTTGGTAAACATTTCGTATTAGAGGTGTTGAAACCCTCACTTGACCGCCTCAATGGGTTTAATTGTAGATCGATGATCCTTATCGATTTTGAAAGTCGATCTATGCTGGATGTATTGGGTAACCCTAGGTTTAAAAACCTAAGATAATCGATTGCCCACGCGATCTATTAGTGGTAGTATGCTAATGCCTGCAGTCGATAACTAGATATCTATATACTGCCTGTCTATCCACGAGTCTCATTCGTGGTAGCATGTAGTTGCACGTAGACAATGCTATTGATTGTCGACCCACGAGTTACGTTCGCGGTATCTCATAGATAGTTCCCTTTGTATTACCTCGAGAGTCACGAGGCTTTGACGTGGTATCTGGATATGCACTGCTTGTTACAGTGGTTGTGTATGTTGCAGGTATATTTATTATACTGCTGATTAGGTTAGTTCCAGACTGATATTGGTACTCTGAGGGTGGGTTACTCTAGCTTGTTCCCTGTGACTTCCATTATGTGCATTATGATTATGCACTATTGTCTATACATCCACAGAGTGGTAGTACTCACCCCCTCCTCGCTTATCCTCTAGGTTAACTGATGGAGGACGTGTCATGTTGACCTACCTTCGAGTCGCTCAGAGAGTTCCTTGTCGTGCTTATTCTACTGCATCGTCGAGATGCCGCTTTATTTACTTTATCGGTATTGCATTTTATTTATGCACTTTGGATTTTTGGTCGCAATTTGATTTGATATCACAAAACTATTTTACTTTAATTGATACATGTTTAGTCGTGCATGCATGCAGTTAATTAAAATATTTGTATATCTATTAATATTTCAAGGTTTTTACCAGATCTGGTCCATGGATTTCGGAATATTGTCACTTAGGGGCTCCTCTGTCATTTGGATGACGGATATACCCCCAGGACGTGACAATTTTATTGGTTTGCGGTTTTGGTTTGCGGGTTTTGTGTTTCAAGGATTATCTTTTCCTTGGATTTTTGGGAGTTCTCGGTTTTTGGGACCAGGCAAGCTGAAGGATATCTCTGAGCTATAGGAAAAGTGTTGTCGTTAGTGGTTACTGTACTTTAGTGGTTAGGAAGGGTATTGACTTAGTGAAATTGCCCCTACTCATGGTCGGGGACGAGGTCGAGGATGTAGTGACCTTGCGGAACCTAACGATGATTTCAGAAGTACGGACTCTTTAGAGGTGCCGACTGATGTCAAATTAGGAAGTTAGGAATTTGGCCTGCTAGCCACCAATTTGAAGGACAAGGAGTAAACCCTCAGAGAGTATCAGTCCCTACTAATAGTGATTTGGTTATGGATAAGGCGTGTATACTTATGCTGGTCAAGATGATGAAAGATCGTTTTACCTTATTATAGGAGGTGTTGGATGGGACATTTATCTGTCCCAGTATTTCTTTCAGAGAAGATCCGGAACTCTTTGTTAAAAGAGAGATGGACCTTTGAGGTTATGCATCGATTATTGATGATAGAATACGGTAGTTGTAGAAGGAAATGAATATCCTTCATAGTGGATAAAGGATCTATTTAGATCAGCTATAGGACACCGGTGTATACTATAGGATTGATTTGTGAATAGTGTGATGATATTGTAGTGACATGGTGTCATGCAATTATCATTGTCGTTGTGATGGTTGTTATATCATCAGCCTAGAGTAAAGAGAATGCAATTGTATAACAACGACAATTTCATACTTGGTATGAATTGTATAAGCTTATGGTTATCTTATTAGACTTAGTGACGACTTAGTCGTCCAGAGATTTGGAAAGTCGTGTATTCTGGACACGATTGGCTCAGTTGTGATCGTTGGATTGCGTAACTTGGCCACTGTTGAGGGTGATAGTTGGAGTTGCGCACTCGGTCACCGTTGATGGTAGTTTTCTTGGTATTGATTTGATTATTACTATAGATATGGATAGGATGCTCAAGCGGTATAACATCGCTGACTGGATGGATCAAGAAGGTGATGGAATTTACTTGGTCTGAAGCTTGTGAAACTAGTTTCAGGGTTCAGACGATGGTTGACTTTTACGCCAGTGTTGATTTATCATTCTGGTTTGGATGGAAGGGTAGTGTACATGGATGTATCATTTCGGGGATCATAGCAATTCCGATGCTATTGAATAAGACGTATCCTGAGCTTACGGTAATTAAAGGACTGCGAAATAAGCCGTCATATATATGACGTGGACTTCGCAGTTATTATGTTGTTTTGAATAGGTGAGGAGCAAAAATGCTCATGGAGTTTTGGTTAGCTACTGGATAGCTACTATAGAGTAGCTGGAACACGAACGATTGTAACAAGGAAGTTTGATCGCGATAGTCTCCCATGCACTTACAGAGTGTGTGGTGGAGTGGGTTTTTGACGGTAGGTGGACTTCTCTTGTGAAAGGATAATTCCCCATCTCTGACTCCGAGGAGGATAATGGTTTCCAGAGTTGCATTAGTTTAAGGAACAGATGCTTCAGGAAATTCCGATTCCGGAAGGGAAGTGGAAGTGTATTATTATGGATTTTGTGGTGGTTTTGCCTAGGACACATCAAGGTCATGCCGCGATTTGGGTAGTCGTTGACCGACTAACTAAATTCGCGCACTTCTTAGCGATTCGGAAGACCAACTCTTTGAATCGTTTGATAGAGTTATATTGTCGGGAGATCATCAGATTGCATGGTGTTCCTTTGAGTATTATATCAGATAGAGATCCCCGGTTCACGTCTCGGTTTTGGCAGAGTCTGCAGCAGACCTTAGGCATGCAGCTTCGTTTTAGTATTGCATTCCATCCGCAGACAGATGGACAGTCTGAGCGGATCATTCAGACACAAGAGGACTTGCTGAGGTCCTGTGTGATGGATTTCGGGGGCAACTGGGAGGACCACTTGTCATTAGCGAAATTCGCCTACAGCAAACAGCCATCATTCGGCTATCCAAATGGCACCGTTTGAAGCATTGTGTGGTAGGCAGTGTTGTACACCCACCCTCCGAGAGGAGGTTGGGGAGGCCAGTGCTAGGACCCCAAAGAGCTCAGCATGAGGCAGAGTTGGTCCGTACTATCAGACGAAGGATGGTAGAGGCGCAGGATCATCAGAAAAGTTATGCAGATCAGAGACGAAGACCTCTAGAATTCTCTATTGGTGACCAGGTATTCCTGCGAGTCTCACCCACGAAAGGGGGTGAAGAGATTTGACCTTCGTGGTAAGTTAGCTCCAAGGTACATTGAGCCTTTTGAGATTTTGGAGAGGATCGGAGCAGTTGCTTACCGACTAGCGCTACCACCGTCTTTGGCTGGTATTCATGGTGTATTTTATGTGTCCATGCTGAGGAAGTATGTGCCAGACTCTACACATATTCTGTCAGATGTATCAGGTTCCATTCAACCTGATGCTACTTACGCAGAGGTTCCGGTACAGATTTTGGATCACAAGGGACGACAGTTGTGAAACAAGATTGTGCGACTTGTCAAGATCGGGTGGAGTCACCACACGGATGAGGAGGCTTACATAGGAGCTTGAAGAAAAGATCAGAGCTCACTATCCCCATTTATTTATTTAAGGTACGTGAAATATATTTTCAGTACTTTTGGTATCTCTTACTCATTATGCATCGGAGTAAGAAATTTGGGGACCAAATTTTTATTAGTGGGGAAGAATGTTAAATACGAAAAAAATTTAAAATATAAAATTTTATGGCCAAAATTTAGGAAAGATAATCCTGAAAATTTTTCGGGATTTTTAGGGAATTTTAAGATTTTTTCTGGAATTAAATGGGGTTTGTACGAGATATTTACGGGGATAAAATAAATAGGCTTTTGGAGGGCCTATTTGAAATATCGATTTTGAGGGGTTAATGTGTTAACTAAAAACCTAGGGTTAACGTACGAGCCGTTTCTCACCGTCGTTTTTATTCTCGAGCGGGTCCTTCTGCGAGTTGACTTCCTCATCCGCGCGAGCGGTTTCTCTCATCTCGATTCTTTCCCCTTTGCTGTTCCTGATTTCTTCTTCTTTCTCACGCGATCAGTTTCTCTTCCGGCTCGACCTTTTCTTCTTCTCCGCGCCGCCTTCTTTCGCAAGCCTTGTCGCCGCGCGCACACCGTCGTGCGCCCCATCCTGCAGCGTCGACTTGTTTGTCGCCGTCGCCTCGATCGATGGAGCCGCCGCTGCTTCCGTATCGCCGCCTTTGTCGTCGCCGTCAAGCGACCAACCTCTACCACCACGAGGTTGATCCGAGGTTGATCTCCTCCCTGAGCCAGTCGTCGCCTTTCATTGTGCTCGGGTCGCTGTTGCCGTGGGTGACAGCCTTGCCGTCGCCTTCTCTTCTTTTCCGAGACCCACAACTGCTAAGCACCTCTTCCCCTTCCTCTCGTTCTCCTCCCTCATGGCAGGCGGCGACCATCATCTTGAATGATTTAGCTCGAGTCGACGGCAGCGATGGTCGGCAAAGGGCTAGTGTCAGACCGAGCAGAGCCGCAGATTGAGGAGGGGTTTTATGGTCGGTGGTCGCCGGAGCAAGGGCAGCGATCTTTTTCCGGTGAACAGTACAGATTTGGGGGAAGGATTGGCTGCCGGTGGAGTGCAGGGCTGGTGAGTCTGTTCTACTCCCTCTCTTATAGCTGTAAATTGCTAATTTAGGTTGTGTGATCTGTGGAGTGGGTTTTTCCTATCGATAGAGGGGCTGTCGTGTGTTCTGTGTTCGGTCTGTGCTTATGAGGGAGCAATGAATGAGAGGTTAGGTGATTGATAGTCATTTGGGTTTCTAATTTGTATTCGATAAAAAGGATACGAATATAGAAACTATAGGGTAGTAAATATAGCACGTTATTGTGTGCTTGGATTTGATGATAGTCATGTATGTTCTGTGTGCAGGGTTTTGATTCGAGACTTTCACAGGCCTAAAGACAGATGATATTCTTCATAGAAGGCGGGTATTTTGACTTATCTTTTAGATATAGTCAAGTTGATATGCTAGTTAGGATAGCTTGCGATAATTTTCATGTATATATATGCCTAGTATGTTTTTGTGCCTACTAGATATATGCATTTGATCGGTTATGATTATATCATCTCTGTTTTATTTGGATCATAGTTTCTTGGATCATAGATATGCACTTATTGATTGTGCATATTATTCGGATAAGTATTTTTAGTTGGATTTACATTCTTTAGTATCATGCACCATCTTGCATGATTGCATGCTGGCTGGACGGAGTTCCTTTATAGTTGAGCCCGCAGCCAGTTACATGACCTGCACACACTGCCACTCATGGGTTAGTAGTACATCAGGAGGGTGTGTGCAGTTGCTCTGTCAGGCTCCGCTGGTTCGCTCATGGGTAGCGATGAGGCAACGTGGTAGCGGGCAGAGATCCCTTCTCTGGTCTATGACACCGGGAGATGGGAGCTTAGCTCCCCCACTTTGTTTTGGGCAGGAGGATAGGTGTACTCCGACAGCATCCTGTCCACTCGGTCACTCAGGAGTAGTGATGGTAGAGTGCACAGTTGTCATAGCCCTACCCACTCGGCTTCACCCTCGCGTGTGAGACGGCTGACTGACGTCAGGGGTGACCATGTCATTTGCACGACATGCACTTTGCACGGATCACATTTGTATTGTGTTTGCTGCATTATTGTATTGATACCTTGGATGTTGCATATGATTGTCATGCATACAAGATTCATATTCGTATATGGTGATGACTTTATCTCTTATAGTAGGGCATATGCTCCTATATCAGGGTAGGAGATTCAGGTGAGTACAATCTTTTTGTATTTCTTTCTTGCATACCCTATATATGTGAGACTGTACTGGCATGATTAGTATTGTTAGCTATATCTTACTTTGCATATCGATCATATCCGCTAAGTTCTTTGAACTTACCCCGTTGATTTATTTCTATTTCAGGATGAAGCTGTTAGGAGAGTCCAGCTGTCAAACCCCACTCGTCGTGAATATTTGATTTGGTTATTTGTTTTATGGTCTATGGTTTCGGATTTATATTAGAAGAAATGTTTAGGACGAGAGTTGGATATTTGTATTCGTGGATTTTTGGTGTCCTTATGGACCTTTGATTCGGATTTTATTTGAATTGATTTTGGTTGAGTATTCCTGCTCAGATGGCAGAAGGGGTAAGTCTAGTTGTGATAGATTTTACTTATTTATTTTGGTTGATGGCCTGAGGCCTCATTACATTGCGTGGATTGTTTGGATTCCGGTCGTGTTGACCAATGTATAGTGGTCATGTATGTCTTGTATAAAAATTGGTATTGTCACCTGTACAGGGGAGATGCTGTCGGATTTTTGTCTGGCGAGGACTCCCTCGGGGCGTGACAGTTTTTAATCGGGTGATTGGTTATGTGCCACAGATTTTTAGGACGTCTCATCAATAATTAAATCGGATACAATCAAAATACAAATAGTCTTCACTAATCACTAAGAGTAAATTAAGAAAACACTTATGACTTTTTACGATTCATTTCGGACTCTACAGTTGCATCATCTCTGAACGACGATCTAACGTTGAAATCGTATTATCCATCAGATAAACTCCTGAGTCAGAATCATCCGAATAAATTATTTTAAATTCACTGTCAAATAATATTATAATAGTAGAATATCTATTATTTTTGTCATTGTATTTATTTTTGTCGTTGCACTCCGTTCTCATGGGGTTGTTGAATACATTTTTAATCCCGAAGAAGTGAAGCCAATTTTAATCGCCTGGATCCATCGTTCTTTTGATTCTTAGCCAGCCATCTTTTCCATAAGTTTCTTCACTTCAGAACAAGTTAAATACAATAATTAAAAATAATATTAAAATAATATTTTTTTTTAATTAGATAATTAAATTATAGATTTTTTAAAAAATTTTAAAAAATTTAAACCGAATTTATCGAGGAGTTAATAGGTTTTATTAATATATATAGGAACCTAGGTTTTCCTCTCTTCTCTTCCTCCGCCGCCGTCGCCGCCGCCGCGCCTCTCATCTCTTCATTCACCGCTCGCCGCCTTCCCGGTGCCCAGCTTGGTATCGTCGCCAGTCTCTCTCCCAAGCGCGCCCGTCGCCGGGATCGAGACCAGCAGCGTCTCCACCATCGCGGTCTGCTCTGCCGGCCACCTGCTCTCGTCTTGGCAGCAAGCAGCGTCTCTGCTGCTGGCCTGCCTCCGCCCCGCCCATTGGGGTCAGTGCCGCCCCTGCGCGCGACGCCGCTTGCGCTGCACCGCGGCCCCTGTGCGCATGCCCGGTCACTGCCAGTCGCCTCCGCTGTCGCCTGCCCCGCTGGTCACTGGCCGCCTGTCTGCGGTGCTGCCATCAATTGCTGCCGCCACCGCCATCTGTGCCACCACCTCTGGCACTGATCTGGCGAGCCGAAGGTATAGTTCATCAGTCCAGTATTAATTGAGTAATCAAGCACGGTTAGAAATTAATCAATGGTAATTATTCGATATAAGTTAATCAATCGATTTATTGATTTAGTATTGATTAATTGATTATAGAGTTTGATTCATTGGGTTAAAAGAAGAATATTGGATTATTATTTGGTTAATGAATAATGTTAATAAATGTGGATGATTAGTTAAGTCTAATTTGATGATTTAAATTACTTAGGTAATTAACAAGTTCAATTAGTAAATTAATATCTATTAATTTATATGTTGATTAGCAAATCTATTAGTAGAAAAATTATTAAATGGGAGTAATTAATAAATCCATTGAAATTGGACTAAATGGGTTAATCCATATATTATTAAGGTGATTTGATTCTATTATTAGATTTACGGTAAAACTTAGTTTGCTTCGTATTTCATAAATGCGGGACTTTGATTCGAGGCAAACTCTTAGACATGAAGATAAATAGTACATTCTATAGATAGGGTAGATAGTTCTTCCTTTGATCTCTTTAGTCCTTTGATCCTAGTGCATGAATCCTAATTATGTTGTTAGTTTAATTATCTTGACTCGACTCTTTATTATGCCTGAGTTTGATACTTAGTTGCTTGAACTTAGATGTGATCTATTTGATATCTATGTAGTCTCATTGTTATCCATGTTATTTAGTATCATGTATATCTGTTACACTGTTTATAGCTCATACTTCTGGATATGATCGTATTATTATTGTACAAAGACGGTTATACCTGTGGATGTGGTTATTTATTGCTTGCTTATCATTGCATTGCATACCCGTGGTCGCCCATGTCTCCCATTCATGGTTGAGAGAGTCTGCAGTAGAGTTGCCTTCTAGCTTATTATTGCATTGTATATCTTCTGTCGACCATGTCTTCCATTTGTAGTTGAGAGAGTCATCAGTGATCGTGATATACTTTGATTGCCCACTCGACCACTCGAGATAGTGGTAGCTGGAGTTACGTGCAGTCTTATCATGTCATCCCATTCGGGGTAGTGATAGTTGGAGTTGCGTGCAGGCAGTGATCATCATATGTAGTTAGATAGCTATTTATCATATTGTCCACTCAGTCACACAGATGCAGTGGTAGTTAGAGTTGCGTGCAATTTGCCATGTTTTGTCCATTTGGCCACTAAAAGTAATGGTAGCTAGAGTTGCGTGCAGACAGTGACCATTGCATATGCATGTATTGTGTTTATAGCATATGCTTGTGACATGTTCGTGCATGCTTGTTATTATGCTGTCTTATGTTGCTCATGTTGCTACGGACAGTACAGTTGTTGATCTTTACTTACTATTTATCTTTGCATTACATTGGTTGGATCAGGATTGATATATGCATTTTGTTATTCTTATACATTTATTTTGATCAGTAGATATTATCTTTGGGACTGTATACCTTTGATCTCTGTACACTTAGTTCATGTACTATTTTTCTTATACCCGTTGAGTAACTAGTACTCACTATACCATTTATTTCTCTTTCCCCTCCAGGTAGCAAGTAGAGGATATAGTATGATGCTCGAAAGTCCTGCATGTCGGTCCCAACTCAAGTCGTGGGTTTTCGGTTCTTATTTCTTTATTGTTTCGCACTTTAATTTCAAATAATGTGTTGTTATAAAATAGGACTTTAGTATTGATTTCTGTTTTGACACTCTGATTTCAATTATATTTACTTGTTGTGTCAAAGTCATACCGGTACGCACATTTGAGTTTTTTATATATCTTTACATTTGCCAGTTCTATTTTATTGTGGTATATGTCTTGTGCTTGTTGCAACTATTTGGTCTTATATCAGTTTGTATTTTATAGTGTCACAATGGGGTACTATCCGGCTTGGCAGACAAGCATACCTCCGGAGCATGACAAGCAGCACCTGCTCGGCAACGATGTTCAAAGGCACCAACATCTTCTAGCTAGGTTAGCTCAGCCTCCCCATTGAAGTGTATCCTTGGAGCTTATTATTATAGTTTTGAGGCTTCATGTCTCCTTGATTTGGAATCTTAGGAGGCAGTCGATTCTACAGCATAGGAAGTCGTTGCCTATAGCCTCAGGTGTATTCTTCATTTTTTTTTTTGGATCATCCTAGCTATATGTTTTGGTTAATTTGAGAAAGAGGGCCATTCTAAATTTCCCTCTTCGTCGCATTCTTTCAATTGGTTGTCTCAGTTGAGAGTCGGCTTGTCGAAGAAGTTAGAAAAAATGATACTTTGATAATCGTTGGGGAGACGGGAAGCGGGAAGACTACTCGTGAGTTATTTTTATTTTCCTAGTCTAAACATACTCTGATATTCCCTTTAGTATGTTTTATCCAACTGCTTGTTTTCTTCTTATTTCATTTCTTTCTCTGTTGATGCTACTATCATCATCACCATTCTCTCCGCTAGTTCATTAAGCCAATGAAATCAGTTAATACCTTACTGATTTATTTAATTTTTATCTTCATGTCATATGCTCATGGTTGTAGAGAGTGAAAAGCTCACAAAAATTAAGTAGGCAGATGAGAAACTATGCTATATTGGAAAAGGATGCTAGTGGATATTGGACTTCTGAATTAGGACAATCTTCATAAAGCTTCTTAAGTTATGGAAAAAAATATTCATCGATACTTGGTTACTTTTCATAAATTATTTTTGCTATAATTAAAATTCTGAATTCTTGATATTACAATTGTGCACTTACCTATTCCATTATTCTGACCTACCTGTTTTTCTTATTTAATATTTTTCCTCATCTATTTTTCCATCATTCATACCAAAAAGCATTCAGGTTATATTTATCAGGGTTGATGTTCCATATTCCAATCCTTTGTTATGCTTGTATAATATTTGGATGCCTTTTTTTTCTTGCTCAATAAAATAAACGCTGTTTTACCCTGGTTTGCAAATTTTGTGGCAACTTGTAGACTTGTAAGTAAGACCATTAGTCAGTTAACTATGGAAAAAGATTAAATGGGCTTTCCTATCCCAATAGTTGAAGAAGAATGCACCCAATATGAACCAAACAACATATCTAAGAATCTAGTATCAGTGAACATCATAAAAGAATGTATATCCAAGTATAATGCGCGCTTATATATATATCTTATTTTGTGCATGCATCATGCAGGAGAATGATGTGATTAGCTGCTACTGTTTGATTGATTTTTTTTTATTTCTTTTAAATTTACTCACAATGGCTTAGCATAATTTATTGCAGAGCTACCACAATTTTTGTACAATGGTGGATTTTGTCGTGATGGGAAAACCATTGGCATTAGTCAGCCTCGACGGGTTGCTGCTGTTACAGTTGCAAAACGAGTAGCTGAAGAATGTAATGTCAAGCTAGGTCAAATGGTTGGTTATTCTATTAGATTTGAGGATGTCACATCCAGCTCCACAAGGATTAAGTACATGACAGATGGTTTGCTTCTTAGGTTAGTTATAAGATTTTTGTGTATGTTTTGGCATCTATCCATGCGCTTAAGAATTTTAGCAAATGTTAAATATTGCAGTCTGCTACACTGGTTCAGTGCTACTTATTTTAACAATTAAAAAAAGGCATTTGCAAGTGCACACATGTGGCAAGTCAAATTATAGCCTGTGTTCAAATGTTTGTCAATTCTTTGTACCTGTGCATCAACAGGGCTTTATGTTTCTTAACTTAGCTAGCTTCGCGATTGGATGGCAACAAACATCAGCATTTTACATCATAGTTGCAATTGCTCTCCTCTTTTTTTCTTTCTCATATTTTGATGATAAAATGAAAGGTTGTGATGGTATCAACATATTTAAAGGTGACCAATAGATTCTTTAAATGAATGGAACATTTAGAGTGGAAAGGTAACGAGTAGATGCAGATCAAAAAATTTATGCCTACAATTAACATTTATTTTTGTCCACAAGTTTTTCTTCTCCCTTCTTCCATGAATTTATTTTTCTCCTATACTTAACTTTAAGTTTTGTAGTAGTTCCTAATATTGTGATGCCTTGTGCATATTAACTTGTTAAACCTGATAACATTGGTAGTTTATCATACCTCTTTGCAACTTAATGCCTTTTGCAATTTATTTAATTCTGTTTTTTACTCAGTTTTGTCTTTTAAAGACTATTTATTGCCTTCTTACCAGTTTCCAAGTGGTTGTTTTGTTTACCTATCAATTTTTTTGAAAATCAAAAAGAGAAATGAATATGATGATCATGTAATTACTTGGTTTTCCCACTAACACAGATTTGAAGCTTTACTATTGTTTATGCTGACTAGCAAGTTTGGCCACATATCTACAGGGAAGCACAGCTGGATCCCTTTCTGTCTAGATATAGTGTCATCATCATCGATGAAGCTCATGAAAGAACAGTGCACACAGACGTGCTGCTTGGGTTGATGAAGAAAGTGCAAGTTGCACGGTCTCATGCTACTAATAAGGAGAATTACTTGAGCAAGGAAGCTGATGATGGCCTAGTAAAGCCTGGCAACTTCTCCCTTAAGCCATGTCAAAATGCAAAACTTACTTCCTTGAAGTTGATAATTATGTCTGCCAGTTTGGATGCACGGTGCTTCACTGAGTACTTCGGTGGTGCGAAGGCTGTTCACATTCATGGGCGCCAATACCCCATAGAAGTACTTCATACTTATCAACCTGAGCCAGATTACCTCGATGCTACCCTAATTACCATTTTTCAGGTTGATACCTATGTTTGTGTTTTTAAGATTCTTCTTTGATCATGTTATTTACTTTGACCTACAGCACAATATGCATTTGCATTCTGACTTTTGAAGTGAAACCATGTGTTTTTCTTAATTTACTTTGACCTCCTGCAGGTTAGCCATTTGTATTCTGACTTTTGAAGTGAATCGCCATGATTTTTTCTTGCCATTCTCCTGTTAATAATATTTGCAAAGTTTGTTGTTGCACTCCCATTCTTGTAATTTCACGATGGAAGATAATAATAACTTGCAGTTTTGTTATTGCCTCATTCAGTACCATCCTAATCGACTCTCTGTGTGTGGTAGATACATTTGGAGGAGACTGCTGGAGATATTCTTGCTTTTTTAACTGGGCAAGAGGAGATTGAATCGGTTGAAAGGCTCATCCATGAACGTGTCAGGCAACTGCCTGATGACTGTCAAAATCTTCTGGTTGTCTCTATTTATGCATCACTCCCCTCAGAGCAACAAATGAATGCCTTTAAGCCTGCTCCTTCTGGTTTTCGCAAGGTATGACAAGTTTGCCTTGTGAATTTTTATGTTTTATTGCGCTTGCATCTAAACTTCAGAAAAATCCAATCAATGTAATGAAAAATGACTTAATTGATATAATCTTGCAAGAGCTCAATAAAGGGATGACAATGATGATTATGCTTGCAACTTGCCTCAATCATAGGCTCAAGTTTTGATTATTTATTTTGAATATTTAGTTCCATGTAATAATTGTCAATGCTCTAATATTGCTAAAGCATGTAACATATAAGAAGCATCCTTGTTTCTTGATGTTATCAAACTTTTTATTGTCATTGGATTTTAAACTGAATATTGATGCTTCTGAGATAATGTCATATTCTTGTAAGCATATTTCTACTATTGCTCCATTGTTTCTGCTATAGTGTTTTGTATTCTTGACAATTATGATATAATGTTCATTATAGTTTACAAAATGACACCTTGCCTTTATTTTTCTTTTTTTTTCCTCTTTATCTTGATACTGTATATCATGAACTTCATCCTTAATGTTTCACATCATACACGTGCACAGTCGACATCATTATGATAGTTTCTTTATGGTTTATATAGGTTATTCTAGCGACAAATATTGCAGAAACTTCTGTAACAATTCCTGGTATTAAGTATGTTATAGATCCTGGATTGGTCAAAGCTCGTTCTTACAATCCAGTGACTGGTATGGAGTCATTGATTATCATTCCTACCTCAAAAGCACAGGCTCTACAAAGAAGGTAAGTTATATCATAAGTTGCATGCAATTATTGGGTTTCAAGCTTCATATGAGAAAGTCTGTTTTTAGACTCTAGTACTCTCAGTCTTAATCTACTTTCACAAGCAGAATTGTTCTCCTTGAATAGATTATAGAGGATTCCAGAGAGCAAGTTTCCTTTTAAACATGTAAAAAAATTCAGAATGTCTGTTCTAAAGAAATGATTAGTTCGTTCTTCAATTAGATTAACAAAAACAAACTTTGTTCTTGCAGTATTGGGTGCCTATTCTCTATCTATTTGGTGTGCTGGGCGCCTATTTCCAGACCTTCTATCTATTTGCAAATTGAAGTCCCAGATGCAATATTGTATATTGTATGATACTACTACATGTAATATGACTTCATCCATTTCTCTTGCAGTGGTCGGGCCGGACGAGAAGGTCCTGGAAAATGCTTTCGGTTGTACCCTGAGAGTGAGTTTGGTAAACTTGCAGATTCTACTGTTCCTGAGATCAAAAGATGCAACCTTTCCAATGTTGTTTTGCAGCTAAAAGCCCTTGGTATTGATGATATTGTCGGGTTTGATTTCATGGAAAAACCTTCTAGGTATACTTGAAAAGTTTGCTATGACATTAGACGGTGTTCAAGGCATTAGATATTTCTTAAAGATCAAATTGAAGAGAGAAATAAACATATGGATTCTCATTTTATATTTTTAGGCTCGACTAGTTTCAATTTCAGTCATCTATTGAGAAATAGATTTATCTAGCTACTGAACGCTGTTTAGAGAGCTTATGTTTCATATTAGATTCTTTTGGTACTGCAATTCGTCATCCAGCCTTTTTGTCCTGATCTTAAGTTTCATTGGTTTTGTAGGATATTATGTTTAATTAAGTTAGTAAATCACCAAACTGAGAAAAATCCTATTATCATTGTAATACAGAATTCGATACTAACTGAGCATGTGCTACCTGATGTATCAAAACTTGCTCTATAATTGTGAGAGTTTGTGTAAACAAATTAAACATTAGGAATCGTCTTTCTTTGCCATATTATACAATATGTTGGCAGGTTTAGAACCGTCATCTCTCTTCCTATTCTGCATTTGACAATTGATAGAAGATCTCTGTTTCATTCTGGTCTTATAGTTCTTCTGTTTTACTTTATTTTCGTATGATTCTTGTAACTTTTGCTAGGATGACTATAGTGAAATCTTTGGAGCAGCTGTTCCTACTTGGGGCTTTGACTGATGACTACAGGCTCTCAAGTCCAGTCGGACGTCAGATGGCTAAGCTACCCTTGGATCCTATGTATTCAAAGGCACTTATTTTGGCTGCGGAGTTCAAATGCCTGGAAGAAATGTTGATAGTCGTAGCTATGCTCTCAGTGGAATCCATATTTTACTTTCCTCGTGAAAAATTGGAAGAGGTGAACACTCTTGAGCTGTACAGATATGAACCTTTTTTATTAATATTTAGGGAAGTGGGAGAACAAATTATTCTCATCTTCTTAAGCTTTATTAGTTGTTTTCAAAATGTTATTCGATGTCAATTGGTAAATCAAAATTATCTTCCTCATATTTTTACTTGTTCAACACGTGTGAGGTTTCTATTAGAAGATGAACTGTTAATTTAAGTTTCTTTCCTTTCATAGGCAAGAGCTGCCAGAAAGAGTTTTTCAAGCCCTGAAGGAGACCATATAAGTATGTTGAATGTGTACCGCGCATCTGGAGAAATCTTGGAGAAGAACAAAATTGCAAATGTCAAGGAGAAAACATTGGAGAAAAAGTTAAACAAATGGTGCAGGGAGAACTTTATCAATTATCGGTCTCTTCGATCCGCACGGGACATTCACAGGTTTGAACATATTGCAATTTATCCTTTTAAATTTATGAAACACTCGATCGTATTATCTCATCGTTGCCTGTCGCAGTCAAATTGAAGATCATATCCAGCAGATGGGTTTTCCCGCATCATCTTGCGGCGACGACATTCTTCAGTTCCGCAGATGCCTTACTGCTTCGTTCTTCCTTAATGCGGCGATGAAGCAACCAGACGGATCATATAGGTTTGGAACCGTAATAACCCAAACAAATTTTCTGACTCTCGAGTTTTCTATTTACGACATGAAGTGTATCCTCCAGAGATTACTTTTGAAGAATCTAACGACATTGATTCTTCCCTTCTAATTTGCAAATTGACTTTGTTTCATCCTTTGCTGTTGCAGAGCTTTAGCTAGCAGTCAGACCGTGCAGGTCCATCCTTCTTCAGTGTTGTTCCGCACAAAGGCCGATTGTATCGTCTTCAACGAGCTAGTCCGAACGAATCAAAATTACATTCGTAACGTGACTCGAGTTGACCCATTGTGGTTGCCGGAACTAGCTCCACAGTACTTTGCCGACAACAGCTAGCTCTTCTCTTTTGGCTCTACTGCCGATCTCTGTAGTATGTATTCAGATGATTTATAGATCGTTTACTATGTGTACAACTCATTATCATTATCAGCATGTCATGTTTGTCTCAACTATTTGTTAACTAGCATATGATTCATTGCCCGAAAACACACTTCTGTTACGACTCACGAGTACAACTGATCATCTAAATTAGCTTGTGATACTCAGCCAAGTTCTTGTATATCTCAGAAACATTTTGTGCATATATGTGAAAAAGCTTTGAGCTACGCTTCTTTTGTTATAATTTTGTTCATACAATTTAAGACAAATTGGGAATGGTCTTTTGTTTTTGTTTTTGTTGTTGGTGAAACGTTTATGCATTTGTAACGAGGTGTTTGTAAGTTTTTTCATCGGTTGGAAGTTTAGAATTCGACATTAAAATTGTAAAGTAAAAAAAATATATTTAAGTTAGATTTCAGAATTAATTTATCAATTAAGGGAAAAAAAAAGATGATTCCTCACTTTTCGGGAAAAAGATAAATTACGGAGAATATATTAGTCAATCGATTTCATAATCAATATGAAAAAGATAAATTACGAAGAATATATTATCCAATCTAAGATTAACGCGACAGAAGAATAAATATTTCAAAAAAATTTACAATCAGATTGATCTTTGTTCATTAGTATAATTTGTTATAACCACAATTGTATCTGCAAAAAATTAGAACCGTCAATCTAGCGGCTCCCATCGGTTCGTTCTATGGCCATTGTGAGAGAGATAAATCATTATATGAGCCTCGATACGTAGTGGAGTAGACACGCGTGTAAGTCATCCAATTCAAAAGATTTTAAACCTTCTCAAATCGATCATTACTTATAAGTACGTTAACCACCGTGTCATCTCCGACATTAATTTATGAATATTGTAAAGTGAATCGGAAGCAATTTCTCCCATTTATTTGGTAATGAGCGAAGATAATAATAATTTAATTTTAAGGGCAACAAAAGGTTTTTCAAATTTTTTATTTTATTTTATTTTTTTCAAAACAATAAAAAAAAAGAGATTTGACTCGGTCAACCCCTCTCCTCCTCCGCGACCACTGAAAAAAAATGCTCTCGAATGCGTTCCCCTCGCCTTCCTCCGCCCACAACCGTCGATTCCAACGCAAGCATGCCGCCGGCGCTTCTCCTACCCATTATGACGTAGCTTCCTCGCCTGCGATGGGTTCATGGCGGTCCTCTCCCTCCTCACGGCGCTGCTGCTCTTCCTCGCATCCCCACCCCCCGCCTTCGCAGGCTCGTCGGATGCCGACGTCCTCCTCCAATTCAAGGCTACCATCTCGGACGCCACGGGCGCCCTCCAAACCTGGGATGCCGCAGGCCCCGCCCCCTGCCAGAACAACCTCACCAACTGGGCCGGCGTCCTCTGCGGCTGCGGCGGAGACGTCTCGGGCCTCCGCCTCGAGGACATGACCCTCTCCGGATCTCTCTCCCATCTCCCCCTTCTCGGCCGCCTGCCGGCGCTCCGCACCCTCAGTTTCATGCGGAACAGCTTCGATGGCCCGATGCCGGCGGTAAGCAAGCTGCAGAGCCTGCGAGCGGTCTACCTGTCGAGGAACAAGTTCTCCGGAGAGATACCCGACGGAGCCTTCGAGGGAATGAGCTGGCTCAAGAAGCTCTACATCGCCGACAACGGCTTCTCGGGGCCGATCCCCAAATCGCTCGCCGGCCTGCCGAAGCTTCTTGAACTCCAGCTCGATAACAATCGCTTTCAGCGGCTCGATTCCGAACATCCAATCGCGGAGCACGAAGCTCGTAAATCTCTCGAACAATTACTTGGAAGGGCCGATTCCGGCCGGCCTCAGAAGCTTGGACGCCGCTCTGTTTGCAGGTGAAGGAAGAGAACCAAATTGAAAAATTGAAATTACATTTTGGACCTTCCTCTCCCGTTTTTCTTTTCATTTCAGCCCACATAGTTCAGAATATTACGTTTTTCATAACCTATTCGGCATATTGTTTGATTTCATCGCCTGCTTGGTATTTCGTCGTCCATCTTCTGCGCAGGCAACAAGGCTCTGTGCGGCGAGCCTCTTCAGATCCCTTGCGCTTCCTTGTCTGCGCCGTTGCTATCGACTCCGTCTCCGGGCGTACCCCGTGGCCAGCCCTTTCTCGTCGTAGCCGTGATCTTCTTAGTCCTCTCCGGAATCGTTGCGCTGGTGTTCCTCCTGCCGAGGCCGCAGCACGCCGCCGCCGCCGACCAATTTTCGCAACCTCTTTCGACGAATAATAATAATGATAACAACAATAATAATAAGGCGAAGCTGGATCAGTGCTCAGAGGAGATGCTTGAACATGGATCGGCAGGGTACCACGGCACCGGCAAAGCGGCGCCGCCGTCGACGAAAGAGCACGACTTCGGAAGGACCTGCTGAAGTCGTCAGCGGAGGTTCTGGGGACCAGAAACTTCGGGTTCTCGTACCGAGTGTCGCTGACCGGCGGGCCGTCGGTGGTGGTAAAGAGGTATAGGGACATGAACAAGGTGGGGAAGGAGGACTTCGAGGAGCATATGAGGGGGCTGGGGAGGCTGTCGCACCCTAATTTGCTGCCATTGTTGGCTTATTACTACAGGAAGGACGAGAAGCTGTTGGTTGCATACTATGTCCCCAAGAGGAGCCTCGCCATGGCGATCCATGGTAAAATCAGCTTTATCATTATTATTAACATCACTATTTTCACTAATTTCATGAATTGCATACAGATACTCGATCCACAGAGACGACAGAACTCGATTGGCCGCGTCGCCTAAGAATCATTCGAGGAATAACGAAGGGCTTAAACTACCTCTGCGAAGAACTCCAGATGCTTAACGTACCTCACGGCCATTTAAAATCCTCCAACGTGCTTCTCAGCGACTCCCTTGAGCCACTCCTAACGGACTACGCCCTTGCTCCGGTGATGAACCAAGCTTATGCTTCCCAGTTCATGGTGGCGTTCCAGTCCCCAGAATGCAAGCAGAGCGGCAAAGCGTCGAAAAAGAGCGATATTTGGAGCTTCGGCGAACTAATACTAGAGATCCTAACGAGGAAACTCCCTTCCGCAGGTTCGAAACATGGGGACGAAGGTATCCATTTGGCGGAATGGGTGAGCTGAGTATCCGAAGAGGAATGGAGCAGCAAGGTGTTCGACGGCGAGATGGGGGTGAGAACGAGCAGCGAGCGAGAGGTGCCAAGCTGTTGAAAATGGGGCTCGCTTGTTGCGGAGAGGACGTCGAGAAGAGGTACGAGACGGAGGAAGTCCTCGACGAGATTGAAGAGCTGAGAGAGGAAGATGACCGAAGGTTTGCAAAGATAATAGTTTTGCATTATTTGATTTTTAGTTTATTATTGACATAGTTTTGCAATATTTGTTTTCTTGATTTTGATCAGAAGGTGTGTGTGATTTTTTCTTTTCCTTTAAAATAAGAACAATAAATTTAAATCCGTCAATTATCGAAAGTTTGGTTCTTTACATCAAGCAGGTTGTCAATGATCAAATCCAAACTACCAAAGCCCAGAATCCCTTCGCCTCCGCCGCCGCCGCCGCCTCCCGATTCCTCTCCTTCTCGCCACCGGCACCACCGGATCCTCTCTCTGCTCAAGCAATGCACCTCCATCCGATGCTTCAAGCAGATCCACGCCCACATGCTCACCCGTGCCGTCCGGAAGCCCAACGACCTCCTCGCCAGGCTCCTCCTCCTCGGCGACCTCCCCTACTCCCTCCTCCTTTTTTCCCAGAACCCACGCCCCAACGACTTTTCCTTCAACATCGTCATCCGCGCCCTCGTCACTCTCTACTCCCGCTTCCCTCTCGCCCTCGAGTTCTACCTCCGCATGCTCCGCTCCGGCTTCCGCCCTGACCACTATACCTTCCCCTTCGTCCTCCTCGCCGCCGCCAACCTCCAGTCCTTGCACCATGGCCTCGCCGCCCACGCCTCCATCTTCAAGCTCGCCCTTCACGACGTCGACCACGTCCAGCACTCTCTGCTCACCATGTACGCCCGGTGCGGCCAGGTGGGCCTCGCCCGCAAGCTGTTCGATGAAATCGCCGTGAGAGATTCGGTCTCCTGGAATTCGATGCTTTCGGGGTACGCGAAGATGGGTTGCGCCGGGGAGGCGGTGGAGCTGTTCCGTAGTATGCGATCAGAAGGACTGGTCGAGCCGGACGAGGTCACTCTGGTGAGTGTCTTGGCGGCGTGCGGGGACTTGGGGGACGTGAGCTTGGGCATGCGGTTGGAGGAGCTGGTGGGGGAGTATGGATTGGTCCTGAACTCTTTTCTTGGGTCTTCTTTGATTGATATGTATGGTAAATGTGGGGATTTGGACTCAGCAAGGAGGGTTTTTCATAAACTGGCAAAGAAGGATTTGGTGGCATGGAACGCAATGATCACAGGGTACATATCATTCCTTTTTGAAACTCACTTTCCAAATTCCATAGCAGTTGCTCTAGTTGATTACAATATTTGACTGTGGTAAACCTTATAGGTCGCATAGTAACAAAGAATTGCTCCTTTCTGTATTTGTTTAACTAATTTCCAATTAACAGAAAAAAAAAACTTTTCCTTGTATCCTTGTGCATTACATTATGATATGCTTTTTGATAAACTAGGCAAACTTTTGTTAATTCTGTTGGTTCATTTTATTTCTTTCGTATCCTCAGCTTGGTTAGTAAATGGAGACAATCACTTTTTTGTTGTTATTGGAATTGTTAGATTATGGCATATAGAATGTTGCATTGATTCTTTGGCTTGTCGAAACTATACAGGTATGCTCAGAATGGTTTGTCGGATGAAGCCATTAAATTATTTCACACCATGAAGGAGAAAGGGATTGAACCAGACAAAATCACAATTGCAAGTGTTCTATCAGCTTGCGCTTCGGTTGGGGCACTAGAGCTAGGCATGTCGCTTGATGCATATGCGTCAAGAACCGACCTATATAATAATGTTTATGTCGGAACAGCTTTGGTTGACATGTATGCAAAATGTGGAAATTTAGGCCGAGCTATGGAAGTCTTTGAAAACTTGCCTCACAGGAACCTATTCACATGGAATGCTATCATCTCTGCATTTGCTTTCAATGGGCAAGGCGAAGAGTCTATTTCATTGTTCTCCCGGATGCTTGCTGATAAGCAAGGGCTTTTACCTGATGATATTACCTTTATAGGTATACTTTCGGCATGTGTACATTCAGGCTTAGTTGATGAAGGCCGTCGTTGGTTTGGTCTCATGCAGTCAACATATGGGATTGTTCCAAAGATTGAGCATTATTCCTGCATGGTTGACCTTTTTGCGCGTGCTGGACTATTGGAAGAAGCATGGGAGTTCCTGGAGAAAATGCCTCAAAAACCAGATGCAGTTGCCTTGGGAGCTATGCTTAGTGCTTGTCGCTATCATAAGAATGCGAAAATAGGAGAGAAAATTGCAAAGAGGATCCTTGAATTGGAGCCTTCAAACTCAGGAAACTATGTCATTTCTTCTAAAATGTTTGCAGGTTCAAAGAGATGGAAGGATTCAGCCAGGATGATAGGGCTAATGAGGGAAAGGGGCGTAGCAAAGACTCCCGGTTGCAGCTGGATCGAGGTCGGCGACCAAGTCCATGAATTCCATGCAGGTGACGGGCTGCATCTCAGTGCTACAGAGATTTTTTATATGATTGACTTAGTAGTGGATGAGATGAAGATGGAAGGTTACACTCCAAAGATTGACTAAACTAGCTGATATAGACCAATCCATGTAGCAATTGCTCTTTAGTAGCAGTTTTCACATGAATATCATGGTGAAAGGTAATCCTCGGGTTTTAGCCATCCTAGAAATTATCTGATTACTGATGACATCTGAAGGAATTTGATCTTTTTTGATAGCTGAAGTGGATTAACCTAGGTTTACAATTACAGCATTGACAATAAGAAGATGCATAAAGAAGAAAGCAGAAGGATGAGAAGTGAACACAATTTGTACTCTTACACTAAGGAGCTTCATGAGCAAGGGTTGCCAATACAGAATTTTGCATCTTTATCAGTGAGCATGCCTAATAGAGTTGTAGAGCAACGACTGATGTGGAGTTTCTCTGGTTATGTAAATTACAGAAGTTGCTGCTATGCTACAAGTCATTTGACATCAAAGAAAATTGAAGCACATCTGAAAGACTAGAAACTGATGGCTGCAATGAGATAAGAGAGCAAAATTTATGTCCCTTGCAATCCAAACTTCCCTTGTTGCTGATGATTCAGAAAAATCTCCCTGTTCTTTGACTTGGATAAACATCCTACTTGTGATTTTCAGAATCCAAATTTGTGATCACATTCTTCGACATTGCAACTGGCAAGTCTGCCTCTGAAACCAGATCCACTACTTGCCCAGGTACTTCTTTAAATGAAATCGCCATCGAGCAATAACTCTATGTTTGCTTATACTTTAAGAAGGATCCTAAACCTTACATAAGCCAAGATCCCAAAGGGCAGTTCAAGCCCGATACAGTGTTGCTTCGATCAGAAACTACTTATCGCCATCGAGCAAGCACCTGTTACATTTTTGTAGTTCTCTAACTACATTTTGCTGAGTAAGCTGCAATGTGAGTCCAATTCTGGGGATTTCTAACTTCATTGGCGATGCAACAACACCGACCACGAGTTTCGTGATCATGCTTACTGCCGAGGAAATTATAAGCAGTATGGAAACGTATGAACAATCTTACGCAGACAAATGGTGTGAGGGAGTGGTTTCTCATGGCCATGGATTTTGGTTTGCCAACTTGTGGTTGGCTTGTATTCATTTTATCTTTAACAGTGTTATAACCTGGAGAGTTTGTTCGATATAAGAATTTTGATATTTCTCAAAAGGTCAACCTAAGTTTGCATTAGGCATGCTTATCGATTTTTTGATTCCGGTTCTGATTCTGTTCTAATCGATTCCGGATTCGTTGATATTGGAACTGGTTGGAAGCGATTTCGGTTCTAAAGTTTTAATTTTGAACCAATTCAATCCGGACCGATTCCAAATTGATTTCGAACCGATTTTGAAACGGTTCCAGACCGATTTTGAAACTGTTCCGGACCATATCTTCTTCAAACTTGAGCTTTCAAATTCATCTATTGCGTTGGTAATCCTATTCTTTTCTTTTGTCATAAAATAATTTTATAGACATGTTAGCATGTTAAGAGTTTCCATCTTTATATTAGCAACCGGAACTAGATCTAAATCGAAACAGGAATCAGTTCCGAATCATTTTGAAACGGTTCCGAATCGATTCTGAAATCGATTGGAATCGAATCGGAACTGAAACGGTTCAGTTTTAGAATCGGTTCATGTTTCCAATTTTTAATTTAATGGAATGATTTCGACTTAGTTTCGTATCAAATCGGTCCGTTAAGTACGTCTAGTTTGCATCGTTGGATCAGGAATTGATGAACTTTCGATAGGATCCAATGAACTAAAATTCACAATTGTTCTAAATTCTATGAATATAACACATGAACCTCTGATATAATGGCTGCTGCATTCTGTGTTTCGGTTAGTCTTGTGTACATTAATCTTATATATATATATATATATATATATATATATATATATATATATATATATATATATGAATAAAAAAATGATGATTATTTAAAATAACACAAATAATTTGTACGTTCCTATTGTTGTGTCTAGATATTGTCGTTTATTTTTTAAATATGAATACTGTACTTGATTTTTTTTAATTTATTTTGATGTTAATCAATTCTTGCAGTCCCTTAACTAGAGCACTAGAATTTAGTTTTTTTTTAATAATTATTAGTGTGTTAAAAAAATTAAAATTTTAATGGGTCAATATTTGTCTAACTTTAATATTTAAAAAAAAATACTAAGAATATAATAGTGATTTTGTAGTTTGGATTTTAAATTCAAATATAATCAATTCGTAATATATACAATCGATTTCCACCGTGGGAACGTCGACTATAAAAGAGTCGTTTCGGAGTGACGCTACTGGCGGCACGATGGAAGGGACGGAGAACGGCGAGGAGCTGGAATCCCTAGTACGAGCCTTCGATCGGATCTACCGGGTAAGCGCACGGCTCGAAGTGCCTCTCTTTTCTTCTAAGTCGGGATCTCCTTCCTCACTGGCTGATAGATCGGGCTATCCGAATCGAATCAAATAAGGGTTTTGATCTGTAATGTCCAAGTTCTCGATCGCATTTGTTAGGTCATTTTACTCTTGATATTAGTTAGTGGTTTGTTTTATGACTTGTAATCGAGTAGAGACAAAAAGGTGCAGATGGTGGTTGGCGGTTCTAGAGATGAAGAATATTTGAAGAAATGGCCGCTTGGAATTTTATTCTGATAGATGGGGAATGGCAGTTTCACATGTTTGATGCTTCTTGCATTTTTCATGGACAGGGATACAATGATGCACTTTTGGAGATTCAGTCATTGAAGATGAGCTATAACTGTGAAGTCATGAAACGCGAAGCTCTTGAAGCCACTTGCAACGATTTTAAAGCAGGTCGAGTATGTGATTAACTCAGTACGACTTTGCAAATTCACATGTTACTCCAGTAGGAACTAATAAATGCTTTTGGTTGCAAACTTTAAATGTTAATTTTCCCTCATGATACTAGATTTTGCTAAATACTGACATTGACTTTACCTGAACCATTTTATATTTCAGATATGATTTTAAACAATATTTATATTAATATATTTACTTCACTTGCGCTACTTAATAAATGCATTTCATTTTTTACTTATTTGATAGGAAAATGTGGCGACTTTAGATTTTAAGAAACCCTCATGATACTAGATCTTTCTAAATATTGCCATTGACTCTACCCAAGCCGCTTTGTATTTCATATGATTTTTAACAATACTCGTGTTAATAAGAAATGCGAACATTAGAGTGAAAGTTAGAATTGTATCTATTAAAGGAAATTTCAAGAGACATATTTAAAATGGTATGAATATGTACTTAAACGGTTGATAGATGTTCCAATTAAGCGATATAAAACTAGTGCAACTATATAAATCAAACGAGAAAAATAAAAACCAAAAAAAGACTTGTGTAGCAATGATAAAACATTATAAAATTTATTTAAATATAGATAATTATATAGTAGAAGATAGAACCCAATAACATAGAAAGATCCATATAGTCAACCCACCTAGTGGGATAAGACTTGATTTTTGTTGTTGTTGCTTGTCATGTTGATATATAGCAACTATCATTTTGCTTAATATTATCAACCCATCAACTTCTTGCTACAAATTTAGGAAATTTGTTAAGGTGGCCTTGGTGCAACTTTAGGAGAACGCTCTTTATACTATTTTTATGCAGCAACTAATTGTACACTTGTATGCTAGCCAATACCATGTCAATATCGATGTGACAGCATCGGGGGCTCCATGCCATTCCATTGATTTGATTCCAGTTGTAAGTTGTTTGTACACAGTATATTATCCATGTAGTAGACACTAATATTGTTAATGCTATTAATCATATATGCAAAAAGTATTTGCTGCACTTAGCTGTGCTATTTTACAGGTATGATTCTACTTGTGGTGGTGTCCGCAATATATATCCATTCACTTATACTGTTACCTCTATCGTCAATATATAAAACTTGTTTGTTGCACTTAAATCTTGTGTTTGTCTTAAATACTTTTCCCATAATAATGCAAAGTGATCACAGCATGCCAAAATGATTTTATTAGAAAAGAATTAACTGTGCATTTGGATACCATCTAGATGTGGTATTCTCAAGTAGGAGTTTTTTTTATCTTGTACGCATACTTTTTGGTGCTAAGATCCTCTGAAAAAGCGTGGCAATGTTTAATATATTTTATGAGATGGACAGAAAATGAAAAGTTAAGAAGGTCACATCATGAATCTTGGAGCAAATTTGTTGATGAGGTATACTTTTGCTCCTGTTGCATTCATTACATGCTAATGATATATATTATTCTTTAATTTAGTTATTTGGTACTTTTGCCAAATGCTCTACTAAATATCCTAATTTTTGGATTAGTTTAGGTGTTTGGTACTTCTGTAAGGCTAGATGCGAGCAAGCATTTTTTTTTTTTAAAAAACAATTGTCCTTTAATGCTCTAGCATAAGTATAATACTAAGGTGTATTCTGAATTAGCATTCATACACCTTGCATAAATTGTTCCTTGGAATAAAAGCAAATGAAAGAAGTTCTTTCAATGGAAAATTTGGGACATTATCTGCTGGTGATTGAAAAGCCAGAAAATGTGAATAGTTAAAACAATGACAAAATGAAGTGGGATGATTGAAAATTCAGAAGTTAAAGAGGCTAATCTGGAGGTTCTGTTGTATTGTTTGAAATGGGAAGACCATTCTTACTATCAGTTAACATGAAAAAGACAATAGAAGTTCAAAAATCTTGTATTTGGTCACACCGTCGTACAAGGGAGCAAGGCTAATAGTGAAAAATTATGTCAGAATGGGAATACTTGCTCACTTTGTTATCTTAATTTTTTTCAACTTATTTTAATATCTACTGTGGTTTTATGAACCTTGAGAATTTCCTTGCCAATGGTCACTAGGATTTACCGAATTACCCTCATAAAAGGTATTTTTCTACTGAAGCTAGATGGAACATCGTGCAAAATGCCAAAGGTTAACCAAGGAAATTAGGGAAGCAAATTTCAAACTGCTCAGCCTAGGAGCGGTAACTTTTTCAATCTCTTCAAACTATTTCTTTAAAATGTTCCTATCAGCTGAAAACATTTACCTTCATCAGGAACATGAAAAAATGATTGACATTCTTAAACAAGAGTACAACCAGAAAGTTCACGATATGGAGAAGCAAGTCAGGTAGGCTACAGTTTTAACTTTTTCTTGCATATATGAATGTCAACTAAAATTACATTGCAATCAGTTGCTCGCTTGATAAGCAAGCTTCAGATCAAGTTTTGTTAAATCAGTTTCAGCAAGAATTGGTCACGCATGAAACACATATAGAGATACTGACCGGCAATCTGGAAATGGTTACCTCTGATCTGCAATCTAAATGTACGACTAACTTCTAGACATATTATATAATTTCTGCAATAACACCTAATGTTTCATAAGAAAATTTTTTCTTGAACAGATGATTCCGAGATCCTGGAATTAAAATCTCAGCTTCTAGCTGAACAGAATGCGAAAAATAATCTGCAAGTAAAGCTGCAGAATACAGAGAATGAATGTGAGTAGTATATAGTGAAAATAATGCAATTATTGTATTTCACAGGAAAATCCTGTAAAAAAATATCATTAGCATAATTGCATTAGAAAGAAACAGGAAAATCCTGTAAAAAAATATCATTAGCATAATTGCATTAGAAAGAAAAAACATCAGTGGTGGCCATAAGTCCAGTTGAAAAAAGATAGGATTCCATTAGCCTTTGAGAAGAAGCTAAAGCAAATGGTTTATGTTTTAATTATGGTTAGCATTGGATACAAGCTTACATTGCACTGGAAATGACATCTGCATTTTCTTATCTAGTTGCTCCATTTAGTTTTACTTTGTGTTGTAAAGCTATTTATTATTTTGCTTGTGGTTAATGGACCGGAATTGATAGGGAATGTAATAGGTTTCTCTTAGGGCTCAGAATAAATCGGTAATTGAATAGGAATATTTGTTTTAAGATCGGTACATGGAACGAAATAGATGGGTCATTCTCAGTCTTATATTTGGTTCATACGGATTTTGGAAGTAATAGATGAACAATAGTTTTACAATAATATTTTGTTCAATCACACACAAATTTGCTTGGCTCGCCCAACCAGTATGGCTTACTTGGCCGCAGCTTAGTCCTCTAGTATTGCACAATCCGCTTTGCATATTTAAGCCCATACAATTTGCTCGGTCTACGCTCGGTCTGCCGAGCTCGTCAAATTTGCTCATGCACTCAGTTCACTGTTCTTCTGACTTGCTCAATCTGTTTAGATCCCCCGGTCCTTGGGGCGAGCTCGTCAAATATGTATTTCTTGGATGAAATTAGATGAGAATAGTCCTTAGAAAATGAGATGAATGACTGTCACCTGAGACTGTTATTTTGTGTTTATTTGTGTGATTCAACATGGAAATAACTTATTCTAGAATCCGTAAGAAATAAAATAACTGCGAACCAAATACACCTTTAATCTCCCAAACCACTAATGATCCTCTCTAATTCTTTGTTCCAGTGCAAATTATGAAACAGAAGCAAGAGAAGCAACAGAGAGATTCCATCTCGCTTCATCACGTAGAAACTTTGAAGCAGAAGATCATGAGACTCAGAAAGGAAAACGAGTCGCTGAAGAGGCAAGTGACAGCATCGAACGACGATCGCATATAATCTCATCCGGACGCCACACTGCCACAGCAGGTACTAGAACTACCTTCCCACCCTCTTCCATATGGAGATTGATGTCAAGGTCAGCATTGTTCAGGTTCCATCTCCAGCTGCCAAAATCTTAGCAGCATGAACCGTTCCGAAGACCTTCTCTCGGTTTATATCATTGGCATCACAACCATTACTTGTGCCTACTAATATTATAATTGCTTGTGTTTCCTAAAACCGAAGAAAGTTACTTTGAAAATTGGCTCGTAGAAGTGTGTGTTTTGGGTGGTCCGTAGCTCAAATTATAGCTTTTTTTTGCCGAATTTAATATCGCTTTTAGTATTTATACAATTAAATTGAAATCACTACATGGGTTACTACTTACTAAGGAAGGAGAAATTTGCATGTATGCATGTACTCCTCGACGACCCACCAACTGCTTATATATTTTAGTCCTAAAGATGATTATTTGTTGTGACGGAGGTCGATTTATCTTAGCCTCTCAATTGTTATTATCTTTATATTTGTCCATTGAGATTTTAATTTATTTCCTCCGTACATCAAGGGCAATTGCAGAGGATCGCTAATATGCTATGGTTCCTCTTTTTTTCTTTTTCGTTTTTTTTTTTTTGATGTTTGTTGTCTGTCCGGCTGAGTTAGTTTTGATTCACTGGCCATCCTTGTATCCCCACCTCAACCTTCTTCCATTAGCGGAATGACAGAAAAGGAAAGGGGAAATTTATGACCATTTTCTAAATTTAACCTTTATTTTTTAAGATTAATCGTGAGATTTTAATCTCTTTCACTAGTTCCCCGTTGCCCAATATCTCTTTCTCTAGTCTCTGCCAAAGACACAAGAGCCGAGAAAAAGGAAGGCGTTGACGCGAATATAACTAGTGGACAAGGGTGTAAAAGCAAATATGAAATTGGCTTAAGGGGGACACACCGGAGGGCATGGACTTAAATATGTCCAGTGCGAGGTTCTAGAAGCAAATATAAAATACAGCTCCATGGGAGATTGCTAAAAGGACCATCTCTTTCTCTCTCTCTCTCTCTCTCTCTCTGTGCCTTGCTCTCGATCGCGTCGATTAGGTTTGGCTCTCCTGGTTATTTCTTTTTCTTCTGTTGGTGGTTTTTTCGATTGGCGTCTTATAATTGTTTCTTATTCAGGCGGTAAATTTGATAGTAGATTTTTGTTTGCTTCGGTTTGGATCCGACGCCGACTTGAGTATGAAGAGATCGATTGAGGATCTGGATCTCTCTCCAGGCTAATAACTTCGATCTCCCTGTAATTGGTTCGTTTTTGTAGAATTTCTCTCTTCGGTCTTGATTGGTAGATTTGGAAGAAAGATGAGTTATTTGAATTCGATTAACTGTGTTCAAGCCAACGGTGCACCAGTTAGCGGTGGAGGACTCAGGTATTATTATTATTTTCAATTCGATTGTCTTCCTTCTCGATAAGCTTGTGTTTGGCCTTCTAATTTTGATGGTGACGCTTAGTGCGGTTGAGGTAATGTTTGTACGCGGTATTAGCTTTCCGTCTATCCAGTGGATCGGTTACCCTCTTTTAACGCAAGAGCTTCCCTACGTTTGATGTCGTACGGGGTGGATCTTTGCTTCCTGCTACCATTTACATTCTATGTTTTTGAGTTTTCAATTCAAGGCGAATTTTTATGATAGCTTGTGTTCCCATGGAATCATTAGTTTATGTTTCTCTATATGAGTAGATTAAGGAACGTGCAATGAATCCATCATGTATTTTCCAATTGTGAGCTATGAGTTAGACGATCCGCTGATTATTTTACCCATATTCAAATGGGTCGCCTTATATGGATGTAGTAATGTTTCACGATGCCATGAGAACTCATGTTTGTTTCTTTCATAACAGTCAAAACTTGAAGTTCAGTTATGGATATGCAAGCTCTCCAGGTAAAAGGTCTTCGATGGAGGACTTCTATGAGACAAGAATTGATTGTATAGATGACCAAATTGTAGGCTTGTTCGGTGTATTTGATGGTGAGTTTCTCTGGTTCTGCTTAGTATTAACTATTCTGTATGGTGTAGTATCCTCTTTCTTAGTTTTTTATTTAGTGGGAAACGATTGAAAATGCTTTCATGAATATCCTTAACCATTTCTCTTTCTATACATCTTAAATAGGATTTTTTTTTTTTGTTGGAATTCTTATACATTCAATTCCTTGATGCCATTTTTTTTTATTCTAATTGTATGATGTGCAGGTCATGGTGGTGCACAAGTGGCAGAGTACGTAAAACAAAACCTTTTCAGCAATTTACTTCAGCACCCCAAGTTCATCAGTGATACCAAGTCAGCTCTAGGTGATGCTAGTTTGCTTTTGTTATGTGAGGATATTTAAGATAGAGAATCTGACTTCAAAAAGTTTCTTTGAATTTCTGCAGCTGATGCATACAAACATACAGATTCAGAGTTTTTAAAATGTGAGAACAGTCAAAATCGAGAGGCTGGTTCGACTGCTTCAACTGCAGTTCTTGTTGGTAATCGTTTAGTTGTAGCAAATGTTGGGGACTCAAGAGTTGTTATATGTAGGGGAGGAGATGGTAAGTCCCAGTACTTATAATCATCATTTGAATTAGTTAGAGGCCATTTCTTATGAGAACAAATTATGGTAAACACTTGGGCCAACAAATACCTAAGACCCATTTGCTGCAATCACTGCTACAGCAACACCACTTGGCTAGAGGCCAAATGTAAAATGTTCCTGAGAAGTAAGCCATCAATTTCTTATAAGAACATTGGTGAGCATACATTGTTGGTTTGACCGTTTCAAGCAGGACCAATCATTAATATTGAAAGAAACACCACAATATTTTACAATATAGCAGGATTTCATCTTCTACGGGGCTTGTTAGAAGCAAGAATGCAAAAAAGCACATCATTTTATCTCTGATGAGCAATGCATCTTTCATTTCCTTGAAATGTGCAGCTACATGAAAATAGAAAGGGGAAGGAATCATTAAAAATCATAGTAGTTAAAAGGAGTGGAATAAAATATTGTTGGTTTTGAAACGTTGTTGCATCTTTATCTCTCCTTTTTTCATAAATAGACTCACCTAGGTTCTTGATTTCATTATTAACTTTTCTTTTCCCACCCATATTTGTTATATATTAATCTTAGTACTTTAAATGTAGTTATCTTACCTTCTCGATTTAGGAACCTACATCGTTTCTCAGAGTCCAGTGTCAGACTTTTACTTCGTCCATCTAAACAAAAGATTAAGATGATTGAAAGTCTACCTTTTCTCCTTGCATTCCTGATGAAGTTTCTTTCCTTAGATTACTGTTTTATCAACATTCCGTTTTTAACTGTTTTAGAGCCAAAATCATAGGAAATAAAATTCGAATCGCATCAAGTAATATTGAAAGCGGATCAAAGTCTCATAAGAAAATTTGATAATCTTGTGAGAAATAGTATGCCATATGGCAGTATTGAGTTCTTCCATCCTTTGAGGATCTATTGATTCTTTTAAATTGTTACGACTATCCTTTATGTTTAATCATTTCCTGGTCTTTGATCACCTGTGGTTCACTTCGTATCTTTCTGTGGGAGTACAACTGATTAATGTCTTCTATACATGCTCGAATTTGTGATTCATCTGTTAGCAGTAAATTTTGTATGGTTGTTAGTTTCTTTTTTTGGTCAATTTTGGTGTGTACTTATATTCTATAAGGTTGTTGCACTTTGGACTTTTTGTTTCTTTTCTTCCCTTCTTTTTCCATTGAATCAAGTTTGTTTACTCATTAATAGTCCAACTGATTCAGATGCTTTCCTGTGAAGATAGTATGAAACTCATGCTCAACTTGGTTCTTTTCTTTTGACACATCATTTGCGTTGAATTTTCCAAGGAGTTTTTGTTTTTTTTCAGGGATCACTGTTTTCCAAACATTGATTTTCGTCTATTTTCTAAAGTTAGAGTTGTACAGAAATATCTTAATTCATTGAGAGATTAGTTTTCAAGTGGAAACTTTGTTGATTTATTTCATAACTATATATATATTCTAAAACTAATGTGCTGGGCCAGAACAGAAACAATTTTCTTGGAATGGTGTGAAATTTCTGTAAACTAACAGTTATATACCACAGGAAATAAAGAACGTATTAGTTGAACTTAAAATTTCTCTCACTTCTAGGCCTTCTCACAAGTGCCTGTTGTTGACTTGCGCAGCTATAGCTGTCTCAAGGGATCACAAGCCTGACCAAACAGATGAGAGGCAAAGGATTGAAGACGCTGGGGGCTTTGTGATGTGGGCAGGTATTTTATCATTCCTTCAGCTTTACCTATTGTTGGATGAATTTTAGTTTAATCTTCATTCTGTTATTAAAGGAACATGGCGTGTTGGTGGTGTCCTTGCTGTTTCTCGCGCATTTGGTGATAGGCATTTGAAGCGATTTGTTGTTGCAGATCCAGAAATTCATGTTTGATCTAACCCTTTTTTTCTGTACAAGTTAATCTATAGTTTTTCTTTCACCAATGAGCAACTGCTTTCACTGTGGATTTTCTGATCCAACATGAGCATTCATTGCTGAATGCAGGAGCAGGAGGTTGATGGATCTCTCGAGTTCATGATTCTTGCGAGTGATGGATTATGGGATGTTGTTTCAAATGAGGTGCTTACATATCTATTTTTACATTAATGTCTTTGTAAGTTTAAAAGAAATAAATCTAATAATTATACAACAATAACAATCAATCTTATCCTACTAGATGGAGTCGACTATATGGATCCTTCTACGTCATTAGGCTCTATACCCTACCATATCATCATCTATACTTAAATAAATTTTATTTTTATTTTTTAAATTCTATCCACAAATAATTATGCAATCACAATTTAAATTTCTATCTTATACATCTAGAACTAAGATGCCTTATTTTATTTACAAGTGTATATCTTTTGGACCTTCAGAAACATTTAATGAGTAGTGAAACTTATATAAAGTCAGTTACTGGTATCTTAAGTTTTAAATTTGAATAGAAATGAGTATAAATGAATGATTTGAGCGTAGGCACTAGGGAAAACTCACAACTACTGATTAGCCTAATTTAACATCACTAACTCGATGGCATTAAGTAGATTTTGTAGATTGCCTGAACTATGTCGGATCTTGTAAATTTAAGTACTATAAAAACAAGATTTATAAATTTGTGTATCACTATCAATCTGACATTTGTAGAGTTGAAGTAGGATTCATTCCCTGTGAATCTTATGGCGATGAATGATTTATAAAATAGTTGCCTTTATGACGATAAACTAAAATGAACAGTGTGATAAATCTTTTCTGACATATTTGAAAATTCCCTTGAAGAAAGGAAAGAAAAGACCAACACAAAGCATCAATTACTTTCTAATCGAACTCCATCCCCTACAGGAAGCTGTGGAGATGGTAAAACCCTTTGAGGATCCAGAACAAGCAGCTAAGAAGCTGTTGCAAGAGGCATATCAAAGAGGCAGTGCAGACAATATAACCTGTGTCGTCGTGCGTTTCTTGGCTAGTGCTGATGAAACTACAAGCAAGTTGTAAGTGAAAACCCCTCTCTCCTCTTTTATCCCGTCGATGTTGTCTGTAATTGTTTTAGGACTTTGAATTTGGGTAATAAGAATTGGTTGCTCTTCTATTTGGAGTGGTGATCAATGAGGTTGTTCTGGTTCTTATTAGGACATTTTAAATGCCCTCCTGTATTCTAACCTACTGAGCGTGTGTGACTGTATGTGGTACATTATGAAATTGATGAACATTGATTGTAAAGCATATAGATATTTTGTTTCAGTCAGATTCCATCACCTTTTTTTTTTTTTTGGCAATTTGTAGACACAATGAAACGAGATTTCAAGGCACATTGTATATGCTCTTATGGAGTTTATCTACTCTATTGTGGTTGTGCTTTTGATGTGGAATCTGACTGTAACACGATTATTTTTTTCCGCGGTTTTCAACACTTTTCTGTAGTTTTTTTTAAATGCAATTTGCATAGTTGAAGCACAAAATGCATAACCTTTGAAGTTTCATATATGCGGATTTGGGCGTAGTTAGGGTGCAAAATTATCTGAAATTGGTCATGGATTATCCTTTGTACGTAAAGCAATTGTTTATCATAGTAAAAAGCCGAGTTCAAGAATTATGAAAAAGCTATAAGTATTTTTTTTATTTATCTTTGATAGTCAATAGAGATTATTTAAGTTTCGATTTTATCCGATTCAGTTATTGACGAGATGTCTCGAAGATCTGTGAGACAGGATTGATCATTCTCAAATATTAGTCGGATCGAAGATTAAAGTACGCTGATATAAAAAAAACACTGTTGGTTTCATAAGTTGGTTGATCCGTGATCATTTTTTAAGCGATCAATATTTATTGTGGATGGAATTTTAATTTTTAAATAAAACATAAAAAAAAATATATTATATTTGAACAATAAATTTTTTATGGGTGACAAAAAAAAATTAAATAATTTAAAATTAATATATTTATTAATTTATAAAATAATAAAATTTATAAAATTTATCATTTTAATTTGATATTTTTATTTTTAAGATTAATTGTTTTTAATTTAATATTTTAAAATTTGTATAAAAATGAGAAGACTTTGTAATAGAAAAAATATTATTATTATTATTATTATTTACATAGGGCCACCTTAACCGAAGGAACAGAAGGAACTGACATATTTAAATTTTGACTGATAGCCCATTTTGTGTCAATTAACATTCAAATTTTAGCTTGCATATTTTTATGTAATAATAGGCCGCGAAGGACCTCAAAATTAAAAATTGTTTAATGCAAAGTAATTTTAGAAATAAAGACACTCAAATTAGTTGATCTTTTAAGTGACGTTTAAAATCGAAAGGTAAAAATAATAATAATAACGTAGAGAAAAAAATGATAATGAGGAGGCGTGATTAAAAATTAAACCATAGTTGAGGTATCATTTGGGAAAAACTAAATTACAAGGGCGATATCGAATAAATTCCATCCTCAGCAAAAGTATTTCGTTCCTGACCTCCTTAAAACGCCAACCACAACCTTACTGGCGGTAATCGTACCAGGCTGAGGTGCCCAGGCTGACTCCGTCCATGACCGCCTTCCTCCTTCCCGCTCAAACCCTAGCCTTCACCACAAATCCCTCGTCCTCATGCCTCGTCCGCCGATCTTCTACTCTCTCGTCCGCCATTGCCATGATCAAGGCGAGTTCAGCCCCTCGCAGCAAGCCTGTCCGCCCATCGCCGCTCGAGGCCAGCAGACTCCCTCTCAGGTTGTCTCGAAGATCTTCTTGTTTCATACACTTCCGACGAGAAAGATCGGAATTCGAGATTCTTTTTTTTTTTCTCCAGGGGCATTTTGTTAGCGAGCATCGCTGGATTCGCCTCTGCCCTCGCTTTCAATTCAGCTGTCACGGCCGTGATTTACCCTTGCGAAGATGTCGACGGATACTACACTGGCGTCGATGGGCTTACTGGCGCTGCCTTGATGAAGAAGCTCAACTCCATTGTTTCTGTTCATCAGTCGCTGCGTTACAAAGATGTACTTTGTTTGTTTCTCTGCTTCGAAGTATAATTAGCTGTTGAGTGTTTACCTGTTTCGCGTTACAACTCAGGTCTGGTACGCTCTCAAGATTCTTGATGCAGCAGATGTCGAAAACCCAGAAGCCTCCTCAGAGATGTAGGGCTGCAGTTTGTAAGCTTGGTGGTTGGTTCCATGTTTTTTAGCTTTCTAACGCAGAACTACTTGCCTAGGTCTTTATGTGCAGAATTGAGATATATTCGCTTAGAGCTGTTCCAAAATCATTGGCCGGAAAGCCAGAAGGATGGAACAGTGAGTAAATATGCTTCAGAATAAGTACTTGTTTCTTGTTAACCATTATATCTAAATCAGAATTACTCTTCTTAAACTGATGGGACAAAAAAACATGGTAGTTCACAGGGAAAATGTAACTTAAGGACGCACTGGCAAAATTATGATTGATTTATTCAGTTGACTTTTTGCATTCAAATGCTCCAGATTGTAGTTGTGCTATTTGGTATGGCATAGTAGATAGCTATAGGGATGATGGAACTATCATATAGTTTGATATGTCGTCTTGGTTTTATTCTTAAGTGTGTTATAACAGAAAGGTAGTTAGAAGAGAGTAGAATACAGTTTACGCTAATGACTTGAGCAATTCAACAACTCGTATAGGAAGTTGTCTTCGAGTATAGAGTGTGGTGAGTATCTGATACATTGTGAAAAGAGACCATCTCTGGGATCATCTTTCTTGTATTATCACTCTGGAGATCAATTCACTTTTGAAATTCTTTTATCCATTTCAACTGGCTAATCTCCTTTTAGCTGTGCATTTGGATGCTGTTTGGACATGTTGCGATGTAAGCACTTGCTAGTTGCTACTGCTGCATAGACTATAGCACCACAAGCTAGGATAGAAACTACATAGGATTATAGGAAGGGCCAAGCCTTGGACTATCTTGTTAGAATTGGATATTTCTACTTGATGTTGGTAATCCAGGGTGTTCTTTTTTGTTGTGCTTGTGACGTAAGTGAAATATTAGTAACTCCCTTAAAGTTGATTAGCTGCAAAATCCTGCAACGATCACTTTTATGTGTTTCAGGGGAACATTTATGGCCTCGTTCATATGGCTTGAGGAATGGACCGATGTTGACGGATTTACATAACATTCATCCTGCAGATGCAAATGGTAATAATTAACTGGAATAATCAGCACTAAACGTGTTACTAATTAACAATTTCATAATCAAGAGCATATTTCAATAATGCAATGCATTTGTCAGGACATCTTCATAAAAATATAACTTTATTTTAAAAAAAATTGCATTAATCTGGAGTTTCTTACAGAAATAGTAAGTTATAACATGCAAATATCTTCCATGTGGCTATGACATCTACCTTGATACCTTGATAGCAAATCTCAAAAAATGAGCAAACCAAAGTCATTAGATGAAAGGAGTATTATGTATAATTTGTTTTGGTTGGTTTTTAGTTTTTCTCCTCCATGTTCATTTGGAGAACAGATAAAAAAAGTGAAAAGTTTATACTGTTGTCATGGTAGAATGATTAATTTGAATGAACACACATAGATACACATATCCTCGACTTGTATGTTGTCTAACTCCATATTCCCTAATGGATTCGACTGTCATGTATGCTATATTTCACAGCTAAAATTTGTGCAGCAGTTTTTGTTATATGACAAATAGCAGGTTTTCTTACTAAACAGTATTTTACCAACCAATATTTCCAGTTTTAGTTGAATAGTTGTTGCTGATTATCAATACGACACTGTGTAACCTGTTGGTATTTAACAATCTCTTCATAATAAAAATATAATTCATCATGATGGTGATGAATTTCCATTCCTTGCTAGCTTATGGATGGCGACAAAAAGTTTACTTCTCTTGCTAGCTTATGAATTTCCATTCCTATACTTCTCGTTAGTTATTTACAGAAATGCAAAGAAAAAAATATTCTTGTGCAGTAAATTCATCCAGGGGAAACAAGTACTATGGGGAATGTGTGGCTGCATTGACACACTGTTCGAGGCCTGCAAACAATGAAGCTGCTGCTGACACCGAAACTGACAAGGAAAGATGGGCACCACCCAAAGAGGTTCTGATTACATTTTGATGTATCTCTCCTTGCTCTTTGGTTGCTTATCCAAAGGATTCTTGAATGCTAACTTCGCTGAGAAAGGAAAGTATTTGTGGTTTCTCATAAATAACGCTGCACATTTTATAGATTTAGATTCTTGGTACAGAAGCATAGTAAACTAAGTTGTAAACTTGCTTTTTTTGTTTATAATAGATCCAAGTCTGGTTGGTGTTTTCTCCTAATCTTTACATTTGCCTTCTGAATCGGATAATAAACTATGAAACTAAGTTAATCCTTTGATTCCTTTCTCTTTCTTGTTTCCTGCAGTATTTGCTTCCTCGAAAATTTGTTATTCTCTCTTATGTAGTTTGATTATAGTGATGTCAATCTGGATTAGGACCGTTCAGGGGATTTTTTTTTTGTTTTGTTTGTTTGTTTAGGGAAACAATCTTTAAGGGCATCCAAGCTTCTCTCCTGATGATTTAGATGGCTTGTGAATTGATAGAAGCTTTCATAGAAAAGTAGGTGCGTATATTTCCCAAGTTCCTCCAAAAAGAACACTTTCATTGACCCTCTTTCCCTGTCACTTATCTCCCCCCTCACACTCCTTTGATTCATCAGTTCCTTCAACATGAAGCCCCTCAACCCCCATGCTGCACATTCTCACCGATGGACCTTCAAAATTGTCCTCTGGCAGTTAAGAAAAACTCGTTGACCTCTGCCACAGACACGGAGAAACTGTTATAGTCAGAGCATTAAGGGAGCTCAGAAATCACTGCAATAAGCAAGGATTAGAATTCAGTTTCCAGGAGTGGTATATCGATTACTTGTAACAAGCTCATTTCTGATCTCAGTTTCAGCTTGGACCAGCCGATACAGATATGCATCAATACATTCTTATTTGACTAGTTGAATCTAGTCTATTACCAAAACTTTTTCGGGCTTTCGCTTGCCCCTTGCTTCTTTTTTTTTTTCTTTTCTTTTTGGCACGAGCATATTTTTTGCATTTCTCAGTTTGGTCTGATCATGTATGACTAAATTTCTATGGACTATTTGTAAAACAGGTGAAAGGAGACATAGCACGATCATTAATGTATATGGCTGTGTCTTATGGATTTCAACAACCTAATGGGAGTCCACCATTGTGACTTTCTGATTCCCCAAATATTGGTAAATACATTTTTATATGAATTACTTATTTCTTATTTAGATGATGAAGATTACATGGATTAACCATAGGTAGCCAGCTTATCTATTCAACTAATTTTATAGGTTTGATGTTTATGGCTTCGACATATTATTACTAGATTGGTGGACAAATAGGATGGATTATCAAATGATTGGACTTCTTAAGATTGGTATAATAACTTAAATATGTTGTTGCATGTGGTAACATACCATTCCCAACTAGAGCTCAGCTGCATGAGGTCACATTTCTTAGTTACCAGAGTTCAATTTCTACATCATTCATAATATATCCTTTAATCTTTTTCAATTTCTGTTACAATATCCAGAAATTTAATGATATATAATCCTTATGGTTGCGAAGCACTTTAGGGTGCATCAAGTAATTACATAATTAAGATTACGAGGAATAAAACATAATCTAATTTCGTTTGGTTCCATGCTAAGTAATCCAATAACAATATATTATCTTAGAATCATTTAACACTTAAATCAAACATAGTGAAATAATATAATCTTAAATAGATAATCAAAATTATCAACAATTTATTTGAAAACTATACGAAAAACTAAACAATAAATCTTTGAGAAAGTTAAGCATTTGATAATGCTTTGTGATGGAAATCAATCAATCATGATCATTTACCTTGCATTTAAATAAGGTCGTTTTTTTTATAAATACAGTTGATTGGTTGAATGATTGAATTACGCCCACGATACCGATTGGCATTTAAAACTATATTATATATCATAATAACACTTTGCATTGTGTGTGTGGAGATTGTTTCTACGGGATGACATGGTGGCTAAAACACGGCGGTACTTATAGAAATGATATAGGTCAATTCTAGAGGAGGTCTAAAATTCTTTTTTAGATTCAAATGACTTTCACATGTCTTAGTCACCACGTCAAGACTCATAGGATTCTCCGTGATTTATCTTCCACACAATGACCGTGAGATGAGTCGGTGGGGACTGCTAGATTGACGATTCCAACTTTTTACAGTGTGTGTGTAGAGATTGCATCGAGAGTTGTTAACTAAAGACACCAAAAGCTATAATCTTCTCTTCCCTCTATATCTCTACAATCCCTTCAATGTCTATCGGCATTTTTGTGAGTTCCTTGCCCGGAAGGTAACTTAAACACCTTCCGAGCTTCCTTTCTTTAAAGTCGTTGTGATTTGCGAAAAGAAGTGGTTTGCTAATGGTCCTCTCGTATATATGTTCCTGCCAGAAACAAATGAAATGGGTCTCCTTGCGACTTTGCTACAGTGGAACAAAGTCGATCCCCCATCGAGCACGGAGAAGTTAAGAAATGACAGAATATGCAAGTTGTATCAGCACAATCGGAATCCTTTCATCGATCATCCAGAATACGCTAACCTCATCTGGAAATACGCTACCGATGAAGGAAAAAAAGGTATCACTCTCGTGTTTAGTTCAATCCTAAATAATAGGATAAAAATTTATTTATTTAGAAATTTTCGTATATAACTTAGTTTAATATTTTACTATATTATTCTTGATTCAATTTTAAGATTCTATTTACTCTAAAAGATAATCGTATTGATATCGATATCTACAGTGGCAACTAGCGATCATCGACAACACCGGATGGCAACGGAGGTGATGGCGAACGACGACGACGATCGACAACCGACGGATGATGGCCGACGATCGACAGCGGGTGATGGACGATGGGTGATGATCAACGGTCGACGATTGGCCATCGATGGCGACGGCGATCGCTGACAATCGACGATCGATAATCGGGCGATATTATATTATGATGAAATTGATATTTGATAAATTTTGAGGAATAATTTTGGATAAATAATAAATATAGTCGATAGTCGATGGCGGCGATCGACTAAGATTTTGATTATATTATGATGAAATTGATATTTGATAAATTTTGAGGAATAATTTTGGAAAAAAATAATTATTAACTTCGAAATCAAGAAAAAATTTATCCGGAGATGTGATTCCGAATTATATGCTCCATTTATTGATGTGGCAGCATGTTTTATTATTTGGAAATCATTTATCAAACACGAGATTAGATAGACCGGAAATCATCTATCCATATTTCTTAATCTATCTCAGCTATATATATATTGCTCATCTATCTTATTGGCGTCATGCTGTATCTCTATACAAATTTTCATAAACTATAATTTTACATCTAAAGGCAGTTCAAGTTCTTGCCATGTGAAATTTTGAAGAAGGGTCTATTATATAGAGTATTATTTAATTTTGTAATTGATTATTTTTAAAATTTAAATTTGTGATTTGTAGATCACAAGATAGTAATTTTACTATTGACTCTTCAAACTATTATTTTATATCACTCCCAATAATTCAAAATATGAAAGAAAAAGGAAATATTCTGAACAAGCAAATCCTTATTACTTCCTCTGTGTTTCTTGCTGCTCAAGAGAGTGACCTCTCTTTGGTGTGGCACCAAAGTAGTACACTTTGACGCTATGACAACCACAATATCTTCAAACAACCTCAACGACAACATTAAATGCAACAACACAAACACATTGATTAGTTTACCAACAACCTCAAAATCATGCTTTCACCTTTGACCATGAAGCCAGCAGCCAACGAGAGAAGATTTGCATATCTCATGGGGCCAGCCATTATAGAACTTCCAATGTAGTTGGTTCCTTTTTTAAACATCGATCTTACTAATCTTAAAAATGATCGATTCAACTTTATAGATTTTTAACGAGACGTTAAATAATCTCTAGATAAGATATATATCATTGACCATTAGAATAAATTAGAAAAGTACTCACAGTTCAACAGTTAAATCTAACAATACCGTTCCTGTAAAACAAGTTCAATGTCGAAAATATTTTCTGTTCGAGAAAATAAATTCTCAATCCGTACTTAATTCAGAATCGTTTACTTAAGTTTTTTCGAAATTCATTGTCGAATTTGAACTATGTTAATCTGTGAAATAACGATCTGTTTTACCGTTGGCCCTTAGGAACTTCCTATGTAGTCGCTCTTGATTCGGCTTAGAATTGTCCCCTTCATTTTTAATTAATCATCCACAATCAAAATTCAATCTTCCCCTTTATAGATTTTACATATGCAAGAACAGAAGTGGCTTAGGGCCTTCTTTACAACTACAACATAAACACTTTTTTTTAAACTGATTCAATTTCTAGTGATAATATCTACAAAAATGAGAAGAAAAAAATATATATATTTCATGTGGGTTTGATTAGACTATCAAAGTTGGTATCCTATGACCACATGGATTGTCTAATTACCCCAGCATAAGCCAATTTAACAATTTATAACTTGACCCCACAGAATCTAACTCATTCATGTATTAATCCGCCAATTATGGAGGATGTTTTAAGCATGTCTTTAACCATCCTACACAAATTTTAACTTCTATGAAAATGTTTGTTGATATAATATTATTATTATTATTATTATTATTATTAAAAAAGATATCGCATGACAAAGGAATTTATGTCTCGATCAAACGAGCATAGGGCACATGCAATGCCATGCCAAAGCCTTGTTCATGTATTGCTCCCAAGTGCCTTGTTTATTTCTGTTTGTATTTAGATTTTGTCCATTAGATAGATTGATTTTGGAGGAGATTTAAAAAAAATTTCTAGATTCAAATGTTCTCCACGTATTTTGATCACCATGTCAAGATCCATAGAATCCTCCGTGATTTATCTCCCTCACAATGATCGTGAAACAGATCGATGAGGACCATAGACGATTCCAACCTTTTACAAATATGGTTCATTCTCCCATAAGTTGACACGTAGTCTATCCCTCAAAAAAAAAAAACAAAAACCTACTTCCTATTTTATCTTTTTATTTTTATTTATCGTCTTGGTTTATTCTCTTTGGTATAGTTTGCAGTCCCCACAGGGATGACGCGATGGTAAGGCAGGAGGTTGCTTGCAGAATGGGCAGAGTTCGATTCCGGATGAGGGGTCTAAAATCCCCTCTGACTTTAGATGGACTCCTCCCTGCCTTGCCACCGTGTCAAGGGATTTTATCCCCTCTCCCCCTCGTGATTTATCTCCCTCTCGTCAGTGCCCTGGGACGGGTGGCAGAGACTGCTAGTTGGACAGATTCCCAACTTTACAGTTTGGTATAGTTTGCAATTTCATCTAAAATTTTGTCCTATTTCAAAACACATTTGTCTATTTTAATTTCCCAAAACTTTAACAATAATCAACCAAAACAGTTTAGATCCGTCTCTCTGCATATAAATCATCCATTTTTGAAAGATTAAGATGACAAATTGTATAATTTTAAAACTAAAGATAAAATAATCAAAATATAATTTAAGACGATACTAATTTGATCCAAATTTAGTTAGTAAGGATTCAAATTTAAACAAATTAAATGGGGACAAATATTCAATAAAATATCAACAATTCCATTATGAATTGTATTAAGGCAAATAACTCAGAGAGTAATCTGTTTTATATGAACAATAACACATGGATATACTGTATGTTATTTTTCATGATGCATTCGATAGTACCAAGTGTCCCATTTTTTTTTATTTATATTCTTTTGTAAAAATGAATAAGTAGTTCAATTGATAATGCTCACTTATGTCAATTAAACTTGTTCCCACTAGCACATATTATAGCACATGAGTCATGCCGAAATAAGAACCACAATTAATAGAGGTGAAAGAGAAGGGAAGAAGCACATGGGGGGTATAGTACAATGGTGGTAAGGTGTTCAATTCAACTCTTAAATATTTACGGTTCAATCCTCAATTATAATATATTTATAAAAAATTTCTTCAGTGACAAATAATTAAGAGACATTGCAACTGTTGAGATTATCCACGAGAACTTTTTCTATATTATATCCTAGTGACTTGTGACTTAAGATCTGAATATCTCATGTTAAAAAAAAAAAAAAAAAAAAAAAAAAATTTGCTGCTCCATGAGCTTAGTGTGATGGTTCGATCTCTTCTATTGATATTGTTCTTACTCTTTGGGGTGCATTTGGTTGAGAATTTTTGTTGATAATCTTGTTAGGTTATCAACAAAAAATCTTGTTTGGTTTATGTTATAAATAATTACCTGGTAATTGTTCATTACCTGGTTATGAACAAAAAATTTTTTAGGGGGAATTGGAAAACTTTAGAGAACCAAGATTTTTGTTGATTTCCGGGGTTAAGGAATTTTTTTTTCCAATATTACCCCAAGCAATATATTAAATGTCAATTTGTCAAAACTCAATCGATTTGACGACTAACGGTGGTCGCCGCTCGGCCCGCTGCCGCCACCATCGGCCATGCCATCGTTGTCGCCATCGGCCGACTAATCGTCGTCATGCTGCTAATCGGCCGACCACCGTTGTCGCCGCCACGGCCGATCATCGACATATCGCCGTCGCCGACGGCCGACCACCATCGCCGCTGGCCGGTCGATCTGCCGTCGTCGCATGACGGCCGATCACCACCGTCGTCGGTCACGATCGGTCGATCACCATCGCCGTCGGCTTGGTCGGCCGCTGATCGGCGATCATCGATCGTCACGCTGCCGTCATTAATATTCGTAGTCGTTAGATTGAATTGACGAAAGACAAAGGACAATTTAATAAAATGTTAAACTAAGTTATATATTAAAACCTTCAACCAAATAAGATTTTTATCTAAGGTTATACTTTATTCCAAGATTATATTTTATTTCCTGGTAATCACATAACCAATGTTATGTATGATTACTTGAACCAAACGCACCCTTGGAGTTTCAAGTGTGAGCCCACAGGGTTAGCTCTAATTAATAAGTACAAAGGAGTAACTCTTAAATTGGTAGGGATCAATTTCCGAGGAGATGATGACTCTAAGCTATCGACTGCTCCATTTTTTTGCATTTGCCATCTAGATTTTTGATTTATCTTCTCCACCAATAGAGACAGCCGGAGGGGACCGCTAACATGATGGTTTCATATTTTTTTTTTAGAGTTTCAAGTATGAACTCCAGTGATAGAGTCATCCATCTCACTTTCCTAACTTACCTAACTTATTTTGATAGATGATATTCGTGACTGATATATTTCCCGAATTAATTGGATGGATACATAGTTATAAAAAAAATTAAAAACAAAAAGAAGCAAAAGAGTTTCTTCTTCTACAAATTTAGACTAAATTTAATGCCAATTTTAAAGTTTTTTTTTAATGTATTTATTTTAGTAAAATTATTGATGTTTTGAGTGGTCGCCATATATTTCAAGGATAAATTTAGACTTTATGATGCCCTTGTCTGACTGAGTATTCTGAAAATTTAAATAGGGGCGTTGGCGGTTGAAGAATTACCATTTAAAATGGGTGATGGAGGGGCCAAGCAAGCAAGCAAGCAAGGGATGGTGGTCTATGACTATACCGAGGACAAGGATGGTCTCTGTATATAAAGAGATACGGAGCCAGAGGAAGAGAACACCACTGACTGACTCCTGTTCCTACTGACTACTCTTGCACGATCCACAGCTACCTTGTTCCTTTCGGATTTCTTCGAAATGCCGAAGTTGCAGAGGTATAGAGGAGTCAGGCAACGCCATTGGGGCTCGTGGGCCTCAGAAATCCGTCATCCAATCTTGTAATCGATCAAATCTAGCTAGAGAAAAATTTTCATCGAGGCATTTCGTCGAACACGTTACTGACCTGTAGCTTTGCTTCTTCCAGGAAGACGCGGATTTGGCTGGGCACGTTCGAGACGGCGGAGGACGCGGCGCGGGCGTACGACGGGGCGGCGAGGTTGATGTGCGGCGCGAAGACCCGCACCAACTTTCCCACTGCCGCCGGATCGGCGGCGGCGGCGGCGGTGCTGTCGCCGAACCTGGTGGCGAAGCTGGAGAAGTGCTGCTCCGCGGCGGGGGAGACCACCGAGCGGCCGCAGAAGGAGGGGGACGGGGTGGAGGTGGGCAATGAGTTCATAGAGGATATGATCGAGGAGCTCATATACGATGGTTCCCTAGACATCTCATGGTCTTCGCCTTCCTCCTCCGCATCGTCCTTCCAGTGCTCATCAGCATGTGTTTGAGTAACCGCCAGAGAGAAAGAGAGAGAGAGAGTGGAACGGCACTTTAGGGTTTCCTTTTGTTGTTTTTTTTTTGTACACGTGTGACTTTCCTATTTGTCAATAAATGCCAACATTTTCTACTGCAATAAATCCGAACCGGGTTTAAGTAGGTTCGATTAGGCATGCTTAATGGGTTGGTTCGATTTGGAATCGAGTCGGAATCAATCTGTTAAATTTGGAATTGAAATCAATTCAGATAAAATGATTCCAGAACCAAATCGGAACTATTCCGATTCCGATTCGATTCGGTTCCAATCGCTTTCGGAATCGATTCTGATTCTGATTTGGATCTGGTTTCGATTGCTAATTTAAAAGTGAAAATTTTTAGCATGTTAACATCTCTACAAGATTATTTTGCGATAGAAAAAAGAGAATAGAATCGCCAACACGTTAGATGAATTTGGAAGTTCAAGTTCGAAGAAGGTAATCCGGAACCGTTTCGGAACCGGTCCGGAACCATTTCAGAATCGGTCCGGAACCAGTTCGGAATCGGTTTTGGACTGGTTCGGATTGGTTCCAACGTCGACAAATTCAAAACCGATCAAAATCGAATCGGAATCGGAACCAAGGAATCTATAAGCATGCTTAAGTTCGATTAAGCTAATCATTATGATTAAATTACTTTGTACTGATATCAGAAGCTATGATTTGAGGATTAGGTTGGTGCTGTCTTATGAAAAAGGAATTTAAAAAAAAAACATATCACCAGCATTAAGTAGGTTCGATTAAACTAATCATTATGATTAAATTACTTTGGACTGATATCAGAAGCTATGATTTGAGGATTAGGTTGGTGTTGTCTTATGAAAAAGGAATTTTTTTTAAAAACCATGGATTATGTAGTTAATTAATTACGCCAGAGGGACCAACAGAACTCGTGATACCATATAAAACATTTTATTGCCCCACTCCTCTACGATACCATACAAACCATTTTATTGCCCTCGAAATTAAAGTGCAACGGTAGAGCATTTATAGTCTCCACACGGATAACATGATAGTTAAGATATGATGATATTTATAAAAATTATATAAGTCGATTTCAAAAGAGATTTAAAATCTTTTTCTGGATTCAGATGACCCTCACGTGTCTTGATCACCACGTCAAGGCTCATAGGGTCCTCCGTGATTTACTTCTCTCACAATGATTATGGAACAGGTCGGTGGGGATCACTAGATTTGCGGTTCCAACTTTTTACAGAGGAATAGTAGAGCATTTAGATCCCCACGGGATGATGTGGTGGTTAAGACACGGCAGTGTTTGCGGATAAGACATTGGTCGATTTCGGATAAGGTCTAAAGTCCTTTCTTGATTCAGATGACCCCCACATATTTTGGCCACCACGTCAAGGCTCATAGAGTTCTTCGTGATTTACCTCTCTCACAATGGTTATGGAACATACTAATGGAGGCCACTAGGTTGGCGGTCCAGCCTTTGCGAAATAGTAGAGCATTTAGTCTTGTGACTAGTGCAGTAGAAAAGCTGCATCGATGAACAAGGATTAATCTTCGGAGGCTGCAAGGCTTTCGGAGTGTCTACCCTCCTGTCATGCTAGTCATGAGTTGAGCAATATGTTCCCTGTGATTTATCTCGTTCGTGTTGACTGTGGAACCAATTGGTGGAGGTACTGAAGGCGAGCGAATCACCTTTTTGCACTAATATTATTGTATTTATTTCTCCACATGAGGACCTTATGGCTGGCACGACAGTAAAATTACACCAATGAGTAAGGATCAATTCCTAGGGATTACAAATTTTTCGGAGTGTCTGTCCTCTTGTCGCGCTAGTCCTGGATTGGACAATATAATCCCCATGATTTACCTCCTTCGGATTGACTGTGGAATCGACTAGTGGAGACACTGAGGACGAATGAATCGACTTTTGAACCAATAGTAGAGCATTCATAATCCCCTCGGGATAGCCAATCGACTAGAACAACACACAGTGCAATAGTAAAGTAGAATGACATTCCATAAATTAGCACGGTTCGATCTTCTACCGAAACAAATTCGATTTTGAATTTCAAAAAAAAATAAATATACAATCTTAAACTTAGTACGGATCAAAAATTTATCTTTTCGAACCAAATACATCTTCAATGTCGAATCTATTTTACAAAGACGATACAACTACGCACCGAACTTAACTATTGAATCACAAATACTTCTCTGATTTATTCAGATAATAAATAGAATATATCACACTTAAAAATTATTTAACACTCTATTAAAAATTCATATGACCAAACTAATCTTCATCATGATTAATTAAATCGAAAATCTAAATATCTTATACTAGTCAATAATAATAATAATAATAATAGTAATAGAACGTTCATATAATTTCCCACATCTTCAATTAGATTCTTAAATTTATTAAAAATAATCAACTAGAATGACAAATTAAAAAAAAACACACACACACATAACTACTATGAAAAAATTTTATTGGACTAAGTGGATCGCCTCCCAAATTAATCAGATAAACAACCTGAATATTTAATACCGACTAAAAAACATTTTATCAAATAATGCAGTTAATGTTTTGTTGCTACTAAACTACACACCATGCACTCAGAGTCCACTGTAGTTAGTTACTCACGACTGTTTTTATGCATAGACAACAATGGAAAGAAAAATACAACTCAATGGACTACCCTTTTTATCACGACGATCAGTTTCATGGAATTTTGTTCTATCGATGACCAACAGACTGGGAGTAAAAAAGTGAAGGAGGATACAACGCCTACAGATGCAACAAGACCTAAGGATGGATGATACAACAACAAACAAGCAGGTTAAAAATTAGGCACTAGCTCATGAAAATGGATGCGACGACACCATCGAAACTAGACTAAACTACTACAGGTTTTCTTTGCTTAGATAAATTAGTAGTATACAGTGGACCTAAAATAGCTGGAACACGATTTGCTTTTCGTGTCGTATGCTCGGCCAATGCTGTTACTTTGACACTCGTCCCTGGCGGTGTCTTTGCTCCCCTTCTATTTTTGCTTGCTGTCTAGTGCGAGGCCGAGGTGAAACGGACACCTGCTCAATTGATTTCCTTTTAGTGACCTTCTGTGATCTAGTCGCGATATGGTTCTCCCCGTGAGCCCGCGCTGTATCCATGCTTGGATGCTCCTCGATCACTTTAGCTACATCAGCAGTTTGCTCGCCGTTGCTGAATTGGATGAAACTTTTGTTTTCCTGGGAAACAAGCTGCGGATCGACAATCAACTCTGGCGATCCACTGAACAAGCAAACCGAGCAGAATTAGAAGTGAGATGAAGAAAGTCACAAAGAAGCACCCATTGTGTATTTTACCCATTTTCTGATCCATCATCTGCTGCACGCAGCGAAAAGAGATTTTGATCCTGAGACTTTGCATCTGTTTACATTTTTAAGAGATTCAGGGCAGCTGAAAGTATATATATTTGCTGCATGGCAAGGGTCTCAAATTGTGATCTGTTCGATCGAGAAATTACCGTCAGGCGCCTTTGATGCTGAAGCTGAAATAAAAGATTCATGAGGAACATCATCATCGATAATGTCGATAATGTCTTCGAGCACAGTTGGCGACACCTTGACGACATCCTAATGCAATAATAATTTCATATTGGTTATCGCAACTATTATGTTAATATATGTGCCAAAAAAGTATAAAAGCCTGGAAAATCAAGTAGGCATGCTCAGGAAGAAAAAACAAAAAAATAATACCACGTTCACCTTGTTAGCATCCAAATAGCTAGGCAAGTTATGCTCAGTTGGTGTATCAGATACAGTCGGACCTAATGAACTGATAGTTGGTGATGCAGTTTTCTCTACCACGGCCTTGAGTGTTTCCATGGGCTCCGAAGTCAAGGTAGCAGAAGTAGACTTTACAGCTAGTGCGATAAGGTCTTCATCGATAGGTTTATCGACTAAGTTACCATCATCATTGCGACGAAGATCTTCAACATGCTCTACTAATGACTTAGCAGGAGCATTGGAAGCCTCCAACAATGATTGAGAAGATGAGAATTGTGCTGTTCTTAAAAAGTATGGATCTCTCTCATCTGCTGTGGATGAGATCTTTGAAGTCTCCATTTGAAATAATTCCTGAGAATCAATTAGTTTCGAGGAAGGATTCTCAAGTAGGGTATCTGCCGATATCAAATCGGGTTTCTTATTATTATCTGGACTTTCCTGCGATCCCGAAGAGAAATAGTTCCTCTTAAAATCCTGAACACAGGCATCTTTTCGTAAGATAGGAAGCAAAAAAAAAACATCAGTTCAACTAAAGAACGGATTGGTAATTGTTGAACCGCATAGTATGAGAAATATGGCATGCAATTCCAAGACATTTACAGAGAAAAGTACACAAGACAAATTCACATTGTGACCTATTATGCATCTTCCAGGCCATTCGAAAGGCCAAAAGAATGGAAGATCAGCATTCTCATAAAAAGGAAAAAAACAAGTGATGCTCTGTGTAGTGTATCATTGAAATGAGCAAAAATAATAAACTATCAACTTCAGTGATGCTTGATTGCCAAACATGCTGTGTGTTCTATTTAAGTAGCAAGTAAGATGTCTCAATGGATTGCAATTTCGTCTTAATTTGTTTCTAGAGATTCATGATCCATGAATTCTTAGTAGACAGTTCGCCTATGCTTTATTACTTTGATAAATTTTGTAAAAGAAATATATAATGGTTTCATTGCAATTATTATATGGGTAGTCTGCTCCCAAAATACTGCCCAAAGGATTACTTTCTCAACTTCCTTGCCATCAAAAGACAAAATCATTCAGTAGCTGTACCATTCCAAACTAGTCGACATGGCCTTTGACCCTACAGTATTCTAAGAGTGACTACCACACAATGAAGCGTGTGGAAAATCTGGTAACAACTGTCCTCAGAATCTTGCCTGGGGTGATCCTCAAAATCAGCAAATATGCTATGCCCAAGGAAAATTCTAAATGAATGAGATGATTAATTGAGTCTTCTTCAACAATTTCTTAATTTGTTGTTGATGTCCTATATTATGAAGGAATACTATGAGTTGAACAAGATATTGAGATTCTAGATCGTGCATGGGAAATCCTATGTAAGGCAAGTTAAATAAGGTTTAAAAAATATTTATAAACAAAAATTATATAATGACCGAAAAATAGTCACAGATATGGTACACACCAAGATCAATACTTATAGGTGGAATAAAAGGCCTCTTGGTGAAAGTGGTATACCACAATATATGACTAGGTACATGTTAAGTATCATTTGTATTTAGCGATACATCTTATCACCAGAAATGGGATGGTATGTGCTTTGACCAATTACCAGACCAGTAATTGCAAACATACTCTCCCAAATGAGAAATAAGATATTCACATAAAGGGAACCAATATTATCACTTTCATTCTTTTCTGTAATTGGTGTATGTTCTTATACTTTACCTTAATCGAGGACAAAGAATTGCTAGTTCTTGCATGGTTGCTACTATCAGTCAGAAGATCCTCCTTGGTAGCAATCGTAGATGATAGAGTAAAACTACCACTGGTTGGAGACCGCTGAGGAGGAAGAGATTGCATATATGATTTAGCCAGATATACTGGTGAGGCATCATCATGAATATCCTGCAGGATGCATGAGCAGAATGTAGGCCCATGATAAAACTTCCATGCTGAATAATTAATACCATAAAGATTTAGTCAAAACTAAATAATGGTGTCTGATATTATTGGGATCCAATTCCTAACAAATTAATCAAACACTTGTTTGAAAAGGAAGGGGGTATTTTTCCAACTTAAACATGTTGTAAACATATTGAACTTCTAGATCAAAGAGAGTGCATATTTAAAGAGTGAGTGGCCTGTGCAACCCAGCATGGGCATGGATGCTAATGAGTTAGGAGCGAGAAACAAGGGTGACTATATAAACATGCAGACCAGTGTCTGCAGTAATCTTCTGCAAATCAGGTGGCACGAAAATGATTCATTTTTCAGAAGAACATGCTTTGAGGAAAACAATAATGATTAAGCGTTGGCATCACTGGTTAATTTGGCCAATTGGCCCAGTTACCAGAAACCATAGTCACTATTGGTCTGTTTAGTAAAAACAATGACAAAAAATGAGTGAATGAGAAATGAGAGGCTATGATGTAATTTTAAAAAGTCGACCAGCTTCAACCCCTATTCAATGTTGATGGCCCACAAAAAGGAAAAATTTTAGAGTTAATGGCATTTTTTTCAGCTCCAACCATTTGTTGGTTTTTTGTAGCTGCTGCCTTGTGGACATCAGACATACTAAAAGAACTTTTAACAGAATGTGAACTAAAATCAATAGGAGAGTACGCAACTGATCCAAGTAAGACATTGCACCGCTGCAATGACAACCAGGCTCCAGAAAATTCAACAGCGTTGCCAGGAAGCCCATTTGAAATTGCCTCTCCCACTTTATCCTGAACAAATACTGATGGTGAATCGACCACTCGGGATTGTAATAACTTAGTCAGTCTTTCACATTCATCCCTGAAAATGGAAGCACAATATCAGAGTTTCAGAGTTCCAGCTAAGTGTCATATCATTAATAAACATACATTATCCAACAATAAGATATGCACATTCATCATTCAAAATCCGTTGGACAACACAAACAGGAGAATAACACTCAACCAATCCCAACATTTTATTCTAGAATTCCCTATTTTTCTCCTTTGAGAATCAGAAATTTTCCCACAGTGGAGTTTGCCCTGCACCATTTTTGCACATGCAAATGGTTTTTTTTTTTCACTTTAGATGGAAACGGATTAAACAAAAAGTCAACCTCCATCATCATTCACTCTTGAACTAAACAAAAAAAGTAAGTCTTATGCAGCAAATAACTTTACATTCCTTTTACTCATTTCTACTTACAAAAAAAGTTGAGTCTGGGAAGTGCTAAGTTCCAGTGCACACTGTATAATAGAAAAACTTGTGAGCATCATCAGGTAGTATTCTGAGGTGGCAAGAGTATTTACTATAGCATGGCTGTGAATATTTGCAAGATCTAGTGATAAGAAACTAAATACAAGTGATGCACAATAAACAATGTCTCTAAATAAATAGGCAGCACTGAGAATCATGCGGGTGAATTTATGGGTGACAGTTAAGAGACACTCTAATGGTCATCTCTGTGCAATAAAGAAATCTATCTAAATGATGGCTTACACTAGCATTGAAAAAGATATCTCAAGAAAAGGAAATATATATACTAAAAATGTATGCATTTAAGTCAGCCAAATACTCACTGGAGAGCTTTCTTTAGGTTGAAAAATATACTTCAAAAAACACTACCAGATGGGGCATAACGCAAGATAAAATAGTATAGTTGATTAAAATATTTCTAGGTTATGATTCAGAAAACAAAATCGAAAGAAGAATGAAGTCGACGAACCGGCTTAAGAATCACATGCAATAGGCTTGGCATGTGGACAATTGTACAGATCAGTAAGACGATTTGAGTAAACATCTAAAGTTATCATTTTTCATGAGTTAAATTGTTTCACATAGTCTTCTGCACAACAAATTTTACGTGTAGGCGGAATGAACTATAAACACACAAGTGAAAGTAAAATGCAGATGTTGAACATGCATGAGCAAATTTTTAAATGATGTTAAAGAAACAACAACAAAAAGGAATAATATATCAAGAAATCCAGAACTACCTTGAGAAAGTCTCCTGTTGGAGCAACTTCTCAATAGCAAGTTTGGTTTCACTTGCGGGAACAATTGCATGTGATACCTCCATGCAGTCAGCAATCTCCTCTGATTTTGTCAGTTCCTGATCATATATAAACAACTTCCTCCATTAGCTAGCAGACTTCAAACTAAAACCTAGAAGGGAAAAAAAAATGGAAACTAGTGGATTCCTAGGTGTGTGTATCAAGAGCACCCATTTTGTGGTGAAACATCAAGTGCCTATACAATACACTGTTGAAATTCTCATGATTTAGGTCTGGATTAGCTGCTTTACTAAGACCGAGAAACAGAAATGGAAGACATGAAAATGGATTACTTGACTGGATCCATGAAGCTGTTTAGGTGCATCAATATTCTGTTCATCTGCAAAAGAGGAATAATATCAGCTATCTTCTACACAATGAAATATCCAGTTCCTTGCAAATCAGATTATTTCCAGGCTAATCAAACTGACATGCTCTGTGCATAAAAAGGACAACATCCAACTAATTCAAAAAAGATCAAGAGTCCAACCAGCCCTCTGACAAATAAGTGCATTTAAAATAATAAATAATAAAATACGCAGGTTAAGTTTAAACAAAAAGAATTTGACACACATACAATGAATGCAGTTAATGCTATGATAATTTACCAACAAAATACAAATAACTACTTAGATGCATTACATCAAAGTACAGTTAATTGGAACAATCTGGTTGCCCTGACAAATAAGATAGACATCACTGTTTCTTATCAGTAGCATTATTCAGATGCATCCTCTACTGATTCTAGTAAGTGCAAGATCCTTTAGTCTTTTTCCTTATTTTTGTTCTTTCTCCCTCTAATATGACTTCCACAAGAAGAGTTCACGAAACAGTAACATATCTGCTAATTCAATTAAAAGAGCTCAGTTTGCAATTATGGTAGTTCCTTTCATTTGAGGCAGTCATGGATCCTTATTAGATAATAGTTACAAGGATGGACACAATTCAGTTACAAAAGGTTGAACATTTCATCTGGTGCAGATTCAGAGCACATGTACGTAGGGGGGAAATGGTTAACTTAGATTGACTTGCATGAGACAACTGGAATTAATTTGAATATGATGAGATTTTGAGCCAGGCTGTAGCGCTTTCATTTGGTTCATCTAGAACTGAATCAAATTAAATTGAATCAATGTCTAATTTGCATTCCAGCGACAATCACTGTTTAGCTTAATAATAAAATGTTGAAGAAAGGAAGCTTTTCTAAGCTTAAAGTTTTCTATAGGTACTCATCTAATCAAACTTAAAATGGTACCATACGAGGTTTTTGGCTTGAATTCTGAAATTATAAGGTGTTAGAATAACAGTCAGATAGGATGCTTCCAGATGGCTTAGGATGTCTTTGTTTAGGGAAAAAAATCTAGTTTTCTAATTTCTTTGTCAGGAGAAAAGCTAATGGGGAAAATGGTGATGTAATTGTAAATAATTAAAGGTATGAGATAAGGAAACAAATCATTGCATTAAATAGGGCACTCGAATCATATCTGCTATGCTAACCTGTGTCCAGTACTATCTATCATATCATTGAGTGGGTATACAATAGCTCACAATTCGTTAAACAAGATGAACAAAGATAATCAATTTACGGTATGAGATATGAAATGATATTGCATTAAACAAGGCACTCGAATCATGGAGTAATATCTCCTATCCTGGCGCGTTCCCAATCCCAATACTACATACCATATGACATGCTGCCAGTAGGAGTACAAGTAACCCAAAATTCGACAGATAGGAGACACAAAACACAATCAAGCGCACACACAAGAGAGAGAGAGAGAGAGGGGAAAGAACCGACTGACCGGAGCGAGAGCTGCCGCGGTCATGGTCCGAGGAAAAACCTGAAGAGTCGGGGGAGTTGCTATCGGCGCGGAACACAGAGGAGATTAGCTTCCCGGCGCCGGATACAAGGCCGAGGAACCACCTAGGGCTCCCAGCAGGAGGCGGAGGCGGCGGGAGAGCGAGCGGAGGAGAGCGCGCGTAGGGGGAGGGCCGCGGCGGCTGGTCTCTTAGCCGGTCGTGGAGGATCTTCCCCCCAGATCCACTTTCCGCCGCCTGGCGACGAGCCCTGAACAGGGACGCCATGGAAGCTGGCAGAGAGACGGCTGAGCTGCGAGCGGAGGAAGAAGCCCTGGAGAGGGAGGAACCAAAGTGAGCAAGGGGGAGAGAAGGAAGGGGCAACGGAACTTTTGCTCTTATTTATTAGCCGAGAAAAAAGATATTTTTTTTTTTGGCCATCTATTGGAGCAGATCCGAGTGCCGCCTCCGCCGTGCGGCAACGTATCTACCTTTTTACCCTTTAGTCGATCCCCTACAAGTTCCCGCGCGGATCTACATCTTCAATTTCCTCATTCCTCCGTCAACTACGCTGACTCCCGCATATCTGCCGTCCGATCCCCACGCCGCCTCACGATCACTCGTCCTGCGGTCGTCGAACCTTCGCCCACCGGCTTCAGCTTGGGGTTTTGGATCTGTAGCGGTTCGCCTCTCTCTCTCTCTCTCTCTCTCTCTCTTTCTTCATCTCGACCCGTGACCTCTCGTTCGTGTAGCGGATCGATCGCCGGAACCCTCGATGCCCTAGGCGAGCAGAGATTCTCCACCTCGCCGGGCCGCCGCCGCCGCTCGCGGCTTCTGGATGGATTGAGGAGGGTGACGCGTTCCCCATCGACTGCGTGAATCGCGGCTTTGAGAATGTGTAGTTTCTAATCGTCGGTCGAATTCGTCCGCATCGGAAGTATGAACCATCATTCTCCTTTTTTTTTTTTTTTTTTTTGTTTTTTGCCATTCAGAAGCAGTTTTTGATTTGAAACTAAAGATTTTTCTTTGTGGTGGATGGTTCAGTCTTCAGTTTGTTTAATATTGGGGAAATTTCTTCGATCTTCACTTTAATTTTGTTGAGCATTGGCAACTATTTTTTTTTTATTAGCATCGTGTATTAATTTTGGAAAATAATTTCTATATCAATCATCGAAGTAAATCAAATAAGTATTCAATAGTTAAATTTGAGCGTAAGACAGATTTGATGTTGAAGATCTTATCAGATAAGATAAATTTTTAATCCGTTTTTTCAAAATTTAAAATCAAATTTATTTTAATAAAAAATTGAATCATGCTGATCTGCACCATGCTCCTGGGTTGAGCATGCGCACGAAGCAATTAATAATTTTTTCATATTTTATATTGTATATATAAAAAATATTTAATTTTTAAAAATTAACAGTTAAATAATGTCTAGTTTTTAAACGTCCAATAACGATTTTATTTTATCAATTATAAATTTTTTAAATAATAATTATTATTATTATATTTATAAAATTAATTTATTTTATTTTTAAATAAAATTTAAAGACTCGACTCAATTCCTTATGTAAAAAGTTTGAATCGTCAATCTAGCGTATTGACTTTATAAACATGAGAGAGAATAGTAACTCGCGAATGATCATTGATTTTGATACATTGATAAATACGTGAAAAACATGACCATTGTAAATATTAAATAGCTCAAGAAAAATTGAACTTCATAAATTTTAGGTTGTACTTAATTATCTACTTACCATCTCGTAGAAACCTCGACTCTCAATTCCTACACCAAGGAGCTATCTTTCACAGTTCATGTAATTCACAAAGAAGCTCCCATGGTGGATAGTGCAAGGATGCTCTTTTACCAATTGTGAATACTCTAAATACTAGCTTTTTTTTCTACTTTAAAAAATATAAATGATTTGCTTATTTTGCACTAGACCTGGCCACGATCCGGGTTCGGTCCGGATCGAAACCGTCGGATCCGAGTTGACAAAATATCATAATCGGCCGCTTCGTGGCGATTCTGATCCGGTCATGGAACCGCGGTTCGGTCGGTCCGGTCCGGTCAGTCAAGTCGAGTCGACACGCTGCTCGGTCAAAGCCCGTGTCGTTTAGATCGCCTGACACGCCTCGGTGTGCGACATGCCCGTGTCGAGAGAGCAACATCTGCATTGTCGCGCGACACGGACACGCGCGCGGCGACGCCTGCGTCGTAACGGAAATACGACACGGGCGTGTCGGTGTCGACACGCCCGCCGTCTTTCGACCAAATTTTTTTTTTTTTTTAAAATGCCGGCTTTTTTGTTTTCCGATTCGGTTTTTTAAAAAATCGGGACCGGACCGCCTAATAGGTGATCCGGTCACGGGTCCGGGTCAAACCCGTTGACCCAGTTAATCGGACCGTTGACCACGGTCCAGTTCCGAGTCGGGTCCGGGTTTGACCCGGACCTTGGCCAGGTCTATTTTGCACTTGTGAATTGGAATATGATGAATTGGCTAATGCACGGCAATATTTGTAGAAGTGATATGGATCGATTCTGAAGGTCTAAATTTTTTTTCTAAATTCAAATGATCTTCACATATCTTGATCATCATGTCAAAATTTATAAAATTCTTCGTGATTTACCATCCTTGACAATTATTCATGCTCATCTTAATAAAAAGTATTATCAAGAGAATAAATAAGAAAACAAATAATCTTATTCCTTTCTAAATAATTATGAAAAAATTTCTCCACTTCCCTCCAAATAAACACGATGAATAAATTGGACCAAAAATAAAATAATTTTAGTTTTTTTTATTTTTTTACCCTCACTCACGTAAAGTCATCGGCCACAAAATTTTGGTCCACACCGCCGACCTCGACGGAGCTCCAAGCCATGGCAGCGCTCACTCGCCGCGCCTTCATCTCCTTCCTCACCTGTTCGACGTCCTCCCACCTCCTCGTCGAAGCGTACACATTCGCCAGCCCGACGCGCCTTCCGCTCTTCTTAGGCTCCAACTCCACCACCCGCCTCCCGGCTCGCTCTCCGCGCTCGTAGTCCCCGTGCACCAAGCACCCGCTGAGAAGCGCCCCCAAAACCGCCCCATCCGCCTCCGGCACGGCCTCGACCAAGCTCTCGGCCTCCGCCGTGTGCCCCGCTCGGCTCAGCAAGTCCACCATGCACCCAAGGTGCGCCACAGATGGCCGCAGGCCGTACACCGCCACCATGTCCCTGAAAAGCTTCCGCCCTTCGTCGACCAGCCCGCTGTGGCCACAGGCCGTCAGGACGCCGACGAAGGTGATCTCATTCGGCTTCACTCCTCGCGATACCATATCCGAAAAGGCAGCGATCGCCGAACGGCAGTCTCCGTTGAGCGCCAGGCCCATGATCATAGCGCTCCAGGCGGCCACATCCCTGTGACGAATTCTGTCGAACACCTCTCGTGCGCTGTCCACGAAGCCACATTTGGAATAGAAATCCACCAGAGCAGTCCCCAGCTCAAGCTCGTACTGGTGCTTCGTCCCGTTCATTTCGATGAAGGAATGGATCCATCTGCCTTCCTCGTACTCCCCGAGGTTTGCACAAGCATTCAGAGCGCTCACGAGAACAGCATCGCTTAGTTCTGCAATCGCACGCCGCTTCAGCTCGCGGAACAATTGGATCGCCTCTCTGTGGCGTTCATTGCGGACGTAGCCCGCGATCATGGCGCTCCATGAGACGGCGTTCCTCTCCGGCATTTGATCGAACACGCTGCGTGCCTTCTCCACCATTCCGTGGGTGGAGTAGCCGCTCACAAGGCTGGTCCAGGAAACCACATTTGGGTTAGGACTTTCGTCGAACACCTTGGCCGCGATATCGATGGAGCCTAAACTGGAGTAGGTGCTCACAAGCGAGCTGGTGACGAAGACGTCGAGGTGGAAGCCGAATCGGAAGAGCTGGCCGTGGACTTGGGAGAGGACGGAGAGGGCGGCGCAGGACTTGACGGCGAAGGGGAAGGTACGAGCATTGGGGGCGACGTTGCGGCGGCGCATGCGAACGTAGGAGGCGAGGGCTCGGTGAGGGTAGGGGCTAGCAGAGTAGGCCCGGATGACGGCGTTCCAGTCAAAGACGGTGGGGTGGCGGATGCGCTGGAAGAGGTGGTAGGCACAGTCGGCGTCGTGGAGGCCGTAAAGGGCGAGGAGGCGGCTGGCAACGTAGGCGAAGCGGGCGAGGCCGAGGGAGATGAAGTGGGCGTGGAGCGCCCGAGCGTGCTCGAGGGTGGAGCAGCGGCGGATCAACGAGAGAAACGAGGAGGCGGATGAGAGCGGTGGCGTTGCGAGGGGGACGCGGCTTCTCATGGCGGAAGGGAAAGGAAGACTTCATCGAGTGTACGGAAGCGGAGGCGAAGACCAGCTGGAAAATATTTTTTTGAAAAATACATCTCCTCAATTCGTTCGTTTTATTTCATGAAAAATAATTTCTATAATTTTTTTTTAAATCTCAAAAAAGTAATCTTTGGCGTTATTCTATATACGATCGAATTTTGAGTGTAGCGTGCGATTCGCGTGCGATAATGAGAATGCATAGTAATTTTATCATGTTCGAATAAATATAGTGATAAAAAATATATAGTTCTTTTCATCGTCAGACTTTCTCCTTGTCCTAGCCATTCAACATCGCCGTCGAACGGTCAGATTCCGATCGCGATCTAATCGAAATTCAATCACAATCTGACCGATATCGAAGTTCGACCGAATCGCAATTGAAAACGGCCTCGATTATGGCTACCATCGTCGTAAATCAATCTGATTCTGATCAAATTATGACTGCCAACGTTGCAGCCAATCAGATCGAACTCTGATCTCGATCGAAATCGACTGCGATTATAACAATCATCAACCACGATATGGTAGTCAACATTCGCGATGTTGACGGTCACAATCCGATCGAATTTCAACCAAAATTCAATTGATCGGACAACGGCGGCCCCGACACAATCGCTAACTGCCACAATTCGATCAAATCGAAATCCGACTATGATTGATTCAATCGATCGGACGACGACGATAACAACCCTGACAAATTCAGAAATTGAGCTATAACACTCATCAAAGAAAATCGTACAATCTCATAAATTAAACAGAAATCAAACAGTGTCACGCATGAACACAGCCATCATCAAGCTATGAAGATCTGTTTTTAGGATGCAGAGTAACTATGTTTCCATGATGAATCAATCACTTAAAAAAACAAACAACTTTACCGTCATGGTCAATTACAATAAAGATTACAATTATTGATGATGACTCTTGCAAAGCCTTCACAGTGGATCATCTGCTGGGCTCAAATCAGCATCGAGTAGTCGATACTAGACATTAGACAGTAGACCTAAACATTACTGTACAGATCATATCTGCAAGAAGATGACTCTCAGTTGCACGAACAGAGTCGTTAAAAAATAACCGACGATGAGTAGGATCGCTAATCTTCCAGCTCGACGAGTCGAGCTCTCCTTTTCTCGGCGACCTGTTTCCTGATAAATATGCCCCACCTCATCGCTGCCTTGATCTTGAGCCACCCGACGACGGCTTTCCCCGACGATCGGGTTTGCTCCTCGTTGAAGTTGAAGGGCGGATTCGGAGAAGGCATGTAAGGTGGATACCCATATCCATCCTCTGGAATGTTACTGGAAGCTCCGGCCATGCTCAGATGTCGGAGGAGCAATTGCATATCTTCATGTTCCAGAATCTCGTGGCTCCTTAGGCGGATCTCTTCCTCTGTGAGGAAGTCATCGGCTGTGCCTCCGTTACTCTGTCGTTGGTACGACCAGTCGTCGTAAGAAAGGGACTGGCCTGCCAGTTGAAATCCCATGTTTGAATATTGTGGCGGGGCCAAGGCGAGACCGATGGAATCGAATCGAGAATCTTGAGCTACGGCAGAACCACTGAAGGGATTTTGCTGGGGCAAAGTAGTTTCATAATCCAACTGGGAATCTGAACCGACTAATTGAGAATTAGAGTATCTGGTCATTTGGTGGTCATCATATCGATCAGAACTTGTTTCTCCTGTGCCAAACACAGAAAGGCAAGTAAAAATTGCAACTAGTAGTATCCAACCAAAAGGCAAGTGAAATATATAAGTCGAAGCAATCAAAGTGCCGCCGGCGACACATTCAGTCAGAAAAAATGGTGCGAGTTTAGGAAGAAGCAGGGATAATGTTACCTCGAGCAGCTAATCCAGTGTCGACCGAAGATTGGATTGTAGGTTCTGAAATTGACAAATGTTGTTGTGAGGTTTGTTGGTCATATGAACCAGAAAAATTTGTCGAAGCTGAAGCTGAAGCTGAAGCTGAAACTTCACTGCGAGTGGTCATTGTCTTCTTGACTGCCTTGGAGCCTACAAGAGCTTTGCCGTCGTATTCTACTACATAAGACCAATTCTCGTATGCTCTTTTAACGAGAGCATCTGCAAACACCTAAGAATAGTCCGAGAGGATAACTTAAATTTGTGAGTCGTTCTCTGCTCTCCCTTATATTTTCCATTCAAATAATTGGAACACTAATGTTTGCCAAAGTGCGGATTATGTGAATTCCATGTCATCTCAATTTTTCTGGAGTTTAATGTTCCTAAATGCGATGCGAAACAGATGCTAACCCAATTGCAAAACCTGAAGAATCAAAGAAACACAATAACACGTACCTTTTGACTATCCGTCAAAGATTCAGCTGAACAGAACTGCCCTCCAGCGACCAAGCCACTGAACTCGTAAATATGATTGAAGATTGCACCAATATCTCTTGTTTCATCCGAATAGTAAACATAATACTTTCCGCTTAGGAGGCAAGTTTTGGCGTGCTCAATCAGGCTTTCCCACATTTTATTTGACATGCCGCCTCCGAGGATCTGCAGATGTTTTGATATCGAAAAAACACCAGAAAGTTACAAGCAAAGAATCCAATGAATCTGAGGCAAAGGAGATAAAAAGAAATCATACACTTCGTAATTTTTGTGGTTCCCTGACATAAAGCCGGAGAAAATCTTCGACGGTAAAGATCTGACTATTGTTCAACTTCTTGTGGAATGACCCATCCTTGCCGATCTTTTCCAATCTCCAAACTTCATCCTTCCATGAAGGAGGATAATGTTTCTTGTATACTGAAACAGATGCAAAATCCTACAGTATTTTTGGAAAATTATAGCAAACAAAAGGACAAAAGTAAGAAATGATTATGAAGCCACATACATTCTCCTCTATGATCTTTGACTGTGAAAGCTTCTGTTTTAGCCTCACGAATGCGTATACCCTCCAAAAATCCTGAAGAGATTTTTAGCCCAAGTCTGAACTTCCTGCTTCTTATCCAACTAGAGTTATCCGTAAATGTAAGCTCTCCGAGTGTTCCTAAACCTTCCTTCAGTGATATCTGTAAGTCTCCAGTCAAAAGTGGCCTTTTACCTTCACGCTCCTTGACTATATGACTTTCAAACTCTTCTTCGGTCCAGTCATCATCATCTTCATTGTTGAAATCACCCTCAAGTACAACAACATCTAGCTTTGCAGATGACTCAGGTCCCAACGTCACAACACGACCAGTGCTTGCATCTAGCAAAACAACATGAATTGCAGAACCTTGTTCCCCTTCTACTTTACCACCAGTAAAAAGTGATAGGGACAGCGTTGATCTGAAATGCAACTGCAGCTTTCTTCCACTGGGCCCTTCAATGCGTTTCGGAGAAGTCCTATAATCCAAGTATTTCAAGTTTGCACGTAAGAAAGGCTATTGCTTATGACCAACCAGATTAAGGAAATAAATAATTTCTCATAAAAAATTATACATGTGAAGAAAAGAACAAGTAAATCAGCATCAGCAAGACAAAAAAGAATATAAAAATAATAATAATATCGTAAAATGAAACATCTGCTCAAAAACAAAACATGTAAACAACACAATTAATTTGCAACTAGATGCTGTGATCATGAGCCAACCAGTTGGCAAATTGAATAGTGCACAATTTCATAACACAAACCTTAAGTAGGTCATTCAAAGATAGATCTTGGTCTCAGGTCAGTGTTGTAGATTATACAATTTTCAGATAAAATAAATAAAAGGCACCAAAAATTTAATTTTGAGTTACTATACTTAGGCGGAAATGGGTGAAATGATAATTTGTTAGGTGGGCATGATGTAATATGGCTATCTTGAACTTCAGAGAGACAACCCCATAATTTAAGGTCCTTTGTATAGTGTGCATCAAGATGAACTCCATTTTCGTCAGCATAAAACAAGAAAAAAATATGGTGAACCTACATGTCACAATCTTACATCAAAACATGATGTACATATAAAAGGGACAATCGGATGCACAAAGCTTTAGCCAATGCGGAGTCCTGAAAAAGAGTCTATTTTATGCAACCTTATCCTGCATTGCAAAAGACTATTTCTAATACTCGAACTTATGACATCTAAAACCCTAAAACATGGTGTATACATAAAATCAAATATTAATCCAAGTAAGTCGATAGCTACGTAAAGTGATTGAAGTGAACAAAACCTTCCATTGGCAACAAGGATACCAAATCATTGGAAAAAATGGGAAAAGCACTCTATCATAATTGTGTACCTGCCCCCAATTCTTGTAGGTCCAAGTTTCACCAATGCTCTTTCAACTTCCTCACTAACCTACATTTAAATAGAAAATAGGAGGATAAATGTCATCGCAAACAAACAAGAAAAATGCATAATATGTAATCATATTGGTTGGCTAATCTTGATAGGCTACTATTGGTTATGATTAATTTCCACCAACAACAGAAGCAACACTAACAAACCAAGTCAATCAAAACTTAAGAAGATGAGGACCATAAACATTAAATAAGTTACAATAAAGCATATGCTTTTTCGGCAATCAATCCCTAGTTACTTGAGGATATGCAAGGACAGTAAACAATTTCAATACAGTTAATTGTGTGCCTTTTTGGTATATGCTTTTTTTCACAATCAATCTCTTGTTACATGATAACATGCAAGGATGGGAAAATTTTGAATAAAGTTATTGTGTGTTTCAGAGTGTTAACAAAAAAAGCCTTTTGCTACAATGGAGATTAGAAAAGCATAAATCCAACCTAAATTTATTGCTTTTGCCTTTCGCTATTCCAGATTCAGAATTTAGAAGCTCGAAAAATAATGCACAATTTCTTTTAAAATTGCCAAAAGTTAATAAAATGACAGTGTATAACTTACAATTCTTCGAAGAATTGGTTCCAATGAAGAACAAAGTTTTTGCAAACTGTTTACCTTCAGAGCTTCAATAACCACACTACAGAGACAATATGCCAATAAAAATGGATGAAGAGTTTAAGTATTCATATACTTCAAGAAGGTAAAAACATCAGAAATCATACTTGATAAAATGAATAGCTAGATAAAATGAATAGATAGACTAACCCAGATAACACGTGAACACAAAAGCCAAGATTAAAGCTAGTTTACAATTTCCTTTTTCTTTCAGACAAAAAAACACCAGGATGTCAGGTAAAAATGTGCAGCCATTTACACAAGTCAAAGATCAAAGAAACTCGTGGTTCTCAAAAAGAAACAAAAATGAATTATTAGTTTGCTAAACAATCCTTATTCAACATACGATAATCATTAAACCAATAGAAATTAAACTTTCAGGAACCAGTAAATTTTCTCTCATTTTGAAAACTTCAAATAACTAAAATAGGGTTTAGAGTAGCAGCCAGGATTCTCTAAACTATTGCCTCGATGCATAGCTTTCAGTGAAATCCTAAAGTTTATGCAAATAGAACTCCTATTATGAGATATATAAGAAAACAGAAGGAAGTCATGCAAGTTGCTCATAAATGACAACAAAAATATTTCCATCATCGTAATGATATAAGTCAACAAGGAAACAACTATAAAAAGAGTGCGGGGTATGTCCCTGCACTAGGGTATGTCCCTTCCTCAATGTCACATGTTTTTTTTCATTAAGATTATCAGTTATTCTACCAACCTAAACAGATTAATGTCTTTAAAGTTTTTTATCATGGGCAATGGCAACCATCCCTATGTATTCATAAAACAAGGAGAAATACAATAAGTAATTCTTGCTTTCAAGCCTTCTCGAATTAAAAATGAGCATCGCGGTTCCATGTTCAAGATCACTTTTTTGCCATACATAAAGAACGACCAGTCAATCAAGCAATCAGCTCCCATAAATGCAACCAAACTAGCAGAGCCCCGACAAGAGAACAACATAACTACAACCACATCGCGTTTAAAAGATTCCTCTACCTAGCAAGGGCAGGAGCCCTCTTCCTTTTAGGCTCCGATTGCAAGAAATCGCCGCCGTCGGACTGCTTCTCCTTCATCGTCCAGATGATTCCGACAACCCTAACTGTAGATTAACCACTCCAATCTCCAGATCCAAATACCCGAGCCGGAGAAGACGGCAAAATCTGAGATTTTTCTAGAGTAAAAAAGAAAGAACAAACAAACGATTCAAATTCCTGCAGCACAAAACAGCCATAAATCCCCGAAGAGTCGATTAAGCGAGCAATAATGGCGAGGAGGGACACGTTGGAAGGAACTAGACAGACATGAGCAATTACGCGCTGGCTTTTCTCTCGTGACTGAGGGAGGAGGAGGGGAAGCCGAGCAGCGCAGCAGCGCACAAGCAGAGGCGATCCCCAAGAGCGGAAGAGAGATGAGCTGATGTAGCCTGTCTGAGCAGCTGCGTGGTTGGCGTGCGTTTCGTTCTGAGCTTTTGGGGTATTTATTTAATATTAAGAAAAAGGCTGGGTGAAAATAAATAAATTGTTTGGACAATAATGACCTGGCTAAGGTCCGGGTCAAACTCGGATCCGACTCGGAACCGGACCGTGGTCAACGGTCCGGTTAACGAATCGGGTCAATTGGACCTTTTGTGACGACCGTCTATTAAGCGGTCATCGGTCAAAAAATCGAACCGGAAACAAAAAATCGGTGATTTAAAAAAAAATTAACAAGACGCAGGCGTGTCGCCGCGGCCGACACGCCCGTGTCGCTGTTTTCCTGTTACATGACACGGGCGTGTCGCACGGGCGTGTCCGTGTCGCACAGTCGAGGCGTGTCGTCACGACACGGGCACGGGCTTTGGACCGAGCACATGCGTGTCGACCCGGACTTGACCCGGACCCGGACCGGAACCGACGGTTCCATGACCCGGACCGTAACCGACCACGAGCGGACCGGTTAAGGGTCGGTATTTTGTCAACCCGGACCCGACGATTTCGATCCGGATCCGAACCGAACCCGGATCGTGGCCAGGTCGTCACAATATGCCTTTCTTTCCAAAATACCCCTAACTAAAAGCTCCCTTAAATATTTTTTATTTCTTATAAAAAAAAAAGATATCTATTTGGTCTTCTAAATTATTATTTAATTGGTAATTAACACTTTAACAGAAGCCGTTTTTCGGCAAGATGAAAAAACCTTTTAGTCATTATGACAATTATATTGATTATTTTAATGTAAAGGTTAAAAGAGCGTCTCTCATTATTCATCTTTTTTATAAAAAAAAATCAACTCTTTTGTATTTTTTTATTCTAATAATAATTTTATTATAGTATTTTTTTTTTACTAACATGGAGTATTCAAATTCTTGATTCGATTAATTCTGAAGATGATTAATTCGGCCCCTAAAACTTTTTTCTAGGAACTCATATTCTCCTAAATGAAATTTCCATTGACTAACAAAATAAATCCGAAAATATTCATAGCTTAGCGATTCAATCTGCGATGGTATCGTACTTATAAATCTAATCAATATTAAAATCGTATTTTATTTACGAAGATAAACTCTTACAATCGAAATATGCATAAATTTTTTAAAATTTATTGTCGAATATATTTCAATAGAAGATCGAATTGTAACTTTTGTCGTATCTCCGGACTCTATTAATTATAATACTCTTATAGCATCTATTTACAATTTGCTAAATAAATTAATATGGCTTGTCGAAAAATATTATATACAAAGTATTTTAAATAGTTTTAATATATCTAAAATGACTATAATAAATTATTTTATATTTTATATAATAAAATTCCAATTTATTCATCCCGTCGAATAAATCTGAAATATAATTTATACATAATATGACTTTTAAAATATTTATTTTATATATATAGCTACAATCCGATTGGAATCTAATCGAAATTTGATCGCGACATTAGCGGCCACAATTCAACCGTTTTTCAATCGGAATCTAATCGGACTCCGCTCTCAACCGGATCGTGATCGAATTTCGATCGTCCATCAGTAAATTTGGCTCGGACAAGAGAAGGAGTCGCAACGGATGATCAATGTTCATTTCTTATTTACTGTGCAATCGTGATCGATCGAACAGTGAAGAACGAGTTGCGTACAAGTCGAGCATAGATCGTCATATAGAATATCAAAACTATATAGATACGTTGCGCCCCTTATGTTGCGCGACTCGTGCACGGTAGCGTCTTCGCCGTCCAATCAAATCGTGATTGTACAGTAATGAAGAATGCACAATATTTCTTCCGTGCGAAATTTCACCGACTGTCGCGTCGATTCACCACCGGGCACTCACAAATCATATCGGATTTCGGCCACGATCCAATCAACATCGGAGTTCGCCCGGATTGAGATCGAACTCTAGTGTCGATCGCAATCGGAGCAGAAACGACCGCAATTGCGACTACCACACATTCTCGGGCAGATATATATATATATATACATACGATTTTGATCATCTGTCTGCCTTATGTTACATGATAGCATCTTCGCCGTCCGATTAAAATCGCAAATGCATAGTAACGAATAATGCACAGTGTTTCTCATGTGAGAGTTCATCGACTGTGGGCGTCAACCGACTATAATCCCGTCGAATTTCGATCGCAATCTGGTGGGATTTTGACCGCGATCTAGTTGGCACCAGTGTCCGGTTGAATCGCGGCGATTTCCGATCGCGATTTGGTCAGAATCCGATCGCTATCTGACCGGACTCCGATACCGATCGGATCGCGGTTGGATTTCAACCGGACCGTCGTCGGATTTCGGCCTTCCGTCGATGAGATCAACGACGTCGGACACGCGATCACTATATATTTCTTTGTCGCACAGTGTCGGACAACGAAATAATATTCAGCAAATCATTTATATTTATATATATATATATAGGGTCGGTCTCTCTGGCGGCGATGAACTGGCGCAAGATGATGAGCGTGATTTCGCATCAATGATGCGATAAAATCAGTTCATCAATGATCGATAAAATCACGCTCATCACGCAAGCGATCGATTGACACTGTGCTTAGGAGAACCGGACGGTATATATATACACAATGGTGATGTCCTGCGCGTCAGTGTTTACGCGCCTGTGCGCTCCTTCCTACGTGGCATGTGTCATATCACCGTCTTAATCTACGATGCCTTTTATCTCGAAGTCCCGAACCGAACCTCTTCTCGTTTGACGACAAAGCCTAACCTAGGTTTTCTTCTCGCCATGCCGCATCTTCGCTCGTCACCCTCGCAGGGAGCTCGCCCCTCGGTGCCGACTTCGCTTGACGCCGTCCCTAGTCGTCAGATGCTGTGAAGGCAAGGAATCAATGTTCGTCCGTCGACGCGAGCCTGCAAGCACAGCCGTCAGACGCCGTCCGGGGGCACCAGCTTGTGGCCACTGTTGCTAGCACCACTCCCCCTCGCCGGTAGATCTTTCTACCGTTGTTCCGGTCCTTCACTTGTCGCCCTTGCAGAGAACTGCCGCCCCTCGGCGTCGCCGTTGCCAGACACCATCCTTCGCTAGGGATCCACCGCCACACGCCGCGACGATCACAAGACCCTCGTCGCCAGACGCCGTCGTTCGCCGCCAAATGCCATCCTTCGTTGGGAATTGGCCGCCAGACGCCGTCCTTCACTCAGCCGTCGTCCCTCACATTTATTTATTTATTTATTTTCTCTTCTTTCGAGTGAATGGTTATGTGATGTTTAGTGTAGAGAAGACATCTTTTCCTTCAACGTAGTCTTTGGAGTCTCGACTCTGGCTTCATTAGCAGTGAATCATTTGCAGAACTACAGAGTTTTTGTTAACTGATCTGGAACAGATAATCCAGGAATCGACTTAGATAATTGATTTGCCTTTGCCTTTAATTTAAGTCGATAGAGCTCATGTTTTTGACAGCCTTTAGTTCGGTACAAAGAAGTTTTTATATTCTTCTTGACTGTAAAGTATTTCATAATCCAGTTTGCTTATTCAATGTGGTAATCAACGGTCTTTCTTTGTTAAAGTATTCATGTCGCACCTTTGATCTTTATTACTTTGTGCATGCTTATGGATTTGGGGTATATGGTGCATAATCGCTTTGGCATATTTTGGCCAATCATGATCTTTTATATGATGGAAGTCCTGAGAGACAAAATGACAACCAATTGATTGTGTTCGAGTTAGAAAATAAGGCAACATGTGAAGGGAAAGATGTTCATGAATCGTCTTTTCCAGCAAAAGAGAGTGGATATGTAGATCGTTCGCCAGATATCTTCATGGATGAGGAATTAGCTTCCACTAAAAGAAATCAATTTAAATCTAAAGTTTCTGATGCTATGCTTAAGAATCCTCCAGATGGATCTGGTTTAATTGAGGAAGGAATTAAAATATACATGTATATAGCTGTGGCATATATGTAACAATCCGAGACAAAAGTTCACTCAAATGATGAAGTGTGTTCGGTTTGGTTTTAAGAGCTCCGACGAAGGCTCAGTCTCTCATACTTCTGCTTTGCTAGAGACTAAATCAAAATACTGATCTAAATTGACAAATCATAGTTAGTCCTCCGCGCTCCATACACGTATTGGAGCAAACATCAACAATAAAAAAGGAAGTCAATTGTTGATGGAGAAGAAACAAATTCAATCAACATTTATTTATTCGCCCATTTCAAACTCAACAACACAGATAAATTCTCATTTGAAAGAGCATTTTGGTTTAGATAGAAATCTCCCTAAAGTGACCTATACAAAAGAATGATTACACTGTGAAATTCACAACTTGGTGCTCATACGTCCGAGGGAAAATTTATGCAATAGAAGTAAACAATAAAGAAGAAACATCGTACATAAGTTGTATAATAAATCTCATAGTTCATATAGTAGTTTAGATAAAAATCTTACTAAACTAACAAATTACACCATTACATTGTGTCAAGCAATAATACATGATAATATTTCAGTTGTAATCGTTTAGCAACTTATCCAAGCATTTATAATGAAATATGACCCAAAGACCGATAAAATCACAATTGAGGGCGACAGGAATGTAATACTGCCTAACTCAATTTTTTTGCCATAAATTAGAATGATAATGAAAACAATTAAGAACTTGATAAAATACCATTCTCTTCTTACTTAACTTGGTTGCATATACACGAAGAACACATGAGTCAGTGACCAACAAAATAATACTAATAATTCAGCTAAAAAAGATTTTTGATACAGGTAACTGACTGATAAATTATTCTGAAGAACAAGGTATCAAGAAATAGGAGGATTCAAACAAAGCACAAGTTCTCATTCGTATATATGACAACTCACGAGGAAAGTATTGTTAACAGGCGGGGTTAAAAATTTATTTGACTTCCAAATCAGCAAAAAAAAGCCTCAAAATGTAAATAAGCATAATCTGTAGTTAAAAATTGAGTAATTAACTCATGACCATTAGAACTAGAAAGAACTAGAAAAAACTGATTGTGATATTTTGATGATGCTTCACAAATCATGTCTGACGGAAAGAAGCTACAAAGTCTTAATTCCTGATAAACTGCTAGTTGGCTTAATTATTTGATATCTTTGGGGGATCTATCTACACATCGGAGGCTGACGGTGTCGGACGATTGTGCCTGCAGAATCATGTCGACGAACAGAGGATTAAAATAAGTTAAATTTGGAGGATTTTGATAAATATTAAAAAATGGTAATTAACGTTTTTATGCCTCATTAAACTGATACTTACTTGTTGTGCCTGCAGGCTCGCGTTGACAGAGGACGGAGGCTGATTTCCTGCCTTCCCAGTGTCTGGCGGTGAGGGCTGGCGACATGATTTGTACCTAGCGGCGAGCAACGACACCTTGCAATCAATTCCCTGCCTTCGCTGCGTCTGGCAACGAGGGTCTTGTGATCGTCGCGGCGTGTGGCGGTGGATCCCTAGCGAAGGACGGCGTCTGGCAACGGCGACGCCGAGGGGCGGCAGTTCTCTGCAAGGGCGACAAGTGAAGGACCGGAACAACGGTAGAAAGATCTACCGGCGAGGGGGAGTGGTGCTAGCAACAGTGGCCACAAGCTGGTGCCCCCGGACGGCGTCTGACGGCTGTGCTTGCAGGCTCGCGTCGACGGACGAACATTGATTCCTTGCCTTCACAGCATCTGACGACTAGGGACGGCGTCAAGCGAAGTCGGCACCGAGGGGCGAGCTCCCTGCGAGGGTGACGAGCGAAGATGCGGCATGGCGAGAAGAAAACCTAGGTTAGGCTTTGTCGTCAAACGAGAAGAGGTTCGGTTCGGGACTTCGAGATAAAAGACTTCGTAGATTAAGACGGTGATATGGCACATGCCACGTAGGAAGGAGCGCACAGGCGCGTAAACGTCCGACGCCGGATTCGTCGGCCGCGACGCGGCCGAATCGTCGCCATTCGCCGACGGCCAATCGCCGCCAAATCGGCCGCCCGAATCGGCGGCCGATTTGGCCACGTCGCGGAGTTGGATTCGGCGATGCGGCGGAATCCAACGCCGAGAGCGGCAATGACGGCAGCAACCCGTCGGCGCCGTCGGAATCCGGCGATCGACAGCGGCGATGGTTGGCGCACCATCGGCCGCGTGAAGCTGATCTTCGGCCGGTTTCGCCGCCGGATTCGGCCGAATCGATCACCACGGATGCGTGAGTCGGCGTCGATCGCGCATCGGTCGGCTATATATATATATATATATATATGGGCTGGACGGACGGCGCGGCAGCAACGACGGTGACTCGACGCGTCGCGGAGGAGACGCGAACGGTTCAGTCGCGGAGGAGAGCGAAACTCTATATATATATGCGCCGTTTTAATCTTTACCCATTACATTTGAACTGAATGTCTAAATTGACCCTTTACTATGACGTGTGGTGATAACTGATGATGAATGGAGTCATCCGGTCCGGCTGCCGGTCGATTTTTCTTGGGGGAGTGATGGCCGGGCGGGTTTGATTACAATCGTTGGACCGGGGCATTTAAATTAGGAACGGGATAAAACGAGGCGGCATCGTGGAAGTAAAAAAAAAAAAAAAAGGGTTCCACATAAAAAAAGTAGAGCAAGCAGATGCAAGCCGACTCTCTGATTCCACTTCCTTCTTCCTCCCCCGAAACCAAAGCGAAAGAGGAAAAATGAAATCATCAAGCTCAGGGATGGCTGAGGAGAAGCGCTTCAGGAAGGTAAGGCAGCATTTTGTTCTTGGGTTTATTCTACTTGCTGTGGATTTTGGAGTTTGGATTTCCGTTTCTCTTGTCGCTTTGCTGTTCTATTGCAGTGCTAAGGCCTAAGGGCATAGCTTTGCTAACTATTTCGGACTTGTTCTAGTTCATCAGCCAATGGACATTTCTGTTCTTTGAAGCAGTTGTAATGTTTTCTTCAATTCCTCAGATCTATTGTTTTATTTCCCCCTGACGTTTTTTTTGTCTTGTTCTCTAGAGTTGTTCTACTATGTTTACTCTCTTTGTGCTGCTCACTTCTCTGAATTGATGTGGGAAATGCTGGAAGTCATTAATTTTATATTGTTAGTTTTCATATTCTTCATTGCGTGACGTCTGGATTACATGGTTAACTTGTATTGATTCTAGCCTTTTCCAGGTAACTAGAGAACTGAATTGTTGTTGGTTTCCTTTAGGGTTATATCAGAATGGGTGGTTTCAGTCTTTGGCATCTCTCGTTGCTGCTGCTGCTGCTGGCTTTCTTTCAGCTTAGCAACGCCTTGAACTCGGAGGGAAAGGCTTTGTTGGCCCTTTCCAACAGCTTGATATTACCTAGATCGGTGAACTCCACCTGGAATTCTTCAGACCAAAGGCCATGTAGATGGGTGGGAATCCATTGCAAAAGTGGATATGTGACTTCAATTGAGCTTGCTGAGCAGGGAATTTCTGGTTCGCTGGGGAAGGAAATTGGGTTGTTAAGTCGCCTGAGGAAACTAGATCTTGGTATCAATGATCTTTCTGGAAGTATACCTTCAGAATTAGGCAATTGCACTTTCCTTGAATACTTGGATCTCTCGATCAACTACCTTTTAGGTGAGATACCAGTGGTCCTTCAGAACCTCAAGAAATTGTCATACTTGTCACTTTTCACTAATTCACTGAGTGGAAATATGCCAAGTCTTTTGTTCTGCAATCCATATCTGGAGACGATCTACCTTAATGACAACAGCCTCAATGGCTCAGTCCCTTCCTTTGATGGAAACACATGCAGGGTTAAATTCCTATGGCTTGGTGAAAACAATCTTTCTGGCCCTTTACCTCGCTCAATTAGTAATTGCAGTGAGTTAGAGGAGCTCTATCTATACATGAACCAATTGACAGGGCCTATTCCAAGGACCATGCATGATCTCAGAGAAGTTGATGTTAGCGAAAATAGCCTAGCGGGGAACATCAAGTTCGGCTCAAATTCTTGCAAGCTGGAGAAGTTAGTTTTGTCTTTCAACCAATTGGAAGGTGAAATTCCATTGGCATTAGGTAATTGCACCAATTTGGTAAACTTTTCTGCTGTTAGCAACAACTTGTCAGGAGAGTTACCATCAACACTCGGCTTGTTGACAAAGCTCGAGTATCTTTATCTATCTATCAACTCTTTGTCAGGGTCAATTCCTCCTGAGATAGGCCAATGTCAGTCCTTGATTTCATTGGAGTTGTATGAGAACCAATTACAAGGGCTCGTTCCAAGAGAATTGGGTTATCTAAGAAATTTAGAGACCATTTTACTTTTTAGTAATAATCTGACAGGAGAGATTCCAATCGAAATTTGGAGAATCCCAAATTTAACAACCGTGCTTATCTACAACAACAACTTCTTCGGAGAACTGCCTGCCGAAATGTGTGAGTTAAAAAGTTTGAAGAACATTTCTATCTATGATAATCAATTCACAGGATTCATTCCTCAATGTTTGGGAATCAATGGCAGTCTCGTGCAAATTGACTTTACAAACAGTGGTCTTGTTGGCGCAATCCCTCCTGACATCTGTTTCAGAAATCAGTTGGCGGCTATGACATTGGGCTATAATATGCTTAGTGGAGCAATACCTCCAGGAGTTGGGAAATGTTCGAGTTTGCAGAGGTTGATTCTTAGTAACAACAATCTCAGTGGCTCAATTCCAGAATTTTCAGAGTCGTCAAGTTTGTCATATATTGATTTAAGTTTTAACAGGTTGAATGGACAAATTCCTCAAAGTGTAGGGAATTGTCTGAATCTCACCATGATAAATTGGTCAGGGAACAAGATTGAAGGGCCAATACCTCGACAAATAGGAAACTTAACAAACCTCCAAGTTTTAAATCTGTCCAACAACAATTTGTCCGGTTCACTGCCTTCTGAAATTTCAAAATGTCTTAAGTTATATCTGTTTGACTTGGGATGCAACTCTTTGACTGGCACATTACCGGCAAGTCTAGGCCACTTGAGGCTTCTCTCTCAATTGATACTGCAAGGAAATCAATTCAGTGGTGGAATTCCATCTTACCTTTCTCAGTTAAATAGACTGTTCGAGCTGCAGTTAGGAGGAAACAAGTTCGGTGGCAGTATCCCACCATCATTTGGTTTATTGCAAAAATCGGTTGTAGCCTTAAATCTAAGTCATAATAGATTGATAGGACAACTTCCAGTTGAGTTGGGGAATTTGAATATGCTACAGAGCTTGGATATTTCTTTTAACAACCTAACAGGAAGTTTGATGCCTTTGAGTGATCTCAGTTCATTGACATACATCAATGTTTCATACAATAGCTTCGACGGTCCACTGCCGAGAGGATTGCTTAAGTTTTTAGAAATATCATCAAGGTCATTTATGGGAAATCCTAAACTCTGCATCTCTTGTCAGATAGGTGACTCTGCATGCACAAATGTTACTATACTGGAACAATGCAGTGCATCAAGTAATAAATCCAAAGGCTTGTCCAAGATCAAGATTGTAATCATAGCTCTTACTTTGGTTTTGCTTTCTGCTATAGTCTTATTTCTTGCGGGATTTCTCCTTCTCAGGTGTAAGAAAAAAAAAGAAGATGGTGCATCCTTGCACGAAGGTTCTTCTTTTCTACTAAATAAAGTGATTGAAGCCACTGAGGATTTCAGTCAGAAGTATGAAATCGGTAGAGGAGCTCATGGGATAGTCTATAAGGTGGCCTTCGACACAGGGAAACTATATGCTGTAAAGAAGATTGCTTTTGCAGGCCAGAAAGGATCAAATCCAAGCATGATAAGGGAAATCAAGACTATTGGTAAAATCAGACATAGAAATTTAGTGAAATTAGAAAATGTTTGGTGGGAAGGAAAATATGGCTTGATATTGTACGAGTATATGGCAAATGGTAGCCTACATGATGTTCTCCATGAGATCAAGCCAGCGCCACTCTTGGAGTGGAAGGTGAGGTACCAAATAGCTGTTGGCATTGCCCACGGACTCGATTATCTTCACAATGACTGCAGTCCTGCAATCATCCACCGCGACATAAAGCCTAAAAACATATTGTTAGATGCTGATATGGTACCACATATCTCCGATTTTGGGATCGCTAAGCTTCTTGATCAGAGTTCTACTCAGACAACTGCTATTATGGGCACCATAGGTTATATTTCACCAGGTATGCGTTTCTCCTCTTTTTTTTATTGAGGAAAACAATTCTTCAAATGCTAATGAATAATGAATTTCTTTTGTGATTCTGTCCTGTGCTGTCAAATAAGGCATTCAACGATTGTAAAAACTAGACCATGTGTGTTTTAGAGTTCCTTTGTTTTGTGTAAACTATTTTCCAAGGAAAACTATTACACGAAAAACCATTTCTTTACTTTGGATATGGATGCTAGTAGGATATCATGATACATGTAATAGATAAAACATAAAACCTCTTCAAATATTGCAAATTCGATAAAAGTTTATGTATCTTCTTCGATATAACCAACCGACTGCTCGTGCCAAAAGCTCTTTGATACTTTTTAAAACTGCATTAATTGTGATGTTATGCAACTGTGCCTTGTAACAGAGGTCGCCTACACAGCTAGAAAGGGCAAGGAGTCAGATGTGTATAGCTACGGAGTCGTCTTGCTCGAACTATTAACCAGAAAGATGGCTGTGGATCCTTCGTTCCCCGTGGACATAGTAGGATGGGTAACTTCCTCCTTGGATGGGAGTGGGACTGGTAAAATGGAAGCTGTTGTGGACAAAGACCTTGTGAGTGAAGTCATGGGCACTTCCGGGGCCGAAGAAGAAGTGAACAAGGTACTTTCTTTGGCTATGAGGTGTGTAGCAAGGGAGGCAAGCAAGCGGCCTTCAATGCAGAATGTTGCCAGGGAACTGCAAGATATCAAGTCTAGATTTGTTGGCTCTCAGAAATAGGTGAAAACTAAACCCACTCTGTGTGAATTTTATTTTGTTTTATTTTTTGGGATAAAAAAAATAGATGTCACTAACCATTTGCAGCGTGTTTTCCAATCATGGAGGACTTAAAAATAGGAACCTTTTCTAGTTCATGTAAGGTTTTCAGCCCCTTCTCAAACTTCTTTGAAAAAAAAAATAGGGGCGGAGAAGCAATGGCATTCTGCTGGGCCTCTGTGTCTAACCGAGTCGAATTTCATGATGTTCAAATTTATTTAATAAAGTAATCGAGCTAAGTCAAGTCGAATTTAAAATGAATTAAACCGTTAAAACAGTTATTTAAACTTGGTTTTTTTTTAGTTTGATTTACTTAGATATTATTGAGCTCTCAATTTAAACTCGTTTGATTGTTTAAAATTTTTATATTTTAAAATTTATTTAGTTAGTTATTGAGCTTAATAATAGATATTTATTTGTTCATTTATTTTTTACCATATTGATAAATATGTTTCATAATTTATTCACAAATATTATTCATATTCAAACTTATTCATTTAATTTAATACGTTATTCAAATTTATTCCTTTAATTGATTTTGTATATATGAAACAATCATAAATAAATTTTTATTAAATTAAATATTAAATTTGCTCAAGAAAATTTCATTCATTTACAATTTTAATTTTGTCAATTTTAAAATTTTAAAGGGCATTTGCCAAGAAAACTAGGCAAACTTATTATCATCCTAATAAATAAATTTTGACAATATTTTATAACTGAAAATTATCCCTCCATGAAAGTTTATAAGGCAATTCCTTGCACCTACGAATTCATAGTCTGCAAGACATTGAACTAGTGGCGGATCTTATTCTTTACATTCTGTATCTAATTAAAGTCGTCTCGACACTAAATAGGGATGACACTGAGATATAACATACATTTAACTTTCTAATCGACCAAGCAAGGCAAGGAGGATCATAAAAGGAACGCTCATAACGATGTGGAAACGCTCGTAACCATGTCTATATGGGGCGTACAAGATACAACCGAAGTTTATGAAAATCTCTCCAAACAATCAAGGAGAAAGAAGATACCACCAACACATTTCAGTCATCGATGTGTGAAGCATGGTGAATGCAGATGAACCACTGGCCGTCAATCCTCTCGAACATGTTCGTCGCTACCTGCTTTCCCCAACTGCTTCCTTTCGTCTTCACAACCTCCATACATGTAACGTACCCGACATCTCCGCGAACATGCACCTCGACGTTCTTCAGATCGATTTGGAGAGGAAAATCATAGTCAGCATTGCACACGATTTCCCAGCTTCCCATCACCATGTCATGACCGGATATCCTTCCTGCTCCAGGATGTATCACATAGACATGATCCCCTTGAGACCATATCGATCGCATAGACGCAAGATCGCCATTCCTGAAAGCCCGGTAGAATCTGGCATTTGCGGCCAAAACAGCTGCCTTGCTATCCTCGTGGAGAAGACGAAGGCGATCCCTGATCACAGCGGCACGGGCATAATCTTCATCTTCGATTGCTGATTCGAGATCCCGTTGAAGTGTTTGCTCATCCAAGATGATCTCTTCCGTGCTTTGGTTTCCCTCAGCATCTCCACTTACCACCCTAGTCAACGTACACGGATGCGACCGAGTAGTTTGAAACCAGAGCACTGAAAAAGATGGAGAGTTTTTCATGCTTAAAACAGAAAACAAAATATATAGATATTAAAAGGAACTAAAACTTTCCGGTTTGTAGTCAGCCTCGTCCATGTTGTTAGAATGGCTATCTACGGAAACCCAACACCCAGGAAGTTGCATATTTCTATTGCCTAGATGATGAAGCATGTAAAGCAAATGCAAAGTAGCAACTCAGACGGAACCATCGAATTCAAGAAAATAAAAAGAAATCCTACAAACTAAAAGTTTAATATGTGTATTTGGCATATTTGGACATGGAATCCTTAGCCTGATCGGGCCAACGGATATGTGGAACAAGTAGCACAGATGAATGAACACAATTGACAGGAAAATAAAGAAATTGCATTGACAGACACCACAAATGACAAAACCAGCAATCTGATGTTGGGTATCACATTCCAACAAACCCGGATGAAAAGGATGGTGACTGTTATAGAATATATGGACTTGAACATCATGATTCATCGTTATAGAAAAGGGTCGTGTAGTTGTAGCTGATAGGAGTGCCAATTGTTAAATTTGATTGGATGATCATCAATGCTACATCATTAATAAAGAGATCAATCTATACATACAAATTCCTATTCCTTGCTTTCGTCTGTGGGTGAACAACTTGGTTGAACAAAATTAGAGCCCAAAACCAACATGCAAAATTGAAACAAATTAACCCAAAACAGTTACTCGTACCCCATATTTAACATGACGAGCTAACCAACAACAATGACAATGATAGTAAGAGGAGTTAGACCTAACTATTTGGGGTGGCATCATGAAACACTATACAAGGTTACACTAGTTGTAACAAGCAAATCTTTTAGATCCCTCTTCATCATCAAGTTGGTTTTTTTTTTGTGTGCAATACACATCACATCTTCATCTATAACAAATTCAACTTAGCCAATTATAAAATTTATTTTGTCATCATTGATCAGATGCATGTCATCTTAATCTATTTTCTTATATCTTATCAGAAAATTTTAGTTCGAATAAGTTTACTTGTTACTCGTGGCATTTAATTGAAATAAATTAAGCAGTTCCTATGTTTGAGTCAATGCTAATCTTCGCAAAATTCACAACAATATATGATCTACCACTAAAGTCCATACACTGAATCCCTTAAAACTTTGTTTAGGTAAGATATGAAAACGAGTGAGGAAGGGAGACAACAGTAAGGACGCAAGAGGTTCAACGGAAAGAAGGAAAACTATTTTGAGAATTGTTTTTGCCTTCCTTCTGTTTCTGCCCATTTTAGATGGAAGCAAATTTGAGAGTGAGCCGAATTCTTTTCCACACTCTCGTTCCATCTTCATATGTGTTTATTGAAGTAATTAATGGAGGATAGAAAACTTTAATTAACCCAGTTTTCCATCCTCCCTGCTCCCATCCATCAGTTTTCCTCGAACGTAAACAAAGCCTAAACGAACATCGATCTTTAGTCTACTTCCCAGAAAGTGGTTTTGAGTCAAGTTCTTCATACGCTATCCGACTCTGCTCCTAAACCCTAATTATGACACACCGTCCCCCAGTAAAATTGTTCCCGTCATCCTAATTTCATCGCCGAAACTTAACTAGATTCAATAAGATAGCCACGAAATCAAATCCTCAAAGAGTTGATGGAATGGGAGAAAAAGGGGAAGCCGAAGAACGCACCCGAGCGACGGGGTCGGCCGTCGATTGGATGAGAAACGGAGAAACGGAGGCGGCAGAGGCGGCGGGCTGGAAGAAGAAGGGTTCCGCCACTGCAGGAGGCAGAGGAAGCCCTCTGGAAAGGAGAGGCAACGGGCACGGAAGGCGACGCCATCGCCGTCGGACGAAGCTGCAACGCCGGATCTGTTACTCCAGATCGTCCGCGATTGTTGACCGAAAGCCAGCGACTCGAGACTCGTTGCTTTTATAATAATACTCAGATATTATTATTTATAATGATAATAACAATTAAAAATAAATTTTTAATCCTTTAAAAAGTGAAAAAAAAAAAGAGAGAGAAAGAGTAAAAAATCAAAATAAAAAAAAAATCTATTTTCAACAAATATCGCCACGTCAATCAGTTTCATTAGGGTCCCATCGCGACGGTGGCATTCCTCTCGATTGCAGACGTGGATCACCCTGCGTCACTATCTGTCAGTCGCGGCGTCGCTGTACCGCGAGACGCATAAGAATGCGATTACTATAATAAGAGAAAATAACAATAATTGAGCAGAGAGGAAGAAAAGAAAAACGAGATCAAAAAATAGAAATATCAATAGTAGAATTAGGAGGCGCGTCACCGTTTGGGTTCCGTCTCCTTCTTTCTCTCTCCTCACCTCCAACGTCCAATTCCTCTGTCCCTGGCATCCCCAACGACGCCCTCTTCCTCCTCCTCCCCCCACCACCCGGAAGAAGGGGACCCTCCTATTCCCCTTCGCCTTGCGCCGCCGCCGCCCCATGGTCCGCCGGCGCCCCTCCGGTGTCTCCCCCTTCGTAGCGGAGGAGACCGACGAGGAAGGCGCCGCGCTAGAATGGCCCTTCGGCCGCCTCGACGACCTCGCGCGCGACGACTTCCGCGCTACCGCCTACGAGATCTTCTTCACCGCGTGCCGATCCTCGCCCGGCTTCGGCGGCCGATCCGGCAACTACGATGCCTCCGCCGAGCAAGCCGGTCGCTCCCCGGCCTCCTCACACATCGCCGCCGGCGCAGGAGGGGGTGCCAATATGTCCGTCAATAGCCGGATCAAGAAATCGCTAGGGCTTCGCACGCGGCGGGCCGCCCCGATGCGGGTCATGTCTCACCTCTCGTCGCCCGCGATGTCGCCCGCCATGGGCGGAGGCGGAGGAACCCTCGGTCCGTCCTCGGGGAAGCTGAGGCAGCGGCCGATGACCTCCGCTGAGATCATGCGGCAGCAGATGGGCATCACGGAGCACAGAGATAACTGCCTCCGGAAAACTCTCGTCCGTACCGTTGTCGGTCAGGTACCCATCCCCCAAATTTTCTAATATTTATCTCCTTCCTCGTAATCGATCGTTTTAACCTAATCGAACCTAATCTCGTACTCATCGCTTTGATCTTCGATTAGGGCGGGAAAAAGGCGGAAACCATCATTCTTCCCCTGGAGCTCCTTCGCCACTTGAAACCCTTGGATTTCAGTGACATGAACGAGTACCACCACTGGCAACGGCGGCAACTCAAAATCCTCGAAGCCGGCCTCCTCCTCCACCCTTCCGTCCCCTTGGATAGAATGAACTCAGGGGCCATTCGATTCGCCGACGTCATCCGATCGAGTTCCATGAAGCCCATCGACACCGGCAAGAACTCGGAAGCCATGCGCACGCTCTGCAACTCCGTCATGGCCCTCGCCTGGCGTTCCAATGGAGTTCCCGGCGAGGTGTGCCATTGGGCCGACGGCTACCCCCTCAACGTCTACCTCTACTTAGCCTTGCTCCGCTCCGTGTTCGACCGGAGAGACGAGACGGTGGTGCTCGACGAAGTAGACGAGCTTCTCGAGCTGATGAAGAAGACATGGAGCACCTTCGGCATCAACCGGATGGTTCACAATGTGTGCTTCGCTTGGATCCTGTTCGAGCAGTACATAGCCACTGGGCAAGTGGAACCCGACCTGATCTCCGCGACGCTGGCCATGCTCGTCGAGGTGGCCAACGACGCCAAGAGGCAAGACAGAGAGCCCGGCTACGTGCGAGTCCTCTCAGCTGCGCTGGGCGCGATGCAAGCTTGGGCCGAGAAGCGGCTGCTGGAGTACCACGAGTGGTACGACAAAGGCACGGTTGGGGTGATGGAGAATGTTCTCGGCTTGGCGCTCTTGACCTCGCAAATACTCAGCGAAGATGCTTCGAGCAACGGAATTGCGGGGGTTTTCCCCCGGCGCACGCCTTTGCTTCCGACCAAATTCTCATCGATAAACTGCGTCGAACAGTACATAAGGTCTTCCTTGAAGAGCGCTTTCACCAAGGTTAGTAAATACTACTGCAAATTTGTTCCAGTCCTTTAGCCAGCCATGGAGGTTTACGAAGGCTCTATCCTCTTGGTTTCAGGTGTTCGAGAATGGGAACGGAAAGTTCGATAGCATGGTGGTCGAAGTAGACGAGGACCCGAATGATACACTGGTCCATCTCGCCAAAGAAGTGGAGAGCTTGGCTGTGTTCGAGAAGGAAAACTACAGTTGCATACTCAAAAGATGGCATCCTGTTCCTGTGGCTGTTTCACTGGTGACACTCCACACTTGTTATGGCATCGTGCTAAAGCAGCATTTGTCTCGGATTGAAGGCCTGACGAACGAGTTGGTTAGGGTCCTGCACATCGCAGGGAAGCTGGAGAAGATGCTGGTTCAGGTGGCCGTCGAGGAGTCAGCCGACGCCGAGGCCGAAGCGAAGATGATCCTGAGGGAAATGGTTCCCTACGAGGTGGACTCCATCATCGTGTCTCTCTTGAGGAACTGGATAGATGAGAGGTTGAGGATGGGGAGGGAGTGTGTTACCAGAGCTAAAGATACTGAGGTAACCCTAACTGATACTTCGAGTATCCTCCTCGATCGTGAGTATGTTTTACGATCGAAGATGCGAATGCTCATCGGCTCCTACTTCATATTGATCTTGGAAATGCACGACAGAGTTGGAACCCGAAATCGAAGACGGAGCCGTACGCGCAATCGGCAGTCGATCTGATGAAGTTGGCTAAGGTGACGGTGGATGAGTTCTTCGAGATCCAAGTCGGAGGAAGGGACGACCTTGCTCAGGCACTCGCGGAAGGCTTGGATTCTCTGATTCAGGACTACACTTCTTTCGTTGCGTCATGCGGTCAGTCCTGTTTCGCTGCTTCTTTTTTTGGAATGAAATCTTGGTAGATTTTTTGAATCTTATGCTGTGAACTCAAATTGCGGCCTGTCAGGTTCAAAACAGAGTTATAGTCCTGCCCTGCCGCCATTAACGCGATGCAATCAGGACTCCATGATGTTCCTACTGTGGAAGGCGGCCACCCCGTGCAAAGCCGGCATCGACCCCAGCCTCATCGGATGCAAATCTGGGATGAAACCCAACCTCCTTCCCGTCCGCAGGGGTGGTGCCGGCGACGGTCCCAACCAACCACGCCCCACCGTGAGCCGCGGCACCCAGCGGCTCTACGTCCGCCTCAACACCCTGCACTACCTCCTCGGACTTCTCCACTCCATCGACAAGTCCTTGTCCTTCTTCTCCCGGCCCGGCCCTTCGCCTTCCCCCCGCACACCCCGGCGCACCCCCCTCCGCCGCCGCGCCGTCGGACCCACCCACTTCGACCTCGCCCGCTCCGCCATCCACGCCGCAATCCTCCACGTGGCCGAGGTCGCTGCCCACCGCCTCATCTTCCTCGACTCCGCCCCTAGCTTCTACGACTCTCTCTACGTCGGCAGCGTGGCCGAGTCTCGCATCCGCCCCACCCTCCGCTCCCTCAAGCAGAACCTCTCCCTCCTCGTCACCGTGCTCAGCGACCGTGCGCAGCCTCTGGCGGTGCGCGAGATCATGAAGGCCTCCTTCGAGGCCTTCCTGCTGGTGGTGCTCGCCGGCGGCTCCTCCAGGGCTTTCTACCACTCCGATTACGGGATGGTGATGGAGGACGTGGCGAACTTGAAGCGCATCTTCTGCACCTGCGGCGAGGGGCTGGTGACGGAGGAGGTGGTGCAGAAGGAGGCGGCGGGGCTGGACGGGGTGGTGGCGCTGATGAGCCTGCCGACGGAGAAGCTGATGGAGGACTTCACTATCATGGCGTGCGAAGCTAGCGGGCTAGGCAGATCCATGGAGAGGGTGCCTATGCCGCCGACGACCGGCCGGTGGAGCAGGACCGACGCCAACACGGCGCTCAGGGTGCTGTGCCACCGGAACGACGACGTCGCCAACCGATTCTTGAAGAAGGCGTTCGATTTGCCGAAGAGGAAATGATGCGAGGAAATTTAAATAAATAAGAATTGTAGATGCCAATTATTTATTTCTTTCTTTCTTTTTTTCTTTCTTCTTTGTCTGTCACTGAAAAAAAAAAAGAGAAACAAAAAAAAAAGAAAAGACAATTTGAGTAGGAGGAACTGAATGGTTCTTTTGCGAATCGGTGCAATGAAGACTTTAGAGTAGTGGGATTTAGCTACTAACGAAACGAATTTGACTAATTGGGGACGAATAAAATATATAAGACACTTAATTAGTATACTGGCATTTAGAAACCGTGACAATGAGCATTCTTACGTACTAATGGTGTCTCAATTGTGAATGAGCCATATCATTTGAATCGATACGAATTCCTGGAAAAACCTGTTCGTGAAGAAGTCTACAGGTTATTCACTTACAATTTGGTCTTTGGTTCATCAGTCCCAGCCGCCTAGTGAGCGACCTCATCGTCACAAACGACTCTTCAGCGGCAGAAGGGTGGATTTCAACCTGTGGTAGAATGAAGAACTCACAAATGAATCGACTGATAGTGTTTGATTCATAGTTTCCTAAACCCTAAAATATGTACACTTGATTTTTCGGGTCTCTCATGAGAAATGGGTAGATTGAAGATCTGAAATGGTCATCGATAATTAGAAAAATAGGAAGTATTGCAGATTTATTGGCATGCTTTTTCCCTTCCCTCGCCATGCAGAAGAAGAGTACCAGGTTTAGTATCGCTACGACGCTATCATTAATTTCGTCCATTTACCAATGATTGTTGTTCGATTAGCGTAAATAAATGGATTGAGATGCCAAAAGTAACGTACAATAAAATGCATACAGGGATTTTCTTTTCTTGATAGCAAAAGAGAAACTCTAGTGATCTGGAAATAGTGTTCTCCATAATTAGGGTGATAAATGAACCATCAAATATTCATGAAAAAAATTTAATGTTAACTTTATATTCATTCAATATATATCAAAATCAATTTTAATAGCTTAATAAACTAAATCCGGAATAATTAGATTCATTTAAAAATTATTTATAAATTTATTTATGTTGATTATAAATTAAATTATTAAAATTTTAAATAAATAAACAAAGTGAGTTTGATAATGTTAAAATAAATCAAATTTATTTGATTCAAGCTTGAATCGAACTTGATTGAAGCTCAATACTCATTAAACAAGTTAAGCTCAATTCAAACTCAGATCAAGTTTAATTTAAAAAAAAAAACTAGATCAAATTTGAATAGGTTTTTTAATAGCTTAGTTAATTTTAAATTTGACTTTGCTCGACTTGATTATATTATCAAATAAATATAAACACTATAACACTTGACTTGATTTTGCTCGTTTACAATCTTATAGGATCGAAGGAAGATATGTAAACAAGAACATCATTCTTTGGTTGCTCCAAAGTGTGTTGCTCACTTCTGCTTCTAAAAGTTGGAATCCGTCAATCTAACGATTCTCATCGGTCTATCTCACGATCATTATGAGGGAGATAAATCACGGAGAGTGCTATGAATCTGGACGTAATAGTCAAGACATATAAAAATCATCTAAATTCAGAAAGAAAAAAAATCAAACCTCCAAAATCAATCTATACCATTTTTATAAATACAATCATATCTTAACCACTACATTGTTCTTATTCCCATGAACACGATCCTGTTGCTCCCTAAGTCCTACTGCTGAAAGCGGCAGTATCCTGAACATCAGTCTGTTTTTTTTTATAATTTAAATATTGAAGTTTTTTATCCGATGATTCAGTAAAAAATTGTTATTGATCATCTAGATAAATTTAAAATTCATCTCGCCGGACCAAACTGATCCTCGAAAATACGAAGGGCGCAGATCACGTGGACAAAAAACGAAATTCCGAGATAGTAAAGGCGGGAGAGCATCGTGAGGGTATGATGGACGGTCAGGATGAGTCGATATTTGAGCATTTATTGATTTCGTTCAACCGTTACGAGCGCGAGTTAAGTTGTGCTGGCGTAATCGACGACGCCATCAACGAATTTGAACGTCCTAGATTCATGCACTCTGACAAGCCTATTGTTTGGTCAAATAACAAAATACTCCATAAAATTATTATAATTAAAATAATTTTAATTAAATTATCCAAACTATTAACGACGCTAGAATTAAAACAAAAATAAAGAATGTTTTTTTTTAAATTTGTTATCCATCAAACTTCTCCAGTTAATTATTTATCTTATAACATCTAAATAAGCTGAATGAAATAGATAAATACTTTAAAAAATATAGAAATCTAAAACTTATCGAAAATACACATTTTTTTATAATTTAACAAATATTTAACTTATTTTTTTTTCCCACGCATTACGTGTTTAAAAAGAAAAGAACTATAATTATTTCGTAAATATTTTACAAAAACAGACTTCGACTATTTAAGAAAATCTACCGCTGATTTCGAAGAGAAGTTAACCAAAAATAAATAAATTAAATTCTGAAATATATCTTTAAAAATTCTTTCGAAATTCATCGGATGCAGAACAGAATGATCGAAAGAGTTCGTTTGAAATCCGTCGTTTCCTCACGTATAAGATTAATCTAGTTTTTCGATCTAATTTTAGCATCTTAACAAATTTAGATCTTCCTCTCTTTGCTCGTTTCCGCTATTCCTTCCCTATTTATCTCTGCTTGTTCCGCTCTTCTTCTCTCTGCCCATTAGAATCCGGCGCCAATCTCCTCCTCTCCTAAAGGTACGATTCAGATGGCGGAATGGCTTGTTCTTCGATGGATTAATTATCCTGCTAATGAATTGGTTCCTGTGTTTTCGTGTGTAGGAAGGGCGGAGATCGAGGCGCCGAACAACTGCGTTGTCTGCGAAAGCTTCTAGGTTTTGCCGGATCTAAATCTAAAGAATGTTCAGCTGTTGTAGATCGGTTCCGGAAGATTGGGGAGAACCCGAGGAGTTCTATCCGATCAGGCCAGATTGCCGTGATGATGTTCTCGCTTCTCGTTTCAAGCCCACTGTCAGTTTCTCTTCTCCCTCGATTTTTTCCTATATATTGCATCATCTATTTAGGCGAAAACGAGAGAAAAGAAATGAAACGAAATGTTTGATTTCTCTTGTTTATTCGGAAGAAAACTGAGAAGAAGACGAAGAAGAATAAGAAGAAGAGAAAACTGATTTCTCCTGTTCCATCCTGTTGTTTAGGTGGAACAACGATTGTATGATGAAGTTTCTTTCCCCCCTCGTTCGTTTCCTTCTTTAGTATGCAACAAGGTGGCATTGCTGCATTAATGAATTCGCCAACTTTTATTCGAATAAATTTGAAACGGAGAGCCCCATATCGAGCACATCAAATGCATGTTTAGCTGCATTAGTGTGCTATTTTGAAGGATCTAGGCCTTCGAGATGAACAATCTAATGCATTTGTCATATTTCTTTGAATGTTTATGCATTCTCATCGAGTGTTAAAGCTTGTTCTTCTATCGATTCAGCCGGGAAAAACACTTAGTGGAAGACGGTGGCGTTCTTCCTTCTCAGAAGAAGGACATTTGGACATTGCAAAAGTTCTTAGGCGGATACAAAGAGGGGTGAGTACTTCGTTGCAAATATATGCCATTGATGGGCATCAGCTTAATTTAGTTTTATATCATTGTGGTAGGGAGTTCATCCAACAATAAAAGGAGAAGTTTGGGAATTTCTACTTGGTTGTTTCGACCCCAAAAGTACCTTCGACGATCGCACGCAATTAAGAGAAAGTCGAAGGTAATGATGCTTAATTCCAAATATTACCATTTGGAATATCTCATGTTATCTTCTCATAACCAATATGAAAGCATTTCAATCAAAAGTAACAAACAAAAGTGCCCTTTAACAGATCAAAATATGAGGAAATGAAGTCGAAATGCAAAGAAATGGATGGTTCAGTTGGCAGTGGTAGAGTGATAACAACACCAGTAATCTCAGAAGATGGTAAACCTATTGAGGGTACTCCGAATGCATCGGAAGTTTTGGACAAAGAAGTGATCCAATGGAAGCTTACCTTACACCAAATTGGTATAAGTTTTTTATGGATAGTTTTGAAACAAAGTTCAGTGACTTTAAAGTTAAAACTTGCTCTTTTGGTGCACTAGGTTTGGATGTCAATAGGACAGACCGATCACTTGTCTACTATGAGAACATAGAAAATCAAGCCAAGTTGTGGGATATTCTAGCTGTTTATTCATGGGTGGACAAGGAGATTGGCTACTGCCAAGGTGAGTTATGAATGCTCAGTTCCAGTAGAATATGATCAAATGAAGTAGTTTTCGAACTTTATTGACAACCGTGGACGACATGTTTAATAGGAATGACTGATCTCTGTTCACCGATAACGATTCTCATCAAAAATGAGGCAGATGCCTTTTGGTGTTTCGAACATCTTATGCGTAGAGTTGTAAGTGAAATTTGCTTTCCTATCAGAAACATATTTACTCTTGATCTGTATGTTATCATCAAGTTATGACAGATGGAATGATGAAATCTATATGCTAATCTTTAGTTTTCAATAATTCAGAGAGGAAATTTCAAAAGCTCATCCACCACCATCGGAGTTAGGTCTCAATTGACTCTACTCTCATCTATCGTAAAAACTGTCGACCCAAAGCTCCATGAACACATTGGTATGGTTTATTCTGAACTTCAATTTTTTGCTGCTCCTTCAACCATCTAATGTAGAATTGTTCAAAAAAGTTTGGTATATCTTAAACTATGGCAGAGAGTCTCGACGGAGGGGAGTATTTATTCGCCTTTCGCATGTTGATGGTCATTTTTAGGCGAGAATTTTCCTTTGCCGATTCATTGTACCTCTGGGAGGTATGATTTTTTTTTTCATCCGTTTGCATTAGTTCACACAAGTGTAGAAGCACATCATCTTTGTTTGGTTCGTTTCAGTTGATCTGGGCTATGGAATACAACCCACTTCTCTTCTCCAACTACGAATCGAACACCTCTTCGGATGCAACGAAAGACGGCCTAACGTCGAAAAAGGATCTATTGCGGTATGGAAAGTTTGAGAGGGCTAATGTGAAGTCGGGTCGGACCGACCAACAAGCCACTCTCTCCATATTCCTTGTTGCGAGTGTTCTAGAGGGGAAGAACAAGAGACTACTGCAGGAGGCTAAAGGGCTCGACGATGTTGTGCAGGTTGTTCCATTTCATTTTCCCCATAATCTCCAAATTCAAATTTTATATCTATCAAAATTGGTGTTTCCTTGAAGTAGATCCTCAATGACATAACCGCAACTTTGAACGCAAAGAAAGCCTGTGACGAAGCGTTGAAACTCCATTCGAGATACTTGGACATGGTACATTTCCTTAGATTCATGTCGACGCTAGAGATTCATTTAGACGATGACATTTGTTTATTCGTCTCTCGCAGGCAAAGGCATAGTGAAGAACTAGTTAGATCCAAAGTTTTCGGGGGGGGGGGGGGAAAATATCACAATGACCAAGGATTCGATTATACTCTTCTTGTTCTCTATCGAATTGTACTTTCAATTCTTAAGAATTGCGATATTGTTTCTTATACATGAATCGGTAAAAGAAAAAAAAAAATTACATCGAAATATTCCAAATTTAAAAATAAAAACATGACACTGACAAGTATCATCATGACATTCTCATTTTCTGTCCCTTCTTCAGTATACGAACCTGATCCACCCACCAGCAAACTTATTACCTTTTAATTTCTTCTCCGAATATTTCGTATTAATTTGAAATTTAACCATGAATTGTAATTTAAAGGGGATGGATATTTGCCAGAATTCCAATCTCCTCCCTGCTTTTTTTTACTTTACCACCCTGTCATTTACATATTTTCTTCCCGTCAAAACAGCGTTCGAATTAACAAATCAGGGCGCTACAAGAACAAGAGGAGAAGTACTAGAACGACGAGGTAAAAGAGCGAACCGTTCCTCTCCGGCGAGAAATCGCCGGAAGCGAAGAGCACCGGGCGAGGAACGGCCGTCTTGTTGCAGCGCCTCAGGTAACCAGCCACGGCTCTGCGGCCGCTGGCTACTTCGTGCTCTTCGGCGAGGCACAGTCCTGGATTACCCGCCAGCCTCAGTTTGCCGTCGAGGCGGCGGACGAAACCGGCGGAAAACGGAACGCGGCCTCGTAGCCTGTTGTTTTCCAGGTTGATTTCCATGGCCGTACTCTCTATCCGCCGGAACTGCTCCGAGAGCTCCCCTTCGAGTTTGTTGTTGTCCAACGCCAGGTAGGTCACGCTTCCCAAGTAGATTCCCATCGACGCAGGAACGCTGCCTACGAGGCCCAGCCGCGACATCCCGACGCCGAGGACACCTCCAAGGTTCTCCCATATATCCGGGATGGCGCCTCCGAGCGGGTTTCCGCTCAGGTGAATCACTCGTAAGTTTTTCAGCTCCGCCAGAAAGGCCGGCACACCGCCGGTGAGTCGGTTGTCGCTCAGATCCAGAAGTTCCACTCTGCTAAGCCCACCGAGCTCAGCGGGGATCCGACCGGCTATCTTATTGGAGGAGATGTCAAGCTTGACCAGCTCCGCCAGTCTACCGATCTCGGATGGGATCGCTCCGCCGATGCGGTTTCCGCTTGCATCAAAGACTTTGAGGAGGCCGAGTCGTCCGATGGAGCTAGGAATCTCGCCTCGGAGGCGGTTACGGGAAAGGATCAGCTTCTCCAGGCGGCGGAGGTCTCCCACCTCTGGAGTAATAGTCCCAGAGATCTGCGAGCCCGAAACGATGAGGCGGCTCAGCCGAGAAAGTCCGCCGAGCGTGTTGCTGAGACGGCCGCCGAGGGACGGGTTCTGGTAAAAGGCGATCTCCTCGACGGCGGAAGACAGATTCCAGAAGTCGGCGGAGAGGATGACTTTAGTCGACGTAAAGCAGTTGTAGAAGAATACCTTTCGAAGGAAAGGGAACGAGGAAAGCGTTCCCGGGAGAGTGGCGTCCGGGCCGCACGGTGGGTTGTTGGAGAACTCGGAGACGTAACCAAAGTTGAGCTCTACGACGTGTGGGAATTCGTCGTCGCCGGACTTGGAGGACGGAAACAGGTCGCAAACGATTCCGTGTGGGCCGGAGAGGCACAGGTCGTCGGGGTAGAGCGAGCGCCAAGGAACGGAAGGGTTGATCGACTCGAGCGCCCGATATGCCGCCTCCTGTTCTAGCTCCGGAAGTCGGAGAAGCGGTGGGTCGACTCCCTCGCCGGCGACTACAATGCATCGGAGGAGAGAAACGACCAGAGCAACGAAGTAGAAATCTCCGACAGCCATAGAGAAGAAGCAGGCCAGGCCATGGCGGTCCTTTTATGCTTTTATAGCGAGAAGAAGAAGAAAGGAATACTAATTTTTTGAAAACACCCTCAAATTTTGCACAATAAGTTAACAAGCCAGTACAGAAACTACCGCTGCATTGCAGTGTCAGGCTTCTTTATTGAAAAGTCCTCTTTGCCCTCGCTCTCGGCTCCGTTTCGGATCGACCAAGGACATAAAGGTAACTGCATCAAAATAGCGATGACTCACGGCTTCGGCGTTGCGGCTTTTTCTTTTGCAAAAAACCTCTTTAATTTCTCGCATTTAATTCTTCGATGACATGACAAAGTGCTCATTTCGAAGTCCCAAAAATAGGAAGCTAAAACAAAGGGCGCCTTATCAATCGATTAATTAGGAGGGGAGAAAGGCAAAAGAAGACAACGACATTTATTGTACTTGTGAGACTTTATTGTCTATTTTGCCAGAGTAGCCCAATCAGAATGTTCTGTGGACGCCGCCTCCTCCTCCTCCGGCTCGGACTTCGTGCCTCGAGGCCCCCCCCCTCAGAGTTCTCAATTTGAAGTGGCCGTCCCGGTGGATTAGCGCGACGTGGCCGTCCACGTGGCGACCGGTTTTGTTTGTTTTGGAAGTGCCGCGCCACGTGGATCGGCGAGGAGGCAAAGGCTGGCGGCAGCCGCCGACAGCAGTGAGACAGACAATGCAGCCGCAGGCGGCGCATTCCCGGATTTCGGGTTCCGCGCCCGAGAAGGAAGAGGAAGATTGCCGCGGGGACGATGATGACGTGGCGGCTGGATGGGTGCCCACCTCCTTCGTGACGTGTGACGATCTTCGCTTTGTTTACATGAGAGGTGAGGGAAAAAAGGTAGAGAAGGAAGGTTTTTAGAATAACTTGTTTTTTTTTTAAATATAATATAATATTTTTCATGTGTGTGTGTTTTTTTTAATACTGTGGTGTCTGGTCAAAAAGTTGTTCTGATGGAGGATTCGCTGATCCAGGCATTGATCAGCGTAAGTAAACAGGAAAATCTAAAATCTTTGACTGGCAAGCGAGTCGGAATGCATGGAGGAGTAAAAAAAATATAAATAGAAAATTTTCAAATATTGAAATTTTTTCACATTAATCTATTAGTAACTGTAACAGATGTCCTTAATGAACTCTAACTGCTCCCAGATTTGCCATGCCATGCACCTTCGGTGGTTCTTGCACTTTTCGTGTTCCAGCAGCGTCGTCGTCGTCGTCGGGCAATGCTGGTGTTGGACCCTGACGGCATCGTCGTCGGGCCCCACCAGACGATACTGATCGTCAGCGTTGGCAGTCTCCGCGAACATCTCCTGGTGCGTACTGCAGGTCGGAGCGGTGACGACGCTGCCACGCTGTCATGTTCGCAGGAAGCTGTTTACCCTGAGCTGGCAGTGATTCCCCTTCCTCTGCCTTTGTGCTGACGTTAACATTTCTCGCGGTGTCCCGGTGACTTGGCATTTGCTGACGTGGAGATGGCTCCAGGTGGGAGTACGAGAGTTGTAGCTCATCGTATCTAATGCTTTGTTCTTGTTAAAAACTCACCCGATTTTCCTGTAGACAATTTTTTTTTAAAAAGTATTTTGTGTTTGTTGTTAGGATGCGCTAAAGAAGGTGTGTATAGTGTTTCATCGATTTCTTCGATCATATTTGTCTATAAAACACAATACAAATAGCAAACAAATCATACAAACACAATCACAAATATTACACTAATATTTTACGTGGTTCGGAACCTTAATTTCTACTTCACGATTGAGCTCTAGTGTCCACACTACTAAAATTTATCTCATTCTCGGAATACAATTCAGAGGTGAAGAAATCTCGTACAATATAAATGTTTACAACGATAAACAAGGAAAATAACCAAATACAATAGCAAATTAAAGAACTAAGTGAAAATACTTTACAAGATTAAACTTTTGATTATTTGTTGATGTAGTTGCTTTGAATGTCTTGAAATGTCTGAAGTGCAGCAGCAAATCCTCTCCTAAATCACAAAGAACCGACTTTTGAAATCCTCCATCTCGAGCTCTATTTAAAACTGTGTTTGGCTAGTTTCGCGCCAAGCAACCAAATGTCAAAAGGGCACAGTCGACTGCCCACTTATTTGTTGTCTTATAATGAACTAATACACGTCGAACTCTGTCCAATGTATATCTAAGCAGTCGATTGTCATTACTATCAGTCGACTGTCAAGCCAGTAGTCGATTGTCCAATCGACTACGAGATCTTCTATGCCCTGTCCACTTATGGACAGTCGACTATCCATACATGACAGTTGCCCTGGTGAAAACTATCAGTCGACTGTTAGAGCCACAGCAACAATCGAGCTGTAGTCGACTACACGATCAGTCGACTGAGTCATAACCCTAGTCGACTGCTTGAGTCAACTAGGCCTCCTAGTGATGAACACTCGACCACTCGACTGACCAAATCCATCAGTCGACTGGTAAACCTCAAACATGAGATTTAATCCAAGTATGATCCTCTCATATACTTACCCTTAGTCTCCTAAACCTTATAACCACCTCCATCAGCCTCACGCCCTAAGGATCCATCGAGTCCTCCACGACTCGGGCTCCCTTCGCGCTAGTCTTCAGGTGTTTCCATCGGCTATGTCATGCTAACCGAGTCTCCTTTGCCAAAAGGTCGTGCCTCTGGGACTTTTTCATTGTCAAGCATCAATACTTGGACTTTCACTGTCAAGACTACATACTTGAACTTACGTTTCTAAGACTACACCCTTGGACTTTTCCTTTACCAAGTATTTATATTTGGACTTTCACTGTCAAAACTACGCCATTGGACTTTTCCTTGTCAAGTATTCATACTTAGATTTCTACTCGAGTTTCACTTGAGCTAGGTTAACCTTGAGGTTGATTGTTCCAATAATTGTCTCCTAACATCTCCCTCATATGACTTTGGATATCTCAATCATCCACTAGTCATATGATCAACATATGATCAAACTATATTGATAAACACATTGACAATTCCATTGTCAAATATCAAAACACTACTCGAGTTTCACTCAAGTCTGGTTATACCGATTGCACAAACAATTGTAAACTAAATCAGCGAGATTGCTTACATTTATACACAGAGAGAAAGATACATATTCTATACAGCATAAATTGTGTGGGGAATTTGAGTTTAAACTTGTGCATCGCCCAATTGATCTTGATTCCTGATATTTCTTCTCATTCCTACCACGGTCAAGTTATTTGTGGGATTGTAAATTGCTCGATCGTTTTCATCCAACTTTCAATATATTCGTTAGTAGGTTGGATGATTTAATAGGGTATTCACAGTCGAGTATTTTTCACTGGCTAAATACGAATCGTGTCAGTCTTCAATATATTAATCTGATTAGATCGGTTTTATTCTATAAATATTTATTAGGTCAACTGACAATTGAACCTCAGGAGATTGGTCATTAATGGGACCTCGGGAGATTGGGCATCAACAAGGCCTTGAGAAATCGAGCGTCAATGAAACCTCGGGAGATTGATCGACATTTAGGCTTTGAGATCAGGTCAGGCATCTCTAGGTCAACCTTTTTCAAATCGATCGTTTGAACGTCAAATACTCTAGACATGGAAGGACTTGAAAACACATGAGAAGGGGGTTTAAGACATGTCTTAACCCTCTAATGCTCAAATTAGAAATCGAAGAAAGTACGGAGAAAATAGAGGAAGATTATTTGATCACTCTTTTGCTTCTTAATTTCCTTTACCTTTATACAGGGAGAAAAAGGATTGCACTCGTTAAAGGAAGACCAAATGACGCATATTTATGTAGGAAGATCAAATGATACACTTTTATAAGGGATACTAAAATACACATCTTTATTGTTGTCAAGTCCTTTCATCTGCTTACCGACTTGAATAACCATGAATATAATCAAATGAGTTTAGTATGGCTCAGATGAGTTTTGAATTGAACTTGTTTAATTTGACTATTGATTTGACTTATGCGACTTCTCTAACTTCCAAAGAAATAATAAGAATAAATCTTAAATACTAAATGCTCTTGCTCGACACACTTATACACTTATAAAAGAAAAGAAAAATTAATGGATTAACTAAGTGATCGAGAAAAATATCTTTCATAATTTTTTAAATTTAAATCTACATGTAATTAATTTCAAATAACTCGAGGAGAAAAAAGCCACGGCGCCACGAGGAATCTCCTCCCCTCGCCATATATATATATATATATGTGATGTCAAAGTCATGCCAAATTAATTAAATATTAATATGATTTATTTATTGTTTAATTTAATTAAGGTAGGCAAGAATCTAAATAATCTATAATAAATTTTTTCATTTTATTTTTTTTAATGATTAATAAACAAATATATTTCCCTAAAAGTCTAGATAATTTAGAATTTTTTGTATATGTAAATGGATAAATGTCTAGGTATGGATGACTCTTAGTCATCTCTAATCATGAGGCATCATGATCATATTAATTTTGTTCATTCAATAATGACAATAATAATAATAATCCTATTAATCAAGGAACATTATTATTTTGGACTAATTATTTATTGACGGCGCCGTGCCTTAGAAATTGACAAACAAGCAGGGTTTTAACTGCTAAAGGTGCATGCATTTATTACTATTTTTTGGTTAAAAAGTTTTATTATTTGTGTTTAGAGCTATAAAATGAATCGACCAATAACGGGATGGATTAATTCATTGTAAATTCAATATTTAACGAAGAGGGAGTGGACCGACCCGTCATCTCGACAGATTAAGAAATTTTTAATTCAATCCAACTCAAGACGGGTTGCGGATTAGACGGGCCAATCCGCGGGCCAAAAAATTAAAAAAATATATCTAAAATTACTGAGACATTGAGGATTTGAATCGGTGAGACAGATGAGGTACCATGATTATAAAAAGAAGCATTTGAAGTAACTTAAAATTTGTAATTGAGATTTAATTATCGACCTACAAAGTTTACCGATGTTTTTTATTCTTTTTCAATATTCCAAACTATTTAAATCTTGAGAATATACAAATGTAAATTTTTGCTCATCCAAATAAAGATTCAATTGAGATTTTCTAATCCTTGTAATTATTTAATTTTGATATGCCATTATTTCCTACATTAATTATAATAGTAGTGACAAGATAATATAAAATAATTAGAGTATAAAAAAATAGAGTATTTCATCAAATATTTTTTTTTTCTTTCCTCTTAATTTTTTTTTTATATTTTGTTGAGATGTATGTATGATAGAAGAAGATTGTGATAATGAAAAACTTATTTTGTTAATATTAAAATATTGATAAAAATACTTATATAAATTTATTTTCACATGTTCCATCTTTTGATATTTCTCAACCCATGAGACAACTCGTGCTCACGGTGGATCGACCCGTCTAGACTCGCAATTCGTGCAGGTCGATTCATTTAAGCCCGTTAAAATGACGGATTGATAAAATTTAAATCCAACTACTTAAATTATTCTATTTGTGTGCGAGAGAAAAATTACGATGCCTAATTTGGACCCAATAGAGAGGCTAATTCACTATTCGCATTTGTATTATTAACTCGAATGATACATTAATTTAGTTTAGTTAGACTTAATTAATCCGATGCATCGAATCGACTAATGTCCTATCACCTCGTTTGGATTATCTATCTGAAACACTTTCTTTAATTAAGTTTATGTTTGGATTATTTGCCTAAACCACTGAAAATATTTAGTCGAGCTTAAATTAAATATCGTAAATAGACAGCGCCTTCTAACTATGATTAATCAGTCAATTCTAAGTATTAATTGAAATGATTCCATCATTAAGAATAGATTTTGAGAGACATTCGACGTAAACATTATCCGTCTCATGAGTAATCACATTGGTTATTTAGCGATTTATATTTATTATTATTTTTAATCAACAATGATTTTTTTATTGAATAAAAAATAAAAAATTTAAATTCTCTAATATTTTCTCCTTTTTATTTATATATGAATATATATTTTTATTAAAGTTTAATTATATTTTGAAAATGATTTTAATAAATTAATATTTTTAAAGTATTTTTTAGTTTCCCTTAAATTTCCATTAAAATTCATGGGAGGGGAGAGTGGGAGAGCAGGCGGAGTCATTTTGCTTCGATCGAGTTAGGGAATCGATGAGAAGTCCTCTCTGACGGTTTCTTTCTCTTCCCCTTGTCTATGCCGAAATCGCCGTGCCCTTCTCTCCGCCTCCCAATCGCCCTTCTTGTTCTTCTTCTTCTTCTTCGATCTCTGTCTTCCCCGTTCGTTGTAAGTGGCATTTAATCTTTTTTTTTTTCTGTTATTGTTTCGTTCTTGCACAAAAACTCGAGAAATTTTGGCCCTTTCTTTGCGTCCCGCAGAACGGCGACAGAGGCCGCAGCGGTCACTAGGAGGGCTGGGCCGGACGAAGGAGCGTCACCTTCACCGCTGAGGACTGGTTAGGGTTCGTGTTTTCACAATCCGTTTGTGCTTTTGTTCGTTTTCGTCTATCTTCCCACATTGCCGTAGTGTCTTCAGTCGGAGAGTGGAGCACTCTCCATTCCATTTTGTGCTACCTGTTTAATATCCTGGCAGGTTGCGTTCTAGATAGCACGCCTTGTGCACTCTGGCAATCTTTATTTTGGTTGGTTTAGCTAAAGTCGAGGACTTTTTCGCAGCCAGCATTGAACCTATGGTCCGCGCGCAATCTCCAAAGAAAAATGCCGCTGGCAGCTCCAGGAGCAAGGGAGGCGCCAAAAAAATGAAAGACCTGCACGATTTGGGCATCTCTTGCACAATGCAAAATGCAAACCCTAGTAGTAAAATTTCCAGTGGCAAAGGGAAGGACAGGAAAGAGACCATTGCTTCTAGCTCTGGACCCAAGGACTCGTTTACGTTGAGGAGGTCCACCAGGGAATCGCCCTCGAAAAAATTAGTTGCATCAAGTTCTAACTCGAGGAAATCAGAACGCGAGGAAAACCCAAGCGTGCCAAGCCCTTTAAAGAAAGTGAGGATAGAAAGACAAGTCAAGAAAGTGGATCAGAATGCTCTAAGAAAGTCAGAGAGGATTGACAAATCATCTGCCAAAAGTTCCTCAGACTGTAAGAAGTATAGCAATAGCTCAGATTCCTCTGGTAAGAAGAAAGGTAATGCAGTGAAGAATGAAGGAGAGGACAAGTCTAAAAATCTCAACGTAAAAATTTCTCCGACGGGTAAAAAGAGAAAGCAAATGACTGCTAGGAGCTATAGAGCTTCTTTAACTTCACCACCTACTAAGAAAGTTAAAAATTCAGGTATATAGTTCTTTCATGTTAACACATGTTTTTCTCCTTGCCAGTGTTTAGTGTTGACCTTTGTGATGGTAGCTCAATGAAACTCGTGACTCTGGTTCTATATTTGGCTTGTTGTTTGATTGTTTCATGCTACCTGACTCCTGTTGGGCACCTTCTAGATTCCGCTGAAACACAGCATGAACGTGATTCACTAGCTGCAGATTCTGAAGCAGTGCTGGAGGGTGTAGGTGGGTACTGTCAAAGGGAGATCAGTGAGCAAAATGTGGAACTTTGCAAAGGAGAGTTAAAAGAAGACACAGAGTGTTCTAGTTCATGTTCAAAAGAGGATTCAGTTAAGGTCTTGGGAATTGAAGGAGATGCAACTTTAGCTCGTGTTGATGCAGCACAAAATCTTATTGAAGCAGTAAAATCTGAATATGCAGATAACTCGGGGCATTCTAAATGCAGTAATACTTCATTGAAACCTACTCTTAGAAAAATTTCCATGAAAGAACCTTTCCACGATGTATTTGGGGATTATAATGAATCTGATGTATGTAAAAAAAATTCAAAAGACTTGATCCTGAAGTCAAGAGAAATTTCTTTTTCAAATAGATCCAATCATGCTCATACTTCAAGAGAAAATAAGAACAGTCCAGTAGCTTCCACAAGTTCCCAGCGGACTGATCGTCTTAATCCTGACATGGTAGTGACACCAAAAGGAAATGTTCATACAGAAGATGTTTATCTTTCAACTTCTTCGGCTAAGAAGGAAAATTCTGAGAAATGTACCAAGTGTGTTCATCTCCCAAGGTCATCATATTAGAATTGTGCCTTTTTAATTTTTTTTTGTGCTTACATTTTTTCTTTGACGTTGGGTGGATGCTTTGATTGTTGATGTAGTTTCTATTTATTGATAAATGTGTTGCTAACTATGCAGGGTTCATGGTGCGCATGCTAAGGATTCATGTTCATGTACTGCAAAAAGGATTAATGATGTTTCTTTTGCTCCTCTTGAGGTTTAACCCAATTCCAGCATATTTCTATTGTTACAATTTCGTTTTTTCTCTAATTTAGTTTACATCATGCATAGTAGAGAGATTGCTTTTCTCTTGGATTTGCTAGTTTTTTTTTGTTTACAACACTGCCTTTCAGTCCTGATCAAATTCAATATTTCATCTAGTTCAAGAATCATTTTGTTTGCTAAAGATCAAATGAAAGCATGACACTGTGATCTTCATGTGAGAAAATTATTAATTGAGATTAGTGAATGAGTAAATAATGATAGATCATAATGCAAGTGGACTAATTATTAAAATCAAATAATTTTTCCCTCAAAAGATGTGCACAATTAGTAGAATGCTCGTTTAGGTTTCTCAAAATATTATTTATATATGTATTCTAAAATTTTATAAGATATAAATTAAGAATATTTAAAGAACATAAATTTATTTAATTTGAAACCAGTCAGTTTGTGAATGCAACACTAGAGTGTTGCCTGCTAACTGCCAGTTGATTTCTTACAAGTTTGTTCTTTTTTCCTTTTTTTGTTTCTTTGCTTTTTCCTGTAGGTGGTTGATCAAACATTTGCTCCAGGAGTACATGAAAACGATGCCAATCCTATGGAAGAATATAAAGCAAAAGGAACTCTATTGTCAAAAGCTAATGAAGAATCGGATGGAGCAGAAAAGTATGACATCTATGCTTTCTTATTTTTACCTGTTATAATTCCTTTCAATTTAGATTAAATGGCCAATTTCATTCCTCAATTTAACAGCATTGCAATTTTAAAATTATTTCGTTAAACCTTCATGCATGAGTTATCTGTTGCAAATGTTGATGTCCTGTCAAATCAAATAACAGAGGTAACAAAAATGCCCAATCATCATTTATAGTACTTACATTTTTTATTTATCAATATTTCCATTTTTTCCTTCCCTCTACTTTCTCTCCTTCGCTTCCTGTTCTTTTTCTCCTACATTTTCTGTTCGTTCTCTTCTCCCTCTTACGACTTCTTTCGTTCCTCATTTCTCTTCAATTGCTTTTAATGATTTTCTATTTTTCCTTTCATTTTGTCTCTTTTCTCCCCCTTCTCTTCCTTATTCCTCAACCATCTTTTCATACCCCATGCCTAGAGTATCTCTTGGGCAGATAATGGCTAAATTTGCACAACTCCAACTACAATATCACAACACAACTTTACTAGTTTCAGAGCGTAACGTATTTAAGCTAACCTTCTGTGTATCAGTAATCACAAACAACTATCAAATAACAAGCACCCCCAACTCGACAACCTTGTGAGTTAGAAACATCAAGAGTGATGTCACAATGTAGATATTATGCATCTCACTCAGCATTACAATGCAACAGCGTAGATGAAACACTCGTATGAAAACTGCAAAAGTTGCAGCCACATTATGTATAATGTATCATAAATTGTTGCATCAATACTGTCCTGAATTTGTTATACTCACACATTACATCAGTGCCACTGTATCAGCACTGTTCTTGGTGCACCAAAAAAATTATGTACTGATACATCTCACAATTGACAATGTGATCCTGCGCTTTTTATAATACTCACTGTATACATCAGTTATGTCATAAAGTAGATCAAAGCGTAAGACTTGTGGATTGTCCTAGGTACTTTGACGATATGGAATGTGTATCATGCCTGCTCAAGCAATGATATCACTGTTGGCAATATATCTGTAAAAGTTTTATATTCAAACTGACACGGCACTCATCAATGTTCACATCAAATGATCTACCAATACGATATTTGCAATTGTGTCAAGGAGACAAACTCTTGGTCCATAATATGATCACAATGTCTGAAGACCAAAGACATATATCTTCTCTATAACTAGGCTAGAGGTTAACAAGCCATAGTTATAGGACTTACATACCCCAAGGGATAAAATATATGACATGATACCTGAATAATAAACAACTCACTACATACGACTAATGCGATCATTACTCAATAATATGTAGATGCATCACATGTACTGTGTCATGTGAACACCAATAGTAGAACATATGAGCATAGCTTGTGATACTTGGGCTTGACAAAAGTGCTTCAGGTACCCATGTTAATACTACATGACACAGGTGTGGTAATGAAAAATGAACCCAACAAGGCAGACTTGTTTGTTTGCTTGGACAAGTTGAGCTGAAGAAGAAAGGAGTGAGATGAACTTCGACATTTTGAGGGAAGAGGTAGCAGGCGATCTCCTGCTCGCAGACAGAGGGGAGAGCATTATCTGCTCGATGTGGAAGGATGCGGAAGATGGTCGATTTATGTATAGGGTGGTTAGAAGAGGAGAGGTTGCAAGGGACTGAACTGGATAGAATAAGGGGGAAGTTATGATGCTTTTTGAACCAAATGAACCCTACTTTATCAGTGAACCCAACCCTTTTCCTGATGAACCATACTAGTCTAATTTAGAATGCACAATTCATGAAATTTGGCCTCGGTTCAAGTCCATATTGAACCCAACTCGCTCTTGTGTACTTGTACTTGATCAAGATAGAGAGGAAGCCAATTAGTAGAGGAAGGGTACTGCTTAATTTCGGCTGGGACAGAGGCTCATTGTTGTAATCTTGCTGTATCTGGGGAAGTAGGATTGAGTAAGAAGGAAGATCAAGAGGTGAAATTGGAATAATGCCAGTCCATATTTGCTGTCACCAAGGATAAAAACTTCTATCACTGCTAATATCATTGCCTTTGCTTGTTATGGGAAGTGCAAATACGTGCGTTAGAAAGAATCTATCTTGTAGCCATAATGCAGATTGACTGTAAAGGGATACTGATGTCAGATATCTTGATATCAGATGGTGATTAGGTTCCCTGCTGCACATCTCTCTTCCTCTTCCTTCTTCTTGCCCCTCTCTCTCTCTTCTTCCCCTCCCTCTCTCCCTCCTCTCTCTCTCCTTCCTCTTCCTTTGACTCTTTCATGTCCTTCTCCATCTTTATGCATCACCCTCTTCTCTCCCGCCCTGCTATTCCTGTCCTTCTCATTCTCATGTACTTCTCTATTTCTTTTCTTCTTCCTCCTTGGTCTTCTTTTATTCCTCCTTGTTGGAGCATCATCCAAACTTTGTACTGGGACCAAGGATTTAAATTTCGACCCGTGCCGAGCAATACTGACGGAATTTACCCGCCCGTCGTCTGACATTGGAACAAGGCAGGTATTGGAGGCGTGGCCATTACGTCCTCTGCGGGGCAGCGGGGCCTCGCTTGGGATTGCGACGGCCACAGGCGGCCTCGTGCAAGCCCGCGGTGGCCACCTGCGGCCTCTTGTGCGACCACGAGCAGCCTCGCACAGGGCTGCAGCAGTCGCCGACGGCCTTGCACGTGGCCGTATCGACCGCCACAGGCCTTGTGCGGAGCCGCAGCGGTTGTTGACGGCCTCGCGTGGCCTATGCGAAGCCGCAATGGTCGCGGGTTGCTCGCTCGGGGCGGCGGCGGCTATCGGTGGCCTCGCGCTCAGCCTCCGCGGTGGTTGTCGGCGGCCTCACATGCCGCGGGGCTACAACAACAGCGAGCGGGGAAAAAAAATCAACTCCCCAAACTATAGTTTAACTATATATTAATAAAATCGATTAAAATTCAATAAAATTATTTTAAAATTTATTTTTATTAATTTATATATTATAAATAATAATTTTTTTATTATTAAAATTTATTTTATTTTTAAATCCTATTTAATCAAAATTAATTAAATTAAATTAATTATTTTATATTTTTTTCTTCTTGTAATCATTTTTTTATTTTTAATATTTAAGTTAGTTTTTAATTTATGTATTTTATACTTAAAAATTATCGATACGACGTGATTCAATATTGAAATAGTATCGTTTTGATCGCGAATCGAAATCTCGATATGGGCCGAAATTTTAAACCTTTGGCTAGGACAACGACTATAGTGAGAATAAGGGTAGGAAGAAAGAGGAAAGTAAGAAGAAAGAGAGGTAATAAAGAGAAAAAATTGAAAAATAACAAACAAATATGTTTCGATCCAAAAAATGCTGACCAAATATCCTAGTAAGCTTTCCGTCACTTCAATTTAACAGAATGGCCTATATTTTCAGAGTATGGGATAGTTAGATAGAATTCTTAATGAGAAAAAATTGATCTATGAAATCACAATAATATCTGTAGTTCATGCATGAATTTAGTTATTTACTCTTCTTCTCATGTAAGCAAATTGTTCCAGAAAGAGTGGATGGATCTAAATGTTTCTTTGCACAATAGGTCAAGTTGTCATGTGTCTCCGGTTTGTACAACCAGTGTCGATAGAAATATGGAGAAGGTACTATATCTTTATAATTATTTCTTTGCTATTTACTGAAAACTTCGATTAGTTGGGGTATGAGCTGCTTGATGCTTTATTTGACTGTTTTCTCGCTTGATATATTGTATTAGACAAGTGAGAGTTCCTATTGTCACACTTTGGGTAGCTCAAAGAAGCATGTTTGCTCAACCGTTAAGGATCTGTTGGCTGAAATTCAAACAGATTGTGATCCTGATGTTTGTGTTGTTTGCAGACAACCAAAAACAGAATTGTAAGTCTCTGACTTCCCCATCGATACAGGGTCTGTGCTAATTGATGCATCCTAAATCTCAGATTTCTGATAACCCATAGCATTTTTTTTTGTTTAGCAATGATTACCATGAGTTTCTGTTTCTGTGAAAATATATTCTAATAAATAATCAGATGACAAGTTTTGCCTTGATATCTACTTTGTTATTTTTATTTTATAACAAAGCTTTGGGTAAATGTCTTTATAATCTTAGGTTATGTTATGGAAAAGGATGCAACACACGTTATCATCTTTCATGTTTGGATCCACCCTTACCAAATGCTCCTCCTGGTATTTGGCTGTGTATTTCTTGTATGAAAAAGAAAATAGAGTTTGGGGTTTACTCCGTATCTGTAGGGATGGACGCTGTTTGGAATTTTAAAGAAGGTGAGAAAAATCAACAATTATTATACTCATCTTGATAGCCTTCTTGGCTTCTCATAAGTTGACACTGTTTACTTCCTCACCCATGCCATGGTTCTAGGAGAGCAGAATAGCAAACAATACCTTGTCAAGTATAAAGGTCTTGCACATGCTCACAATCAATGGATTTCAGAAACCCAGATACTTCAGGAAGCTCCTTCACTTCTGTCTAAATTCAACAGGAATTACCAAAAAAACATGGTTGGTCTATTCATGTATCATGCTTTTCATAGCCTAGTGCGTATATTGTTATGCTTTGTTGATTAATTTATTTCTTTTCAGATCATTAGATGGAAGCAGGAGTGGACTGTGCCTCACCGGCTATTGCAGAAACGATTGCTGATGCGCCGAGAATTAGCAGATCAATTTTTTGAAAAACTTGGTAATAACTTTATAAAATGCTACCATGAGTGGTATGTGAAATGGAAAGGCCTTGGTTATGAAGATGCAACATGGGAGTTGGAGAGTTCACAGTTTTTACGCACACCTGCCGCACTGTTACTCATGAAAGATTATGAGGTTCGTCTCAAGGGAAAAGCAGCATTTGATTCTTCCAATGCTGACAAGGTTAGTGATTGTACAAGGACATCAACTTATATCACAGACATTTCTCCTCGGTGCCAATTGAAATAACTTGGTACTTTTTTGTAAAAGTGAAAAAAAAGTTTACTTGTCTTTTCTGGTTATAGCAGTAGGCTGTGCACCCTGAACCAAGTTAGCTACTATTTAGCAGAGTAGTTAGTTGACTCCTCATAGCAATGTATCCTCATGACTAATGATTCATATATTCCTACTTGGTTATAAATTTCGTAGCATATTGTCCAGTGCAGGTTGCATATACTGGCCTAATGGATCACCATTTTTTTTTTTTGCTGTCCATGGTCTTGTTTGCATATGAATTTGTCATGTTTCTAGTTCTTCGTTGTGTTACTTGTCATAACCTCAGTTTGCATGGCATGCAGGGAGTTTTCTTTGGCCTACTTTTACACAGAAACTTAGGATAAAAAAAAAAAAATACAACCCGGTGCACGAAGCTCCCGCCATGCAGGGTACCGGAGAAGGACTCCATTGTACGCAACCTTATTTTGCTTTTTTGTAAGAGGTTGTTTCCAGGATTTGAACCCGTGACTTCTTGGTCACAAGGCAACAACTTTACCGTTGTGCCAAGGCTCCCTTCTACACAAAAACTTAGGATATCCATTGAAAATATGCTACCTATATGTTTTTAGAATGACCTACTTGCACACTTGCAGTATTAATTGTGGTGACTGTCTGTCCATTGAGCATGCTTCCAGGTCAGATGGATATGCTAGTTGCTTTAGTGTTATTTGGTTGCTTTGATGTAATGATGTAATTATCATACTACTTGAGCATAGTTTTATGTAAAGAAGGGAAACCACACAAAAGTGGTATGATATAGTTAGAAAATTACCTAGTTGGAAGAATTCCTTAGTAAAATCTCCAATAAGAGAGATTAAAATAAAAAAGTATTTAGAGAGTTAATAGCTTAAGAAGTTGAGAACATAGGATAGACAAGCTTGAGAGGAGGAGAACGAAGTTGAGTGAAGAAAAGAGGGGACTGGATGTATTTTGCAGAACTGGAAGGGATCTAGTAGGTGTTGGTTGTTCATTGTTCACTGATCTAAAGGGCTTTGTACCACTTGCTACCAGTGGGCTGTATCAACTTATACTGGCAATAAAGGACTCACTGATAGACACAATACAAAAGTTATAATTTCTTTGAGTTTGCTTCATCCAAATAGGCAGGACGGAAAGGTTCATTACGTTTTGAGAAATCCCATTGTCTTTTTCCTTAATGCATAAATGGCTCAAATGTTTCCTTCGTCATTTCGAGAACTTTTGAACTTAGTATGGAGCCAGTATATATCAGGCCTATTTTACCATACCAGTCTCGTAGTATGATTACAGAGAAATAGTCCATAGGGATTGAATTATCTTCTACTTGACCTTTCATCAAGATATCAATCACTGGTCTATCATGTTTAGTTGTTGTTATCATTCTTAGTACCATCTGCTTATATATTTATCCGATTCTTTTGATGTTGCTGCTGACATGGTTTCTACTAATTTCCAATATTTGGATTATTCTGTAGAACAAGGACTAAAGTATTTTACTTGTATGATCCGGCAGGTTACTTTTCCTGAGTGAACACTCTTTCAATGTTCAGATTATTACATAATCAGTTTCATTTTTCAACAAATTTTATTCTGGGTTAGCTAACAGCATTCTATAGTGCTTGTTCTTTACTTTTCATTTCCATATGGTTCTACTCTTATCTGTCTTACATGGGGAGCAATTATTTCTTATTTCCTATTGTAACTGATTATACAATGTGTCAGCTTCTTGTGGGTGCATGTGATTTTTGCAGTTAACAACGAGACTTGTTATCTCAGGCTCTAGAGTTTCGGAGGAAACCTTTTCACAAATTAACAAGGTTACCTGACGGTTGTCCTCCTGGACTTGATAATGATCATCTAGACTCTATCAATAAGCTTTTTGAATTTTGGCACAGAAGTCAAAACACTCTTATAATAGATGATCAGGTATAATTTGACCTTCAAATGTTCCACATTTCTTATTGTATTTTCCAGGCATTCTTTTTGAGCACCAAACATAAATTTCTGTCGAAATGTTATATAGCTGTAGGGCCTGCAAAACATAATCATCTGCAATTGATGCATATATAGATGTATTACATTTATATGTACTACATAGTTATTTTAAGAAGCAATCAGAGTATGACATGTTTTTCAATACTTGAAAAACTTTGTAAAGATATTTTGATGAAATTCAAATATTGCAGTATTGTAAAGTTTCTTATGAGGACGATGTGGAACAGCTAAATCACAGAAACTGTGGTTTAAATATCTTGGATCAACTATTCAACAACAGTGAGAGATTGATGAATTCAGCATCGGGATGATAGATGACTGATGAAAATGAATCTGGTTTTTGATTTCTTGTGCAATTGCTGTGTTAGGCGAATGGAAAATTGTATGATTACGGTATGCCTAGTCATTGTTTTATGGCTAAGAGCATTAGATGATCTAGAAACAGCACATAAAAGTTAGTGTGATTGAGATATGGTGTTGATATGGATATGTGAAGTTATTATAGTAAATAAAAAAGTATTCCTATCCATGACCATTAGGCTTGTGCAAATAGGTAACAGAATGATAAAAAAGTTATAACATATTTCAAAGATGGCAGACAAATTCCATAGTTATATATTTTGGATCTTTTGAAGTTATGGTTACAGGGGGCAAAGAGAGACTGAAAAAACTTATTATACTCATAAGTATTTTAAGTGTCCTAATTATTACTAGCGGTACAGCCATTCATAGGTTAGGACACATCGACAAGGTTGATCTATGTTGCCGATATCCTCTAATAGTTAAGATACACAACATGGGTTGTTACACCTTAATCAACCCAGTTGCAACTTTCATTATTTTTGTCATTACTTTTCTTATTTATTTTTTGAAGTTGTTAGTTCTCATAGGATGGAATCGGACATTTGTAACATTAGAAAATTCATGAAACATAATTAATTACTATCTTTTCATCTGAACTGTCTGTCATCTTGTAAGTCATAGAACATGAATACGCTAGCTATTGAGTATGTTGTCAAATGAGACAATGCTATTCTTGTAAGCCATAGAATATGAATGTTTCTTCATGGTTCAGACTTTTACATGAATATTAGTTAAAGGAGAAAGATTTGATTTTTTTTAGCTTTTTTATATTCACTTGAATTAGTGATGACCCTACTTGTCATTTGTAAGTTGCCACTCATTTGTATTTCATTAAACATATAATTGCTACTCTAACTGTGTGGATTTTATTATTTTATTCTCCAGGAACGAGTGATTAAATCAATCCTGTTCATCATGTCCTTGCAATCTTATGCATGTAGGCCTTTTCTCATCATCTGTCCGTCAACTTCTCTCTCAACATGGGAGTCCGAGTTCCATCGCTTGGCACCATCAATCAATCTTATTGTCTATAATGGGACCAAGCATGTTCGCCAGGAGATTCAAAATTTAGAATTTTATGAGGATGGTGGTTGCATAATGTTTCAAGTGTTTGTTTCACATGCTGATGCTATTATTGAGGTTAACTGGCTATCTATTTGTAATTAATTTTAATATTATTTTAATTTAAATGCTGTAACTGAAAACTTCATGCCTTGGAATGATGCATCATATATGCCAAAATTTATTTTCGCAATAGTACCTGTATGATTAGGGGATTTGAACCTTGTGACATGACCCTAATATGATACACAGGATTTTGATAAACTAGACTGTATTGGCTGGGAAGCTCTGTTGGTTGATGACTGCCAGAATCCTAAAATATCCAAACATTTGGAATTTCTTAAACACCTTTCTACTGGATTCAGGCTTCTCCTTCTTAGTGGTCTTCTGAAAGTAAGTATAATTATCACCTCTTATGCAGTCATATTTCTTTTTTATTGGCAACTCTATTAATGTTTGTTAACTCTCGAACAGGATAAGATTGCTGAATACCTCAACCTGCTCTCATTCCTTGATTCAGGGATAGACAATAACTCAGCATTTTCAACTGCTCCTGACTCAAATGATGCTACTGGTACACTTACTTTATTGAAAGAAAGATTAGCTCATTATGTTGCATATGAGCGGAAACCTGACTCTTCAAAGTTTTTGGAGTACTGGATTCCTGTTCGCTTTTCTAACGTGCAGCTTGAGCAATATTGTGCTACTTTGATTTCAAGTGCTATATCTCTTCGTTCATGCTCAAAAGATCTTGTGGGAGCTCTAGGTGACATTCTCATCTCAACCAGAAAGGTTTGTCTTCAATTTTTATTTGATTAATAGAATGGGAGTTAATAATTTGGTTGGAGTTTGTATTTTTCAGTTCTTATTCGAGTTCATTATCATATAAAATGGCTTTTTTTTCTCACAAATTCTGTTATTCCTTTTGTGGCAGTGCTGTGACCATCCTTACCTTGTTGATGACAATTTGCAAGGTTCACTTACTAGAGGTCTACCGGCTACTGAGTACTTGGATGTTGGAGTAAATGCATGTGGTAAGCTACAAGTACTTGACAAGATTCTTCAATTGGTTAAAGACCAAGGGTTAAGGGTGATGATTCTTTTTCAGGTTTGTGATGCACTGAATTATTTTAGGTCATAGTGCTTGCATTCTGGTATTCATACAGTGAAAGTGTATGCACTGAGTTAGTTAAGATATAGTTATGTGGACATGTGCTCTATTGCTATATGTTATAGGCTTGTCTGCTTTAAATTATTCAAATTTGTTATAGAGGATGTATTTTGGTTATAAGACAAATTTAATAGGTTCTGTAACATTTTTGGTATCTTGTAAATTTTTTAAAGCATGGTTTTAAATTATAATGCATGTTTTAATTCTGCATTGTTAAGACCAAGAATACCAAAGCAACTAAATACCTTATTGTCAATTCATCTAAATATTGATAATAATGCAATTATTGTTCTAAATATTCAAGTGAAAATGGGATTGACTACTAAATTTTGATAAATGTCACTTTCATAATTTGAATCCTAGTTCAATAAGTTTTTCAAGGGCCATGAATAAATCATTGGTTAGCGAATGGAATGCAAAACTTCCACTAGACAATGAAGAGTTAGAATGTGCAACTATTCAACTTGTTCATTTTTCTATTATTTTCTTGCTATGCATAAGGTATATCCTTCTACAAATGGATGGTTGCATTGCATACATCAATTTTTTTAGAACAATTGCAAAAACCTGAAGCAGATTTATTATTACATGCTCTAGCATATTATTACATGCTCTAGTCAGCATTATTTTAAGAATCAATAAAAATATCTTTTTTTTTTAATAAAATATTTTGTTTCTAGGAGGTTCCTTAACACTGTTTTATGTATTTTTCAGATGATATCCTTTTAATTGAGAATTGAAGCTTGAATTGCGAAGATCAACGTTACAAATATAAGTATTTTAAATATGGTATAATGAAAATTGAATAGATGGGATCTAGTTTCAATAATAAGGAAAGAAGAAAGAGAAGTGACAAGATGAATGCAGGTGCATTGCATGTAAGATTTTTAGATATCTTGGATCTATTAAATAAAAAAGATATTTATATATCACTAATATGATAAAGGGGGAGCATTAAAATGAGGAGCTTTTGAAGCTTTGTATAATCGTCATGTAACTTTTAGTGGAAGGAGAAATTTT